>JAHLEY010000006.1:7200000-7868305 GCA_019059555.1 Alternaria longipes
GCACTTCTCGTGCGCCACCAGTGAGCACGCGCAAGGTGACCGCCACTCTGATGTTGTTTCGTCATCTTCCGTCTCGTCATTGAAGCAGATCCAGCATCTCCGTGGTTCGTCATCCTCTTCTTGTTGTGGCGCGGTGGTTTGCGCGGGTGTCTCCTGCTCTTGGGGCGCGGAAGTGGTTGACTGTGTGGACGGCGTGTTGAGGAGTAGCGTTTGCGAGTCTACCGACTGACCAGAGAAGCTGCTCGATCGCTCCGTTTGCTCTTGCTGCGAGGACGACGATTCAGCAGGGGGTGCGGGTCTATGTCGCGACGCGGGGCGCTGAGACGGTAGAGACGCCATGACGGCTGATTGTGTCTTAGTGGTGGGGAGTTGCGTGGACGCTGGTATGGGTGAACGAAAAGGGACTAGTTTGACAGCCTAGTCATTTAGTCCAGGACAGCAGGTGCTGCTAGAGTTGTCGCGAAAAAGTGTACAGATGTTTCAACGTCGGACTGCGGCTCGGTGTTTGTTGATCAGAGTTGCCGAAGATCTACAAGACGTCACCAACACCCTGACACCTGTAGCGCGCCAAGACCATGCACGTGCGCATGAACTCAATCTGATTCAGGTACGTCCACTCCTCTCATTACATATACAGGATGTAAGGTCCCTATTACTTCGTCCATATCTTATGGGCATCCTGAGTAATTGCAAATTTCCAAGGCAAGATGCTGCACTGAACAAGAGGCACAAACAAAACATCCACCAGTCCGTCATGGCCAAAGCCTTCTCTATCTCGTTCATTATCCAGATATCCCGCTACTCGTTCAATCCGAAAGCCTTCCAAAGTGGCCCGCCTTCTCGTTTCTTCGTCTCATTCGTTCCTCTTTATTACGCGGTTTGTGACGCTTACGAACAGTCTGAGTAGGCTTTCCCTAGAACTGTTAGTCGTCAACAAAGTGTCACCAATCGAAACACCAGCACAACTTACAAGAGAAAATTCCATCATCTCGCCGGGTCTCGGAACTGGGCCCCATCGAGAATTCGGTACCCCATTCGTGGTTGATGTGGAAACCATGTAATGTAATCCATTCTCGTAATCTGATCCTCCTGGTAGTACTCCTGGAGGTGGTGGTGGAGTAACGGGAGGCGGAGCAGCATGACCCGGCGGGTTGCTCACAACATTTTCACGCCTGACAGCTTGAAGAAAGTAATTTGGGTACTGTGGGCGCGGGACGTTGAACGTGGGCTTGCTGAGATCGTGCTGAGGCTGACGGTGGGCCATCCGGTGCTCGAGTGTTGCGAGCTGTCGATTGACAAGATTTCGGTGCTCGATAGTGTTGGGAGAGTCGCCAAATGGCGATTCTTGGAGGATCGTCTGGCTTGGCTCTGGTCCAGGGGATACGCTCTCATAAGAAACTTCACATACCTTCTCAACGATCTCAACAAAAGATCCACTGAGACGAGAAAAATTGCAAGTCAAGAAGAAAGAAATTTACTTACGTACCTTGGTCATCTCGTGTGGCGGCTCATGCGGAGAGCGCGTCTCATACGCCTCTTCCATTGTTGACAGTCCCTGGTAGGGTGGAGCGGGCGACTTGCCCTTGGTGGTTGCAGCGGTTGGGCGGATAGGCGGTGCGAAGGTTGGATCCAGACGCCAGTGTGAAGTGACGCTGTCACAGTCCGAGAGACTTGCGAATCTATGGGCGTAGCGGCCGTCATCTTGATCGTCGTCCTCATCCTCCTGCACTTTATTCCTCCCTGCACCCTTCACGCCATCTTGCTCACAGACTTTGACCCAACCCTTCCCCTCCACGTACTCAATCTCAAAATGGGGAGTGGCAGGATAGTACTGTACCGGAATTATATCTGGATCCACCTGATCGCCATCTTTGGCCAAACAATCTGGGCAGTCCAAGCGGCTCTCTTCAAGTAGATACTTTTGATGTGCCTCAAAGGTTCCGGGGCAGTCGATATGTGCGCAGTGGTACTGGAAAAGGAAGTGCTCCCGTGGGCCGTCGTAGTGGGATATGAAGAACATGATACACATGGCGGCGTTTGGCGATGGACAGTGAACAAGCAAGTGTAATGGGAAACCACCGACGTAAATTGTATGCGGCCAATGGTGATTGCGAGATAAATGCACTCGAATATCAACAAGAGGAATAATTCGAAATCAGAATCGGAAAGGTAAGTGACCGTAGCAACGAGAATAAAAGTTGCACAGACCAGCCGCGCGGCGCAATCCTGCTTATAGCAAACGGAGAGATGGAAAGCATACGATATGATTGACACCGACGAAACATGAAAGTATGAAGATAGGATGAAAAGAATTTTGTGAAAGACTTCGTTAAAGGTGTTGGAGTATTGAAGTGATGCATTGGCCCTACGGACGATTTGGCCGTATAGGCAGTGCCCTAGTGGGTATGGAAGGTACCAATAACAACACATGAGATGACTCCTTCTCATCAGTAGGCAGTATGCAAACCCTCATCGTCCTACCACCCTTCGATCTTGAAATCAAACTTCCTGTCTCCTTTTCCTTTTTCAATCGGTTTCGCATCACCATCATACAACGTCCTCTCAAGATAAGTCACCTTTCCTTCTCGATCACACAACACTATAATATTCTTCTGGGTACCGTAGCACCCACTTGTAGCATCCAGCGCTTTCGCTTTGACCACATCGCCCACCTCATGCGCAGGCATCTTGTGCTCTTCAAGATGGTCTCTTCCAATTGCTGGAACAAATATGCTGTAACGCAGTTGGTTGAGGTACATGTCCCACTCCTCATTCTCTTTCTGTCGGGGCATGGTGTCCGTGGTCAGAATATCAAGAAGACGATTAATGAGCTGATCCTGGGACTCGTTGGCAGCGACAGACTTTGCGATAGCAGCGCGCGTCCAGTCTTCTCCATTAATCACTTTGGGCCAGGTGCGGTCGTTGTAGGCGGCGTTGCTGAGAGCTCGGGTTTCATCCGGCTTTTGCAGGAGATGAATTACGCCGTGAACGTCTGGAGTGCGGTTGCTCACGATCGCAAGACCCTGTTCTCCCTCTTTGACAACATCTTGAATGAATCCGTAGCACAGAGAGAATCCGCCAACACCCTCGACACCATCTTCTTCTATCATTCGTTTTGCAAACTGTTCTGTACTCTCCCCCTTCGCCGGATCGGACTTTAACCAAGCGTTCGGAATGAGCCCTCTACTTCGCGCGCCTTCTACGATCTTTTCGTCTTCTTCACGGTAGTTGGTCAACACTGCAATTCGACCTTGACGGGTCACACCCAGCCAGGTGCCATGAACGGGACGGTGAAGGTCGTAGCCGCCCAAGACTTGGGTGTCTGGAGATGGCCACCATGTTGCCTCTGCTGTTGGACGATGTAGATACTCCTAGTATGCGTTAGTTCTAAGAGGTGATGGCTCTAAACAACCATACGTACGTCTCGATTGTTGAGCAATATGAATGGATAGTCTGGATGGGCTGTTGTGAGAATAGCGATACACATTTTGATGTTGTTACCGCTATGTCGTAGATAAATCTATGTGGGGAAAGAAGATACTGCGAAGTACTGTTTTGTGGCGTTCAATAACTCGGAAAATGACGGACCAAGCAGATTATTTACCGAAGTGCAGTATGAGCGGTGTGAATGAGTGCCAACAGGTGCTTCAACGCTCATTCATATACGTGGTTCCAACCGTACAGGACGTGGAGTGAGGTGGGACGACACATGGCGAGATGAAGGTTGCGACCGAGGCGTTCTCATGTCCCTGTGATGTAGGAAGGTGCGACCTCGGGTCAACAACGGGGAAGGCAGTGTGTACTTTATTCATCACTGTTTCGATGCGCATACACTGCGCAATCTCTAGATTGCAACGTGCCAGAGAGCTGTGTGAGCCCTCATTCTCTAGACACGTCGCACAACATGACTGTTCCTGCAGCGGAGTAACATGACGGAGGTGTCCGAAAACGATGTCTCACGTGCTAACGGGACCCCGGCCCCGACGTCGAGCTAGGATCCCTGCCCAACGTCACAGCCCCGGTTGCACCTTCCTATGTGTCAGCCCTATTTCCTCCACCAAACCTTCAATACCCCAAAAAACAGACCGGCAAGCTCCCGGTGTATTGTATACGGCACCTGTCAACGACCGAAACTATAATGGCAGCCAATTTCGCCCCGTATCAAGACATACCGGAATCGTCACGCGCGCTCTCCCCACCGCCAGTCCATTCGCCGAGGACATCCATTGACCGCACACGCAACATCATATCGCCTCCGACACGCGCATACGAGCAACACGACTACTTCCAGGGCCAATCACCCGTTTCCCCACCTGCAGAACCAGATACCGAGCGCATAGCATGGGACCAGCCGTCTCGCAGCACAGGCTTCGGCCGCTCCCGCGAGGATGTAGACATGTTCACTACGTCTCTGGGCTGGAGATTGGACTACGAGGCTTGTCTGGCATATCTCCTGCTTCCACCAGCAGGTGGGGTGTTGCTACTGGTCTTGGAGCACCAAAGTGACTATGTGCGGTTCCACGCATGGCAGAGCAGTCTGCTATTCGCCTTCATCTTTGTGGTGCACATCATATTCAGCTGGTCGAGTTTCATATCCTGGGTCCTGTTCATCGGAGATCTGGCAGGCATAGGGTGGTTGACTTGGAGGGCCTATCTGGATGGCGAGTTCATATCATAATTCACAGACAGACTTACTTGCTAACGATTGAACAGCTGCGACGCTTGACCGATACGAAGTTCCTTTCTTTGGCCCGCTAGCGAGTTCTATACTCGACGACGAATAGAATGATACGAGGATCTTGAGGTTTATGTCGATATGAGCTATATACAATCTGGGCAAGCATGGTGTTCACGGAGTTCATGACAGCAACAAGTTGTCAATTTACGTGGAATGTTATAGACTTTGATAATCCCATTTTTTGTTATGGGTAGCCTCGCGACTGTCACAATGGAAACACGTCACACAAGATACAGTCGGAAGGTGAATCATATACTCATGAGGTAAGCCAACAAGGACCTGAGAGCTCACATCTCTCGCTAAGCTTGTTGCGTCGCCTCCATCAGCAAGCACCATCAATGGCGGAGTACTACATTACCATGTCTTGCACATGTTCGAGACGCCGCCTTATAAGCGCAGTCGCGAGAATCATCAGTCGCTTCGCGGCTACGACTCAAGTATCACCACTTCCCATGATGACGGTAACAACAACTTTTACAAACACATAGGCGCTTACTGGCTTGAGAACGAATGGACACTTTTACTTAAACGACAAACGAAGTTCAATGTGTTTGATCTACAGAAAGCCGATGCCAGAAACGATAGCGCAAGACATTTCTTGTCGATGATCAAATTCGCGGAAGGCGGATCCAATCCGGTTGCTGGACCTGAATCTTTGCTGACTGTGTTAGAGATTGCGAGTGTAGAGTCTACACGCTTGTATCATCCTGCCGAAGACAGCATTATGGACTAACACAATCTATATTGCAGGCTCGAAGCATCCTCGCTATACCTGCCCCTTCAATTCTAGTCTGAAGCAACAATGAGGGCCATGATATGGAATCAGAGTACTTTCTGGTGGAAGAGGTTAAGGGCGAGGAAGTTGGCGAGAGCTAGGATGGAGTCGAACTCTCTTGCAAGCTTAAGATCGTGGACCTTACAAACCACATGTTACAGGGACACGTTCAACGATGTCTACTAATCAGTATCAGGGCAACGGCCTTCAGATTACCTCCGAGCTACGGCCTAACGGGTAAATGTCTCGTAGACACGTCACGCTACACCCAAGCCACCGGATGACTGTCTTCGTGATTCCCCCGAAAATTCCAAAGCTCAAGGAACTCCATCACTGCACCTCGTTATTCACGAGAAGTTTTTCTAATTTTGCTGATCATGTGCTTTCCAAAGGCGAAGCAAGCACATCAGTACTCTTGCAATGGGATCCATGATAGACTAACACTTTCGTCGACAATATCTGAAGCACCAATTCGATCGGTTGGCGGAACGCGTGACCTGGCCGGCTGATTCTACAAGGATAAGATCCTCAGCTTGTAGCATACGGACACAGGATCATGTTGCGACTTCTCAGTCATCATAAACAACTCGACAAAACCAGAAATCATGCATAGAGAGAAAGAGTGACAGTTTTGCGACCATGATGGATGGGTGACGACTGAGACGTATGTGTAGCTCCAGAGTGTACGGGAGCAACTTTGGGCGTGGTGAGATTTAGTCAAGAGCGATAGGAATGATCCGGACGTTATGCTAGAGTTCTTTGTCTCGCCAGTCTTAGAGGAGAAAGGAATGTTTCCTGTCAAAGACACGTTGCAGAACAAGAGAGTGCACTAGAATGAGCATGCCAGCATGACGATGAAGAGAACGTAGCGCTAGTTGCAATGACGAGGAGGCCCAGTCATGGCCTATATTTGTCATTGGGTGAAGGTTGTAAGCTAGCACGGCTAGTATGGTGTTCACTAAACATCAACCTTCGGCCGTAAGAGGTTCGCTAGCTTGTTTATTACGAACATCAACGACCACAAAGAGGTCATGATCAAGCGTAAAGTCAACACGTTTCGTAGAGATATTTCTCTTTTCATCTGTATATGTGACATGATGTTCACAAAAGGTAGTAAATAGTCTAAAAGATTGCGCAAAGGGTGGTATCTCTAGGTTCACTAATCATTCATACCGCATGCTTAATCTAGGCAAGGGGCATACGTATCTTACCAAACAATGACTGAGCACCTTACAAGCGGACGGGCAGTCTCTTTGCCCACCGGGGTGCAACCACAAACATTAGTCACTTTCTGATAAGTTCCAGCTATAGTATCTAGATGAGAAATCATGCTCGGCCTCGGTGTTCGCATCTTCTGCGCGAGCTCGATACTTAATATATAAAGGGAAGGAACTGTGTGCGATTAAAGCCAAAAGCCAACTATCCAAACCTCCAATCTCAACAACGGTTCCCAAACCCAACATCTACCAACTCATTCTTAAAGCAACCATGTCTTCGTCCCTCACATACCTCATCACCGGTGCTAACCGTGGCATTGGCAAAGGCTTCATCTCAACCCTCCTCCAACGTCCCAACACCACCGTCATTGCTGGAGTCCGAGACGTCGCCAAGTCAACTTCCGCACTCGAATCCCTTCCCAAAGCTTCAGGCTCCAAGCTCATCATCGTCAAGATCGACTCCTCTGACGAAGCGGACCCCAAGAACGCTGTCGCCGAACTTCAATCCAAGCATGGTATCACCTCCCTCGACATTGTGATCGCCAATGCCGGAATCGCACACTCAGGTACTACCATCACCAACACCTCATCTGACGCGCTCCGCGATCACTTTGCCGTCAACACGATCGGCCCCATCCTTCTCTTCCAGGCCGTCAAGCCCCTGCTACAAGCCAGCAAGTCCGGCAATCCCATCTACCTCGGAATTTCCACTGTAATCGGCAGCATGGGCGCTCAAGCAATGCTCGCTGGATTCCCGCAAGTTTTCAGCCCATACGGTGCTAGTAAGGCGGCGTTGAACTGGGCTTTCGCTCGGATCCATTTCGAAGAGTCTTGGTTGACATCGTATGTCACCCACCCTGGCTTGGTCATGACGGATATGGGTAGCGCTATGGCCGATCCCGAGGCGCTTAAGGCTGCTGGCGCTATTACTGTTGAGCAGAGTGTGAACGGTGTTTTGAGCACGCTGGATAAGGCCGATAGGAACCTTTCTGGGACTTTCCAGAACTGGGATGGAACCACTCTGCCGTGGTGATCACCGAGATTGAATGGTCGCACAGTATTGCATTGTTGTACAAAGGCAACCAGAAGAGTTATAGCGATATACAGCAATTTATATCCGTGTCATGTCAATCTTCATACTATGCGTTTCCACTACTCTACCGCAGGATCACTAATGAGGAAACATGCGTGCAATGTGTACCACATAGCTCTCTTCCCTTTCTGGACGGCTTGTATGATCCGATGAAAAAACGTTGAACTTCCGAGAGCCTATGCGTGTAAGAGCCTGTTGGAAAGGGATGATATATATACTTATATGACAAGAAGGAGAACAGCAATATGAGACCAATCCTCTGGTGTAGTTGTACATCCGAAAGGAAGGATTCGTGGTATAGAATGGTTGGATAATTATTGGCATCCATCTGATCTGATGCTGACTGTCTTTGAACTTTGGAACAACGGAGCATGTCCGACGAGCAGTCTTCCTAAGAGCAGAGGCTCAGCAAAGGCTCACTAAGATATTTTGCCCTTCTAGTCCCCTGTAAGACGACACGATCGCATGGTCTAGGAATGTCTAATGCCTCATTAAAGATAAGCAAGAGTTGAAATGAGAAAACGACCTGACAAATATCGCCCAAAAGCCTGATAGTGATACCATTCACCAGACGTCTCTTCACTTTCCGTCCATTCAAATCGCATGCAATCAGCACGGAATGAGAGGATTTCATGTTCGTCCTAATCTCAAGAAGTACAGCACCTGAGGATGGACAAATCTGTTTGGGGAAAATAACGACTAGAGCATCACCTTTGGGGTCAAGAAAGACACACATTTCTTCCTCGCGTGAAAGTTGATAGCAAGCGCTACCAGCGTGTCGGACGCATAGATTTGCCCGAGAAGTTTGATAGTCGTCTGGGTCCTCATAGTGTGTCCACGAAAGAGGAGCGCTTCGAACTAGTGTTTTTTCTGCTAGTTCCATCTCTGAGCTGTTGTAGTCAACCTGGAGATTCGAGCCCTCGCCACATAGAGCGAGCAGGGAATAGATGCAGTCCCGCCGTTCGTGTGAGTGCTTGGACTTGAACCAATTAATCAAGTGGATAAGACTTCGACCTTTGAACCCTATCCCTTGTGCAGATCTCAAATTGTGATCCGGCGGTAGGCTGTCGTAATATGTAGTTGGAAAACGCTCGAAAGTCATCTCTGCAAGGTTGGCGCATATTGTGACCTGACGTGCTAGCGCCACTTCTTGTGTGATCCAAGCCCGCCTCCAATATTCAGATTGATGGAACTCGACTTTTTGATGATATTCGATGGTTCCAGAGTAAAGGTATTCTGAATCAAAGCCCTTGCCTTGAATATAGGCATCCTCAGCCCTGTGTAGATATGCAGCAATGTGAGGACTTTCTCCAAGCCATGATAGCACTTCTTTGGCCCGAGAGAAGATAAGGCCCATTCGCTGTACTTGATGATTGCGCTCCTCAACGTTCGTCTGGTCGATCGACAGTGCATCGATCCACAGCCAATTTTCCAACAGCCTTCGTTTTCGCCTTGCCGTCATCAAGAAACCATGAAGGTTGCTCCGGATGCGAAAGGTTTTTTTGTCAAGGATGATAGTATGTCTTTGTTCTTCATCGCCCCAGACATACGAAAGACATATGTAGGGGGTGTCGATCGTTGCATGGCGAACCTCGCACTGGATGTAGCCTTCGGGTGATTCCATCTCAGAGACGCGAATCAATCGAAGTGAAGCTTGCAGGTGGTTGAGGGGAGCGAAGATGAACGGCTTCAATTCGGGTTCCGGCCGGGGTATGACAACGGAGCCATGCCGGTCGTGATCCGTCATGATCGAGCGATATGCCGAAGAGATAAGAAAGTATAGATACGGTCAGGAGCTATTAGATGATTTCATATGAAGTTCGAGAACAAGAGTTGAAGATAATGAAAAATGTCTACACATCACGCTCATCCGCTGGGTGGGGCTGTGCAAGGCTGGATCTTTGCGCGTAAGCAACCCGTCCGCCATTTCCCAAGCATCAAGTTCCTCTGCAGTACACGAGGATGATTAGAGTTGACCGATTCTAAGCAGCAGTAAACATTTTGGGTGTAGTATGAGTAGTAGCTGAATAACATCAGGACAGGAAGGTGTGTGATGCTCAAAGACTGTCACAGGAGCCAGATCGCACCCGCAACAGCCACATTCTACCTAGCGCCGTTTGCCAATCGCGCTACTACCGCGTGTCGTCATCGCCTTTGCGCTCAAAGACTACCAACGAACGCGAACATCGGATTTCTTGTATTGCATGTCTCCAGTACAATCACTTTATCACTTTATCGAACGTTACATATGTTAACGACTGGGGTTTCAAGACTGCATTCGGCCGTAACGCGTGCTTAGCTTCGATTGTTGACATTGACCGTGCTCTCTCTGACAAGCTGTGGTACAGCAATGAAAAGCCTTACAAGATCACGCGAAGGCTATGGCCTTAGACCCAGCAGCTATGTGGTCATGGCTTAAAGAGCTGAGTTCGGGAGACCTTGAATTGCAATCTTTAAGATGGTTCCTTTTGGTTTGTGTGCAGCACCTGTCTATCACCGCGTTCTGTCAAACATGTGTCTAGTCTAGTCCTTTCGCTATCATCTGTGGGAGAGTGCTTTCGGTAGTTTCAGTCTCACCTTCACCGCGGATCTTCACAAACAAATATCGTTTAGCTTTTCTTCGACTCAAAGGTAGGCCTTCGTCCAGCTACGTCCAACTCTTCAACCCCAACAACATACCACAGGACTGCAACACACCATACCCACGTTCATGCGCCATCCACATCGCTGAAAATGGGGCTCGCGCCTCTGCTCGTCGATACGTACCGCAAGTACAAGAAAGGCACAAACAACTTCGTCCAGTGGCTAGCTGAGATAGCCCGCGCAACTGGTACTGTCAATGATGTGTTCAAAGACAGCCGTCAAGACGTGGTACCGCCTACCGGAGGCAGACTGAAGGGAGCGGCTAGGAAAGAGGCAAAAAAAGCCGGACTGACGCAAAATGCTACCGCCACATGTCAGATCACGACCAAGTCGTTCCTCGCTCTTGCGACTGCTATTGCCGCTGACAAGCGCACGTGTGTTCCACCTGAGGTCTTCACAACCTTGCGTGCAGTCATTCGGGGTCGCAAAGATTGTGCAGTTTGGTACTCCATGATATCTGATCAAGTAGACGACGCCGCCAAGGAGAGCAATGCGGGCCACAGACACTTCATCAAGCTTTTGGAGGACGTCTTGGAGATCATCAAGCCGAAACTTTCGCAGACCCAACGCCAGCCACTCAAGGCTGTTAAGACTACACCGCTACATACCAGCAACGCGTTCGAGCACTTGAAGTTCGAGGAGCCTTTAGACACGGAAGATATGCCAGAAGCCATCGAGAGTCCAGTCATGCCTGCCACACAGAAGGTTTCTTACAAGCTCGAGCCGTCTGAAACCGACGTTTCTTTCGCTATATACTGCTTTCTCAAGGACGCTACACATCTCAGACTTGCTGTTAGGCGAACTTGGCGTGAGTTCGCGAAGGGCGACATAGGTCTCCAAGCCGCCGCGCTGACTATGAACGCCGCCCTAGCTATGATCGAGAAGCTGAGCAACGAATTCGAGCAAGCCCATCCACGCTTCAAAGACTCTGAATCGCAAAAAAATGCACTTGGAGATCGTTAAATTCATATATAGCAGCTACAGCAAGGGTGGGAAAGGTCCAGCTTTCATCGATGCAGGCGATGAGGATAGCGACCCTTTTGCCTACAAAGAAGGAAAGCGGATACTACGTTCTGACACTGTGATGTGGACTCATACCACCGAATTGGTTATTGGGATCTTCTGGCTTGAAAAGACAAAAAAAAAAGTGTCGACTTACCAACGACGAGAGGAGATTCCTCAAGTGCATTTCACAGTTTGTATCGACGCCAGATGAAGAGCCGATGCCTGATAGCTATATGGTGCGTAAGGCTGCGAATAACATGCTGTACGACCGAAACCTGAATAGTTGGATCGTATTCTCCTTACAAATATTTTGGGACATGCAGAGAGAGCTAGGGTCATGTCTGCATCTTGGCAAGATGCTCTTTGATAAGACCGGGCAGCAGCTTATTGAACGCTATAAAGCGTACCTCGACGTTGAAGGCCTTGAGAAAGTTGGCGCTACGCATGTCACATTTCGCGAAGACATTGTCAGACGCAAGAAATTCATTGAAATCTTGCTCAATGATACATTGGTTCAGGAGGGGTTTGATCAGTGCGAAAAGCAAGCAAGTCGACCATTCGATCACATCCCTGGTTTCTCATTACTCAATCACGATCCTGGGCTATGTGGCTTGATCTCTGCGAACATGCGCGATGATTATCACAGGACAGCCATCGACATGGCATCCAATCAAGGACAGATTATTGTTTCAGCTCATCTCTACAATGCTGTCCAGCGATCCGGGAATCTATCAGAAGGCTGGCAGTGGACCGACATGGACTGGCTCATTTAGCGGAAAGGTAGCGATTGGATGTTCATGGGCAAGCGACCGAAGCAAGGTTCCACTTTTGGAAAGCATGTGAACCTCATATTGGGCTTCTCTGCTCATAAGTTCACTGCGGATTACAAGTCCCGCAATTTAGAAGCAGAGACAGAGTGCAACATTGACGGGGTCCGTCGCCTTGAGTATCATGCACGGCGCTGCGAGCTAGGTACAGACAGGGAGCCACGACGCAAGAAGCCTGTGGGTGTGAGCAAGGCAAAGAGTGAAATCCTTGTCATGGTGGAGTGTCTAGTCAACGACTTTCAAGGCAAACCTGATAATACACGCAAACCGCTATCCTCTCTCGAGAAACTCGGCATCTTCAAGTTAGCGATCGAGAGAGACGAGTCTGCTTTCGCATTCGATATTATGGATCTAAACCTTAGATGTATCTGGCTACTACAGGAGATCCAGAAATACGTTCTTACTTTCGCGCCGCTCGACTATCCCGTATCCAAGTTCACTGGAGGGCTATCAATGAACGATGTCATCGGGGATATGCTCTACGATCTGGGTGGGCATCCGCGACATCATGCCAGCACCTTTCCAGTGGCAGCCGCCATTCTCCGCAAGATCGCACAGAAGGAAGGCAACAATGTTCTCATGAATTCCATGGTGTGCCAAGAAGAGATGAAGCTCAGTCTCGAAAATTCCTAGGCTGAGGATGAGCCTAGCTTCGAAAACCCATCCGAAGACACCATGAATCTAGAACTGCGCGGTATGGCTGGTCGTATCATACTCCTAGATGAAAACGGAGGTTTTCGAATGCCTTTCGGCCCTCCAGTATGAAATGGAATGATCGTCTCACAACCTACTTCCTGACCTGGTCGCACCTGCATACCTGTGCGGCTCACCTATCGACAGTCTTTGATGTTGAATAAGGGAAGAGTGTGGTCGTTATACAAACGATGGACGCTTTGCATAGTTACTAGGCTAGTAATATAAAAACGTCCCCAGAATTTCTCTTTGTCTTGACATGTGATTGGTATGAAACTTTTATTCTTGACGTGGAATTACCACCCAATGATATGCGTATATTACTCCATTGACATGTCTAGCACTCTATATGATGAGATAAAAACATCACTCAGCTCCATGTCACAAGTTTATCTCCAGAGATGACCGTCTAATTAATGCTACCGTCTAAGTCTACAACATTACCATGGCCGCACTGACCAGAACAAGAAGACTTCCACCCAGGCTCTTGCTTGCCATAGCACCAGAGTTGGTGTTCTCAGCCGCCGCGGCGCTTCCCGTAGCACTTCCCGTGGCACTAGCCGAAGCAGCCATGCTTGCCGTGGTAGATGCACCAGTACTGTTGCTAATGGCCGAAGCCCACTCTCCACCCACACCACCAGCTACATTGACTGTGGCTGATGGGCTAGCAGAACCGGAACCGGAAGCGGTAGCAGAGCCAGAAGCAGAAGATGACTTTGTTCCCTCTTCAGTGTCACTCTTCTTCGCATTGCTACCCTTTCCATCAGTGACGATGCTCTCAAAACCACCAGTCATATCGCCGTAGGAGTAGCTGCTTCCAGGGTTCTCGTTCCTGACCTCGACCTTCTCCAAGACCATGGTGTAAGGCGCTTTACTGTAGTCTGTCTCGCCTCCAGCCCACTCAATCGTGCCCTCGGCGTTGTTTGGGTCGCCTCCAGCCCAGATACCAATACGAACGTTCATGGGGGTTTGGGGGTAGTTGCTACCGCCGTTTGCATCGGCGAAGTGGAGGGTACGTACGACTTTGTCGTCGACGAGCCATGATGTAGAGTCAGAGGTCCAGTGGATGGTGTAGTTGTGGGTTGTGCCTTGTGTGTCAGTGACAGCAGCGTCGGCTTCACGGTCGTGGGTTGTTGTGTTTCCCTTTCCAAAGTAGTTTGCTATAAGGGGGGTATGTTAGCGTTCTCCCCTTCCGCATAGGTACCCCGTATTAGGGGAGATAGAAAGAGACTGTAACTTACTCTGAACATTCGCAGGCTCTCCACCCAACCACTCCCAGTCGATCTCATCTAAATCATCACTCTCAAGAATCGCACTGCTAACCACACCCGTACCCGGCGCAGCTGTCATGATGAAGCTCACGCTGCCGAAGAAGATGTACCATTGTGATTGGATCGTTGGTGCGTCACCAGCTTTGTTGATTGTGAATTCCGCGCCCTTGCTGGTGTAAGAAATGTCACCAGCGGTAACTTTCCAGTTGTCGTCGTCGGCACCCTTGGTGAAGTCGTGTGTGTATGTTGATGAGGAGAGGGCGGTATCCGCTGGGCAGGATTTCTTGGTAGGATCACATGATGTGGATGTTTGAGCAAGAGCGGGGATGGCTGCTGAGAGGATGAGAGAAAGAGGGAGTACGGAGACGCTGGGGAAATGCATTATGAAAGAGTCAAACAGTACGAAGTTGATCGACCGCTCCAAACGAATGTCCTTGGAAGTAAGAAAGAGCAGAAACGACAGCAACTCAGCGATGAGACAAAAAGGAAGTCTTGGATATGAGGATAAGCATCAAAAAAGAGCCGCGTACCCACACCTTTAATCAAATCCCAGAAAGCTTGAACGAGGAGGTTATCGACGCTTCGGTAGCCACCACAGCCCCATCAAAGTGGGTCATTTATTCATTTCGATAGCCATCGGCATCCCTGATCACCATCCGCACCCGTGGATACGGCCCACGTCCAATGTCGTTCAGGAACGAGAGGGTCGCGTCTACGGCCGCGTCAGGTACCATTGTCAGGCCTGTGTTAAAGCCGCGTGGGCCGATGACGAAGCGCTCACCCCACTAGCTGATCCCAGCCATCCCAATATGAGCTGTGGCCGTTCGTCGTGGCTAACTTTAGCTCGCGAACACGAAGACGGAAATATTGGGTCTGTACAAATACACAAACACAAGACTGACGATCATGCTTAATCGTACATCTGGATAAAATGACGCCATACATGCGCACCGTCACATCGAGATACGAAGGGCATTTGGATGTTGCCACAAGATTGTGCACCAAAATTATCCAATCTGAGTGTCGCCGCACGCGGCCGCCAGCGTTTGAACAAGATAGCCTCGTACCAGAAAAGGAGACGGGCGGACGATGTGAAAAGGTGATACGGAGACATACAGATACGAGACTCCGGTCCAATGCAGTCCACCTCATAAACTCGTAAGATGCCGTCTATGAACCATCATGCACCTGAAAGCGCAGTGTACATTGAGTCGTAGTCATAATTCTTCTAATCCGTTATTCGCCCCAGTGCGACAATCGACAACTCCAACCGCTCATGACCAGAAAAAAAAGGCGCAAGATACACTTCATTTGCTCATACAAAAAAGGCTAACCAGTGCAGTAAGTCTTCATGCCTTTACAACTCAGCTTCACCTGCTCATGAAGAAGGGCAAGATCTACCGCGTCTTCTTTATCTCCGTAGCCCACCCTTCAATCCCCTCCCCTTTACTACCGACAGAGATATTCAGATCCATACCCTCCATACCCTTCGTATCCTTCAAAAAGTCATGTCCTGCCATTCCACCCGCATTTGCTCGGTCCACTGGCAACAGCTCTAACATGGGTAACAAGAAATCGGCAATCTTCTTACTCTCCTCGGCGCTGAAATGATACTTCTCGTGGAGGACGTCGGGAAGAGCCCAGTGTCGTAATCGGTGAATGTTTCGAAGTTCGCCCTTGCGGTTGAATATTTCCTGAGACCATTTTCCCGACATGCATAGACCCTTCGGGAAGGTGCCTAGGAGTTCGATGATCTGTGCGATGTGGTCATCGTCTTTGCCGTATTTTGTGCCAGATTGTGGGTCAAAGAGGTAGTCGCCGGTGATGAGTTCGAATGTCTAGTGATGTCAGCTCGTGTCTCTCGTGTTGATTAGCGCTCATACCATTGCGGCCATACTCCAGACATCGGTACTAGCACCCCATTTACTACCCAGGATAACTTCCGGTGACCTATATTGTCTAGTCTGAATGTCATTGGTAAAGTGGTGGCCGACCCAGCAGGCGTTTCCAAGATCGGCAATCTTAACTGAAATGGTTTCAAAAGCGTTTTCGACTTGCTGCTCGAGCTCTGTCTTGCCGGACGAGCTACTGGGTTTGTCGAGGCTAATGCCTGATACCTCCTTGGTAAGAAGATCGCTGAAGGAATTAGTACACTTCCTAATGTGGATAACTTCACAACTTACGCGGACTTCTCCCGTTGCTTCTGCGCGTCGTCTTCGGTAGACGACTTGATACCGAGCCGTTCTGCCATGGATAGGCTGGGAGTAGCGGATGGAGTTGCTAGAGCACCACTCATTACGACACCGTCTGATGAAGAAGGAGGACTCGGAACAGTCGTGGGGGAGTCTTTACCTGTACCCTCGCTCATGACCTTGTTGAGGCTTTGTGGACCTCCCATGCCGGGGAAGCTAGAGATGTCGGCGTGGTTGAAGCTCGCGTTGAGCGGACTAGGGAGCGGCTGACTTCCCGTGATGAGGGTCCTCCGTCTCCGCCTGCCATTCCTCACGCTGTCTTCACTGTCCTTCTTCTTTGGTTCATCCTTTACGTATGTCTTTACGATTTGTTCGACGTCGCCAATCTCGATGAGAACATTCTCGGGCTTCAAATCGGTGTGAATGATGCCGCACTCACGGTGGAGGTAGTCGAGGCCGAGCAAGACTTGCTTTGTGATCTGCTTGACCAGAGGCATGGGTATACCCCGGTGGTTCCACCTCTTGATCAGGCCCAACAAATTCTCTCCTAGCACTTCAAAAACCATGCAGACGTGAACACCATTGGGGCCCTTGTGGTTGAAGGAATCGAGTAGGCTGACGACATGTTTCCGGCCGGGGTGTTTCTCGTTCGCGTCGACTACCTTCTTGAGGAGTTTGATCTCGTCGAGCGCGGTCTCTGTGTAATGCGCAGCGGAGCGCACGACTTTGAGGGCGACGTGCTTGCCGTTGGTGTTATCCCTCGACAGCCAGACGGTCGAGAAATGACCCCACCCAAGCTTGCGCACAATTGTGTACTTGCCGTCCTTGTATTCCTCACCCACCTGGACCGGGTGGTAACCGCCCTTGCAGTAGTCCTCAGAGTCCTCCTCGTCGGCTGTGTTTTCGGCTTCATCGACCGACGACGACGACGAGTCGGGCGAGTGGCTTAATTGGTTTCCGTACATCTTGTGCTGGGCGAGCGGCGAGTTGGCGTTCTGCACACTGCGGGGTTGGAGTTAGTATAGGGTTGCTGCAGTCAGATCATGTCTTGGGCGGTGCATGTGTGCGCGCGCATTAAAATGAGTGGAGAAGTGGCGCAGTGTTTGGGGTGGGCGGGTGAAAGATGGGGGCTCTGGGCGGTGGCAGCAGAGGTGTGGTGGTGGTGAACGTACTTGTACTGAAAGGACCCCGTCGAACCAGCGGGCGAAGCATTCTGGTTGCCCTGGCCCTCGGTGGTGATTATCGGCTTCAGGTCCTGGCCCTTCCGTCGCTTTTTTCCGCCGTTGCTGTTCGCCGCCTGCGCGACCTGCTTCGCCTTGTTGATGGCCGCCTTCTTCATGTCGGTGCCATTCATGGTGGCTTTCCCCGCCACGCGCTGGGCTGTGGGCGGGCCTGAGGCTCGAGGGCTGCTGGGATGCGATGTACGGTTAGGCGCTGGGGACGCGTTGGGCAGCGCTCATGGACAGAGGCAGACTATGGGCTTGAATATATATTATGAGGGCAGTGTGGCTCTCTCGTCGCACTGCCTCGCGATTTCTTCAATTGCTGAAGACGGGCTTAGCGCTCCCCTCGCCAGCCTATCGATGTCTGGCTCCTGATTGGTGCTAACGTGGGGGATTGCACGGATGCGAGGTGCTGCAACGACCACGGGTGATGACTCGCTGGGCGGGATGCGGTCTGCGGTATTAATTCAGTTGGACTCGCCTCTCGGAGAATTCGCTGTGACTTGGGATGGTAATAGAGGTGGTGACGGATGGCTGGATGCGCGTCAAAGCCGGAGGAAGCGGTAAGAAGCAGGTGAGACGAATTATGACATCAGTCGACGCCTACAAATAGTCGCCTGCTACCACATTGGTTCCTCCCCAGAAGCCAGTTTTGCCCAAAAAGCCTTGCGTCTTTGCTCGTCTAGCGCACCAAATTCCTTGCCTACATCTATCGGCCCGGGTAGCAATGAGGGAGGCTTGCTGCCAGCAATGCTTGTTGTCGCGACCCGATCCGTCACATTACACGTGGGACGTCAACATCACGCATCTTGACAGCACTTGAAGAAACCCTGAATTGCATCATCGTACCTTCGTCTTCTCCTGCCTTTGTTATTATTGTCAGACGGATACGCCTGTTGCGGAAAGAGCCATGCGCCTTGTTGCTCAGCCCAACCCCCAAGGCAGGAGCCACAGCAACCCCACCGCCATATCATACATGTTTGCCCAAACCGTGACCTTGAAGAAATCGCTATGCAAAACTATAAATATCCCATATCCTACATTCCACATCGCGCTCTTCCATTACGACCTGCTAACACCTGATCTGCAAGTCATGCTGGAATCATCATCTGCATGTCTGGTTGCGGAGAGCCGCACCAGCCGCTACTTGGCCGAGACCGCTGCCATCCACTTCTGCTCGTCCTTCTTGTCGAAGTGCAGGAGCATTCCCAGTACGGGGATGAGTTGTTGCTGGTACTTTTTGTCACGTTGCTCGAGGAACTGTAACAATACGTTCTTCAAGTACACGTAGTCGATTGCTTCTGCAACAGCTCCACCGCCCTTTGGTATCGGTGACGCTATGCGCGATCGTGATGACTCAATCGAGGATCTGGAGGATTGAGCAACGGACTCAGGGCCACGTGTCTTCAAAGTTCGTAGCTCTTCGGACATTGTCTGCTGTTCATCAGTACGTTGTACGTCAATCGTCGCTGAAGAACGTACCTTGCTAGACTTTTGAAGCTTCTCCAGACGGCCTTGGGTCTCGTCGAATGCCCGTCGCAAATCGCTCTTTTCTTTTTCCAATTCGTGAGCCTGCTTCTCGCTTTCATCAAGTGCGTCCCGGAGTTGGCTCATGGCGAGCCTGACTTCTGAAGCTTCTTCGCTAGCCTGTGCGGCCCGCCTCTCAAGATCTTCTGTCTGCTTGCGGAGCTCTCTTTCAGAAGTCACAAGGTCTTCTTTGTCCTCAAGAGCGCGCGCTTGTGCACGTTCAGCGTCGCGGACCTTCTGCTTCAGTTCTTCAAGTTCCCGGGCTCGTCGGCGGCTGAATGTACTGGCTTGCTCCTCTGCACGCTCGCGCTCCTCAACTGCAAGGTCGAGGCGCTCCTGCATCTCACGCACACGTGTTTCAGCTCGTCCTTGAGCGTCATTCAACAACCTTCTCATCGTCTCAGCTTCGCGTCCGCGTTCGCTGAGCAATCGATGCGCGTCGGCAAGCTCCTCTTCCAGGCTCTCGCTTCGGGAGCGCACTTCTTTCATCTGAGTACTCATCTCTTGTACCTGGTCCTGCATGCTGCTCACAAAGTCTTGCGCGCTCGCAGATTGGGCTGACTTCATCTGAATTTCTTCACGTAGGCTCCCCACTTCGCGAGTGAGCTTCGCGACTTCTTCTTCCAGATCCTGCACCTTCCCGCGTGATGCTTTGAGGTCGACTTTTGCCTTCATCAACTCTGTCGCCACCTTGTCCCGGGCTTCGACGACGTCCTCCCGCTCCGTCTCGGAGTTCTGAAGGTCTCGCTGAATCTTTCTGTTCGTCTCCTCCAGCGCAAGCCTCTGGCTGGTTTCCTGTTTGATTTTGTCATTGAGAGTTTTGATGTCGCTTTCCTTGATTGATAGCTGGGACCGGTATTCGGTGATCTCCGACCTGAGATCTTTCTCGCGGTTTTCCAATCGCCGGACTTCCGTAGTCTTGCTGGTGAGCTCATCCTTGGTAGTGCGTAACTCGGCCACCTCCTTGCGCAACGACGTAAGCTCAGGCTGCGCCTTTTGCAACACCTCTCTCATGTCGGTGAGGTCTTTGAAGCGAGATGCAGCAAGCTTCTCTGCAACCGAAAGATCAGTCTGCAGAGTTTCTGCTTTTGACTTTAGCTCTGTGAACTCTGCCGCCAGTGCCTCTCTCTCTTGCTGCGATGACTCCTGAGACGCTTTGCTAGTCTTCAGTTCGGCGATCTCAGCCTCCAGCTTGCTCAGATTCTCCTGAAGTGCCGCCTTTTCGGCTTGCAACGTCTTGACCTTGTCCTTAGCCTCAGTATGCTCGAGGCCGTAATCAAGAAGATCCTGACGCAAAGTGTCGATCTCTTCCTGCATGTCTTCCTGGTCCTTGGCCTTCTTTCTGAGAAGGTCGATAGATGATGCCTTCTCAGCCACTTCAGTCTGCAGTGCGTCGATTGCTGCAGCCTTCTCTTCCAGATCAGACTTCAGTTGTGCAACGTTCTTCAAAGCATCCTCAAGTTGGGATGGTGTGAACTCTGCATCACGAGGGCTGAGTAGTCCTTCAGTGTCTCCAGCTTCACTAGGGGTTGCTTCAGGCGTCAACGCTCCGCTAGCCGCGGGCCCGTTTCCTCCCTTCTTGTTCTTCTTGTTACGAGCCCTCTTCTTTGCCGCTGCGCTTTGGGGAGCTTGAGCAGGAGTTGCTTGTGGTAGTTGGACCGGTTCTGTTCTGGTCGTCTTCTTCTCGTCATTGGCTTTCTGCAAGTCTTTCTTTGCTTGTTCGAGGTCAGCCAAGGCACTGTCACGCTTCGTCTCTGTAGTCTTGAGTTGTTCGCGCACTTTGCTGAGCAGCCCGTCCATGGTCTCGTTCCGCTTCTCGGCCTTGGCGTGTGTTTCGCGCAGTTGAGAAAGTTCACCCTGGAGCTCTTCGATTCGCCGTTGAAGCTCTTGCACCTGATCGTTTTCCACAATCTTCTCTCCCTTATCTGCATGTAAATCCTCGAGTTCTTTGGCCGTTGAATCGAGCTTAGCCTTGAGCTCGGCGATGGTTTTTTCACTTTGGTCATGCGTATCCTTGTGTTTCTGTAGCTCTCCTTCGGCACTGTCAACTTTTGACTTGAGATTAGCGATTGTGTTGTTGAGCTCTTTCTCACGATGATCTGCGTCCTTTGATAGCCTTTGATGCGTATCCTTGAACGTGTTTAGATCGTTTGTAGTAGTCTCCAAGTTTTGCATGAACGACTGAGCGGACTCTTGCGCCGTGGAAAGCTCGTTCTTGAGCGACTTGTTCTCCTCTTCGAGCTTTCCGATCTTCTCTTCGCTCTCTTGTAGCTGGGACTGCAAGCGAGGCAGTTCGCTATCGTACGAGAAGAAGTCTTCGGTCTCTTCGGTGGTCTCGGTCTGCTTGGACGCTTTGGAAGGCGATGAAGGCGCGACGGATTCAGTCTGTGTGGTAGAGTCATCCTGTGCAGCCTCGTTGGTCGCCGGCGCCTGTGACTTTAGAGTCTCCACCTCGTCTGTGGCCTCCTTTGCGCGTTTCTCTGCATCCTCGAGCTTTTTGTTGAGCTCGTCGCGTTCTTTGGACACCCGCTTGAGTTCCTCCATGAGCATATCACTCTTGACGTTGAGTTGGCCTAGGTATTCGACGAATGCGCCAGTGTCGCTGATGGAGGTGAGAGGTGTGTATTCGCGGAGGGAGCTTTCAAAGGCCTCGATTGCGCCCACTCTGGCGTGTGCGATGCGGTACGACCGGAGGAGCTCTGGTAAGGGAATTAGCTTGGCGCATACAAACACGAGACATCACCAACCAGTATACTTGGGCTCAAGTTTGTCTAATCTGCGCAACCGCAATTTGGCCTCTGGTGGTATCTCCGGTGGCTGTTCTGGCTTCTCTTCTACTTCAGCAGTCGGTCCCTCTGTCTCCTCCTTCTTGCCATCGCCATTCTCAGCACTGGCTTCTGCGGGCTGCGCCTTCTCCTTAGGTCGCGGTGTGCCGGCTCGACTCGGCTGATCTTCTTCCTCTCCTATGACGAACTCGGGGTCAAACTCTGAGGGGTCAGGGCCCTTCCCTGCCGGCGCCGTCTTGCTGCTGTCGGCATCTTTCGATCTCGCTGTTCGCTTCGAGGGCGAGAGGTTCCGCGAATTGGACCGCCGGGTTGTTGAGCTGGATCGCGCAGGTGTCGTCGGTGTGGTGGCTTTCTGGCGCGCTTGCTCTTCTGCTATTCTGGCGTCGATGGCTCCGCGAAGGCGCTGTATCTCTCGTTAGCTTTCCTGGGGTGCAGCCTAGAAGGAGTTGAGGTACCTGGAACATGATGATGCTGAATTATGAAGACGTATAGCAAGACATGCAAGAAGACAAATGACAAACTTGGTTAATGGAATATCAGACACCGAAGCATGGGAGACAAACACTATTCTGACACGTTCTGGGGTCCGTCGCGGCTAAGTGACATGGATCGCTATCGGGGGTCACGGCGCTAGCATCACGGTTCGGTAAGCTAGTGCGGCGGGAATCCTCACTTTTTCTCACGCAGCCTGTGTCCCCCACCACGACAACGACATTCTTGCGCAATGGCAAACGTCGAGATTTCCCTACCGCTGCCGGTCCTGCCTGAGGGCTGGGCTGGCGAGAAAGACTTCAAGGCCATCGGCCAGCTGAGCGAGGCAAACGACCGCAAGATCGAGCCTGTTGGCCCACACTTCCTCGCCTATGCCCGCAGAGTACGTTATATTCCAGAAACGGCTCAACAATACATGCAGCACTGACGATTTGTCTGCAGAAGCGCAACAAGCGTACTTTCTCCGAGGATGACCGCATCCAGGCCCAGGCCAACGTCAAGAGCGTCGAGGAGGAGGATCCCGATGACATTGACGAGCCTGAGGACCCGGTCATGTTGCAGCGTGAGGCCAAGGACTGGAAGGTAAGGACGATAGCACCAAGCATACCATGGAATTTTACTGATTTTTTCTCAGTCTCAAGACCACTACGCTGTGCTCGGCATAACCCGCTACCGATGGCGTGCCACCGACGAACAGATCAAGCGCGCCCACCGCAGGAAGGTGCTTAAGCATCACCCCGACAAGAAGGCTGCCAAGGGCGCAACCGAGGACGATCAATTTTTCAAGTGCATCCAAAAGGCCCACGAAGTTCTGTCCGACCCCGTCAGGAGGAGGCAGTTCGACTCCGTCGACGAGGGTGCTGAGGTTGAGCCACCATCCAAGAAGGAGACGCAAAAGGGCAACTTCTACAAGCTTTGGGGCAAGGTCTTCGAGGCCGAGGGACGTTTCTCGAACAACCAGCCTGTGCCCAAGCTTGGCAATGCCAACAGCAGCAAGGAGGAGGTCGAGCACTTCTACAACTTCTGGTACAACTTCGACAGCTGGAGGACCTTTGAGTACCTCGATGAGGATGTTCCGGATGATAACGAGAACCGTGACCAGAAGCGTCACGTCGAACGCAAGAACCAGGCTGCACGTCGCAAGAAGAAGACTGAGGACACCGCTCGTCTGAGGCACATGGTGGACGATGCTCTGGCTCTCGACGAGCGTATCAAGAAGTTCCGTCAAGCAGAGAGCGCGCAGAAGAACAAGCGCCGTCTCGAAAAGGAGGCTGCTGAGAAGGCCGCAAAGGAAGAGGCCGAGAAGAAGAAGGCTGAGGAGGCCAAGGCTGCCGCTGAGAAGGAGGCTGCCGAAAAGGCCGCAAAGGCTGACAACAAGAAGGCGAAGGAGGCTGCGAAGAACGCAGCCAAGAAGAACAAGCGTGTTGTCCGTGGTGCTGTCAAGGACGCCAACTACTTCCACGGTGCCGGCGATGCGCCCGCTTCCCAAGTCGACGCCGCTCTCAACGACGTCGATCTTCTCATTGTCAAGATGGACAACGAGGAACTGGCTGCCATCACCAGCAAGCTGAACGGTGAGAAGGACGCCGGCAAGATCAAGTCGATCTTCCAGGAGGAGGCCCAGCGTCTCATTGGTGCTGCGAAGCTTACTCAGGGTGAGCTCAAGGCTTTGGCTTGAGAAATGCCTCATGCTGCACCCATTTCTTGATAGACATTTAGACTTGGACTTAACGGGAATAATGACATGCATGCATTCCGCCCCTTGTGACAATTGTTCTTATCTTTCGTCGTGAAGGTCTTCTCGAATCGGCTCAATTCCAATCTTTGATTCTGCTTTACAGCGACACCAGAGATTGGCACCTCATCTGATGTCATTCCATTCACACGTGTCAACGCATCCAGCGGCGCGTTCCGCGGTACGCCAGGGTCTGAACACGATGGATGCGGATCGCGCGACACACCACCAAGAAGCCAAGCATGTCGTCACCCGGAACAAGCAGTGCATTAACGACTACCAAACTTTGACCCGGTCCTTCACTCCTCTCACACGACCTCTGCAGAGACTGCTACAACATTCCCCACCGCCATCCTTAATCGCCCATTTACCCCGCGAGCAGCTAATTCCCCGCGCCAAGGACCCTGCCCACGACGCACAGCAGCACCGATCGCCTGCGCAAGCCCACGCCAGCAAGTTTCTCGCGGTCGGACCTCACTGGCACTCCGCTCGCCTGATTGGACTTGGTGCAGGACCTCGTGCCCGTAATTTCACTCCGACATCACTATGAGCGCATCCCCCACGTCGAGGGACGGCCGGCATGCGTCTCCAGCGCCTCGCAAGTCCTCAGCATCTTACAAAGTGAGCCCGCTGCAGCTCCCGACTGGCGGACACCTCGCGCAGGACAAGATACGGCAGCCTTCAATCCAGTTTTTGGCACACAGAAATTCGTCGCTACCCAGAGGCGCCCCCAGGCCCCGTGAACGACGTCGATTGTCGTCACCGCCGCCTCCACCGTAAGTACTGGTTTACCATATGTCATGCGCTTCCCGTATATCCGAGTGCTTGCGCATCTTTGCTCCTGTATGTTTCTGTCCAAGTGCTCATGGCGAGTAAAAATGGCGAAGTATGCTCCCAGTATGTTGGAGACTGCAGAGGAAGTACTCGATCTGGCGGCGTCTCACTCTGGTGATTGCAAAGTCGTGAAACCACATGCTGACATCGCCGTCTAGCGTTTTCCAACCTCGTGTATCTTTCGACACTTTCGACAAGCCCGCAGACTTCATCGAGGAGAGCTCTTTTACACTGATCGCCAAACACAAAGACTACGAGTACACTAAGCGTTCGCGGACGTTCCTATGTGGTTTCGACGAGAATGAGTACTCAGTATATGCTCTGCAATGGCTCATAAACGAGCTGGTCGACGACGGAGATGAGATAGTATGCCTCAGAGTGGTGGAGAAGGAAGATGCGATAGCCGGAGAGCGGAGCGTGGAGACTGGCCGATATCGTTCAGAGGCAGAGCATACCATGGCCGACATACAGAGCCGGAATCACGACAACAAGGCGATCAACCTCATATTGGAATTTTCAATTGGCAAGGTTAACAAAGTTATCGATGACATGGTGAGTTTGTTCATGGATTAACTGTATTTCTCTCTGATGACCGTCCAGATCAATCTCTACGAACCCGCGATTCTTGTGGTCGGAACTCGAGGCAAGAGCTTAGGTGGATTCCAGGGACTACTTCCGGGTAGTGTGTCCAAGTACTGTCTCCAGCATTCACCAGTACCTGTCATCGTTGTCCGTCCCACATCGAAACGCGACAAAGCAAAGAGCAAGCGCACAAATGATCCAGATCGCCAAGGCTACAGAGAAATCCTCGCGAAGAGCGAAAGCCTTCCTGAATTCAACAGTCCTCGCAACAGCTTCTTCGCGAACGAGGACGAGGCAGCGATAGTTGGAGGCGCAGCGACCGCACCCAAACCTGCAGCGGACACGCATCCTCTGGCACAGGTGGAACAAGCGCCAGACAGCAGCGAGGATGAACTGGACACCGGTACTAGTACATTGGTTGGAGATGATCCCCGAAGTCCTGGTCCTATGATGAAGAGTCCACACCTACAAAACTTAGACAGTCCTGAGCTCAGTAGTCAATCTAGTAGCGAGGACGAGGACGACCAAGGCGGGGTATCGACTTCAGGGATCTCCGCTGTGGATAAAGTTACAGGCGCAACGGAGAAATTAAACCTTGGCGAAGGAGATGCAGGTGGTGGAAATACGTCAATGTCCTACATGGACAGTCTCACCAGTGGAGCACAGAAGAAGTCCGAAGACACTTCTTCGGCGCAGAAAGACTCGGAAGGCGCGTAGTGTTAGCATTAATACCCAAGATATCAGGCTCCCCACATCAGCCCTAAAGACGGTAAATTGTGGTGTTTCGGAAGCTGTTGCCAGACCCCGGTTCGATCGGCGTGACGTCGTTTCATGTGGCTGTGGCGCCACGACATGCATGCGCGTCCCCTACGGTTCCCCAGCCTCGGCGGTCCCTCATTGCCTCACTTGCGTAACCTTACACATTCACAGGACCTCAATGTGTGAACGTATCCATACCGTGCCGCGTAATCGATGGATATACGCACCTCTCCCATAACCAGGACGAACTGGCAATACCAAGCAACCTCGCATTAGCTCCCGACCACCTGAACCGCCGATCCGATGTTCCCGATTCTCCAAGACGACTGCGACGAGTGCATGCCGGACTATGCCTTGCACCGGAGTCCGATGAAAGTGGCCGTATCGGCGCTACCTTTCATTCTTACCTTCTTGGTTGTCGCCTTCGTCGTGTCGCAGAGGCTCTTCCCTATCTTGTCTGGCAATGCGGATCGCAAAGCGCATCATGACGGTGCGCGACTGCCTGGATCGATCCAGCGCGAAAGGACCTCGATTGTGAACCGCCTACGCCCAAATGCGCGATCGCTCGCAAGCATCATCTTCTCGACCAACTTTGCCCTTTCGGCTGTACTGGCCGAACTTATCCTATGCGAAATCTCCAACACCGTAAACCGCGCCACACGAACACTAGCCCTCAAGATCACGCTACCTTCCTTGCTCTTTCTTCTAGTTGTCGCAACACCGGCTTTCGAAATCCACTCGATCATATCAGGGACGGGTCTGAACATCAATGGAGAGCAGAAGAGTCGACGCAGAGCAGCATGGGCATTGGAGCTTTGTGGGCTAGCAGTATGGCTGGCAGGGTTTTGGTATCTTGGACGAGGGCTCCTAGGCTCATATCTTCATGAAGAGTCATACGAGCATGATCATACATTTAGTGAGGGCTGTCTGGAAAGGATCGGCATAATCGGCATCAGTTTGATGGCCTCACTAGCCGGATTTGCTGCCATATCTGCCCTCTGGCACACGTTCGGCGTCAAATACCGCCCAGTAAGCCTGCGAACTCCGTCTCAGTAGTGTGAGGCGCCTTTAACGTATACTAATCTGGTACAGGTCACCGAGTCGGATATCGGTCGAAAGCAAGCCGGCATACAAGCTACAAACGACATGCTTCTGGCAAAAGAGAGCCGACTTCGTGCCGTCGAACGAAAACTTGCGGACAACCCTCAGCAAGGCTTCATGGGTCGCGTAATAGGATCGATTCGCGGAAACCCTGACGTCCAGGAGCGAAATACTCTACAGCTTGAGATACAAGGCCTCGAGACTATGCGCCATACACTTCAGAACTCCCTGACGGTGCTCCAAAACCGTCGACAAAATCAATTGCGCTCACATACTGCCAACGGGAAGCTGTTCAACATCGTCTCGTACATTTTCGCTATATACTGTGCGTACCGCATCATTGCGACCACTGTCACTACCCTGCGTCGCTTCTCATCTCCGAATGCGAGCTTCGCAAGCAACGATCCTATCAACAACGTCCTCGCCCTACTAGCGAAGCATTGGGATCCAACCATTGACCGAGTTGCCTGGAGCCGCACCATCTCCTTCCTCCTGTCTGGCGTGATGCTACTATTATCATTCAACAGTGTCCTCCAGACCTTCTATCTCTTCGCTAGAGTAGTACCTGGTCTTCTGCATCACGCTAGAACGAATTTCGCCCTCATCATCTCACAAATTACAGCGACCTATGTGATCAGTTCAGCGTTACTCCTTAGGAGCAATTTGCCTCCTGAGATGAAGAGCAAAATCGGTGATGCATTGGGTGCGCCATTAGAACCAGGTTTCACGGAGAGATGGTTCGAGGGCTGGTTCTTGACTGCCAGTGCAGCTACAGTGTTGGGTCTTTGGCTGGGTAAGCGACTCAAGGGAGGAGAATGGGATGACGATGGTGATGGTGGTGATGCCGATATAGAGATGGGCAAGAATGCCTGATAGATTTGCGAAGCGAAGCACGCAATCATTAACTCATGATAACATAAATGCATTAATCACAATTTCATACAACGCTGTATAAACATCTCGCACTCTCGGCACACCCACCGAGATGTCCGGACAGCTCGGCGAAGCCTATGGGGAAAGAGGCGCGCCCAACGCGTTGAGTGATAACAGCCACCGGCCGGGCATCGCTGCATGAACCACAAACGAACCTGTTAGCAAGCACCACACGCGCTTGCTAAGCATTGCATCCTCTGGCCCGCGAGCCCGCGATGGGCCCTTGCGCGCTGTTTGATTGAAAGTTGACGTCGATGTTGCCCGATTCAAGCGCGTTTCGCTATGTGACGTCAGGCCTAGTGGGGCAGCTTCGCGCATGAAAAGAGGCAGAGGGGCAGCTTCGGAGGACAACTCCATCGACACTCTCACATCTTTTCACAAGCTCTACTACAGGTATGTTTCAATTCTTGACGTGAAGTTTCATGGGCGTTGGCTAATCGACGAAGAGACTACAACTACAACTACTCAACTGTATGTTTATCCTGAAGCTCTCAGCTAGCTAGCCAGCCACCTCGGAACCCACCTCCCAACTACTTCCATACGACCAAACGTTCATCTACTAACCTCCCATTCTAGCCACCAAAACAACTCACATACCCACCACCCATCACAATGTCTGCCCCCAACGCCGGTCGCCAGTCCCCCGAGCCCGAGCGCCAATCCGGTGCGCAATCCGGCCAGACCTCTGACAACGTCAACCAGCAAGGCGCCGGCCCCAAGGAGGGCGCTGAGAAGGCCAGCGACAACACCAAGGACAGCCTGAGCTCAAACCCCCAGCACACTCTGGAGAAGCACGCTGAGGAGACTACTTCTAAGAAGGTCTAAACGAGGATAAGGAAATGTTGAAGTTTGCGATACCTTCCTTTCGATATGGCATCATAAGCCAGGACTCGGACGTAGGACCTATGTGGAATCATTAGGCGGTCTTGAGGATGAATGAATAAACGAATGATAATGTTCATGTAACGATCTTTTGTGCTGTCCTAGTGTCTTGCTTGCGTGATTGATGTCCACGACTGTATGTTTACAGAGAGATGCATTATTTGTGCTTGTTGAAACCCGTCTCGTACTCTTCTACCCTAAAGTCTACTTATCCCGTGCCTAAGATCTAGAGATGAGACAACCTGATAATTGAGGCGTATGCCACTCGCATTGTAAGGCCTTACAGACCACACATCATCTAGAACATATGCGTTTTGTTATCTAAAGACTAGCAAGATTCCTGTTCTGCTTATACCAAGTATGCAACTAGAAATAGTGTTAGCGAAGGCTTGCATTCCCGCATTCATTCGCTGCCCACTGCCCCGCCATGCTAACCTTGCCCACGGCAGCTCTTGTGATCCGACCCCGCCAAAGAATTTCGACATGCCATTTCCCACGCTACATCATCGACTGCCCATACTCACGCTTCAAGTGTAAACCCACCAAAGTTGAGTATTGTATACTCAACAAATTTGCCATCAATCCTCACTAACGTGCTCCACCAGTAAGCTGGCCACACCAGTAAGCTGGCCGCCCCACCAGACTCAACGCAACGTCCTGCGCAATTGAGCCACAATAACTTTGTAAAATAAGATAAAATTTAGAGATATAATTATCTATCTAACTCTGCATGAAGTCCGAGTATGTCCTTTAACATGGCACTTCGTGCACGTCGGCGCGCGCTGACGTCGCTCACCAGCCTGGCTCTGGCTAGCCTCTATCACCACTCTTTTGGCCTCTGCAGCTAACTGCTGAGCCTGCTGTACCTGGAGCACTCCACCAGAAGCAATATATTGACGCTGCTGACTCTTCTTTTGTTGTTGACGTTGATTTTCTGCACGTAGCCTCTTATTCTCCTCTGCAAGTATCGTTGCTGATTGCATCGCAAGCTGAGCGCTTTTAGCAAGCTGGCGTATCGCAACGTTCGTTGGGCTCTCTGACTGCCGGCGCAGCCGCTCTTGGAGATATCGTACCTGCTGCTGAAGCTCTGCTACTGTATGTGGTGTCTCTGTCTGCGCTGCTGCCTGCGTTGCTGCGTTATTATCTGTAGTTGTCTGCGGTGGAGACGGTGTTCTGGCTACTGTGAGCGACGATAGGACGCGATCTGGACTGCGAGGGACAAGGCCTGTTGCCTGGAAGCCCGCCTGGATATTCTGCTGCGTAAAAACTATCGGCCGGATCCGTGTATAGGCTGTGAGGAAGTCTTTCTTGTCAATATGGTAGACACCTTGGCGGGCGAGCTCCTCAATCTCACGTCCGTACGCGCGCTTAAGAGGGGAGTAGCAGCTTACATCTAGAGGCTGGAGGAGATGAGAGGTATGAGGTGGCATGCAGAGAGTAAGAATCTTGTTCTCTGCGCAATACTGGTCGAACTCTGGCGTAGCGTGGCTACTATGGCCGTCGAGGATAAGAAGCCGATAGACTCCAGCTGTACGAGACGCTGTATGCTGATTGAAGTGCTTTACCCACTCAAAACCAAGCTCATCTGTTGTCCAGCCATTATCGGAGACGCCGATAATCCAGTCTAGTGGGAGCCCATTATACCAGCTGGCCTGATGGACCTTGCCAGACAGGATCACGAACGGTGGTAGATACCAGCCAGACGCATTAATGCACTCTATCGCTGTTACCCACTCGCGATTGCCTGGCTGTACGACAACTGCTCTGCCAATTCTGTCAGAGCTAGTCACAACTTTTGACGTTGCAGCGACGCCCATAGCAAAGCCAGTCTCATCAAAGTTGTAGATATCCTGGTCTAGCACGCCGTATGTCTGGCGCGTCTCCTCTACTAGCTTAAACCACGCTGCAATAGCGATAGGATCCTCAGAGTCAGCGCGCTGGCTATTAAGCCTTCTACTCCACTTTGTCTGAAGCTCTGGCTGGCTCTGGATAAAGCGCGACATCCAGTTCTTGCCAACAGGTTGCGGAGGTGGATCTTGGCCACGCGCAGCGAGTAGAGTGTCTGCCATCCGTCGTACGTCGATAACATGGGGCGGAAATCCTCGTCGATCAAGGTCTAGGATCCACTGCACGAGAGACTGCTCCTCGATAGGTGATAGCTTACGCCTAGTAGACAGAATCTCTGATCGTGGCTGGACACCGTGGAGGCGCGTCTGGAGAGTTGATTTTGGCACGTCATACGCTGCTGCAAGTGCGCGCACTGATTGTTTTGGATTGTTACGATAGGAAGCTATAGCAAGACTTAGCCTGCCTTCACGAGAAGTCTGTATAGAGCGTTGTTGTCGCGGCATTGTGGTAGTAGTGCAGAGCGTCGGGTCAAGTTTGGTGGGGCGGCCAGCTTACTGGTGTGGCCAGCTTACTGGTGGAGCACGTTAGGGCGCTTGGTCTAGGTAAGCTGCCACTGAATCAAACTCCCATAACAACAAAACTAACAAACCTCTCAGGGGTATGATTTGTAAGACATCACCAAATTTCGGCTCATCATCGTTCATCACACTAACAATTCTCTTCAGTCGCTTCGCATCATCAAACGTGCGTACTTGTGAAAGGTCGTGGGTTCAATTCCCACAGCGTCCAGTACCTTCTTTTTTGCCATTTTTTGGTCATGAGGGCAGAGTGTGAATGAACTTGCAAGGAAGAGCGACAGCGAGACAAGCTGTACGTACTTGACACTACTCTATAGTGCGTTCAACAAACGTATTTAGTTATTTTTTGCTTTCCGTATGCACTATTTTTAGGCATACTGTCATGATTGCTGTCAAGCGAAGTTGCACCTCCTATACGGCCTCGGGACCGTTGTCTAGCGCATTTCTCGACACCACGTACATGGAGAGAAGCGACATGAGCTAGGTACCCAGTTGCGCTTAGTGTCTTGGAATTGGGGCAAAAGGCAAGACACACACCTGTTGGCAGCCGGATCGAGTCGCTCGGCGAGCCATCTCCAAGATCTGTCGTTCACCTCCCTGGAATGCGTAGATGTCGTCACTTCGTCCCCTAAACGCATCGCTACCGATGTCACCCAGATACTAGCATAATCTTCAGGGAGTGTTGAAGAGAATATGACCGCACTCGAGCTGCTGTCTATACCTGGTTAAAAGAAATGAGACGCGCGCGTTCTCGAGAGGCTGTCACTCCCAACGATCTATAGGGTAGTTACATCACCTTGTAAGACAACAAACCTCGATCGAAGCCATGAGGCTGGCTTGGTCGCACAAAACTTAAGAGCCGCTCAGACTGTGTTGACAGCAGATATCAGAATTTCCGGTAAGCCTGCCGGTGAGTTGTACACGTGGGCGTTAATCCTAGGGAGGCATTAACCGTCGGGCTCATCTACACCCAACTCCCTCTGTTCCGTCCCGACATCGCTCGGAATCTCGGTAACTACCTCATCAACTCCCGAAGTTCTGAGCCCGGCAACGGCCTAGGCGTTCTCGGAAACTCGGCGTCTGCGAGGTGTAAGTCATTCTATGACACTTATCCAGGTAGACACAGAAATGGGAAGCCAGATATCAACATCAGCGTAGCCGCTACGTACGTGATGTCTCATTCTCTGCAGCCTTACCGCCTTCCTGGTCGCTCTGCTATGCCTTCGCTGAACTCCGTTTTTCACTAACCCAGAACCCTTCTTCGTTCCCTCAAACGAGCTCTGTGGTAGCACAAAAGAGAGTGACGAAGCGCAAGACCTATAACATCATCGGTGACATGCAGAAAAACGTGGCCACATGTTATGTACCCCTCTTTCTGATTCGATCAGGTCGTACAAGAAAATATGTCGGCATGCTACTCTAACCCTTTCCCATACTTGGGCAGGTTGTACAAGCAAATGCATCTTCACGGTAACTGCTCCGGCGGGCTGGGAAGAGGCTCAGTATGTCGAATTCGGTGGCCCTCTTCTCCAAGATCCCATGTCGATCTAGCTCTTCACGAGGATCTGGCGTTGGTTTCGGCAATGCACATCCGTGAACTCATCATAAGATGGTCTTTGACCGCTGTTGATATGACATCTTCAAGACGACAAGCAGTAGCGCCAACGCATAAATTTCCATCTCGATTGTATATACTACCTGTTGGCTGAGTCATTTGCAATCGTTACACTCACTCGCTTCCTATTCTGTTTAGACAATATGCCGTCCCTGTCGAATGAGGCTATCATCGCTATCGTTACTCTTTTTGTAGCTTGCCCTCCTTCGGTTGTTCTCATCTGGCACCTTGTTAGACGCTATCAGAGCAAAAGCCTTAGACAAGACGGTATGTTAGAGAAGTGGTAATCAATGTGAGCTCGATTTGATTGACCTCTTCTCCAGGTGTTGAATCTGCCAGCCACTCTACAGCGAACTCCACCACCTCTACGACGAACAACATGATGGGATCTACAGCGCACCCTACGGCGCAACCTACCCCTCATACTAGGACGATTGCTACGATAAACCAACTTTTTATGGGCAACATCAATATCACGCTGCCTTGTCCCAATGGTGCCTGTCCACCTATATAGTCAACACACTTGCTGCCATCAATTCCTCCTTAAACCCAGCTCGACAATGAGAGGCTATTCGGGTAGACGCATTTAGACTAGAAAAGATGGCATGTCATCCTCAAAGAATAATTATTGTCAGGCATCAAAAGATATGGTTTCTCATCTCTGATGTCTGAACTGGGGCTACACGATGTTATAAGAAGGAATGATATGACGATATAGATATTCTTATCACTGTACAGTAATGGAAGGAGGAAAAGATGGCACATGGTGTCAGCCCCGTGAACAGAGACATTGTGAAGCACACTGACTGAGTTCTCATGTTCTATATTCGCTGGTGTCATGCTAAGTTACTATTTTCCTCTATGCGACACCAGGAACAATCGCCGGTCCAACTGGACCACTACTTGCACCAATGTTAGCCTGATGCATTGTCCTCGAACCCCAATGGTCTGGATAATCAACCGCAGTATGGAACATTTGATAGTTCGCCCACATGATGATGTCACCCTCTTCCACCTTCGGTAGCATGATGTACTCAGGCTTGAGAACGCGTTCCTGAATCGGCTTCAGCCACTCCCTTATCTCAGCTACATCATCGATGATAGTCGGTTCCTCGTCTTCGCTGGAGCGAACGAAAGCTCGCCGGACGCAAATACCATGGACCATGAAGGCTCGTTCGCCTGTCACGGGGTTGACCCATACCATTGGGTAGCGTTTGATGTCTTTCTCATCGTAAGGGCCAAGGTCTTTCAATGATTTCTCTTTGCCTTGGCTTACTACGCCCAGACCGTGCGATTGGGCTTTGCAGTCACCCATCCACTGGTAAGGGTGAGGTGCGTACTCGACCCATGAGTGATCAGCAATCTTCTTTTCTTGCTCTGTCATCATGTTGTATGTCTGGACGTTGCTGAAGAAGGCGGTCAGACCAGGTTCGGTGGTCATGGCCAAACCACTGCCGTCATCCCAATGTATGGTCAGTTCAGGGGATGTAGGTCGCTTGATGCAGCGGAGCGTTGTAAACCAGGCTGGATCGCGGGCGTATAGTGGTGCATCGATATGCCACCTCTGGAAGCGTGTATGGCCTTGGGCATATTCTTCTGCTGAAAGCGGTTTGTCATGCCATGCATGTGCGATTTCCTTCTTGATCGTCGTGTCTTTGATACCGTAATGGTCTGCTCCCTGGTAGCCTTTGCCGATTAGACGAACGTTTTCTGCACCAGGTATACCGACAACATCACGTCCTTTCTGGAGGCAAATCAGTATGACGCATACTCTAGAATGGAGGTTTCCATACCGAAAGTAAGCCGCCCTGCTTGTGGAAGGTCTTCACATCGCCGTGAGAGTGCACGTGAGGTGCTTTAGGATCGAAGCGTGTGACAAGCTCCCATTGCTTAATGGGTGCGAGATCCTTCTGACCCTTGACAACCACCAGCTTGTGGGTCCAGATCGCATCAGATAGTGCCTTCACGTCGGAGTCTACAACAGAGCGTCAGTTCACAACACTTCATCATCATGGTCGGTGTTGTACTCACCACTGATGTTATCAAGGTCGAGATCGTCAATAACTGCTCCAAAGTTGTGCTTCTCCTTGGTACTTTTCGCCATCTCCTTGACCGTGAAGGTCGGCTCAGGGGCTAGTATACCAGGCGCCATGATTCTCTGTCGATGTCGTGAAGTTTGGTGACCAGCTATCTTCCTCCGATATGGTCTCCTTTGAGAAACCTTGAAGAGAAGAAGCGAAAGTTCAAGTGGTGAAAACGCGAAGCCAGATGTCATACACGTCTGCAAATATGGTCCTAAGGTGCATGACTACTGTACTGCATATATGCTGAAGTCTGGAGTTATGTCCGCTTACCCACTCTTACTCGAACGTCGTCCCCGCATCACCGACAGAGAGCTCGGATCTTATCGCAGCCCTGTCCATAATGTTCTTGATACTATGTTGATGCATTGCCGAACGTGAGGGGAACCTTCTGCTAGGAGTCGCTAGCATGTTATCTTATCAGCTACCGCATCTCGGCCGAAACCCGAACTCGTGAACCTTGCCGTGCTCGGCCGACTTCCTCGTGATGCCTGATATGGTGAATTGATCGTGGTTACATTGTCATTGGAGTCGAAGGCAGTGGCCAATGGCATTTGGCAACAACATCATTTGTTACGGGCCTTGCGACACATTGCTGATGCACGCCTGATAAGCCCTTTTCGCGTAGGAAAGTAATGACAGATGTGGCAGAGGGTTTGCAATGTCTTTCCTCGGTGTGTCGTACGGGGAAAGATCTAGGAGGCTGACACGACGCGACGCGACGCGTTCTTCACGGTGCGGACGCGCTACGGGTGCCTGGCAAAGTAGCCGTGGTCATGTCGAAATGATGACATCACTATCCTGTTGCGTGGCTTGGAAGAAGCCGAAGTAAGAATGCTTGCAGAACCGTGCTGTAGGGAACATTTGAAGATGGACGCATAGGGTGGCTGGGGAATTCGTGGTTGTGGCATGACTCGCCATACGTCATCGACACTATTGTTCAGTCACACCTGGGCGTCTTCAAGGGATCATCTTAAGACGCGAATCTCAATAAGGACCACTTGTATTGTTTCATACTTCAGAAAACTAAGTAACTCTCTTCTTCCACATACACATTGGTAGCTCCCCCGTCAACCCGAAGGATGATCACTGGCCGCTATGTTGCACTGATGCATCACGCGCGGCCCATACGACTTCGGAAACTCGGTAATGCTATGCCATAGCGCCCGGTTATACCAGAGGATGACATCCTGCTCCTTATGCGGATGAGCGTAGATGTTCTCAGGCTGCAATGCCGGCCGCATGATCTTATCAAGGAACGCCCTGACTTCTTTCAAGTCCTCCACAACTGTTTCTGATCCATTTGGGCTACTCTTGAGGTACAGCTTGAAGGCACCTTGACCATGAACTTGCAGCGAATTCTCACCAGTTTTCGGGTTTGTCCATACCATTGGATAGGTGCACACTTTACTTTTGTCCCACTTGGGAAGTTTGTCCAGCGGCATCTCAAGTCCTTCAGTCTCGATGGAATGTCCAAGGCGGGTGCTGTGCGCTTTGGACATCCACACGAAAGCGTGTGGTGCATATTCGATTCTGCTATTCATCGCGATGTTCCGGGTCTCTTCGTCCAGTAGAGCCAGCGCACGGCTACCAGCGACCATTGCCGTGGCTCCTGGTGCCATCTTCATTTGAGTCCCTGCTTCATCCTCCCATCGCACAGTCACATCTGGACCCTTGGGAGTACGAACAGCCAGAAGGCAGCCTACACGTGGAGGAGGGATGTCGTACAAAGACCCGTCAAAGTGCCATTGGTAGAAACGTGAAGCTCCAGCTTCGCGTTCTTGCGCTGGTATGTGCGGTGGAAGATGAAACTCTTCGTGGTCAATACCCTGGACTTCGAAGCCGGGTGGGAAACCGAAGTGGCCTTCTGGAACGGGCCCACGACCAAGGATATGAACTTGTGGCTGCACTGGGATCGCTGGACGCTTGGGAATGCCATAGAAGTCGACGCCGTTGTGGTGGGTAAGGAAAGGGTCATGACCGTGCGCAAAGCCACCGGTAGTCTCCTCGCGGTCGAAGCTGATGTTTGGTCAGCGCGGTCAGGTCTAGTATATATGCATGACTTACTTTGCAGTCAGCAAATATTGCTGCTGTGGTCTCAGCATCTGTGGTTGCTCTTTGAATACCAGCAACTTCCATTTGTGCAGAGCATCAGAAATGAACGCGAAGTCTGCATCTGTAAAGTTGTTCAAATTGATCCCGTAAATTTCTGCGCCGAAGTCTGCTTGACTGCCTTCCGCGTGGTTGATGGGGACAATGCGTCCAGTTGATTTATCGGCGTGTGGGAGGTCGAGGATAGGCTTTTCTGCTTTAAGATGCAGATATTTAGACTCTTCAGTTATGACTGCTGTGACGACCATCGTGTTGATTTACTGTACAGAAATTGTGTGTTAGGATGGATACCCAGAATGCAACCAAGAAGGCCCTTAGATAGTCTAGAAATTATTGTTGGTAGCATCAGATACTCAGCGCAGTCTAAGCAGATACGTCTTAGCTACCAGCCATGAGTATGTCTGCATGATGTCCACCCCGAGGCGATGATCGCGGATTGGGTGGATTGATACCACCTCGGGATCCGATCAGCTACATTCGGGATCTCGGCCGAGTATCCTTGTCTGCAAATCTCTAGACGTAGCAAGAGAACCATGGAGCAACTCGTATCGTTCAAGAACACATCCATACAAAATCTCTATTGCCGTCTGTACAGATATGAGGTCTTCGTTCATGACCTGTAACATTACTCCCATACTTCCAATATGATCACCCGAAATCTCACATCTTCATACCTCACCACAGCTTCTGGAACAAAGACACACTATCTGCAAGGTGGTAACCCTTCTGGGCCGCTTCTGATCTGCCTACATGGGTTGGGAGGCTCAACCGAGACATTCTTGCCACTTGTGTCCTCTTTGCTCCAGACTCACAGCGTCGTTCTCGTCGATTTCCCTGGCTTCGGAAAGACGCCATTGACAGAATCCGCAAGACCACTTTCTATAGAAGGCCATGTCGCCGACTTGGGCGATCTCGTCACATCTTTACAAGGAACTTCGAGCGACCCAGCTTCATCCGGGGTCGTCATCATCGGACACTCCCTCGGTGCCATTGTTGCTTTGCACTTTGCCGCAAGGTATCCCCAAATCGTTAAAGGCCTCACGCTTATCGGTCCTGGTAGAGCGGCAGGTCATATACCCGCAGTCCGGCAACGCATGCTTGACCTTGCGGCCGCGGTGAGGAAGGAAGGCATCAACTATGCGGCCGCTGCCGCAGCCAAGTCTAACTTTTACGAAGACACGTATGTATAGCTTAAAATCCCGTGGATGGTTAGTAACTTGCTGACTATAAACTTATAGTCAGTTCCGAAAGGTAGACCCAGCTACCAGAGAAGCCGTACGAACTGACGTCAGCTCTTCAGATCCTGAAGCTTATGCGCAGACATGTGAAGCTATCGTGGCTACTAGTCACACTGACCCAGAATACAAAGATATTACCTGCCCTATCGTCTTCGTGGCTGGAGACAAGGACATGATCAGCCCAGTGGAGCGATCGAACGATCTCAGCTCACTGGTGGGAGGAAGGAGCTGCGTAGTTGTTGTCCAAAGTGGACATCAGCCGATATTGGAGGACCTTACTGGCGTTGAGAGAGCGGTACAACAGCTATTCGAAGCCATGGCTGAATAAAGTGATAAATGCTGCGTACTTGTGCAAATGATCAGAAGAAGCAGCGTGCGGTATAAATTTCATTCCACATTACGCTGGGAAAATGTATACCACAACGAGCGGGTACTAGCAGTAAATTACGTGCCTGCAAAGTCGTGATTTGCTAGATATAAGAGATCATCGAAATAGTTGGTACCTCCTAAACCAGAAGCTGATAACGAAAAGCTGGGTTCTGGTTGCCCAAAACCTGCGGTGAGCGAATCACACTGTTGCGAGTGGTATGTGGAACGCGGCTCGATCGAAGAAGGCGATGTTGCCGTATTTTCTGGCGGAGAGTTTCTATTACCGCTATTCGCCTGATAAAAGTCTTTCACCAATGCCGAAACGTCGAATCTGGTAACAGGTGTACCGTCTCTGTTGCGTTTCCTCCCTCGCTGAGCTAGAGCATCCTGAGACGTCTGGCCAATCAGAGCTTCAAGAAGTTTGCTACCTCTCATAGCGATCATGCTCTCTGGGCGCCGTTGAAGGATCTGCATTACATCTTGAGCGAGTTCGCGGTGCTGGTAACCCTCATTGTCATGTAGATCGCGATGGAGTACGTCGAGTAACAAGGTGATGGATGCAGCGACGGCGAATGCTTGATGAATCCATAAAGTAGGGCCATCTTCGCCAATGAGGCACTTGTACTCTTTGATGATCGTTTTCGAGGCTGCTAGACATGTTCGACGGGTAAACGCAAAGGCGGGGTTGGCAAAACTGTCTAGTAGAAAAGACCGATGAATCATGATGATCTTGTGACTTGAGGTGATGGCTAGAGCACGTCGCGCCCAAGGTACCCACTCTGGCCAGGTTGGATCTAAGGGTGTATTCTTCATGAACAACGGCCTCTCGCGGGTAGCTAATCCGCGAAGTCGTGCATCCCAATGCAGGACTTTCTCATAACGAGTGTAGGGAGTGTTAGATGAGATAAGGCCATCTTGGAGCTGGGGCATGATTATTGCGATGTCACGCAGAAATCGAGAGTAGCTAGTGATGGTAGGTACGTCACGATCCACTGCAAGCAAATTATGATCGCGACTATTCGAAGGCGGTGCAGACGTCGAGTACCTGGGGCTGACGAGATAGCTCTCCGAGAAAGGTATGCTGAACCAGTCTTGACTGCAAAGCTGACACCATACCCGGCGACCAGTTTCTTTTGCTACATAGCTTCCACTGGTATCTGGCCCCAAGCGATGGATGCCCAAAGACTGTGCAATGCGAACGGCGGTGGCAAGATGAATGCTCTGCTGCGTGCTGAATCCCAGGAGATGAGCAGAAGCAGTTGCCGTGGCAATGGCTTGACAAGATAGAATGCTCAGATTGCTCGTGTAGTCTGCGCGGTTAAGACAGATGGATATAGCCTGGTACCATCGCCGCGATAGCTTTTGTCGTTCGATCTGATCGAAGCCCCATGATTGCGCACGTACATCAGGTGCGCAAACAAGACTCGCAGTGAGCACGGAGAACAATAGCGCCACCCATTGGAGATCTACAGAGGCCTGATCTATGAGTCCGTTGTGTTTGTCGTAGAAGTCGCGAAGTTGTGCCTGGAAAGTGGGCGCGAAGTAGCTGCCGTGATACCACAGCAGACAGTCGCGATGATAATCCACCAACTCTTGCACTTGGTCTGGGCCCGGAAGTAAGAGTTGAAGCACTGGAAGTTGCGACAAGTCCTCTAGTATACCTGACCCCGCCCCAGGGGGTGCATCATCGGGGGGTTCAAGAGAGGCGACAGTGTGGCAGTCGGGGTCTTTCCGTCTTCCCCAAGCCAGGAACTCTAACACTGTCGCAGCATCTCTCGAGACGGCCGAATCGTCGGGCCCATCAGCGGACACATCAACAAGTCCACGTTGCGGTGTGTCGGGTTGCAGGCTACATGGCAGGGTCCTAACATCCATGGAGCTTTGCTGACTCGTCTCGCTTTCGAGCTGTGCGACTCGCTGTCGCAGATAGTCAAGCTCATGGGTTCTTGACTCCGAAGATTGTGGTAGAGGGCTTATATCGCGATGGAAGTTCTCGACGCCACAGGTATCTTGTTGGCCTCTTCTGACGCAGTTGTCACAGGGTACCGTCTTACTGCATTTGACTTTCCTCCTTGCGCAAGCTGTGCAAGTCAGCCGATTTCGCGGTTGAGCCGACATGCCAATGCAAGACTGAATGATAGGTTCGGAGCGAATGTGGTCGTCGCCATAGTGCCAGAGAGCTGAAATGTCCGAATGATAAGCACGGAGGATGCGAGATGTTTGCGATGGGAGAAATGATAAGCGTGAGCTACCTAGCGCGACGCCGGCCGAGGTTCGGCTGCACCACCCTATCCAGGTGGCGTACACTTGCATATCATCCCAACGAGTCTCAGTACAACCGGAACACCTTTCATCGGATGCAGCAACACGATAGCGAGCTGTACAAGGGGTGCGCAATCTTCGATAGCGATGCCTGTCGGTCCAATCATGTTGACGCGGATGATAAGGCCAGTCTAGGCTACCCCATCTTCTCCCCAGTGCGACGGAACGTAAGCATGCCTATCTATCTTGAACACTGATTCAAGTATGTAGCGCAAAAGTCTCAGGGTTCATATAGGGTGTTGTGCTGTCAGACGATGTGTTGAACCTACGCAGTTTCATCATCATGCTGACACCAGTCAACCTGCGCAATCGCAGCCATGCGGCAAAAGAGAAGGTCAAGCTCCGGGTGACACAACCATCGAGCTGGCGGCTTCCCAAACAGAACAGTAGCATCGCACCACCTGATGTATGGACCAACGCGGATATGGAGCCGGTGCCTCCAGAAAAACGCACATGGGGTAAAAGTGCCTTTGTAACATACTGGTTCAGTGACCTTGTCACGATATCAACCTGGAGCTCAGGATCTGCCATTTTCACCTTGGGTAAGCGCTCATACCTTCTCTGTGTCGCATTCTGCGAATATCATACTGACAGTGGCAGGTTTGACGGCGACTGACGCTGTGCTTATAACGCTTGTGGCGGGCATATGCAACGCCCTGCCGACAGTGCTCAATGGCGCCATCGGCTCGAATCTACATGTCCCATTTCCTATCGCATCTCGTGCCAGCTTCGGATACTGGTTCAGCTACTTTGCCGTCGTGAGTAGAGGTATCCTAGCCATGTTTTGGTTCGGCGTACAAACCGCCAATGGAGGTACATGTGTCACTGCGGTACGTTTTTAGGCAAGCTACGATGTAGAGGACATAATCTGACTTGCCTTCTCAGATATTGAATGCTATCTGGCCAAGCTTCCGGGATGTCCCAAACCACCTGCCCGCATCCGTTGGTCTTACCACAGCTGGAATGATCTCATACTTCTTGTATTGGCTGATCCAGTTTCCGTTTCTGCTCATTCCAACACATAGGCTACAATACATGTTCTGGGTAAAGACTGTATTATTGCCGCCGGTGGCTATTGGAATGACTGTGTGGGTTGCTGTCAAAGCAGGCGGCAATGGGACGTTTTTCACGCGTCCGGCTTCAGTACATGGTGCTGAGAGAGCTTGGCTCTGGCTATCAAGCATGACTAGCATCACTGGTGGATACAGCACTCTCGCTGTCAACATTCCTGACTTCTCACGCTTCAGCAAAGATCCTAAAGCACAATACTGGCAGATGCCGGTGATCCCGTTCTTCAAGACCATGGTCGCTCTTATGGGAATTGTCTCCGCATCGGCCGCCCAGGAAATCTGGGGCACGGCTTATTGGACACCACTGCAAATCATCGATACCTGGATGGACACTTCTGGTGGTCGTGCAGCAGCTTTCTTCTGCGCTTCGATTTGGTTACTCGGCCAACTCAGCGTTAACATTAGTGCAAACGCCGTTTCTTTTGCTAACGACGTCACGACACTCGCACCAAAGTACATCAACGTGCGCCGTGGCTCCGTTCTTGTGGCTTTCGTTGGTGGCTGGGCGCTATGCCCTTGGATTATCGTGGCTTCTGGAAAAGCGTTCCTAAACTTCATGAGCGCATACGCCATCTTCATGGCACCCATGGCAGGTATCCTGTTTACCGACTACTGGTTAGTCAAGTACAGAAGGTACGACGTGCCTGCTTTGTATGATCCACGAGGTATCTACCGATATGGTCGCTATGGTACAAACTGGCGCGCCGTGGTTGCCACATTCGTCACCATCATCCCTCTACTACCAGGATTGGCCAACAAAGTGAAACCAAATTTGAAGCTTTCAGCTGGCTTACAGAACCTCTTCACGTTCAATTGGCTTTATGGGTTCTTTTTGTCCATATTCTTGTACTACTTCTGCAACCTGTTCTTCCCAGCTGAGGAGACACTCATTCCACGAATTATAACCGGCTTTGAATTTTTGGAAGGGGTTGAGGTTGATACTGAGGCAGGAAGCCCATCACTCGATGGGAAGATTGGTGGTTCTAAGGTTGAAGCTGGGACACACGCGTCTCCTCGATCTTCGAGTCAAGTCCAAGACAGATAGAAAACGATATAATGCGAAACATTTGGATTAAATTAGAGCCCAAAGTCCTCCGGCTTTCTACCATCTTCCAATCCAAAGGTCCAAACATCCACATCGAGTTCCTCACCTGACCACCGAACACCTCTTACACTCCTCACCCCATGGTTCCTGAAACGCAGTCTTCTAAATAACTTTTGCGCTTCTTCATTGTCGGGGTCAGTCAGACCTGCAATCTCTTTTACGCCCTTCTTTTCGTCAAAGTAGGTGATCAGGCCTTGTGCAGCTTCGGTTGCATACCCTTTCCCATGATAACGCTCAATCATGTTGAAGCCCAAGTCCGGTATGGTAGGTGCTTGTTCGCCTGGGACACGACCGAGTTGCATGGTGACATAACCGATATGTTCTAGTTTCCTTTGTGAGAACGGAATGCCAGCGTTCCTTTCTTCTTCCGCTGGGGATGGTTTCAAGCTGACTAGGTACCGTCCATAGCCCGTTGTGCGGAGTTTCTCATCCCCGTTGCTTATAATTTTCCTGGCAGCTTCGCGATCTGGTACTTCTCCAACAATGTTTGGATGCCGTCGAACAGAGGGAGCCCCATGAAGGAGCTCGATGACAAAGTCGCAGTGTGCATCAGATGATGGGTTGCAGTAGGAAAGGTAAAGGCGAGGAGTCAAGAAGTGGAAGTCGTATGGTGACATTATGAAGTTTGAGGAGAGAGTTCTGTTGATGTCTGCTAGTAACCAAGGCTTCCGCTGCCATGGGTTTGTTTATGAACATACACTGGACGCGTCAACGGGGCACGTATGGAAGCCTAGACTCATATGAGTCATCAACGTTGCTCCCTCAGGCGGCCAGCGCTAGGAAGCATGAGGAAGCTCAGAAACGGCGATGCTGGTATCGCGTATTCTCCTTTCAAGATACAGTACTGTTGTGTGTGGTTTCTCCGGACAACACTGCTCCGGATGACTAGACATTCCGATCAATCGATCTTATATCCGAAGAGATTACTCCGAACCTGCTCGCTCTCGGTCAGGTCATTCCTGCGAGCCGATTAAATGCGTCTGAAGAGCCAGCCATCTATCACAATCCCGGTAAACCTAAGTTTCATATGAAGAACAGAGTTGCCAGTCGATATGATGTACTCAGTCCCCCTGACTCCATCGTCTTGTTAGCACTGATACTGTAAGAGGGGCAATAGCTTGCCGGTCATCTCGGCACGCGACTGTGCGATTTTGAGACGTATTGCAGTAGTTGTAGTACTGGGACTACAACGCTTAGTGAGGACAAGAGAGAAGCGCATGCGGGGTGTAAAGCTTGAGTTGCGAAAGGGTTGCGAGGTGCCTAAGCCTCTTGCGGTAAAGTGGATGGAAATTGTGGGGAACCCCCGCCTTCCGGTATTCTCTTCTTTCCATACCTCGACACCTGGCTTCTTCAAGTCACAGAACGTCGTATACCTACAAACGACATCATGGCGCCACTATCCGGATCAGCCAAGAAGAAGAAGCAGAAGGAGAAGGAGAGGGAGCTCCAACGCCTCAAGGTGATTGAGGAGCGACAAGCGGGGTCGGACACGAGCCCTGATGAAGAGATTCCAGCCACCCAGCCCTATGGACCTTGGGAAGAGCCAAAAGAGAAATGGGATGCACGTTTGGAGGCTCAACCCCCAGCTGAGAAGTACTCTGAATTCGAGAAGCGTGCAAAGGCCAGAAAAGGGCAGCCCATCGAGTATCAGCCTGCTGCGATCTCCGATGAGCAGACGCTACATGTAGATGCATCTACCAAGTTTGATAGCACCGCGAAACCTGTTCAGAAGCTGGTCTTCGCTTCAGGTATCAACTTGGACGAGTATGTCTGACTCTGTCCCAAACTGTAGTCACTTTCGCTGATCATAATCAGCACCCTCATTGACGTCATCGCGAATGCAGACGCTACGTTCCGAAGTGCAGTCCGTGTGTTCGTCGCCGGTGACGCCGAAAGGAAGGAGGCAATTGAGATCACAAGCGCCGGCGTGGAGAAACTCACCAAAGCCCTGCCTCAACTAGAGGTTATTGCTCTCCACGGCACATCCAAGCTCACTCGTACCGCATTCCCAACTATACTCAAGAACTGTGCGAACATCGAATCCGTCACCCTGACAGTCGTCCAAGGCCAGAAGTCCAAGCGCATACGTCTCAACAGCACACTCGAGTGGCTGAACGACAAGACTTTCGTACCGAAGCTGCGATACCTCGAATTCCGTGGCGTCTACCATGAGGCTTTCCGTCGCGAGTTCCTTGAGTTCCTTACCCAAAGCAGGCCGGCACTAGAGATCGTGTTCGAATTTGACCGACCAGCAGTACTTATCCGGGATAACGAGACCATTCCACTCGACCGCGTCCCTGCTGCTGATAAATAGAGTACAAGTGCTTGAGTTGTCCGATGCCAGAGACCACCACGACGGGAGAGATGGATGTGAACATTTCTACGACGGAGGTCCTGTGTCTGATGGGCCGCGAACCGACGGGCGCATAATTGAATAACTTTAGCAACGCTCTACATACAAATTTACGGCCCGTTGGTGTCGCAAGGGTGAAAATGAGAAGGTTAGGTCATGGCAGAAGGATCGCTTATTGGCTCTTACGAGAAAGATGGAAAGACAAGCTCACACGATCGAGGAAGTTTGTCTGACTCTCGATGGTGAAGCCATAAAACCAATAAATAAAATACGACCACTATACGTGGAAACGAATCAAAAATACAAAAGCTGCGGATCCGACGCGTAACAGGACGTAAGATACTGACTGAGCCACGAAGCGTGCGTACCATCTTTTCCGTCGAGCTTAGGGGTCATCGGCGACAAGAAGGCCAAGCTCCGTATGATGGAGATTTAATGAACGGAGATAGTCAAAAGAATCCGAGCAGTTGAGACTTATACAAGCTGAACCGTTACGTGCGTTATCCAGCTATATCTGCACACTGCGCGACAGGTTTGGTACGTATGATCGAGTGATGAGACTCATATTGGCTACCGTTGTTCATGTTTGTTCATGATTACAACCAGGACAGCGGGCACTTCTCCTTCTTTACACATAGCCAAATTGCGAGTGCGAGTGCGAAAACGATTGGGTAGTGGGTCCAGCCGCTGTTCTTGTGGCACCGGCGCATCAGCCCAGGCACTAATGGAAGCTAACGCGGACTTTATGCAGGCTGCTGACGGCCAATCGAAGCATCATCAGCGCAGACTAGACGTCAAATCTTCGATACCACCTCAAAACGTGATGCGGCTATGCTGTTCGTCGAAGCGGGGCTCAAACGCAAAGGTCCGATTTGCGAACCGTCATCAATCTGCATATATCCTCGTACCTCGCTCGGAGGATGACAACCTCAAACGCGATCTTCCCTTGCCGCAATGTCAGCAACTCCGATGTCATCAGATTCAAGCCATCCAGGTGCTCCTATTGAGCTAGCTTGGTCGTCTCAGCGACCCGAGCTGCGCAGTGAGAAAGAAGATTGGATGGGCGTGACGAATCCCGTTGAAAGGCGAAAATTGCAGAACCGCTTAAACCAGCGAGCACGGAGTGAGTGGCCATGTCGGACAGTTCATCAAAAACAAAGGATACACCCTAACACGTCTCAGGAAACCGCGCCCACAAGAAGAATGCCATCATCAAACAGCCACACAGTGTCATCGTACCAGACGAGACCCACGAGAGCGATGCATCGGGTCGCGAAGGCAGCACGTCCGATGCATCTCAAGATGGCTCCAGCGAACCGGATGGCACAGTGATGCGGAAGTCATGCATGGCCGCTCATCCGAAAGTGAAAGAGCTTATGCAACGCTTCTCCGAACATGCATATGCCAGCTACATGCAAGGGACACCCGCTTTGTCACACTTACCACTGCTTCTCAAGTATAACGTAGCTAGTGGTCTCGCGCGAAATGCCGACCTACTGGGGGTTACAGCACAATACTATGATTGGTATGGCATCTCGCCACTAAACAAGCAGGGTCCACTCTTGGGTTCGGGAGCTGGAGCGGAATGGCCTGCATGTTTACAACCCACTGAATTACAAAGTTCCATAGAGCATCATCCCTGGCTCGATCTGTTCCCCTGGCCCAAGGTCCGCGACAACATGCTGCAAGCGTTTCAGCGAACGGAACCCGTTGACTATGAAGACGAGCTATGCATCGATGTCTGCGAATACAACCATCTAGATCGCAGACCAATACTGATAGTATGGGGTCCTCCCGAAGATCATCGCAGCTGGGAGATCGATCCCATATTCCTGGAGAAGTGGGGCTGGCTGCTCAGCGGATGCCCCGAAGTGTACGAAGCCACAAACTACTGGCGCGGAACACGAGGCGAGAAGCCGATTACTCCACAGCAGTGGCATAACACGATACAAAGGAGTTTGCCAGACCAGTTCCGCTAACGGACTTACGACAAGGGTGTCAGCAGAGTGCGGGTGGAAGTGGGCCATGCATGCATGACGCCATGGGCTCGAGATGACAAAACCATACCTATACAATGCGAACACGCTGCATCGTATCTGTATTAAAGGTGTTCAGGCTGCCAACTATAGCGACTAGACTGCTGTCCCTCGAAAAGCGCGGATGATATGGACCCCTTCGCACCACCGCCAAAGCCGAAGACCGCCTTGGGCTGGCACCGCGTCCTGTCGCCCACTGCCAACGTCAAGGTTTCACCCATCTCACTGGGTGGAATCAGCATTGGCAACTCGTGGAGCAAACTGTTCGGTGTTAGTGAGGATGCCGACTCTCTGCTGGACACCTATTTTGACCTCGGCGGCAACTTCATCGATACCTCGAACACCTACAACTCGGAAGAATCTGAGAAGCTTATCGGCGAGTGGATGGAGAAGCGAAACAACAGAGACCAGATGGTGATCGCAACTAAGTATGGAGCGGGCTACAGAGCCTACAATCGGGAGAACGAACCGCTGCAGAGCAACTTTACAGGCACAAGCGCAAAGAGCATGCACGTATCAGTTCGAGACAGCCTCCGCAAGCTCAAGACTGATTACATCGACATTCTATACGTACATTGGTGGGATGTTGGCGGTAATGTGGAAGAGATCATGCGCCATCTTCATGCACTTGTCATGGCTAGACAGGTCCTCTACCTCGGGGTCTCGGATACGCCAGCCTGGATAGTTGTCAAAGCAAACGAATGTATGTACCGCGAGCATATACGACCCTCCACTTGAACCATCGCTAACCTGCCATACAGACGCCCGCCGCCACGGCCTAACACCCTTCTCTCTTTACCAAGGCCGATGGAACGCCGCCTACCGTGATATGGAAGCCGAGATAATACCCATGTGCGAGGATCAAGGCTTAGCAATCGTATCTTGGGCCTCGCTCGGTGGAGGCCAACTAGCTACGACCTCCCAAAGAAAGGCTGCAGAAGAAGACCCAAAGTCTGGTAAAGGCTTTTACAATGCATCAGAGAGCGACATAGCAGTATCGGGGGTCCTCGAGAAAATGGCAGAAAAGAAGGGTGTTACGTTGCAGCAAATGGCGCTGGCATACCTGTTCCATCAATCCGCCCACGTTTTCCCTATTGTGGGTGTGCAGACTGTGGAGCATGTCAAGGCAATGGTACCCGCATTGAGCATCTCGTTATCGAAAGAGGAAATTGAGGAGATACACGGTGCTGCGCCGTTCAACCCACTGTTCCCTCAAAACTTCATCTTTGGCGGTCGACCGTATAGCACGAGGCTGACGGCGGCGGACCAGGCGAATTACCAGATGGCCGCTTGGATAGACGCACCACCCAAGAATCTGGGGTACGCGCCACGGTCATGAGTGAGACTACTAGTACGGAGGAAGCGAAGAATCATGTAAAATGAGTGTATTTAGCTGTTATGCAGCTTCTATGTAGTAATGAAGTATGATCAAACGCCCTCTCAATTTGTTTCTCAGCATCGTCTCTTACCCAACTACCACTTCTTTCCTTCTTCAGGTCTTCTACCTGTTTTCTGTACAGCACGCCAGTTGAAGGCTTTCTTCGTATGGCAATGATGTGTTCAGTCTAATGATATAAAGCGAATGATTAGAGTTTGAAACAGCTTTACTGTTTCGTGCGTAACGCGGCACGACCACGAATTCGTCACCTAGATGTAGAACATGGTATCCCTGATCCTCGGGTGGATTTGTACGTCAGCCGCAGTCGGATCCTGCCCCGCGCCCCCAGCCGCCTCAGTTCCAGCCATAGAAAGTGCTGCACTCGGTGTCGGCGTATCGAACAAATTGGCCAGATAGCAACGAGCACGTTCACAAGCCAGGTCAGCATAGTAAGCTGGTGGGCAGAGGCTCACAGCTTTAGTCGCACGACCGAACAGGTAACACATGTTATGCGTGAGGTCTTCGACAATATCGGCGATGTTGCCAAATTGCGGCGGAATCTGCTTCGCATAGATTTGGCGGAAGATCTCGTCATGTACGATGTAGTAGTGACAAGGACGAGCCGTTCCCTGGAGTGCAGCGTGTGCCTGGAGGAAGAAATCCCAGTTGTGGGCTTCAGTCACACCTCGATCAACGACGGTACCAGGCTTTGTGTTGCCAGAGCGATCGCAATCTTCCAGCTTGGTGGGGTAGAACCGTGTCTTGTGTCGCTTACCGCAGATGACAACGGTGAAGCGTGGAAGTCCTTTCTTGGTGTCAGGTGCTGGAAAGACTGCCTCGCATGCCTTCCGCAATTGTGGAAGCTCCTGTGAGAGAACCATATCGTACTGTCCCTCTGATACTCCATCGCGGTAGATCAGGATGTTCTCGGGAAATGCCGGATGCTTGCCCTTAGTTTTCCATAGGTTGAGACGAGATTTTAACATCTCAGCAAGGTCATCGACGTTCTCTTGTCTTCCGCGCTGAATGCGAAGCGTAGCGGGCCATTGACCGAGGAACCTGTCTACGGACGCTACCATTGCCGAGACAGATGGCGCATTAGAAGCCGAGCCGGGCGAGGGATGAGTGACGTCGATGCCGACGACCATAGTCTTGTTCTGATCAATAATAGCCAAGTTCTTGTTCTCGACGATCTGGTTGATACCTCCAAGCTTCAAATTGAATTTCAGAGCGACATTAGCAATGTACTGATCGCGACCGCGATCCTTCGCCAGCTTGGAGCCCACAGAACAGATAGTATGAAGACCATAGTCTTTGTCTGCGAGCGTCTTGATGCGCTTGTACAAAGGTATGTTAGCCTCTGGCAACACAATGAACAGGAGATCTAGAGCACCGGCCGCTCTCTTGAGGAACGGACCAAGAGAAGCGTCGTCTGGGTCCCTAAGCAGAAGAGGCTGCGCGGGAAGTGGCGGCTGAGCATTGACACCGATCTTGAGCAATCCTTGATGAAACTCTTGCATGACCATACCCAGGCCATCGAGGTCGAAGGAGTCACGTTTGTTCTGTAGAGAAATCATGACGGTTGACCATTTCGCTAGATTAGCACCGGTATTGAATTTGATGTTGATCATGTTCCAACTGCCGAAACGTGGATCGGCAGTCTTGTTGTTCTTGTAGATAACCTTTGGGCCGTTGAGAACGCGTCCAGGAACTTTGAGGAGACCGGGAGTGATCGTGAGTCCGAAAGAACGCTTTGGAGATGTTAGTACGCAATTTGCGAGTTCCGAAACAAAGCGCTTACCAGCAGGACGTTGGTATTCTCGTCCAAACCAACGGTCGATACACCTTCGTTGAGGATGGATTTTGCGTTCTCCCACGGCTTGCGTACAGCGTAGCCGATCATCGCCTGTGTCTGGCGTGAATCAAGCTTCGCCTTGGATGGCTGGCCTGGTACGACAACGCAGACCTCTGCAGGCAGAAACATCGGGTTTTCCCGACTGCCACAGTTGACTACGGGAAGCTCAGGGCGTTTGAGGGTGATGTTGTATGCTATATAGTGTTAGTTTCGTTATAATGAATAAGTAGAAGAGCATACTCGTCTTGAAGAAGTCAAACACAGTGATATATCTGCCTGATCCAGAAGGTGCTGGACCCTTAGGCTGAGCCTTCCCTTTACCTTTACCCTTTGAAGCGCCTGCTTCTGCTTTGGGTGCACCAGAAGAGCTTGCATCACCATCAAGCCAGAATTCAATATCCTTGGCACCTACACCGTGCCCCTTGATGCGTGGTCTCTTACCCATCTTGTGCCCATCGTCCGTCCTAGCAAGTCCAAAGATAGTCTTGATACGCGGGATGACCTGTCCAGCTTTGTTACGTTTCTCAGGGAGATGAGTTGTCTGGACGCGAACCATCCTGAGGAACTTCTCTAGAGCGCGAGTGTTTCGGGTGCCGTAGCTGTCCATAAGCGCTGGTAAAGGACTGGCTTGGTAAAAGGCTCCGTGACTGACGTTGATATTGACCAGGATGCGACACGTCGCGACGCGCACACTGGAGAAGAAGCCACGAATGACTTCCAAGCCATAACCTAGATCACCTCTTGTCGCGTTCTGGTTTAAGGAGAAGCTCTTTGATGAACCGATCGTGGCGAGGTTGTTTGCGGACTTGACATAATGGTTCAAGAAAATGTTCAGCGCTTGGGTCAATTCTTGCTTGCCGCCAAAATCTTGACCAAGGTTGGTTGAGTTCATCCAGTTTACCAGTTCGCCGATACTGTGAGTCCTGACGAACTTGATTCTAACCTTGTATACGGTAGCGTTGGGAGCTGGGTCGTCTTCGCCTTCAGAGCGGTGCTGGATCTCGATGATGTCTTCATCATGCTTGAACTTCGTCTTGGAGACAAGTGTTTGACGGAAATCAGTCGCAATATTGCCTTTGTGAGGACTCATCTCTGGAGATTCGAGCAAGAGCTCCAGTGCCCTATGACGCTTCCTACCAGCGACTTCGGGTTGGACGTCGACGTCGTACCGGTGCAAGACCATATTCGATGGTGGCAGCAACTCGACATAGTTGGCAGTGAGCTCCACCTTTATGCCTTTAGTGCCGTATCCGGGCCTAGTTGGATTGCCTTCCGACAACTTCAAAGTACTCAGGTCGAGCACCTTCTTCCCAGCCGGATGCATAGCGTCTTCAGTCTTCGCGACCTTCGGGTTCAGAGGTTCAGCATTGCTACAAAAGCAGTCAGTACGATGTTCAATTAGATGGGAATCCGACTTACGGAAAAACCTGGTTCTCTACCGGCGCACCTCTTCCACCACCACCACGACCTCCGCCTCTATCGCCCCGGAAGCCGCCACCTCGATCGCCTCGAAAACCACCACCTCTGTCCCCACGGAATCCGCCTCCTCTATCTCCACGGAATCCACCTCCTCTGTCTCCACGAAACCCACCATCTCCTCTTCCTCGACCTCCAAATTCACCTCTTCCACCTCCACGACTGCCCCCACGGTCACCACGGGAACCCCCTCGACCTCTGTCACCACCACCTCTAGGTGCGGACATTGTTTGAATGGCTTCAGTGAGATCTTTGGACTGGCTGGATGATGTATGCGTACGACGTTGGTCGACGCGATACGCTAGAAAGGATGGGCTTCACGAAAATCTGTATCGATCGCGATGTTTTGAATGAATTGATATTGTGCTGTGCCTATCGTTTTGTTGACCGCCAGGCTGAAGGCACTAGGCTGGACAACGAAGAGACGAAACGACGAAATGACGAGATGCAGTGAGGCGAGGTGACGAGCACGCGAAGTGGGGTAAACTGCGCGCGAGCCGCCCTCCCGCAGACCCGTCTGACACGCGACGCGTAGTTATTTGTGCAGTCGAGGTGGGGTCAACGATCTCCTAGCGCCCGCAATGATCATAGGGACGACGGAGACGAATCGGACCAAAGAGATGTCGCTCATGATGTCGGTGGCATATTTGGAATCAGAACATCGTTTTTGGTGTGAGCCACGCTTTCTTGCAGCGTGTGCATTTTACCGTTTCCGTCTGGATCTATTTTCTCTTTGTCACAGACAATATACAAGTTTTAATTACGCTGCAAAAGGAAGATTTCTATACTCGAGTCACTACCATTGCCTTGTAGCTCTCTATACGCTTCAGCCTGTCGCCTGCTGGTGAACGTTGTTCGACTGGGTGGACGCAGACCCTGGTGCGACGGTTGTGGGGGCGCAGGAAGCTGTTTCTCAACGTCTGGCGGCGATCGCTTTTCCAGGGTCACACCGCGTCGGTTATCGGGACGAGATTGGAGAGGTTGCATGCGATATGATCCCTGCTCAGACTTTGCTGCCGAAGAAGACGACAGCTTTCCTGAGAGGAAGTTTGTCGATGGGCGATGACGAGACGATGACTGGGAGGTGTTGCCGAAGACCCGAGGGAACATCTTGTTCATGAGGGGTTTGCAACCCGGGAGGCAACCACATACGACACCGACACCACTTTCCACGGACATGATGATGAATGTGGTGGCTCCGTACCCTGTGCGCAATGTCAGCCGGCTGTTGTTGCAACTCAAGTTCGAGCGGTACGTACAGAAGACATCGAAGGATACCAGATATTGATGGGTATAGTACAGTCGCACGACACCGGCAATACAAACACTGTTCATATGTTAATCCCAATCAGAATGATCGAGAACGGCTGACTCACATGACACCCAGTGAAAACATGCTTGTCAATGTCACGCGCTGACGGAGCGATACCTGGACGTTCATAAGGTTCCTTGCAGGCCACAAAAATATGACAAAGTCGCTGAAAGTGTTTTGTGCCGAGTGGAAGTAGTAGATGGCCTTGATATTGAGGCATTTGGCTGTGCCGATGTATTTGAAGATCTCCCAGTAGGTGCTTGCCGGCCTGGACTGACTGTCAGCCCCTTGTGCGGTAGGTTATGGAGGTATGTGCTTACGAGCATTGGAACAAGGTGATGAAGAAGCAGGCCGTATTCAAAGATACCGTGTAGAAGATCATCAAACGGCAAAACCACTTGTCTAATTTCGATGGGAATATGCGGATGTAGGTGAGAAGAATCGCGACCTTCATAAAAGTGATAATGGCTGTGAAGAGCAACTGGCTGGACATGCCCATCTGCATTGCTGTTAGCATGGGCGCCACATCAGGTCGTGCATCATACCTGTGCGGACTTCATCGTCCCGAAAAGTCGCGATGGACGAATATCCCCTGTTCAGTGTAAGTCATTGTGCATCTGAATGATCACGGTTTACCCACATAGATGGTACCCCATCTGGTATTCTGGCAGCATCGATATTATGAGCATGATGTTACTCCCAACAGACATCACCTGGATAAATTAGTGCTCGGCCCTTCATTCGCCGGATTGGAAGGTGAATTACTTACAGCTGCTACCATCATCGCCCAGTCATCCCAACCCAGTGTATTGACAAGAACCGTTCGACAGTAGAATCGACAAGAGACGAAACCAATGACCAGAACAGTCATAGGAATCAGCACGGCCATCGCCAGTGGCAACTGATTAACTGGGTCGACATAGTTGGGTGGTGGAAACGATGCGAACTCTTCTGGCGTTGGAAATCTTGAAGTCATGTCGTGTTTACCCAGGCGCAAAGAGTCACAACAACCACAAGGGTGGCCCGCGGATAGCACAAAAGCAATCCTGAATAGTCGGGAGTGCCCGCGGCTATTATAACCGGCATGTTTGAAGCAAGAGCCGGCATACACACCAGCTACCCCGCGGCCTGTAGGAGCAGGACGTGAAACTTACTTGAAGTGAGCTATGCACGTCCCTTGCATAGTGTGAGTGGCGCTTTCCTGCCACCTGCTTGAAACGACACCACCGCCCGAGAATCGCGACTGGCCCAGACAACGTACGCTTTTGTGCGGCTGAAAACACCCAGGCGTTTTCATCGTTATGTGGCTTTTCGTGTCATCTTTTGGACGGGATCCTTCGCAATAGACGACGAGAATATCGTACTATCATTAAATTAACCAACTTTGGGTACGCAGCATAAACACGCCTGTCCAGTGAAAGGTATGCGCAGCGTTGGCAGGTTGCGCATTTCATTCTTGCCATATGGTGTAGCCAGCATCTCCACCTAGGTGGGTGGGCGCGAAGATCGTACTGATCTCCCTATGGTTCCCACGGCACCACACGTGGACGCAAAACCGTTGAGAGACCCATGCGTTCTTACCATATTCTCCCTCATGGTCCGAAACATGATCAATTTCGGTATTGAGATGTCGATCGCGCTGTTGGGTAAAACGGTGAAGGTCGGCGACATGAAGAAAGCCAGATGGATTCTCCGACTGAGAGCCAATGAAAGTCACACAATCATGCAGCAATTACGAAGGTGCTTGACGTGTGGTGATGGAGGTCCGCAAAGAGGCAGGTAGCTCGCTTGATCTGACGAACTTGCTTTAGCTAGTACAGGGGCACCAGAGATAAGGCTAGACGTGTAGCCGAACATCGTAGAACAACCCTATAGTAAGCTCCCGTAATTGTAGGGATGATCGGAAACATTGGTGCATTCCATACCCAGGGAACAGCCTTGAACGGTGCACGTGCTATAGTATGAAAGAAGTGGGCCGTATCCCGTGTACTCGGCTCGTGGAGATTGGGGGCGGAATGATGGTTGAATATGACTCGATTGGGACGCCTTTGACTGAGACAGCTTACAAAATCTTCAAACAGTAGCGACGGGAGGTTATGAAGTAGATTGATTCGTTGTAGTTCGGCAGTTGCTCAAGGTTCGTGTTTCAACCGAGGTAGGTGATGACAGCGGCAGAAACGAAGCTACGGTTGAAGCCACGGTTGATGGCGTGGCTTGGCACATCTCTCAGCTCACCACCACCATAGGCGCAGCAATAAATCCCCATCCTTAGTGTCAATATGTCACAGACTAGCTACGCTTACGGCGAATTACCGAGGTCTTATCGCAGTGCGACTTATTGCTCTTCTACATGATGCATCTCTTCCTCTCCCCATCTTCGCAAAGCTCGTCTCGAGGGCGTGTACGTCATCGGCGCCCTCCGGGCTTCCTCATGCGTACAAATCAGGATTTCAGTGCAGGCAGCGACTCTGCGAAACACACCAGGAGTGCCTCACAAGGTGTACTTGCCACTGTGGCTCGGTGGACCTCCCCAGCCACCCAATAATTCATGCGAAACGCACGCACCATATTGCGATACTTCATCGAATCCTTCCATAACATGGCTAAAATGTATCTAGGATCGTTCGCCCGTGTCCAGGCTCTGTACTTACTTTCCAAATTACGTCCCACATTCGCCCTTTGCGGATCAGCTGATGCCTGGTCCTCTGTACTATGCGCAACGGATCTTGAACGGCCGTACATTCAGACTTCTCCATATTGATCCCGCTATCGATCAGCATCAACAGCTAGAGTGCACTTGTCGCCTTTACAACATCGATGGTGCTCCTCAATACGAAGCGTTGTCTTATGTATGGGGCAGTCCTACCCCATCTGTTGAGATTCTATGTAATGGACAAACAGTCGAGATTGGGCCAGAATTATCGTACGCGTTGAGGAGATTGCGCCTACGACACTCCCCACGCATCATCTGGGCGGATGCGTTGTGTATCAACCAGCAGGATGACGCAGAGAAGAGCCATCAAGTGCCCCTAATGGGCAGCATCTATTCGTCGGCGAAAACGGTTGTTGTATGGTTAGGGCCAGGAGACGTGCGGCATACTCGACGAGCTTTTGAGTGTAGCGAACGCATTGCTATTGCTTGTTATGAGTTCGACAATCTTCATGGCAGAGATCTCGACCATTCGGAAAGGCATGACGAGCTCTCCCTACCAGAAAGTTGGTTCGATTCCTCCGCACTTAGCAGCTTGCGGGAGTTGTTCAATCGACCTTGGTTCTCCAGGATATGGTGTATCCAAGAGATCTGCTTAGCTAGGGACGCTCTTGTGATGTGGGGAGACGATGAGATCTTGTGGACAGATCTCACTGTGAGCGCGTCATGGATCTTCGACAAAAGCACCTTGGGGGATCATAGCGACCCTGTTACATCTTTACTCACCGATTTCCCTGTCGAAAACGCAGATATAATGCGCGATAAGATCATGTACCATCTTCTGGATGCGCTGGATCGCTTTCGCGTTGGGTTTCAGGCTACTGACCCAAAGGACAAAGTATATGGTCTCCTGAATCTGGTCTCACCAAGATTTGAAGTAGACGCCCTTGATATCGATTACAGTAAGAGCATTGGAGAAGTATATGCCGACACTGTTCTTACCGACATCCAACTATACTCGCGGTTGACGGCCTTCGCTCGTATTACACATCCTGCGAATTACGATGGCCCGGGGCTCGGGGACTACAAAGACTGTAAGGACTTCAAAGAGATATCAGAGTACAGGTCATGGGCTCCGCGATGGGATCGTATAGAAGTTGCGGAGAAGTTGGGTATTGACGACGCAGGTTGTCCTTGGAGTGCGTGTGGGGAAAACTCGACTGCTGTGATCGTCGCCAAACCCAGTGAACCCGCACAGCTCTGCCTCAAGGGTGTAATATACGGCAGAGTAGATGAGGTTGGCAGAATCATGGACTACTATAATCTGAAGGACCCTGAGTATGCTGGCGACCCCAAGTTTGACAGTGACAACGAGAATGCCGACGAGATCGTTCCTGATGGCACGGACGTCAACTCCGGTTATGACCCAACTGAAAGACATCCATATATCGACAATTTCGAACGACTAGACGTAGAATCGTCTCCGGACAAGTTCGCTCGAACGTTGACCGCAGGTCGCTGGGATGAAGATGGTAAATATCTTGAGCGTCTAAGCACAGGAATGCAAGCAAGACATAGTGCTGCGTGCATTCATTTGCTACTTCGGTTGCTACATATTCAAGAGTACGGGAAAGAAGGCAAGTATGCTAATAACGCCGATTCTCTCCTGTTTCAAGCGGATGCTCGCCATGCTTGCGAGCAACGGCGTATATTCTGGACAGACAAGAGATCGTATGGTCTAGGTCCACACTGCATGCGGAGTGGAGATGTTGTGGTTGTACTTTATGGCGGCAATACACCCTATATATTGCGACCAAGGGGAGATGTTTACATATTTATGGGCCAGGCTTACATCGATGACATCATGCACGGAGAGATTTTCCACGACGCGAGGATATTTGCACCACAGGAACAAGTTTTTTGTCTTATATAAGTAGAAGAGTAGTCTGCAAGATCGACTTCCACAAGTCATTGCCATTGATGAACGTATCTGCTCTACGAGTACATTCGGCCAGTCCCTAGCAGCTTATTCCTGATTCGCATTGCCACACCCCTCGTCTTCTTGGTTGACACTACCCGATCGATTTCGTTGTTGTTCAACTGCAACGCAAACGCCCTTTTGGAAATGCATCCAGATCATGATCCCTTGTTGACCGTCTTCTTCGATGATCTTGACTGCTCCTCCTGATGACCTGCCGATGCGGCGCCGACAAAGTCGTTTTCGTGAGGATACCAGCCATTATCATGACCTCTCCAATCCGAGCCGATCTTGATCTTGTCGAGAGGCACCCATTTCTTGCGGTCGCCAGGTTCAGTTCCAGTCTCCGTCACGCTCTCGATGAAGATACGGACCCACTGCACCCCACCCTCATCTGTGGCCTTCTCCAGGATCTCTCCTTGCATACCAGGCTTGTACTCGATGTTGTCCAATGTGAAGGTCGTGACGATGTCGCAGATCGTATGCGGTGCTGGACCTATGGGCTTGCCGTTCATTATCCTCTGGAACACCGGGATGAGGGGTTCGAAGATATCGTGCGGTGTACCTGTCGGAATCCAGACCATCGCGATGATGCCGAAGCGTGTGGTGGTACAGGATTGTGTATGTACCGAAATGGTTTGGATGTAGGAATCAAGAATGAGGAAAAGGGCAAGTGCGACAAGTAAAGGTGTGGGCGCTGTCGGGAGCGTTTGTTTGCTTACGTGAAGGCGCAGACTGCAAGTAGACACGGAAAGACATCACACTCACTAGGAGAGTCTACCTGGGACGGTAAACGTGCTGGATCCAAATATGATATCGCGTTGCATTAATCATAAAAAACGTGCGTATAAACATCCGATTTTGCGACCCTACATGTCTAACAATATTTACAGAAACACTGTAACCACAATGCTCCGGTCGTTCAATACCAGATCCTGAGCAATGGGAACGATCAGGTCGCCTTGATTTGATCAATCTCAGCATCGCTACTCATACCTAATCTTTCCTCGTCAGAGCTATTTCGCTCATCATGATCGGCTGTTTGGGCATGCTGTCTCTTAGCCACCTCTCTCGCATGTAGTAGCCGGATTATAAGCGCAGTCGCAATCAGCGCAGCGCTCAAGAATGTGACCGTGATGAAACCCTTGCGATACTGAGGTGCCTCGACCTGCTTCCAAACCAAAAGTGGTAGCCATGCCTGTAGTACATAAGCCATCTCATTCATAGCTGCCACGACAATGGCTCGTTCCTCGTTGTCGTGTGTGCAGATCTCATGAGCCCATGCAAAGCATAACCCGGAGAGACCACCACCGAAGCCGGAGAGGATGTAGCAAGCCCACTTCCACTTGATAGGAATATCCCATATCGCAAGACTGGTAGAGCATATGATGTTCATGCATCCGCCGAAGACGATCGGTTGCCATCTGGATCCTTTGAGGATACTATCGCTCGTCCATGCATACAAGAGTGTGGTAACGACTTGTACTGCATTAGTAGTAGTCGGATACTGCGAACTATGTCAATGAAAATTCTTAAAACACGATGGTATAATAGTACTTACCGTATTGATCTCGCTGACGGTATACTTCGGGTCCTTGCTGGCTTTGAGGAACTGCTGGAATACCGGCTGTCCACCTGAGGTACCGTTGTTGAAGAATACATAAAGTGGAACGAGAGCCCAAATATGCCACGACGTAAAGATCTTCTTGACCTTGGCTCTGGTATAAGGCTTCCGTTTTTGCCGGCCTTCGAGCTCCATGCGCTTCTGTGCGAATGCGACTTCATCCTTTGTCAAATAGAAGGGCTTGGAGATCTCGGGAAGATCGGGCAGTGCGAAGAAGCCAAGCAGTGCGATGGGTAACGAGATAACACCATCGATAATGAATAACCACTGCCATCCCTTGAAGCCGCCGCGTCCGTCGAGCTTGTATACACCAGCCATCAGGTAGCCGGAGAACATGGTCGCGATGGCGCCGCTGGTGTGGAAGATACAAGATCGTTTGGCAAGCTCTTCCCTTCGATACCAGGATCCGATGATGTATTGCATGCCTGGGTAGAACGTACTTTCAGCAAGACCAATAAGAAAGCGCAAGGCGTAGATGGTTTCTGCATTATTGGCGCGGCAAAGACAGAATGTCAAGACGGCCCATGTAAGCTGTTGCCGTTAGTACATAGCTTCCACTATCGCGTTACTAGGCTATCGTACCTCCATAGCTGGTATCCAAATTGATGGGCGCACTCGGGTTAGGATGATGTTGCTGGGCAATTCGCCGATGACATAGCCAACAGTCCAGCAAGTTTGCATGTAGTTGAGCTGGTTGCCGTAAAGCCCAAGATCCTCCTTCCTGTCGCAGTGTCAGCTAGCGTTACCCAACAGATTCTTGCTACATACATTCCAGATACGAAGGCGCTGTTGATGTTCGACTGATCGAGGTACTTAATAAAGTACCCCAAAGACGCAAAAGTGAGCAAAGCAGCGTCGAGCTTGAACATGAACCATCGTTCTTCTTTCGGCTTGTCCAAGGTATCCCAAAGGTAGTAATACCACTTGTGCGGCTTCGCTTTCAGCTCTTCGTCAGACTGAATGACGGTTATTGCAGGGTTGACTTCCGTCGAGACGTCTTGAGGTTGACCCATGTTCGTGGACTATCGGTATGAAGCGTGGCTCTAGAGCAAGAGTATTGGCGAAAGCCTCAGCTTTATCGAGCAAGCAACACAAGCCCTCTCTGCCATCGATAAGACTGTCTACGGCTTTTGCTTGCCGGCATGGCGTTCAGCACGCCAGTGGCAAGTGGTTGCTGCATAGTGGGAAGCGTAGCGCGATTCGACATACTGGGGATGCTATGGCGTAATGGCAGGGTCCGCGTGGGGTCGATTCATCCGCGTAGCTAGCCTGGACCCAACAAGCATAGACTAATATTGCGTGTCTGATGCTAAGATGTGAGAAGATCGCCGCGATGCATGGCAATGCTGTGGTGTCGCGTGTCGTGATCAGGCATGCATATGGCGTGCCTGACTCAGGTGATAGCCAAGCGAGTAACGCCGATGTTTGTAGTGCCTCTCATGCACTTTGGTGATACCTGAATAGTATCTGCGCAAGTCTTAGTCTTGATCTAGACATTGGAGCAGCATGAAGTCATGGGCGCGTTTGTGCTTCAGAACCCGTGGGCACATTGCTACGTGGAACTGCGAAATTGCTCACATTCATGCATTCTGCTATAAACATGTCGCTTCGAGTTGCCGTTCAATGCCTGGATTGGCAAAGAAAGCTTTCATCCTCTCCACCTGCTCTGCTTTCGCAGAATGCCATTTATCAGAATGCCCACGCAGTCGCTCTTTGCCTGCTTTTTCCAAATCAGAGTTTACCCAAGCTATGAGTTCTTTAACATAGCTCGCTTCCTGGTCTCTCAAACTGTGAAATGCCTTCCCATAACCCTTGGTCTCAACTCGGACATTATATTCTAATCTCATCGCATCTTTGCTTGGAAGCTTTGCCTGTCCCGAGAGTACCTTTGCAACAACCATGGCTTGGAACTCGAACAACGTGAACGTCGCTGTGAAGAACGGCACACCGACAAAGGCGAGCGTTGGATCATTGATGAAGAAGATGTCTTTGTGTAGATTGTGGAACTGTGTACCGTCTGTCACTAGTAGCGTATCGTCGGCCTGATTGACTGGTGTCTCGTCCGAGGTGAGCTGAGATAGGAAAGGCAGTGTTAGGTGGTAACCTGTGCAAAGTATGACATGATGAATGTCACAGATCTTTGTACCTGACTTCAGCGTGACGGTAGCTGGAATCGGCTCAGTGTCGTTCAATAAGGCTGATATGTTCACTCGTGGTTCGTCGTACGATACTATCTCATCGACGCGGTACGCGTTATCCGGGAGCATGCTGGGAGGCAGGTCGAATTTTCCATTCCTTTGGCTTTGTATGATCTTGTTTGCATACGGGCTGAGCTCGCGCGCGATATCCGTTGCTGACACACTTCCACCGACAAGTAGATAGTTCTGAAGTAAAGTCAGGCCGAGATAACAAAACTCTTCTTAATCGGATCTGTACACACCTTATTATGAGCATTCTCGGGCTTTCGATAAAGTTTGGAGTGCTGTACTCTGTCGGGAAATTGTCGCTTCCAATCTACGAGTCCAGGCGTATCAGGAATCCTCGGCGCGTGGTAATGACCAGATGCAACTACTACAGCATCAAAGCTCTAGCCTAAGGTTATTATCGCGAAGATGAGTCTACAATCACAAGGTGCTTTACCTGGGAAGATTCGTGTCGCCTTAATACACCTTGCGCATCGGTCTGCAAAGTCGCAGTCTCGACAGTCCATAATCTACCGTTCTTGGTGACGCTTCTCACATCGGTGTCATACTGTGTCAACTCATGCACCCCCGTTGAGAGAGTAGTGGCCTGTATGTAGTCGCACAAGACATCGTGCGTTACATAATCCTCGGTCCCGGGTGGAAACTGGTTCAAGGTTGTTTCTAACAAACGTGTGCTCACGTTGTTTTTGAGGCCCACGTAACACGGACTATGGGAAGTCATTCGAATGTACAACTCGATAGATAATCTTGTGGTACGTACCCTGGTGGCGCATGAAGCAGGCTTTCGACGTCTTCCAGGTCTTCGCTTGCGTGAACACTGTCAGCTCTCGAATGCCTCGCACTTGAATATGATGGCTCCAAGGGCTTTCGCTCGTCGTAACGCCTTTCATCTCGTCAGTTCAGCTAGAAATCCAAGAGTTTCGGGTCAAGTACCATATGCCTCCTGCAGCACTAGATCGCTCAAAGACTACGACCTCAATACCCTCCTTCTTGAGATGCGCTGCAGCAACGACACCACTAATGCCTGCGCCGATTACAGCAACACAGTTACTCGGGAAAGACATGCTCTGGATATTGCGGAGACAACAGCAGGAGAATCTTCGCGGTCTGGGTGTTGTATCGATCCGGAATCATTAACCGACGGTCACTTCGACACACCTTGTTGAAACCGACATCGAAAGGCATCTACATGTCAGCATTCTTCGTGCGAATCCTCGTTACATAGTTTGTAAGCGTTGAGCATATCTCCGTTGTGGTGTGAGTAGACACAATGCGTGATGGTGGAGACGGATGGCATCATGGGAAGCCCTCGTTACGAGAACACCAGACAGTCGGAACCGATACATTTACCTGCGGGTAACATGCGAACTCCACAGTTTGGTGCACTTGGGGTGAAGCGAAGTTTCTCCGAGCGATAACATGAGAAACGTTGACTGGATATTCGTCATCTGCAAGATTATGATGTGATCAACCCCGCAACACATGTCGCAACCAGCACGCGACGCCGCCATATCGCTCGACCATTTTTGTAACTTGAATTAGTGAGCGAACAACGAGCAGGAAGTGGGGTAAAACGAGTCCAGGATATAAGAATGATGGCATCGCGAGTGGTGATGTTTGCACAACTGCATCACAAACGACTTTCATCATGGCTCCAATCGCAATTCCTGTTCACGAGCACATCCAGGAGAAGGATACCGTTCAACCACGGAAAGACTCTTTAGGGTTACCAGAACCTGCCAGGAAGAGGCTTGAGAAAGCTGGTATCGATTTGTCGGCCGGCTATCCATACAGGCCAGCGAAACCACTCTACCTTGACGATGTGTACAAGATCAGGGACTACGATCGTGAGCACATTGATCCAGGTTCTCGAGCTGACCCAGAGAAGAAGGCGCTGTTCGGCGCTGCAAAGGAGATTATCCACTTGACCTCACACATTGGAACGGAGATTGTTGGACTTCAACTGAAGGACCTTACAGACCAACAAAAGGATGAGCTTGGTCTTTTGATCGCCGAAAGAAGTGTAGTGTTCTTCCGTGACCAAGACCTCTCGCCCCAAGAACAAAAGAAGCTTGGCGAGTACTATGGCGAAATCGAGGTTCACGTAAGTTGTACTGCTCGTGATATAGTTGCCATGCTGACAGCAGATGAAGCCGCAAGTTCCTTTCGTACCCGGTGTACCAGGAGTGACCGTTCTTTGGCCTGCTCTTCAGGCTACCGAGGTGCCAGCAAGCTTCAGGAAGACGGGCGGAGCATCCAGGTGGCACACCGATCTGGTGCACGAACGCCAACCCGCCGGGTAAGTGGTACTATTTCAGATGAAGCGCCTCATTCCTGACTCGTTTTAGCGTGACTCATCTCCACAACGATACTATTCCAAAGATTGGAGGCGACACTCTTTGGGCTTCAGGCTACGCCGCGTATGAGAAGCTTTCTCCAGAGTTTCGGAAGATCATCGACGGCAGAGAAGCAGTGTACCGCAGCGCGCACCCGTATCTTGATCGCGAGAATACTAGCGCTGGCCCGAAGCACATCGAACGCGTTCATCCGATCGTCCGTGTGCATCCAGCAACCGGATGGAAAGCTCTTTGGGTCAACCGCGCATTCACCGACCGCATTGTCGGACTCGATAAGGCCGAGAGTGATGCTATTCTCAACTATCTCTTCGATGTATACGAGAACAACGTCGATATCCAGGTTCGATTTCGATGGACTCCGGGAACCTCTGCATTATGGGACAACAGAATCACCATCCATAATGCGAGCTGGGACTATGGAGGGATTGAGCCAAGGCACGGAACGAGGGTAACGTCGCTGGCAGAGAAGCCGTTCTTCAAGGCGGATGCGCCGACTCGTAGGCAAGCACTAGGCCTTGCAGGACCTGAGGATATTTAAGCGCTAAGTTGATGCCACATCGATGTTGGGAACGGCAGGCGAGTGGAGCTGAACTATTGGCGAGCTCGAGAATGACACTCGACGAGACGCGTTGGAATGGGGGGCGCGTCGCGCTAATTGAGAAGCTACTCCTGTTACGTATAAGCGCGATTCGAACATGGGGTCCAAGATTGCATCATCGACCCCTTCTATCAGCTTCAATACATATTCGTCTTCAATAATTGCCATTTCATCGCTCAATTAGATCGCTGATTCTATCGCACCAATCCGTCACAACTTCAACAATGTTTCAGCATTCTTCCACGCGAACATATCCATCTCAGCGTCAGTCAAGACCTGCGCCTGCGCCAACTTCTCGACGAATGCCCATCCATCTGTATTCGTACTGAACGGGTAATCGACCGAATACATAATCCTCTCAACTGGGCTCACCTGCCTCAATTGCTCAAACTGCCTCACAGTGAAGAAAGCACTCGTCGTGCTCCAGATGTTTGTACTCCACACCCGACCGAACGTGGTATCATTACGCAAACCTGTCGAGTCGATTCGATCAATGAACATCGGCAGTCCTTCACCATTATGTCCGATGATCAATTTCAGCTTTGGAAATCGATCGAACAAGCCTGCGCTGTAAAGTCGTAAGACATGCGTCCCGACATCGACGTGCCATCCCCACGAGTTCGTCCCAAGCCGTCCAGCCACAGCAGCAGGGTAGTTTCCGGCGAATATCTTGGACGCAATATCGGCAATCGGGGCAGCAGGGTGCAGATACAGCGGGACATCGAGTTCCTGCGCCATTGCAAAGACTGGGTCGAAGCGTGCAGCGTCATAGTATGTGCCGTCTTTGAGATGATTCCATATCATCGCACCCTTGAAACCAAGCGATGTAACGCTGCGCTTTAACTCCGCAGCAGCCTCTTCCGGCAGAGACATAGGTAGGACGGCAAAGCCAGCAAAGCGCTTAGGATTGGCTCTGATTGCGGATCGAACAGCATCATTTGCTGCGCGACATCCTTCGGGGTCGTCCAAACCCGTGGCAGATTGCTGAGCAAGGACTTGCATAGACAAGTGGCCGGCATCCATAGCAGCGAGTCGACCGGCTCCAACGTCCTTAAGCTTTTCCAGTACACCGGGGTAGCGCTGCACTATGCCTGCGGCAACCACCTCAGCTTCCAAAGATGGCGACGTGACATGCTCCTCAAGTGCGATTAGGCGCTTTGGTAGGTAACAAGACTTGGGAGGCGCGGGAGTTGTGGGTATACTACTCGCTGTAAGTGCGAGGGCAAAGAAAATGTTAAGGTAAGTGACATGCATAGTGAACAGCTACGACTTGGAAGCGCTTCAAACGAGAAGATCACGCAAGCATCTGAGTTGCTATATACCTGATCAGGCATCCGATATCTAGTGTCGGCCTAAGCAAAGCCAGCACTGTCGCCATGTTAATTTGTTGTAGCAATGCATTCTGCCGTAGCGCAAGGTTCAGCTGTGTATCAAGCAGCCTCGTCTGGCCTATGCAGTCTTCTATTGATTTCACGATGGTCTAACTGGCTAAGCTTTTAGTACCCCGCGTGGCGTCCCCAAGCGAAGCTTCTCAACCGCTCACGAGGACTAGTCGAGAATGCGATGGAGCAAGATCCGATGGTAGATGCGATAGCTGCATTGATATTAGCAGGGCTTTGGCGGCGTCCGCGGCCTTTTTCAGAGTAGCTGGCTCAGTTTTGGTGTACATATATGAAACGCACGGAAGACGTTAACCAGTGACAACGCTTTGAAGATGTTTTGACAAAGAGCACGTATGGATGTGAAAGCTCAGTATATGATCTTGAGGTTTTGTTACACTTATTGGAGAACGGAAATACTCGCATTTCCCTTATTTATCTGCCTGGTGTCAGATAATCATGATCATGGGCGTCACGTATGTGAGAATTCGTTCTTGCGTCAGCATCACCGGCTGTAACGCTCCCAGATCCATTAACGTATTCGGTACACTGTACTTGTAGACGCAAGGCAGATATGTACCAATACCGCGAAAAGACAGGCTAGCAGTTGGACATGCAGCCTCGAGCCGAGCGGAGCCCTCGCTACACGAGCAAGGTGGCAGGGCTCTTGGGCGGCTCGAACGACGATTTGTAGAAGGTACGTCTTGTCGGTCTCAGTCAGCTAACTCAGTCATGGAGCGCCAGCGGCGTCGCTGAACAACCGGCACCTGGTTTAGGATCGTGTACGCACAGCGCACCATAAGCTTCTCGATTTCTCCGAGCGAGGAGCTAACGAGGCCCTTCTTGTCGCGCACCGCATTGTCGCATCTATGGCAAGACTCAGACCCACGTAAGCCATACTGCGTCTCCGCCATCTCTCTGATATGCCATTCGATTGCTTTGACACGTAGGGTGTGGCTGAGACAGCTTAGCGCGGGCCTCAAAAGCAAGCAAACGCGCCCTACATGTAACTTCTACAGTCTAGCGCCGGGGCCAGTATTCCAAGGATACAAAAGCGACTATGTCTCTCACGTCGCATACTCAAACATTCAGCAGTTACGATGAGTACCCTAGCCTCTTCTAATCTCGAGCTTGCAGATCGGGGAGAACATGCTCCCGAGCAAGGGCAAGTCTCGCTACCACCCGTGGATGGTGGAAAAGGTGCATGGTTATTTCTGGCTGCAGCATTCGTTGTAGAAGCACTGGTGTGGGGTAGGTCTTCCTGCTGAGCGCGCGCTCCACTCTACATGCGTATCAGAGAGGATCGTGCTAATGCGAGTAAGGCTTCCCGTTCTCATATGGCGTGTTCCAGGAGTACTATTCGACCCACGAGCCTTTCGCTGGCTCCGACAACATTGCTGTCGTTGGCTCCTGCGCTATGGTATGTCATATGCTAGCTTGAACCTCGTGCTTCACTCACTCGTGATAGGGTATCATGTACCTCAACCTAATCGTCATCTTCCCCGTGCTGAAAGTATGGCCGCATCTTCAGCGTTGGGCTACGGCAGGCGGTCTGCTCGTCATGTGTCTTGCCCTCGGCCTCAGCTCCCTCTGCAACAACACTACCGAGCTCATAGTCACACAAGGAGTCATATATGCCCTCGGAGGTAGTTTGACTTACTCGCCTTGTATCCTTTACATGGGTGAGTGGTTCGACAAGCGGAAGGGTTTGGCATATGGAATCATGTGGGCGGGCACCGGCCTAGCTGGGGTAATACTACCCCTCGTTATGGACTGGATGCTGCACACATATGGCTTTCGTACTACCTTACGTGTATGGGCTATCTGTCTATTCTTGCTCACTGCCCCACTGCTCTACTTCGTCAGACCGCGTATCCCACTTGGGCCCAAGCAACGCGCTCGCAAGATCGACTTCGCCTTTCTCCGCACGTCAACGTTCGGCGTTCATCAAGCATGCAACGTTGTCGAAGCTCTCGGCTTCTTTCTCCCGTCTATTTACCTCCCTACGTTTGCTCGCAGCATCGGCGTCGAGAGTAACACCCTTAGCGCCTTGACTGTGATCCTTTTCAACGTCGCCTCTGTCTTCGGCTGCGTCGCCATGGGTTCGATCGTAGACAAATGGCACGTCACAACCTGCATTCTAATCTCGACTATCGGCACCACCATCAGCGTCTTCGTCATCTGGGGCTTCTCCAACTCCCTGGCTCCACTGTACATCTTCTGCCTGATCTATGGCTTCTTCGCAGGTAGCTTCACGAGCGCCTGGCCGGGAATCATGCGCGATGTTACAAAGAAGAGCGACACAGCCGATCCGAGTATTGTCTTTGCATGCCTGGCAGCAGGACGAGGAGTTGGCAACGTGGCGTCGGGTCCGCTAAGCGAGGCCTTGACCGATGGCTTTCCGTGGCGTGGGGAAGCTGGCTTTGCGTATGGTAGTGGCTATGGCACACTAATCGTGTTCACTGGTATTACCGCACTTCTTGGTGGGTCAAGTTTCCTGGGTAAGCGGCTTGGGTGGGTGTGATTGTGCACACAAAGATTGGTATACCACCTTCTAGTCAAAGCTTGGACCGAACAAAGCCTGACGCCTGGTACAATGTTGCTGAGACAACAAACTAGAGATGTTTTCGACCTCTTATCGCATCAAGTCATGAAGCCGTGAGCACATAGCCAATTTGACACTGCCCGCCGCCCTAGCGTCACAACAAGAACGGCGCCAATGATCAGCAACACAGGGCACACCACAGCGAAGAACACCCAGAACTTCTTCTCACCCGGCAAAAACTCGCCTTCCATTGACATGATTCCTGCAACGATTGATATAGGAACAAAGGGGGTTCCCAGTACAGTAAGCCAGAGGATCGAGCTTGCTTGCGCATTACTCGCCTGTGCCTCCCTCAGCGCAATAACTTGTGTATATGAGTTGGTCAGTTGTTGGAACATATCCTGCAAATCGAGACAGGTGGAACGCAGAAACTGCCACATTTGTGACTCGCGTTTACCGACGAATTCATAACTTTGTGGGTCGTCGACATCGATACCGAGTGCACGCATGTCGGTCTCAACCTCCAAACGGTATAGGTAAAGGTCCGTCGTAAACCGCGTCATTGTTTCAAACATCCACTCTTTCCAGTCTGCTCCCCAGAGCACCGTGTGTCTGACCGAAATCCCTGTACCTACACGATGACACGATGGTACTTTGGAAAAGAGCGCTGCACGCGTATGACTATAGCTTCTGCGAATGTGGTTCAGCTGCGCAGTCCATTTGCTAATCACGAAGCCACGGATGAATGGAGTCACGGAGAGTGGATTCCCTCCTGGGCCAGCGTTGGCGACGGAAAAATGAATCATGACATCGTCGTGCAAGACATACTTCGTGAAGGCGGCACTGGGATGCCACTGTAGCAGGTTAAGGGCTATGTCAGCTTTTTCCTCATCCTCCAGCTCTGGATACCGGATTATTCGACTGATATTCATGTATGGGCTGCCCTCGATAACAGCTAGGTGCGATGGGTCTTTAAGGCATGGATCCACCAGCAGGAGACCTACACAGTCAACTACAAGTATACTGAGCTAGGAACGAAGCTCAAGATTAAACTCACCTTCCCAGCCCTTTTCTGCAATCTCACGGTACCAATAAGTGACCTAACCTTCTAGTTGAGAAATTTCGCCTCTCGTATCCCATGGATCATAGCTAGTCGGTGTTTCCAGACTTCTCTCCACTATGAACCGTGGATTGGCGCTTTGGTCTCTGAGTCTGTCGTTAGGCTTTAGCCATGGTGGACATTTGATTGGGTCGGGATCTTGCTTTGCAGATACTCGTGGTATAACGATGGGATACCTAAGCGTAAAGCTTCGCCTCTTATGTAGCTTATGGAGCTGTTCGTCATCGCTCTCATAGTCTAGGCCGTTTTCTGTACTAGTCTGGACGACAGAAGGAAGGCCAATGATGTTGTCCAATATGGTGCTACTTTCCTCGGTGCTATAATTGCGTGCAAAAACCGTAGGATGGATGCGTAGTCTTGACCCCAGAAGACAAATATACCGCACAGGCATGTCTTCCAACACGAACAAGCGCCTCGAAGATGTCTCTCCTTCTTCAAAAGATTTATGCATATAGATCACAAAATCGTCAAACGTCGGGAAGGTCCTCGAGCGTAGTCCATCAGCCTCGAATTCGATGACCGACATACGAGACGTGTCTTCTTCTCGAGCAGTTTGAGACACAAAGGCCTTGTATAGCCCACTGTATTCTGCCGCTTTACCCTGCAGAGCGCGAGTCGCATATTCGCGTATCAAACACAGATATCCAAATGACTCGTCGTCCATCGAGTTGATGAAGGCATTGAAGTCGACTCGACTCTTCCACCGATCGTGCGAGAGCACTGGCTGCCGAAATTGATCGTCCCAAGGTAATTCGGAAGAAGTATCAGGTGGAAACCGCCGATGTCGCCATGGAGAGTTCTGTGCATGCTTCTCTTGCTGCACTCTTGCTCTATGCTTGCGGCCCTACTCTTACCCGACTAGTTGTACTCGTACCTCCAGTATTGATCACCCCAAGGTGTTGGTGCTTCTGGGTTTTCCAGATGATATCTATTCGCCTGGTCTAAGCCCAAGCCCTCAGGGGCTGTATGGTAAAGATGCGACGCTGACACCCACTTGATGTTTGGCTTGACTTTGCTACTAGCCCTGTCTGTCTTTTTGAAAATGGAGAGAATTCTTCTCACAAAGCTGGCTCGCACAGGTTGCTTGCTGCTTACTGTTGGTTCCACACTGAGAATGTATCCGAACTCACTTTGCACGGCGCCGTGCTCGTTGTGTAACCCGTCTCCGGCCTCAACGATACGTGAGCGACGAAGAAGGTTGGCGTCTAGCACTCGGTCCGCCGCGAAGATGTAGAGATTGCCGCTTTTTGGCGCGTCGACAGATGCACTACCACCGTTATATCCACCGCGGCCCATTGCAATGGGCAGTTGTGATCAAGCAAGGAGGGTCACGAACGATGCTGATGGCATGGTGGCCTATGTGTGGCAAAGCGAAAGTGCACATGACCTTGTCACTCGTGTAACAAGACTAAAGCAAGGCGAAAATAGCTGCGAAAATAGGGTAAGCTCATGCGGGATAAGATACCAGGCATGTGTAGAGCATGCGCAAGGCGTCCAGACCCTTACAGGCCAATAGATAACAACCTGAACTGCCTAATGACCTCATCATCGCAACCGATATTACTCACGGTCTACTACAATACTTCACTAAATCAGATGTCAAATGGTCAATGAGAAGCGGTGCATATGATGAGAGATATAGAGAAGCTGAGAGACTATAATACCAAAATGCGAGCTTTGACTGATCAGTAGTGTGCCACCATCATTTGCGTGAGCCCAGAAACCGTTTTGCTTTTGTTGATTATATCTTATCGTCTCAGAGGAAGAAAACTGGCCCATGCGACACCGCTCTCAGAGACGATAAGATAAAGATTCAACAAATCGCATGAGCTTTCTATCCTACTGTCTTCACTCGACGAAGTTTGGTTGTTGGCGCCTGTTTTCTAGCCCTGATTCTCTGTAATCTGTTGCGCCACTGCACCGCAATGACACTGGCAGCCTTCAATTCTCTGGCTTTCTCCATCTTGATCAGATCGATTTCGTTCTGCTGCACATTGAACTCTTTGCAAATCTTGTCCACCCATTCTGCGCGTGGTACTAACTTCTGGCCAACAGTCATCATTTCTGCTGGCATACTTCGCCATGCATCCCAGTCGAATGGCGGTAGAAATAGCATCTTGTGGTCCTTGTTGCAGACCAGAGGGTGTAGGTCATCGGCCAGAAGCTTTTCATGACATCCTGGGCAGAGTTGTACGCAGAGACAGTGCCTGCACACCCAACAATCATCTAACAGGTCACTCCATTCTTTCCCACACTTTCCGTCGCAGCTGTAACCTGACAAGTACGCCTTAGTCGCGGTCGTAGCCGACGCGAACGGTTCTGCAACGTCTTCAGACTTATTGTCAACAGTTGCAGGTACACCGTTTGTGAAAGATTCTCCAGAGCTCGGCTGTGAGATCTCTGCAGTACCTACAACGTCTGGAACCACAGATGAGGTATTCAACGGTTGATGCGGTCTGATCGCTTGCCACGCTGCAATAGCATCTTCATCTTTGTCGAGAACAGTCAATGTTTGGGCGAGGTTCGCAAAACGAAGCTGGAATGAATCGTCATCTGTAGCTTCAGGCCACTTGTCGAATACACTGCAAAGTCGAGCCTGTGCTTGCACAGCAGCTGAGGAATGGTCCCCCTTTAGGCAGTACAGTCTTGTCAAGCAGAGACGAGGGTCAAAATAACCTTGACGAAGGTTGCAGATTACCGAAGTGTTCAAGCTTGCGAGCTTCTCCAATTTGCTGATGTAGTTCTCCGAAGAGCTTGACGGAGCCGTCACAAGTTCAGCAACTGCCTTGTCGAGAAGAGTCGGAGCTAGCTTGCGACTAGCTGTCCATGCCGTCATATACAACGCTGGGACTTCGTCAGATCGTCGGATAATCTCTTCCCAGCACTGTATACTCAGATGCTGATCATGCTGAGATCCACTTCCGTGAAACCTAAGAACAGCTTGAAAGTATTGCAGTTGCTCCGTTACTTCGGCAGACATATCTATCCCCTGATCATCCGCCTTGGAAAGGTCAAGCAGCTTGTAATCAATGGCTTCCTGGTACAAAGAGATGACCTCTTTCACTACTCTGGCAATCTTCGCGGCGACGATAATGCTGGTATGGATATCATCATAATATGCTGCCCTTCGCAGCCAATAAGTAGGACCATGACTGAAGGCCGACGAATCTTTCCATTGACGAACGAAATCTGTGATAGACTGGTAGCTTTTTGTCTCAGTCCAGGTTGTGAAGAGTCCTTCCAGAGCGTTGAGTTGAATCCATCTGAATTCGGAGGAGTCGTCAATATCCTGGCCTAGAAGACCCTGAAAACACTTGATGGCTGAGTCGTATTCACGGCACCTTCGGTGACAATTCGCTTCCAGCAAAAGCAATTCCCAGCCAGCAGTCTTGTAATCATCGTCTGTCTCAGGAGATGACTTGTTGAAGGACTTGAAGTCTTGCATATACTTGATTGCCGTGCGATAGTTCTTCTCGCTCTCGTGGGCTTTTGCCAGATTGAATAACAGCCCCCAGCTTGTCTGAGAGTGTTGCTCGGCTTTCTCCAACGCAACAATGGCTTCTTTGTAATGCTCGAACACGATGTTCGTCGCACCCACACGAGAATCCCAGGTGAAGCTGTCGATGTCGGTATCTATATGTCCCTTTGCCCAGCAGATGAAGTTATCGGTCTCTACAAGGGAAGGCGGATTCCATTCTTCGAAGGGTTTATCTGGATCGGATACCTGTTCACTGCCGTCAGCCAATCCTTTTTGATCCCATAGCGAAGCGCTTACCTTAGCAACCATGCCGTAAGAAATCCAAAGATAGTTTCTATCTGTTATTCCAGTCGAGCTAAACCAATGGCTTGCCAAGCGTGCTGCGACGCGTTCGAAGATAGAGTATTTTTTTGCAGTGTCAGACATGGCAGCCTTAACCCATGTACTCTTGTCTGCATCTCTTGCGTAGCCTTTGGCTACTTGCGAATTCTTCAATAGTTTCAGTAAAGGATCGATGAAGTCCTCTGTATACAAGAAGTCGTACTTCAGCCAAGCCAGGTTGTTTTCGAGAAACCACGAGTCGATCATCTTTGGGTCGTAAATCAAATCAACCAGTTTGACTCCGATGTCGCTGAGGAATTTCCTGCTTGGCTCAAAGTCGTCGAGCACCTCTACCAGATCCTTGAGATGCGAGTAGAACCACTTCGAAGCATAGTCGCGCAGTTCCTCAAGCTTGTCTTCTTTCCGATTGTCGAAGAGAGCATCAACACATTTTCCGAGAATTGTGACGTTCACTTCGTTTCCACTGTCAAGATGAATGTGGACTTTCTGTTCCATAGCCTGGAAGAAGTCGTCGAATCTGAATCTGGCGTAATCTGTCGGGTCGCATGCATTTTTTATAAACCGGCGACAAAGGCTGACTTCAGCTCTGCTGATGGCTTCGGCATGTAATTGAGAGATCGCTGATTCGGAGCCTGCGGAGTCGCTCACAGATAGGATGTCTTTAAGGCCGTCTTTCAACCCTACTCTGCCCTCCTTGTCAATTACGAGTACAGGCGAGTAAGTAGTAGCAATTTGATCAGCAAGTAGAAACTCCTCGCCAAAATTGTAGAAGAGAACGCTTTCGAGTAGCTTAGTCGGTGGTTGGTAGCTCAGGCCAGCAACCCAAACAAGAAGATCATTGAGCACGTCAGCTTGACGTGAACTCAACAAAGCATCAAGCGTTTTGAGTCTGTTCCTTTGAACGGTATCCATGTCGGCGCTTGTGTTGTTAATGACGTCCTGAACCTTCCCTTTGGTGTCGCAAGCGTTGATCTCCGTAATCTTAGCCTCCAGATTTTTGTAGTTTCCACGGATGCCTTCTAGCAGAAGCTTGATATTGTTTTCGGTAAGGATCGCTTTTAGAGCGGGTTTGGTCTTACAGACATCCTTAATTCGGGCCCTCGTGACAGCTTCGAGATCACTTGCGTTGGGCAGTTGTTCTGGCAGCGACGCAATATCTGAATTGCCACTAGCTCGTTCTGTAGAATGGATAACGTCTCCACGGGGTCCGAGAACAATAGTGGGAATACTCTCGACTGCTTGTGAGACTTCACAGAACGCCTCATCGTTTCCTGATATGAAGAAACGCAGAGTAACTCCGTTAGACTCCGCTGGAGACGTAGTGTGACGTGAAATAGTTGACATCATTGTTTCTGCCGTGTCCAACTGGCCACGACCATCGAAACCGTCCATACATATGAAGTACGTGCCTTTCATGGCATGTCGTAATCCTGTTACGAGGTTTTTCCACCGATCTTCAGCTCGCGCAAGACTTGCAGGTCGCCCACACTCTTCGACTACGGCTTGAGCATATGCAACATCTGCGACTGCGAGTTGGTAGACGATGGATCCTATACACCGTTCGAGCGAATCATCCTTGTCCTCTCCATAGTAGTAATAGGCCAGGAAAGTTTGATTTGGTCCACGCGGGGTCCGACATTTCTTTTCGAGATAGGAAACAACATAATTAAAGAGATGCGTTTTGCCGAAACCAGAGTCAGCCTTCAGGAAGAGAACTTTCTTGTCATGCTGATCAAGATCAGCCCACTGGACGAATGCCGGTTCGTCTTGACTAAGCCATTCTCCTGTCCCTGGTACATGAATCTTGCATAGCTCGCTATGTCGCTTGCTCCAAGTCTCCCAGTCTCCGGAAGGCTTCTTGAGTCCCAGAGTCTTTGCTATCTTGTCCAGATTCTTATCCTGTTGGTCCTTGCTAATTCTACCATCCAAAGTGTTCTTCATCTGCTGAGTGATACTCAAAACCTGATCGCCAACTTTGCATATCTCCTGGAGATATTCACGAGCTTCTCCCTCGTATTGTTTCCTTTCCTCCTCAGATTTGTCAAGATGCCTTGCTACCCCTCTGACGTCCGACAGAATCTCATCAATCTCAGACATGGTGAAATCTTTAATAAGACCTTCCATAAGTGTGAGTGAGACTGCAACCTGCTCGTCGGAGTTGAACAGAATGACCTTTGCCATAGCTTTTAGATGTTCTCTTTTGCTAGTTGCCAGCTTGTATGAAGAATGGAGTATGCGCAGGAATAGAGAAAGAATATCGTATGCCGGCTTGCGAAGATCGCGCGGTAGATACGTCCCATCTGTGCCCATATTTTGCTGCATAAAGTGGACAAGGCGCCGCAGAAAGGCTGATGAGCGTTCCATTAAAGTGACGAACCCATCCATCATGTCGTTGAAGCCCCGTACTGCTTGGATAACCAAGCTTATGGCATTCCAGCATTGAGCCGTGGGCCCAAAGACTGTACCTGCTCCTTGTGCGAGGATGCTCCCAAACTTTTCGATAAAGGCTCCAACATTGTTCAGAACCTTCCGAGCATGTTGGTGACTCTTAGTAGTGGATTCTTTGATGCTTGCGTCGATCTGCAGCTGGAAGCTCTCGAAGGTCATCTTCGGATCTAGCTTCGTTTTGGTGGTGTTCTCATACTCCCGCACGACTTGCGGCCAAACTTCGCTGAGGTCTTGGTCTTCGTCGAAGACCGGATCTGGTGGGTCCGGCTCGTCATTTTTACGCCTAAACCCCATTTTGCAGTAAGCACAATGAAGCTTCGAGGGCTTCGTGAGGCGGCGAAGCTCTGGTTCGCCGGAGGCTGAGAGATTTGTACTCAGAAGCCTTCAACGCAGAAAAGCTTGCGAGCCTGTTGAAAACGATAGATGCTAAACCATATGCTGATTCATGGCAAAAGCCATGCTGGGCACACGCTACTTTTATCGTCACAGAGGCGTTCTCAAGGCTGTCGTATCGGCCCCCAAATCCTAGCCGTGCTTCGCACACCCTCCGCCTTTGATTGGCTGATGAACGCCATCTAATTAACCCAGCGCAAAACACCTTGACCGGTCTGGGCAGGTTGTGATACTACTAGCCATGGAGTTGCTGCCTGATATAGGTTGTGTGGCCCGACTGCAGGATGGTGGCTGCTGAAGCTGTCTCCGCATCGCGTGCGGCTTTGTAAGGCGAGGAACCGGTGCCGCGCATCAAAAATCATCAGTGCGATGGTCAATCAAAGTGTTGGACATGCGATGGGATTGTGAGTGATAAGGAACTGTTAGATTCTAAGGACGAACAGGTGCAGCTGAGCGAAAGCGGGAGCCGAAGTTGGCGCTTGCTGGGTTAGCGTCACCTAAGCAGCTCCACTTTTGTGCTCAATGACACTAAGCTGACACACTGCGTCGAGAGCTGAGAGGGACATACCATAACGTCAAGGACGGACGAGATGATTTGTAGCTCGCTCAGCCACGTATAATAACTGTGCCGGCGGTTGAATAGCTGGGTAAATGACGACAAAGTAATCCGCGCTTGGCATGCTTTGTATCTAGATGGGTATCTTCTTGCTCCAGTCATGCCCAATCGCCCACAAATATGCCTTGAATAGTAACGAAAGGCTGACTTAACACAAACTATCGTTGTGAACGGAGTGTGATAGAACACAACATGTAGTGGCCGCACGTTTTGTACAGATCGTAGAAATCGGAACACCTTCGTCGGAATTGATGCGCCATATGATGAGAACTCGTAGGGTATCGAATTTCGGATGATGTTGGAGATGTAGGAGGTCTCTCTGATTGATGAGATCCGTTAGTTTCGATCTCTTGTATATGCAATAGCGCTTCACTGTCCGGGTTTAGATGATAGAAGTGGTAGAGGACAATTGAATTTTTTGACGCGAGTTTGCGAACGAACAACGCAGCCTTTTTTTAGCTCGTCACTGCAATGCTGCGTAGAGGACCTCCTATCCCCTGAGCACGGAATCGTGCTTCGTAAGCTGATAATAAGCGCTTGCAGAACGTCGCCTTGTCTGCCAGATCTGGATTGTCGCCTGCACCAACCATGGTATCAAGGTCGGCAACTAGTTGCTGATAGATGCGCAATTCAGTAGGCGAAGGGGCGTCTGCCATTGGGTTCTGGATATGGTGTGCAAGGATAGTAACAAGCGCTGCGATGAGAATGGAATGTATCATCCTACAAAGTGGTTAGCGACTGTTTGTCGTAGCTGACTACACGGCTGAGCTTGGAAGCTCTCGTGCATGTCACTTACCAGTACAAGGCGACATTGCCCCGTGGAGCTACCGGCAACAGACTCAAAAGTCTTCGCGCCTCCGAATATGATTTATGTTGCTTCATCTTCGACATCCTACTCAAGCCATCCATTTCAAAAGGGTTGATCTTCGAGCTCATATCCATGGCCATAAACGCATGCAATCGATATATAGTAGCAAAGTAGTAAGCCTCAAGCGCAATACAGTGGCAAATATCTGCCCGGTACAATAATTGTTGAATCTGACCAGCGGAGAGGTGAAAGATATGATGTTGCTCGCGAAACGCCTCCAGCCGTGCGAAGACAATGGAAGTAGCAGCGCTCAAGTCGAGAGGAGTGGTGTTGCTTGTTGTGCGGGAGAACACCTGATCGATAGCCTCGACTTGAAGTAAAGCTATCCTGGTGAACAACCAAAATATGAGCACTCGCCACGTACCCTCGGCTGCAGTAAGTGCACCGAGTTCGTCTGCTACAAAGTCAGAGCAATTGGCAACATCCTGGAGCTTATGTGTAGGTTGTGTGTTATTCAGAATGGCCAAAGTGATGTCGTTGATAAAGCAGATCCAGAAAACGCGACGCTGTTGTGCGCTATTGGCTAGCTGTTCTATCGTGAGACAGTCCTTCTCCTCCTGGTATACGAGACTTCTAATAACACGTAGTGCGGTGGAGACGAAGTGTCCCGCTGACTGTTTATAGCTGCAAGGACTGGCCACCATGAGCAGTGCTAACCCGATAAGACATTGCACTTGTCCTAGGGACGGTGGCGCCGCAAGAAGAGTGTTCAGTGTGGAATATGCGCGGGCGAGATAGTACTGAGCCATGTCCATATCGTAGCTATTCCCGGTCACACTCATTCCGCGAAGATGATGTGCCATACCGAAAACAATGTACGCGCTCGTCCAAGCAACTGCCGCGTTATCGGATAGCCCTGCATAACACGTCCGGAGATGGTCGGCAATAACATGTGGCTGATAGAGTGGATAGGCGGTATTCAAGTCTGTCAGGAACTCTTCAAGCAGCGATGTTCCAAGTTCTGGAGGTGGAAGATACCAATCACTATCAGGACTGGTTGTTGTCGGCTGGGGGAGCGGACTGAGCCCCTCGGTCGATCTCGGCCCGAAATGCCCGCCCTGCAAGAAAGCAGCATCCTCCTGGAAGTCAACTGATGGCTGGATGCCATCTAAGGAAATCGGGAGTGGAGTGTCTAATGCTGAAGAACCTTGACTAGTGTCGCCCATAGACAGAGCACCGAGTTCATCTGCAAATACTCCGTCGCTGCCCTGCAAAAGACCCTCTAGATCGAAGGGATTGAGATCCGGAAGCTGAGGTTGAGGCCCAGTTTCTACCTCATGGCGCAATGATTCAACCCACTTCGAGAGCGGAACCGAAGCGTCTGTGACCTGCATGATCGGTTGTTGACGTATTTCAGGTTGTGTGACGTTCCGCTCATGTAAAAGCGACTCTAATCTCTTGATTCGACTCTCATACTCGACTATGCGATTACTAAACCATCGTTAGCCTACACTGGAAAACTGGAGCACGCACTCAGATCATACCCTCTCTGTGGTTTCGATCTCTGCTTCCGTGTGTACGTGGTCGTACACGTCTCTTTCATATTGGTGCATGGCGAGCAGCCTTGGGGGCCGGAATTCCATACACATCTTCGTTTTCGTTTGCGGCACAGATCGCAAGCCTGAGAGACGCGTCAGTTTAGAAAACGGCGCGTACAAAATGCTCTGGAAGCGACATTCGATGCTAGATAGCTCTCCGCGGATGTTGAGGCTGAGTCGCGTCGGGAGCGCCCTTGCCGGATGCATGGAGCCGCGGATGAACTAGACCGGGAGAAAACATCAAAACTTGCTTACTCGTACAGTAGAGGCAGAGCCACGCTTTTCGACGCCAGCACTTGACATTGTGAGTTGGCTGATCAAAGGAATACTTTGCTGACATATGCTCGATCGGTCTGATCTTTCGTTACTAGCAGAACGGCCGATCCCCGCCCAGCGGCGCTGACAAATACGCACTAGTCAGCACTGCCAGTCGCTGTCACCGAGTGCATGAAGTTACAACAGACCAGCATCTACACCTCCCCAAGGGTGATGCTAGAACAGCTCATCATCTTCGCGACGATCTCATCATGCAACTCTAGTACACTGTCACATTCCGGGATACGTTGATATGAGCTCAAAAAGAACGATGAAATATCGCGATCAACAATGACGTGCAGTGGTTGACTGCGCGCAGAAGATAGGTTGGATGTGATAGGTCGTATCAAAAGGTCACATTTCAAACGGCTTTAGAAGTGCCAGCATGTTTCTTTTAAGGTTCCGCTCCTATACGATCCCGAACCCGAACCCGCAGATAAGCTGATGAGGCATAACCTTGGTGCCAACAGTCTTAGCTTCATCAAAAGACCTGGGCATCTCACCTTTCGCATACTCGTTTATAACATCTTCGTTCACTGCATCCCAGTTCCGAGCTTGGATAACCTCGAAACAATTAGGATTGATCTCTCGCAAGCCAGCTACTAGCGGAAATCGCCGAATGAGCATCAACTCGAGTTCGATAGACACACGCAATGAGTACAATTCTCATACTTCAACCAAGATGTTCCCGTGTATCCAACTCGATCAGTCCGCAACACTCGACTAGCATCAGCGAGATAGGATGCTTCCATGCGATGCCTGACAGCTTGGGTGTCGATACGCTCCTGCATCAGATCTCTGCGAAGATCACACTGCCTCTGCATCAAGGTTCGGTAGGCGTCCGTTAGTTTCATCAGCCTCGCGATGAACCGAACCAATGAAGGGGCCAATTTTCCCAACGGTGGGATCAGCCCGAACCCTGTAAAGCCTCCGCCGATGCTGAACAGCCAGTTCGCGGCTTATTCAATAACCTACTGTATTACGCGAACCCAGATTTACGACATGCACTACTCTGGCATCCGGCAGTTTCGACCTTGACTCTATCAAGATCTTAGACACGAACTCGTCATAAAGGTGAGATGGAGAGTTCGAGGATGCTTGGATAGCAATTGTCTTAACGTGCGGCAGCCTCTTCAATGCCAACGTGAATCGACTGACATCCGCCTCGTATAGATCCCAGGTAAGCAGTCGAGGGGGGCCAGGTGATAGTATTGCCGACGCGTGAGGATGTAGCATGGATCGAAGATCGATATCTTGAACTGCCACTGAGATATCGATAACCTGTGCGAGGAGGTTGTCAGGCGTTGCATCTAACCATTCATACATCGAAAGTTGAGTCGGAAAGTTGACGGGTCTTTGGTATAAGAACTTCCGAGCTTCTCTTTCAACCTGGCGGCAACTGCGGAGTATCTCTGGGCCTTGCTCGAGTGATATCAGAACCTCGGCATAAATTCGTTCTCGCAATCCAGCGGGTAAGCTGAGGAATGTTCTGACTTCTTGAGACTGCCCCATCGTCGAGCGTTCCTCAATGAAATCTGGATGGTCTGATGTGTGTAGCTTGTCCAGTGTCTAGCGTCTAGGTGCTGTTATGTGACACGCCGTTGTTCATATGCTCATTGGGGTGGATTTTGAAAAGGCCAATGTCGACTATGCATGGCAAGCTTAAAAGTACAGCATCCAGTAGAGCGAGCAGACTTGTAATTGTGTTTATGCACAGATCGGTGCAAAGAGATGTTGTACGTCCGTTATCAAGCGGTGTGAGTATAAGTATCAATCCGGGAGAGCAAAGTGCCTCATATGGCTCATGAGACTCGCTCATCATGACGTAATATAGCTCGTATCTTACGACTTTCTGGTGTTTTGGGAGAGATTCACCTAACGAAACCTCGATCTGGAGTAGCATCAAGCTTCCAGCCACTGGAAGCTTGTGATCGCAATGCCTATCGCTGTCTCTGCAACGAGCAGATATCTCGGACGGTCTAAGCCTTTTTGTGACCACGATACGCTTACCAGTTTCGGCAGTGGAGCATACGAGTGGCATGTTGTCGCGTTCATATTCGGAACGTAAGTGGACAAGCGATGGCTAGTAACGGTTTCCAGTCGATTCATCCGTAGGCAACATGGAATGCAAATTACCATGTAGGACCCATTGTGTGCTGAGGCGTACAAGCTCGGATCAGTTATGTCTATGGAGAGTATATCACCCAGTTGTGGTACGATTCAAATTCCCCTTGCAGAGTGGACTGACCCCCATGATGGTCGAGCGAACATCTCCAGACAAATTCTAGTGGATCCGATGGATACGCGAGGTCGATGATCGGTACGGAACCAACGATGGGGCTGACTCTAGGAGGAGCCGAAAAGAGTTCTTCCGCTGTAGATGGCGAGATTTGTGCAAGCTAGAGGCTGTAAGTCAAAAGTATTCCAGACTCTTTCAGCCGATCGTATGACTTCTCGCCTCATGCCTTGTCTTCTAGTGTTGTCGAATCTTGAGGTAACAATGCGTGTCTTTTCCGTCATCGATGTCTTCCGCGGCATCCAATCGAACCATACTAGAAGCTAATAGGGGCGAAACACAATAATGCCGACTGCAGCGTCTCGGTAGGTATGCATAGCAGGAATCCTGCGCCCAACCTAAAGTACTGGTATTCGCCATCTTGACGTTTACTCAGACGAGTCAAATTTCAGGTTATGTTGACCGCCCAATTGATGGTCAGTGACATGAGTTGTGTAGCATACGTTCCGTATTTTTCGTATTTACCTATAAAACCACGTCTTCTGGCCTCCGAGATCATATTACGCAGGCATTTGGTTTGTGGCACGTGCAGTAACGAAGCACACGTGGCAGCCGTCGCAATTCGGGATGTGCAGGAACGGCTGGTAGGGTGTTTTGGTAGAGCTATATGTGTCGCGCATGAGGCATGCGGTAATGAGATTTTGTCTAAGCTGCACCAGCAATCGAGAAAAACCTACATCATACCATAGGTATGTGGATGTATTGGAGCTGGGCGAAGCGATCTGTTGGTGAGGCAGCAGAAGGCACGCTTAGCTGGCGGCGCTACCAGGGCAACCCCATGGAGGTCCATGCCCTACATCAAATCGCCCCATCTCGACTGCGCTGCAAGCCGACACTCAAGTCTGGATCGCATGTATGAGCAAAATACCACAAAGATATTGGTTGTGACGCTGGTTTTTCTTTTTCTCTTGCGTGGCTCCCTGGTCACCCTTGCAGCCGTCGCAAAACGTGCACTTCTCAGCTACAAGCCTCGGCTTACTCTGGTCACCGACGCGCAAAATGAACGATGACAGCTTCAACATCCATCAAGACGACTGAAACCATATCAGTGTCCTGCTCGGGCAGCACAAGTAGACTTGAGCGCATCGACTGCCCAATTTGAATGATGCCTGACCCAGCTGACCCAACCTTGGAATAAGATAGGAATACACTTTGCTCATTTGAGATTCGCTACACAGCTGTCTGAACTTTCTTAACAGGAGAAGCCTCATGCAAGCCGATGGTAACTTCAAGTTAAGCTTTCACGACCATACTGAACAATACTCAGAGATGGCTTGTCCTCTCAGGCAGAGCGAGGCCACACAAGAGTCAATCAGCTTCATTGAATCTGGCTTCACGTCAAATACGGTACAGATCTTTGACACGCCACACAATCGCTTCTTCCGGCTTATTTGGATCGGGTGTAGATTGTACGTTTCCGGTCTCATTCTGGTATTGTCTTCCCCTACAAGCTCCTGCGCCACTGGCGCTTGAGCAAATTGATCTCACCCTCCACAAACAAAAGCAAGGTGTGTCGACTCTCCTTGCATTGCACGACACGAGATCTTTGCTATAACAGATCGTCTATCATCCTTCTGCGATAGGCCTCCCGCATGGCAAAGAGTGACGGTCAGGCAATCGAATAGCAATACCCCTTCTAGCTTGCGTGTATCTGGGAACTACGATTTATCATCGCAGCTTTACCCGATCATCAACCGGATTACCATGAATTATACCGGACCCACGTCATAGCCATAAGGCTGACACCATTTCTCTTCTGTAATATTTGTCGGTGCCAGCATCGGAGACAACACACCAGGAAATGCTTGCACGGATGAGATTACGCGCGTCTTTTATCATTACACCAATCATCTAATACCGTTTCGTATCCTCAACAAGCTATCTCACCATATGATATGATAATACACGGACCTTTGTGATGCAAAGAATCACGAACCTAATTTATACACCGTCCACACGCGCTACAACATCATCCCACTCTCCAAATAACCGAGAGTCGTTCAGCCCAGGACTAGAGCATGTGGTCTCCCAGCAACCACGTGGATTCAGCCACTCCGTACAAGACCGTACGCGAGGTATCAGCCTTGTGCTTCTCCGAAGCGCTCCGCCTGCCTGACACAACACCGTCACCTGCGCCTCGACACCTTCCCCCATGCGGAGGCACAGGAGCATACTCACAGCACTCGCCGACCACTTTGGATAGAGATTGTTAGTGACCTGAAATCGTGCATCAGAAATGTGCTTTCAGCAAGGACCCATCAGATGCTAAGGTTTAGACAAGCTCTCAATAGTTACTAGGCTAGATTCGAGGTGCCAGTATCGCCATGATATCGGCACGCGTTCTACAAACGAGCCTTCAGCTTCGGCGATATCACCAAATCTCGGTCATCTCGGCCTCAACAGTCCAGCAAAAGCACTCTACTCCACAAAAGTCACAGTCCCAATCATCCCTTCTCCTGCATGCCCGCGATATTCCACCACCAACCTCGCCTGTCGACAGCTCATTTCCGGATTCTTCACTCTTCCTCAAGGCATTTTTCTTCCTGTCGCGACATTCCCTCTCAGATCTAGAACACGACTCCTGCTTTGGCGTGCGGTAAGGCGCAAAGTATGCCGCAACGTTCCACTCCTTATCCACCATTTGAGTGGACTCAGCACCAAGAATGAACTGCTTCGGTACTTCACGACCAAACAACCTCCACCAATCCTCAGCCTGATCTTTCAGAATCGGGTCGTGATATCCTTCTCTGTATCCAAACGGCGGTAGTACAGCAGACTTCCGTGGATCTTGATGACATGTTGCAGACTCTTCATCATAACGTCCCGCACCGATCGCATAGTCTTCGTTGTGGTAATGCTCTTCCTCTCCAGCATACTCATACCCATCCCCATGTGTGAACCCCTGACCACCACTAATCCAAACAACTACATCTTCGCGTGTAACAGGATGCGTATAAGTATACCAATATCCTGTTCGCCACCTTGGTGTTATATCGCCACTTATCTGCTGTGTTGGTGGAATCGTGTACCCGCGTTGTCTTCGTATGCTATCTTCGCTGAAACGTGCTGCGGCAAGTGTATCTCCGTCCGCGTACGTGGTATTATTATATTGCTGATAATGACCTGCTTGAGCGAAACTTGGTTCCTGAGTATAAGTCTTTCGCGATTGTTTTCTACGGCGATTGGGGTTGCGTCTAGACATGTTGGTGGTAGGTCGCTGGATGGGGATTACCTGTCGATATTGTGATATCCGTGTAGATGTGAAGACAGGAGTTGCAACGTCCTGATTGGAATTTAGTAAATTGGATATTGTTATTGGACGCAGGAGTTGTGATACCGCCGCCTTGGAAGAGATGATCAATGTGAGGATATAGCAAGGCGCCCCATAGAAGCTACTACGGTATTGATTCAGTACAGTCCGCGTGACTTTCTGCATGGCCTGCGATACTGTGAAGCCAAAGCGGGAGTTGATGTGACATGTACTGCATATTGAAGAACATGAAGACTGTGGTGCGAAACATTCCATATTCTGACTCTCAGTGAGAAGGTAAACGAGACAAACCTGGTGTCTCTGTATCGTATTCTAAGCCGTGACCACAGATATTCAAACGGCCAACCTGGTCTGACGTTACCACGTCTGAACCACACAAAGGTAATATTTACCCAAAGATTCCAACTGCCTCACTCAACACCCACCCCATCTAAGCAAGCTTCTCTCCGGTAACCTTGAAAAGCATAGATCCACTTCCGGGCTCACTAACAACAACCGCCTGCTTGAGCTTCTCTTCGGTAATATCTGGAAACTTCTTCTTATAGTACTTTTCCACCCATGCCTTCTTAACCGCCTCAACCTTGTCCTTAGGCACAAGATGCACACTGCATCCACCCCAGCCCGCCCCAGTAAGTCTACTACCACAACTTCCCGCTGCACGCGCCAAGTCGCACAACTCGTCGAGCTCAGGACAACTGCAATCGTAGATCTCGCGGCACGAGTCTTGCGTTGTGTTCATCAGATCGCCTAGTGATTGCAGGTACGCGCGGTCATTTGACGGCGGTGAAGCGAGTAGCGATCGGAACTTGATCACGCGGAGGGCCTCGGTGAAGACGTGCAGGGCGCGCTGGCGGAGCATGAATTTCTCGGCGCGGACAGGGAACTTGGACATGTAGCGTTGGTTGAGTTCGTCTTCGGAGATGCCGAGGAGGCCGCAGATTTGCTGGCGCGAGTAGCCATCTTCTTGGGGAAGGTAGTCCTCGGTGTGTTGGACAAGCTTTGTGAGTTGCGTTTCGAACTCTGAGACAGAGATCTTGGTGTTGTCTGAGACGCCTTCTTTGTCTTCGAAGTAGGTGTCGTGGAAGCCACGCAGGCTGACGCCAAGGGGAGATGAGTCTGTTGGGAGATCTTTCTTCAGGCCGAATGCTTTGGCTAGGAAGACCGCCGCTAATGTGCACTCCACTACACGTAGGTTGTAGCATACAGGGGCTGTGACGTGCTTGTCTGCGGCGACGAAACTCTGGGCGGTAACAAAGACGAGTTCCGGGTCTGTTTTCGGAAACTCGATGTTTGTGTAGTTGAGGCTGGGCTTGAAAGATACGTATAGGGCGGAACCGCGGAGGGAGAAGACGGAAGCTGCTTGGTCCATACTGTGGGTATGTTAGCTATAACACCTTCAACCACTTGGTCAAGCTTACCCTCCAGAGTTGACACCGACTGCGCGCTCAGAAACAATTGCAAGTTCGCATAACTCGGTCTTGTCGATCTTCTCCTCGCCATTCGCAGCTAGTACAGCAAGAGAACTTGTGCAAACTACGGACGCCGAACTGGAGAGACCACCACCACTTGGTACTGTGCCGTCGCAAACAATATCCATACCCACGGATGTGAACTTGCCGCGCTTCTTCTGTAGTAGTTGTGATACGCCCTTCAATCCGGACTTGAAGTAGTTGGTCCACTCATGCTCGGAAGCGTCGATTGGAATCTCTCCCTCGGGAATGTCAAACTCGCGGGTGGGAAACTTCTCGGAGTTGAGGTTTGCTATCCGTATGCGCGGCTTTTCCTCGGTAGGTCGCACAGCAACAGCCATGATGAAGTCGGCGGTGATAGCCATGGGCAGGACCTCGTATAGAGAGTAGTCAATGTGCTACAACCATCAGTCAAGGGAAACGGGACTCTTGCAGGTATCTTACCTCGCCAATGATGTTGACGCGTCCAGGACTCCTAGCGACGAAGTCTGCTTGCTTGCCGTAGAGGTCCTTGAACTTGGCGAGTAGGCTCTCCCATCGCTTTGTTTCGACGGGGAGCGCGTCCTCGGGGTAGATGTCGCGTAGCGACGTTGCTGTTGGAACTTCCATTGTGTGATATAGACGTCCAATTTCAGGAGAATGGAAGAGAAGGAAAAGGAGAAAAGAGGTCGAAAAGCAGGAAACGGAGAATCTATTTGAATCTCCGGACGGTCGCAAGATCTCAAGCAATTGTACGGCGGGGTCCAACTGACGACAAGTGGGGTTCCCAGGCTTTCCCGCTTCGAGAAATGCACCCGCATCACCAATCCGGCGCGCTCACTGCATCGAGCTGCAGGTACAAACTCTAGTGCCGGTTGCTCTGGAGAAGAGTCCCGTGCCTCGACAAGCTACCAAGCACCCCAGTCTTGGGTGAGTGGCATGCTCAGCTAGTCCGATTTGGATTGCACGATGCATTTTCGATAGTGCACATTGATTTGAGCATTCGAGACCCTGAAATTACGAAGTTTACGTTTCGAGGTTCATTGCCGGTCGAGTTTTTCATGTATTTATTCGATGTCGACTCGAGGTATGGTGAAGATGTTGGAGCATGCACATTCATCAGCCCAGACCTCTTCCCCTGCCCCGTGGCAGCCCTCGTCCAATGCCACTGCCTGCACGACCTCGCGTTGAATCGCTGCGACTAACACCACGTCCTGCTTGTCCACCCACACCAACATAGTTCCCTGTGGACGATGTCGAAGCACCTCGGGGTCTAGCGCCGCCCCTCACTCTGCCTCGTGTGCCTGGTCTCGGGGCCGCTTCTGCCTTCCTACGATCTTCTTCGATCTTCCTCGCCGCAGCTTCTTTCCGTGCCTGCTCTTCCGCTGCCCGACGTTGTGCGGCCTGCTGACGATGTACTTCTTCCTCCTCAATGTCTATCAGATCTTGTGAAGCGCCCTGCCATTGGGGGTTTAGGATCAAGCGCTGATTGTGTTCAGTCTGGGAAAGTATGCGTGTCCATGTTTGTAGCAAAGTAGAAGCGTTCTGGACAGTGCGTGATACGGTCTATTCATCGTCAGTCTGAAGACTGCGGCAGTTCTAAACTTGTTCCTTACAGCCATGTTGTCCTTTGCTTTCTGCAAGCTTTCCACAACGCCCTCAATGACCTTGTTGACGTTTCGTATGCTTTCTAACTCTCTCCGCAATGCCGCCTCTCGCGCCTCTTCTGTGGTATAATGCGACTCCTTGGAGCGTGTCTTCCCGCCCGCTGCACCCTCCCCCGCATCATTGTCCGCATCTTTTGCCTTCTGCTTGGTCTTGCGCGCCGCCGGCGTGTCGAACAAAGCATCCTCGTCCGAGTCGGAGAGGTCAAGCGCCCCGAGGTTTGGCGGGTCCATATTGCGTTGTGTATCTGTTGTGTATGGTGTTGGACGCGTCTAGACGAATTGATTTGGTGACACGGGCAGCATTTCGAGTTGGCAGGCGTTGGCGTGTTTGACGTATTTGGTCTGGCGGGGCCAGCGGTTAGCAGGGGTCTTGTTGATGTTCCGCGCGTGCATTGCGCCAAGGAAGGAGCACCCGCCATCTGCGCCTTCCTTCCCAACCTCGCGCTTTCTTCCCTTCCCCATCGGAGACATAGCCCATTGTACCCACTCGGCTTTGTCCTTCACCCTCACCATCACAAGCCCTACCGAACTTTCCACTTGCGCGCATATCGATATTGCATCATCAATTGGACCCTTTGAACGTTGAGGCGTTGCAACATTGAAGCTTAGTGCCATTGTTTTGATTTTGGATATCCACATTCCTACCTACATTGCTACAACAACACCGCAACTGCCCCATCCCAAACAAACACTCGCATCACACCACAATATGGAGCGCACACCCTCGCCGCCCCGTCGCATCCACACTCCGCCGGCGCCCCTGCATGGAGACACCTACGAGCCGTTTTCACCGCGCCGATCCAGCAGAGTGGCCGCCCAACGCGATATTCACTCTCACCAACAGGAGCGGTCCACCCCACGGACCAGGCGCGACATCACACCAACGGCCTCGTCGTCTAAGCGGTCTGCTGCCCGCGCAAACGCTTCCTTCGCCCTGTCACCGCCATCCTCGCCTGTAATCTCACAACAACCGCGCTCCCCACGCTCGATCCGTCGCGCGCCCTTGGACCTCAATCCGCTCGACTCTGACTCCGACAACGCCGCACCAACTTGTTCTCGGCGTACTCTCTTCGCAAACATGGCTCCGGTACGTTACATGAGGAGGCTAGCTTTGGGCCCGCTGCGCTTGTCAAACGACAGCATCGAGTACCAAAGCGCCTCCAACTATGACACGTACGGACAAACATACTGACTTACGCAGGGAATGCTTCCTACTCCAGCCAAGACACCCCGCAAGCGTCGCGTTGAAGACGTCAGCTCCACCGCCCGCGTCTTGTTCCCTACCAATCGCCCATCCACCATCGAAGAAGCCATGCCGACGCCGCGCAAAGGCCGCAAGACAAAGAACCTCTACACCCTAGAGAGCTTTGCTGAGCAGATGGACGAGACTACTGAGAAGATTCCCATCTTCACCGACTCCAAGGAACGGGTACCTACTCCCGGCGCTCAGACTGAAGAGAACCCATTCATCACCGTCAAGGGCAAGGGCAAGGCAAAGGCTACTCCTCAAAAGTCAAGGAAGCTGGTCGACCGAAAGACAGCTAAGATGGAGGCTGCCGCCGACCGTGACGAAGGCATGGTGTACATCTTCCGAGGTCGCAAGGTCTTCCGCAAGTTCCACGACGACGCACCGTCCGGCGCCTCAGATGCAGAGCAAGACGATGAGCTCTCCGCTGATGACAAGCAAGTGCGCCGCCAAATTGGCGTTGAGGCACGCCGTCCGCTCACTCGTTCGTCTATCAAGCCGAAACTTTTGTTCCAGGCTGAGATTAAAGAACGCAACCGCGCGCAGGGCATTGAGACTGATGACGAGGAGGCCACCACCGAAGTCGACGAGGCAGTCGCAACCCCGAGCCGTAGGAAGGGAAAGAGCGTCGTGCCAACTCTATCGTTGGCCACGACGCCGCCGCCTACGACTCGCAAGCTCAAGAAGGGTGAGTCATCCTGTGCACGGGTCTATTTACCCGCATGCTAATACCACAACAGAGATCTCATTTGACTCTTGGTCGCGCGTCAAGTCAGCCCACAGCTCAAGCAGCTCAGTCAAGACATCCAAGAAGCGCAGCGGTGAACCGCTCGAGCGCGAGGCAGCAGATAAGCGAGCTCGCAGTGAGCACTCAACCTCCTCCATGTCATTTGGCAGCATCTAACGGTGCTCCAGCCCGTTCGTCTTGAATGAGCATCGGTGTCTTGAAGACATCTTAGCTTGTCCTCTTCTGCATCAGGTCCTTTGTGACTGATTGTTTGCATAGCGAGCGTTTGCTTTTTGTGTTCTTTGACATCGAAGAACAGGATCAGGATACCCACGATTACATTAGCATCACGAAAGGGTGCGCATACTGACGGCCTTCAATGTATGTTTAGCAATGGAAGGTAGTAAGACCTTCTTTGCTGCTCTGGCATTGTAATCGGTGTTCTTTTTTTTTCTGGCTATATGAATAGCCCCATGGTTAGTAAGTAGATAAGGGTACTTCAACTGCCGATCAAGGCATGCGGTAGTTTGGTGTTTGGGAGTTCTTTCTCATTAGACACCAACACAGCATGCAGCAATTGCAGATTGAAATGAATGTAATGGGAGGAAAGGACAGGAACCATAGTATAGATCAAGGAAAATATGAGTGATTACTCTCATTGTGCTCATCAACATGCAGTGCTGCTATAATGAATCTCCCTAAGCTTCGCTCACCGCCGGCCCAGATCAACATCCAAGACCTTGACCATGTCATCATCCCCCTCTTGCTCCACGTTGAGCCCAAAGAAAGGCGCCACCCCCTTGTTCACCACGCCCCCGAAAAGTCCCTCAATCATCCCACTTAGTTCATCTCCCGTCTGTCTGAAATCAGGAAATGCATTTACTTCCAATAAGTACGTACTCAGCTCCCCATTCCCCTCAATCCCAACCATGAAATCCAAACCAAAGATTTCGAAGCTATTAGGCAACGGCTGGAAATGAATCGACATACCCCTCGCCGCCGCTTCAAAAGTCTGAGATGTAGTTTTCAGAATCTGGGAAAACACTTGGTCCTTCCAGCCCTTTCCTACATCTAACGTTTTGCCGTTTGAAGAGGTGAAAGGAGGTTGTCCAGGTATGGTTTCGGGCAGATCCCAGAACAAGCCTACACTACCCTCCCTGTCCCCGCTGTCCTGCAGACAGGTGTTTGTGAGATGCGCTTTCATGGCTTCTTCGCGGTTCTCCTGGAGAGCAGCGTCCCAGGGAGGGACATAAGGGCGTGCGGCGAAGAGGGCGAGCACGGGGCGGTAGACGTAGACTTGTAGAGCGCCAGTTGCTAGGACGTAGGTTCTGATGTGGAATTTGCGGAGAGTTTCTGGCGAGGAAGAGGAAGAAGCGGTAGCGAGGGATGGCGGAGATAAGAGGAGAGGTGGGTGAATATACGGTTGAGCGATGAAGTGGCGGAGTTGGGATGTTATAATGCCGTTTCCTTCATCTTTCTCTTCTTTCCGGTCGTCTGTGTTGGAGGCACCAGCATCGCTTCTTGCATCGCCGTCTTCCTCCTCTTCCTCATCATCGCTCTCAGGATCCCATTCTTCGAAGATGGCAGTAAGTTCCTCTTCACTCGAGAATAACCTGATGCCTTGACCCCGTTCACTCATCCCCGGCTTCAAGATCCACCACTCCTTCTTCTTCGCCGCCTCTTCCTCATCTTCTGCGCTGTCAAGCTCCTCGTTCCTCGCCCAGCTCTCCTTCAACTCCCATGCCTCTACCAGCGCATCGTCTAGGAACTCGGCATAGTCAACTTCGAATTCTACACTTGGTTTGACGTGCTTCTTCAGTACGCTGTCCGGGTACTTGGTGATCCAATTCGCGATCGTGGTACTGAGGTAGTGTTTCCGGATGAGTGCCTTGCGAATTACATAGGCGTTGGATAGGCTGCTGGACGAGTGTTCCACGAGATGATCAAAGTCAATGGACTCATATTGTACCCATTGGAGGAACCGAGAGGATGGACTGGGGAGTTGGGATGGTGAGGTTATGAATTCGTGGGTCGAAGCTGGTAGTCGCTTCTTCAGTGCCGCGAGAATGAGGGGTTGGACATAAGGGTCTTCGTAGTTGACGAGGGCGTAAATCTTCTCGCCGGGGTTGATATTCTGGGCCGCCATTCTGAGGTGGTTTGTTTTCGTGAAGTATTGTCTCTCTCCTTTCTTTCTGATAACGGTGGGTGCACAAGTGTTGTTGCGTGTGCTTGGTTAGAAGGTACTGTCACTCCTACAAGCAACTGCGCCTCCTCTCTAGTACGTCGGCTTTTTGAAATTGAACGCAGTTTGTATATCAACGTGATAAACGGGTATAATATTGTACATGTACACAAAGGAAAGTCGTTACAAGGCTTACGTTACGCTAAGCCTGAGGTATCCAGAGCCCAGAAAAGTCGAAATGTCCGTTGTTCGCTTAGCTCTAGCCAATCAGCGAGCTTGTGATCCAAACGCCTTCCCCTTCCACATCCTCCCTGTTTTTGGTTGCCTCCCCTAGGGTTTCTTCAAAGAATTAAACTACCTCCAAGTCATCGTCGTCGTCGTCCATGGCAGCAATGAGTCCTGCGTCTAGACCACCCAGACTCTCTCGTCCAGGCTCGCGAATGCCTTTTCCATCTAAGAAGAGACGGGCTTTCTTCTTTGCTGGACTGGCTTCTCGTGTACCGCGGAATGCAGAAGGCACCTCCTTCTTGGGTGATGGGATACGACCGTACTTGAATCCCCAGCCGACGGGGTCGCTCGAAGTTGATGATTTCGCTGATGCTGTTCGTTTACGTTTAACGGGCGCCAAAGAAACATCGGCAGACGTACGGTTAAGCAGACTACTAAAGTCGGTGTCGGCTGGCTTATCAGGCTTTGCACCTGTTGAGCCTTGCGACGATGTGTACCCTCTTGCGGGCAGATTCTGGGTACCAGCACCCTTCAGCTTCATGTAGTCACCTCCGGTACTGCCATCTCCCATTGTACCAAGCTTCTTGGCGAGTTCTCTTTCCCTCTCCTTTTCAGCCAATTGCTTACGGAAGCGATCTTCACGATTCGCTCCGCCTTCCCAGTTTTGGTGATCGCGGTCGATGAGTTTGGCTGCTCCGCCGGGTCGTGGTGCAATGTATACGGTTTCGTGGAGTTCTCGATCATGGTACTTGCCTTCCCTCTTGAGTTCATCACCCTTGGGGCCACCACGTCGACCACCAAACATGCCGCCACCAGGCCCACTACCCATCCCGGTCATAGTGTTAACTTGCATGCGACCTTTCTTGGCTTTGTCAACCTGAAGTTGGATGTGGAACTCGCAGAACTCGGTCTTTCGACCATCGATCCACTGGCCACATTCTCTGCCGTCTTTACGTTGCGCGTGGCAGAAATCCAGATCTCTCGCTGTGCCGAGTTCGAGTATGGTATCATCAGAGCTTGAGAGTTTCAGTGAGAACTTGCCGGTATCGCGATTCCGCGGTGGCATGATGTCTGGGTTGAGGATGGCAACTAGTGTACCAAGAGGCAGTTTCCAGAATTGCGAAAAACCGGTATCGAACAGGAAAAGGTCCAGCTCCCATTTGAGGTCTGTGAGACGGATGACCATGAACTTGCCATTCTGATCCATGTCTTTGTCCTGCTTGCCTTTGGTCTGGTCTTTGGCTGCGTTTTTGGAGTTGTGCGGTGTTGACTTTGAGCAGATGACTCCGAGAACAACATAGTCATTTTCCCATTCTGGTGGGTCGTACTCAGGCGCTTTGACCGTCTTCAGCAACTGCGGTATGGTGAGTACAGTCTTGCCTTCCAGCGTGCGTGTTACAACATTGTGTTGCATTTCTCTAGACTTGAGGTGAAGACCAGAGAAGGATTCAAAACTGGGCGCATCTGTACTGTCGTCGCGCGATGAGATCTCGGCGTATCTTGAAGCGGTTGGGGTCGTGCCAAAGCTGCTGGATGAAGATTTGGAAGCGGATGATGTCGGGCGTGCGCTCTCAGGTCTGAAGGACATTGTGGATCCTGGCCGTGGAGTAGGTGGGTTTCCGAACGACCGATTCTGTAGACTTTGTGTTCGGACGTGAGTCCTGGAGGCGGGCGGTGGCATGTCGCGCGAGCTTTGGTCGGAACTTGTTCGTGAGAGTGAGGGCCGATCTTTGATTCCTTCGATGTTCTGCAAGCCAAAGCCCCTGCTCCTCCTCTGCTCAGCCCTCTCTTCCTTGACCTCGCGCTCCTTCTCCTTGTTCCTGCTTTCTGCGATGCGTTCGCTGAAGGACTTGATCTTTGGCGTTCCTGGGCCTTGAGACGAACCCAACCGTGACAGTCGCCCAGGGGTCCCCGGCCGCTTGAGACTAACATCGCGGGCAGTGAGTCCCTTGTCTATGCCCAACATGACCCGCGCAGGGCTCTTGGGCTCGGTAGGCGGTTGGCGGGTCCGGACTGGTGAGCGTGGCACCTCGACGTCGTTGTCGTGTTTGCTGTCGGGTCGCGATAGGTCGATTCTGCGCATACTGGTGGCCATGCTGGCTCGCGACGATGCGCCGTTGCGGTCCATGTCCAGCGACTCGTTCTTCTTCTTCTGCAGCGCCTTCAACTTCAGCTTGGCCTCGATGGCCTGGAGCTGCAGTTGAAGCGTCTCCTCGTCCTCCTCTCCATCGCTACCGGCTTGGACTCCTCCGCGCGACATGGGGCGGCGTTTTGAGGGGGATGGTGAGGCCGAATCGCGCTGGCGGCGGCTCTCGTACTTCTTACGTCCGGAGGGCGAGCTGAGAAGGGCTTCGACGGACGACTGCGGGGGCCAGTTGGGTTGGTTGTCTTTGACTGTGACAAGAGTCAGCGCACGCTCAGCACCGTTGAATTCGCTACCAGCCTCACCTTTTGACTTGGGGCTCTCCCGCACGATCATTGTTGTGATGGTGCAGTATTGATTGCGGGAACTCGCAGCGGCCCATAGCAACGCCAATACTACAGACGGGAAAAAGCAAGAATCTGGGATCTTCAGGCAGGAATCACAAGCGCATAGCCGGGACCCGTTGGCGTTTGTTGACACCGGACTGTGGTTCACCCCAGACTAATCTAACTCGAAACCGTGACGTGACAGGGATTGCGCGTGTTGCGGTTGACCCGACCCACGCGACGCGACTGAACTTCACTTTGCGCCAACAGACTCGGTACACCACGTACATCCCACTTGATTCCAACTAGTATAATATACTCCCGCGATTCAATTGGACTAATACACACATCACAATGGCACGCACACGCTCAAAACCAGCAAAAGCGACCCCAAAGGAATCCACGCCTGAACCCACCATGTCCACAGCCAAATCGCTACCCGAAAGCACACCGAACCCCCCAAAGCTATTCGTACTACCAAAAGACACATCAAAAGATGCACGCATAATCAGCCTCGACAACCCCGCAAACGCCACCCCGTCAAGATACTACTTCTGCCCCGAGAAAGGCTTCTATGAATTCACGCGCATCGCAGCGCCCAAGAAGGACTGCAGGAGTTGGTTGATAACAGGAGAGAAGGCCGGCGATGACACAACAGAAGGAACAGACCCTTCCCGGATAGGCAGCGGCTACATCACCAAATCCGCTGACCTCTTCGTCGCAACACCAATCGACATACTCTTCCTCATCCTCCCCGCCCTCACACCAAAGTCGGCAAAAGACACCAAACAACACTTCCTCGCCATCGATGACTACCTCGACTTTCTCTCATCTGCCTCACCACACTGGAAAGCGTTGTCATCACAATACACCTCCCTGAAATCCATGATGGAAACCAAGATGCGAAGGATATGCGACACAGTCGACGCCGGCGACGAAACCATGTACCGCCTCTCCCATCCCAAACTCCTTGGAGTTCTGCTTGCAAAAGCCGAGCGCATGGTTAAAAATGGACTTCCGCCATCGCTAGAAGAAAAGTACATCAAGACCGCCCTGGAAATTCCCGTCATGAGCATAAAGCGGGAGGAAAGCACACTAAGCGCTGTTTCGACAACAGCAGGCACAGAAGAAGAGAAAGAGAACAAGCCGACAATAACGGAGTCCCAAACAAGTGTCGAAACTAGCATAACAACACCCGACGACGACGACGCCGCCGCCTCAAAACCCACCCTCACAACCCCTGACGGAATTCCACACCTCCTCCGCCTCCGCACATCTCTCACCTACCTCTTCAGCGCCTACATGTCGCCATCCCTACGCACACCTCTTCTTGCGCTTCTAAGTGCGCGCTTTGCCCCTCTTGAAGCCCACCTATCCTCCATCGCAGCCCTCAAATCCGAAGCCCTCTCACTCCGCTCTCTGTCAGACAACATAAGCCGGAAACGTGCCGTTGAGCTAGACGAGGAGAAGATTGCGGAGCGGGAAGAGAAGAAGAGGAAAAAGGAAGAGGAGGCCATAAAGAAGAAGAATGAGGGGAGAGGGGTCAAGCAGTTGAAGAAAGTGGATACGAGTGGTATGAAGAAAATGAGTAGTTTTTTCACGGTCAAGCCGAAGGGGTCGTAGGTGGGGTAGTTGGTGGGAGGTTGAGAAGGGTGATAGCAAATGATATAAGAGAATATTAATATGCTGAGCACCATTATATCCATAGGCTCTGTATTTGAAGCAGCAATCTGCATCAGAGTTCCAAATACGTGATCTCGGGGGTATCCAGGGTTTGAGTTACATGTCGCTAAGGGCATCTTTTGAGTATTTTTTGAGTCGAGCGCGGAGAAGATATGGAGCTGTGTCTTTTTATTTCCGGGCTGGACGACGACATGTCTGCTACAAGCGCGGTTTTGACAAGCAGAAGTAGTGGCATCAGAGTATTTCATTTTGAGTGTGCAATATCGGAGTAGTATCGAGGTCATGGGATCTTGGGGCACGGAGTTCGAAGCGCGTTCATCGCTGTTGCTTGTCACGATGAGTAGTTTCCACTCGAGCAACACACTCCATGCATCCTTTTGGTGAATCTTTGAAAGATAGCTCAGGAAGAAAGAGCACAGCCGAAGCCATGTGTTTTAGCCACGCCTCATTTTGGACTCCAGAACTGGAGGTGTCGTAGAGAAGAGAAGAACACGATAGAATGTGGTGCCTATATACACCCGCTCGTCCGTAGAGAACACGTACAACACGCAAGCAGTACCACACGGCGTAAGCACCGCCCTTTCCTGCGGCGGACCTAGTCGTAATTTGACGCATTCAGTTACTGCATGCTTGCACGAGATCTGTTCTTCTGTAATCATCACATCCATTCTGTTCCGTTCATCACATCATGCCAATCTGTTTTTGAGGTGTTGCTAGACTATTCTATGGTTCCTCGGATGGGTATACACCATTTCCTCAGAACAACCATAATCAGAGCATGATCGTCTTTTTGATGAAAAGAGCTTTTTTCGGTGAGGAAGAGAACGAGAGAGCGGGGGACAGACATAAACATCTAAGCCTGCATATTTTCGGATGACACCCTGTTATTGGATGTTTTGTTTTGAGTCCATTGAGGAGAAAACGTGAAGCTATGTCTTTTCACTTGCGGACTGGGCGACGATAGGCTTCGGGTAAGAAAAAAGCTCCTCTACCTCCATCGTACTCGATGTCTTCACTGCAGGGCTCTCATGGCTTCTACTAGTACTTGACTGTTCCATCGTCGCCCAGGAGGACATCTCTTGGAGAAAAGCATGATACTTGGAGGTTTGGAATCAGGTCTCTAGTGACTTTGGTAAGGACAAAATATCCTAACATCTCGATTGCTATCATCAACACAACCCCTGCGTCCTTTCATCATGATCTTCCATTCTCTTTTGAGGGATACAGGGGAGGAACACGCTCATTACCAAAGCCGAATCCATTTTGAATGGTATAGCGATATGTCCTGAGCCTTCGACAAAAAAAGCCCATCGTATGCAACGGCTCATATTTCAAAGTCGTGCAGAGTGGTCTGTCAATATTCGGTTTGGGGGAAAAGGCCGCGAACCGAGCAGAGAGAACATTCCTTGTATGCCACTGCGATTTTGTTCTCGTACGCATACTTCAAAGAACAAAAGTACGTTGAGAATGCTTTCCGTGGTGTCGAACGTTAGAGATGAGCGCAGGATTGTATGCAGCCGCCTTCCATGAATCTAGGAAGCGTGAAGGGTGTAAAGGTTCCTTTGTAGTTGGCGACGGAAGAAGAGCTGAAGAAACAGACATTCGTCATGACAAATTATTTTTAATTGTTCTTTCTCGGTAAAGACAGGTATCATATGGCTGACAGTAATTTTAAGAATAAGAGATTGCCCAGGTGAACTGTAGATACGAGTGAGGAAGAGCACAAGAGCTCAGTTTTCTATACCTGCTTATCGCTATCGCCGACTCGCAGGAGAAGTAGAGCTTCTCTTTGGTCTGTGGCGTGAATGCATCCGCTCAGTTTGAGGGAGGTGCGGTATGCAGTCACGCACATTACCTAGGTAATACATCACGACAGATTGATATGAGGCAGAAGTATAAGAGCATATTATGTGTTAGTAGCTGTAGTTGGATCAGGGTCTTATAAACCCTATCTAATCCTAGTGTACAGGTATTGGAGTGACAGAAGACGCTAATCACTTGATGAGGAAACATCTTTTCCTGTGTAGCCGGGCGAACGTGGTAGTACAGGTGTTGTACAGTTGTATTCAATTGACTAAGAGTGGAGTGGTGCCTCTGTTGGCAGCTAATATACAAGAAAAGAGCAAGAGTGTAGTTCAAACCCGACCTATCCGCCAGTGTAGGCTGAATTCTATCTGAGACTCATGTCCTGCATCTCCTCTGCCTGACTCTTCAGCACAGTCTCATACTCGGAAGGAACGAACTGAGTCAGTTCTTTCAGTTCTTCAATGAAACCCATGTCCAAGTCCCAAGTACCTGGGCCATTCAGCTCAAGATAAGCATTCCTGAGGGCTGCGTACCGCAAAGACGTCTTTCTTGCCCAGTTCATGATCTCTTCACCGTGTGGGAGGATGAAGCCTATGCGACAGTTGCTCATGTCGGCATTCGCGGATTTCTCTGGGCACAACAAGTATGGGCTCTGGTCTTGATTCCCAATCCCCTCGAGGTCGCTGACGGGAACTTGAGCGTCTTCCGCTATACCACCAAGTAGTCCAGTCGACTTCAACCAGCCAAAGACTCCCGGTATGTTGTCTGTCCGGCCACGCATGAGCAAGATTGCGAGCCAATACAGAGGCTCTCCGAAATGTCCTCTCATCGACTCGGTCTCCTTGGTTTTGCGACGACCTGCACGGCCGAAATCTTGTGCGTATTCAAAGAACTCAAGAGCAGTGGAGAGGACACGGACGGGCTGAGATGACATGGTCCTCTCTAGCTCCATTCGCCTCATGATGCACTCTGGAGAAAGGATGTCGTAGTTCTCGAGCTCCTGCCAGACATAGATTATTCGCTCTTGCATCTGGAAACGCCACTTCAGTGCATCCATCATGATGCGTATATTGAGCACCCGTTCCTCCATAGACTTTGAATTTGAAATAGCAACTTGCATCAAAGTCCCAAACCCGTTGTCTCGGGGGTGTCCAGGGTTTGAGTTGTATTTCACCAAGGCCATCTCTTTCTTTATGATCTCGTAAGCCTTTTTCGCAGCCGCTGGTACTGCATCATGTTGGAAGTGTGGTCCGAAGGTTGAGCTAGGGGCTGGATATCCAGGATTGACAACCAAAGTGCGCTTGCTAGGTCCGGCTAGGCTGGGTTCCAGGCGAACGTAGGAAGAGTAAAGTGTTGTTATCACAGCCACATGCAGGTCAACGTTGGTGTATGCCTGTGGAATAGAGTGTGGTTCCCGGATCCAGATGCCGTGCTTACGGACGTGCTCGATGTGTTCACCCAGGGTTCTCGGAGCCTTTCCGTTGGCTCCTTCCCAATCTCCCATGGACTTGACGATTGAAGCAATGAAGGGTGAGCCTCGTAAGGGATCACTGGGAACTCTTCGTCCATAGGACCAGCTCAGCTTATCGGCTGTCGTCGAGCTCTGAACGTACTGGTGTCTCCTTCCGAGCTTCCTCATCTGGTTCACAAGCTGACCGGACCAGCAGGACGCGACGATGACATTGACCTGAACATCGAGAGTGAATCGCGCGAAGGATTCCTCCAGATCCTTACGGGACAGTGTCTGGTTTCCAACTTCGAAATCGCCATTGGGGCAACCGTGTCCAATGAAGATGAAGTTAAACCGATCGCCTGGTTTGAGCTTTCGCTGATTGATGTGTTGCAGTATCTTCTTGTCCATGTTGGTAACATTGTCCTTGGAAAAGTCTTCCCACGAAGTCTTGTCACCTTTACTGAATCGGAATGTGGGATCGACTCTGAAACCGGTTGACCCGTGGCCAAACCATACTTCGTCTTTGTGCTTTCCTGTGCTGTATTTCGCAAAATATTCCTCGTACGGAAACATGTTCCATGCTGTGCCTTTGAAGCCGAAGTTGTTCGTGAACTCACGTTGGATAGCAAAGAAGTCGGCGAACTGCCATACATCCTCTTCGGGGTCGCTGCCACCACAGACAATGAAGAACTCTGTGACATTAGCTCTCATCTTCCCTTTTCCTTTAGGTGAGGACTCCATTGTTGTAGGGGATGCGGAACTGGTAGTAGAGGTTGAGTGTAGTAGAGACGAGTGTAGTCGAGGTTGAGTGTGGTAGAGGCGAGTGTAGTAGAAGTTGAGTGTGATAGAGGCGAGTGTAGCAGAGGCGAGTGTAGTAGAGGTGAGTGTATTCGAGGTTGAGCGTGATAGAGGTGAGTGTGTATGACTGTAAAAGTTGAATCACATGAACTCGCTTGGTTGGAGTTCTGGAGATTTGTGACTCTGAGACAATTAGGAGGAAGAGAGAATCCGTGCAAAAGAACTTGTTTTATAGTTGGAGTCGGCTCGCAAAGTCCAAAATATCTGAACAAAATTACCATGCTTGATATCTAGGTAGAGAGCTGTTCGGTACCAGATGCACGAGTAGGGCATGAACTTTCCCAAGGAACTTTTGGGTCTGAACCTTGGAATCACAGTGAATATCTCGAAAGAGCCCCGTACTTTTACATGTGCAATGTGAGCAAGAAACCGCGATCCACTTATCGTACCATGGTGCATTCCAAGGTTTTCTCGCCACTATCCCGTCTATCAGCAACTAACGCAGAAAACACCCAATGTGTGAAGAAATTAGTCATGATTGAAGATATCAGGTAAGAATAGGTGATCCGGGAACGGTTTATCTACACATTTTCCGGCTGGAAGAGCCAAGATCTCTCGCCGCACCAGCCTATCAAGTTGAAGGGACGATTAGAAAGATGCCAAGGCTCAAACTGACGTCGCTCATGGTTTTTGGTACCCAGCGACTTGCACATGGCTAATTAGCGACAGGCATTCACTTTGGAGTGCTGGCAGGACACCGAATCCGTATGCTGCGGCCATAAGCTTTTAGAAGCAGAGGAGCTCAGTCATGTCATCTGGTAAAACAATTTTTAGTGCGGAGACAAAGGAGGCACACATGCCTACGTTTCCCATAGGTTTTGTAGTAAAGATTGAATGAAGTGTAATGAAGAAAGGATAACCGTACAGCGAAAATGTGAGCTTTATATCCGCTTCTTCTGCCGACAACTCCCATGACGCTGCGATGTCAGTTTTTAGAAAACAGTGCTGGATGAAGCCGCGGCCAGGGACAGCAGTCTGATGTCTGGTACCGACTCCTGCCTCAAAACAGACATTGACCTTGATTTCCTGCTTTTAAAAAATTCTCCGCGTTCAACAAAAGCACTGCTAAGATGTCATACTGTGGTGTTTCTGCGTTTTCAGCTACACGGCACCAGTGGTGTACTTGGAGACAGCGAGAGAAGGCCAGCATATGGCATTTCGGTGTTTGTTTTTTTAAGAAGAGAGATAATAATGAGTCGAATGTAGAACAATGAAGACAAGAAACAGCCGATGGAGACGAAAGGTTTTATACAGCAGCCATACGCCAAGCTTTGATCCATGTGGTGTCTGATGGTGTGTTTCCAAGCCAGGGCTGGTAATTGCTTTGCTGGAAGTATATTGTGGCTCATACCGTCGTCCATTGTAAGCTTTCAGAAGTAGAGCGCTCGCATACGCCGCCACTAGGGACGTTTTGGAAGTTTGAAAAGGCAAAGAGGGGAGAACTCATGGACTTGTATCTCCACGCATTTTGTTCGAGAGTACGATGAGCACGCATCAATATTTTTTGACATGCTTCCAGATACTCGGAAAAGAGCGCAGGGAGGAGCAGAGCACATCCGCAGGCCCAATGGGTGTTTTTGAAAAATGAAGAAATATGTAGAGTGTAGAATAACCGAATCCAGCGGACAGATTGAAGTCTTTATACCCTCAAGCTTGGCCCATGGTTTCCGCATCTTGCTCATTCCCTACCATAAGGTAACAGGGAACGAGTTTGAGAAAAAGAGCTCTGATCGATCCTCTAAGAAAATCTTTTTCGACTGTTGTGCAAAACATGCGATTCGGGCAGCTGTTTTTCGACAACATGCCGTAGACAGGTAATGATTTTTAGGACAAAGACTCCCCAGATAGTTCCCATAATGTTGGGTCTGGTCAAATTTTGACTTCCACCACCGACATGTAGTAACTTTGCTGCTCTTTGGACAGCCAGCAGACTGCAGTCATGTAGCGTGTTGGTTCGTTTTTGAAGGACAGAGTGATTGACCACACATAATCGACTACTGTGCCTTTTTTGGTGCGGAAGTATGTAGGAACAGCCGAGAGAAGAGGCGCGCGCCATGGGATCGAGAGCCCTTAATTTTGGAGAAAATACAATGAAGGATGAAGGATGGAAGACCAGAAGAGAGACATAGAAGTGAAGAATTCATACTTCACCAGCAGGGCTTAGGCGTAAGTCACGGGAAATGGTTGAAACAACTTAGGATACTCTAAGGTCTTTCAAAGTTTTGAGATATTCAGCCTATCATACTGTAAGCCATAACAATATTTTGGTATACATGACCATCTTCAATCCGCCCATAGTCATGTTATCCAAGCACGAATCGAAGAACCTCAGCCACATCAGCATCTACTTCTTCGCCTTCCCTCTTGATTTGCTTCTCGTGTTCCGACTCGGCGGCGGCGTATCCTCGCCACTATCCGCCGCAACATCCACACCCGAACTCTCATCCTTACCGCCAATCATGCCACCATCGTCCTCTTCAGTCTCCCTGTTATCAGAATCAATTCCCCTGTCTACACTTCGCCTGCGATGCGCATCTTTAGCCTTGCGCTCAGCCTCCCAGCCTTGCACAAGACGCGTAACGTCGTCTTCGCGGGGCTTCTCCTTTCCGTTCCACGCACTACATCCACCGCATCGCCATCGGCCGACGTCTTCGAGGGTGCGGGCGCCAGGCGGTGCTTGTCCGTTGACGAGTCGGCACTCTGAGCAAATCAAGACGAAGCGGTTCTTAGCCTGTGTTTCGTCTTCGCCGAGGAGAGCGTCGAGGATGCGGTCGTACCAGTGGGTTTGCGTGAAGGCCGCGGGCGAGTCTTGTGTGTACTGCTTGGTCAGGTCGGGACCACCACTGAAGGCATTGGGCGCGAATTCAGCGCCGGGAGCTTCTGGTGGGGGTAGATGCTGTGTCGGAGGCGGGCCTTGGGGTGACGAGACGTTCGATGGAATCTCTTGTGGGGTAATTGGGCGGTGCTGTGACTGAGGTCGCTGGATGTTGGCCGTTGGGGGAGGTGCCATGCCAGTGCGGGGTCCTGGAGGCGGCACAGACAGTTGAGGGCCTTGAGGCTTCTTGCGACCGGGAGAGTTGCCCTGCTGTGGCTGCTCAGGTTTCTTGGGCGATGCTCCATACTTCTCGAGCAATTGTTGGGTGGAGTTGTACTTGGTGGCTTCCTTCAGGCGCTCGATGGTAGCGTCGCGTTCCTTGTTTAGCTTCTTTAGGTAGATATCGGTATTGCGAATGCGGTAGTCGAAGTAGCTCATGAGCGCGTAACGGATGCCGTAAAGTCTGGAGAGTCAGATTTGTGACCTGAAAAAGCAAAGTGTAGACATACAGTACTGGCCCGCCAGCAACAACACTGCCCTCGATAGGGCCCCAGTTCTGCCATCCCGTCACGAAGGTGAGAATCATCGCAGCCAGAATGTAGGCGAAACCGGCATACAGCGTCCACATGACGCGTGCGCGTCGCGCGAGCTGCTTCTGTTTATCATTGCGCGCGGCGGCTCTGTTGATCTTGCCGGTGAGAGTGTTGAGCGTCCTCTCGAAAGAGGCGGCATCTTCGCTACCCTGTCACAGTCAGCAATTGAACTAGCGCGTAGTTGGAACCGTCTTACCTTCCAAGGCCAGAAGGACACCATGTTGGCTCTGGTAGATCGCAGCCCGGTGTGGGAGCTAGAATTCTACCGTTGAGGCCAGCGAAGCGTGCTCGTGTGTGGACCACTTTCAGCCTTCGCGACGTCAGCGGGTGTCGGATCGTCGCCAGGGATCTTCCTAGCACGAACGATGTCACGTGCAAGCAACTTTCCTCGCGGAACTTCCGAACGGAACTGCATCTTCCAATACGCTTTTGGTTTCCTACCCACACCCCCGACCTTACACATAATGGCGCTAGTAGCTTACCGGAACCTGCTGCGATCTGCGCGCATCGCCTTCGAGGGTATGCACTGCACTATTCGAAATACTTTCGCAGCTCACACAGCACAGGCGACATGAACACCCTCTTCGCCGCCCGCGCCGAAGCCCGCAAGAAGTTCGAGTCGAACCGCGACCTGCGAGTTGGAAGTGAGGAATTGCAAGCGTCATTGGTACATGCCGAAGAAGTAGCCAAGTTCCTACGAGAGAACGTTGTTCAAGGACAAGCAGCGGCCGAACAGGACAGTTACAGTACGTTCGCTCAATTATGGTATTTGAATCGAATGCTGAAAGTTGCCAGAGCTACGGATACACGAGCACACCGAAAGAGGCGACAACGAGGATATCAAGAAGGGAAAGGGAAAGACTACATTGGGAGGAACCAAATGCTGTTCCTCCTAGGCTTTTATCCACAAAATATAAATCATGATACCCGTACATTCCAAAACGCCGACCCAATGCAGAAGATACAAGCCTAATTGCCGGCCAAACTGGCGTACTGCACATCGTCGTCCGCTCCTGGCGGAGGTGCCACAACCATGCTATCCAGACTGTTTTGTGGTGCCGCCTCGACAGCAGCTTGGGAAGCAGCTGCCCGTCGCGATGAGCCTGCCGCCTGTCGTCCTTCCTTTGCATATTGCATTCTGACATTTTGATCCAAGCTGTCCAACTGCTTGGGCTTGCCCCAGGTTACGCGCATAGGGCAACCCTTGATGACCACCTTGCCCTTTAGTGTCCCTGCTGCTGTCTCGGCGTCCTCTCGTTTTACGTAGTTGACGTATGCGCAATGCGCTCGGTGCGAGCATACTAGCGACCGAAGTTGACCGTACTGTGAAAAGTGCTTGCGGAGCTCGTGTTCAGGAAGATCGTCTTCCACACCCGTGACGAAAAGCGATGCGACGTTGGGGTCCGAAGGTGGCAGCCAGTCTTGTGGGTTTGGCTCAGCGGATGCACCGCCCATGCGACCTCCTCTTCCAGGCCTCATGCCTCCTCGTGCAGGTGTACCTCGCGAATCTCGTGTTCTGATCGGACCAGGAATATGACTGCTCTCGCCTCCTGCGCCGCCACCGCCCGGCGCTGGTAACGCCTTCTGGCTGCTCTCGCCCTCTTCAGCCTCTATCCGTCGCTGCTTCTTGTAGTAGGGTTCACTCTGCGCCAGGCGCTTGAGCAAGTCGCGCGCCTTCTCGTCTGTCTTCTCATACGCTTCCATCGCTCCCCGCCCCTCCTCTATCTCTCTCTCGTGCTCCTGCGCATAGTACTGGCGGTTGATGTCGCTCTGTGGGCCGGGCGCTACCATCTTCAGCGCAGCATCGCGGACTACGATGGGCAGACCGAACGACAGATCGAGCATGCAGTGTTGACAGCAGTTCTTCAAACGGGCGCATGTGAGGCAAATGTTGGTTCGCTTTTGTCGCGCGGTGCGGTCGGCTTTCCAGCGGAAGATGGTGAAGGGTCGCGTGCAGATCTTGCATTCTGCGCCATAGTCCTCCTTCAGCATCTGCACGTATTGGCTATCCGGCAGGCATTTCTCGCAGACGGACGGGAAGTCGGTTGTCTCCCAACCGGATCCTACACAAGTCAGTACAGATTACTTGCGGTTAAAAAGAAGAGGATGACGTACGGTTCAGGTCGGTTTTGATTTGCGGTGGCATGGTGAGTGTAATGCGCAGGCTGTAAAGTCGTGGAAGGAAGTCGCAACGTAATCTCGCGACAGCAACGGACGTATCCTGGGTCGTGGAGTACGTGATAGTGGGGCGCAGTGGTTGTTGCGACGGCAAGTAGTGGCTTCAAGGTGAATGACAGTAGAAATCTAGGCACTGCAGTATACGGCACTTACGGTCTTGGCTTTCACGCGCTCGGGTGGCAACCACCGACCGCTAGCTCCGTTGACCAGGGCCGCGTACAGAGTTAGTCGTGATTGGGCGAGGCCAGTTACCCCCTAAGAAATTCAAGTCCCAATCTCCTACCCATACCGCTCTTTCCTCTCCAGGGTTGTCTTTATAAACATTTAAGGGTCCTCTCGCTCCAATTGTTTATTCTGATATCCGTACCATTCACTTCTTCCCCCACATAACCTTTTATCACTCTTAATAACCCACCATGTCTCCCGTTGCGCTCGAAAAGGAAGACCATACTCGCGATGCCGAGTTCAACAAGGCCATGCACGGCAAGTCTGCAAAGGCTCGCGGTGGTATGACTGCCATGTTGCAAAAGGACAAGGCTGCCCAACAAGCTGCTGTAGACGAGTACTTCAAGCACTGGGACAACAAAGCCGCTGGCGACGAGACCGAGGAGACACGTAAGGTGTGTATATGTGGCATTTCAACGGCGTACACTATAAACACTAACAAACCCAGGAACGACGAGATGAATACGCCACCCTCACAAGGCACTACTACAACCTCGCAACCGACCTGTACGAGTACGGCTGGGGACAGTCTTTCCACTTCGCCCGCTACGCCTATGGCGAGTCTTTCTACAAGGCCATTGCTCGCCACGAGCACTACCTTGCCCACAAGATGAACCTCCAGGACAACATGCGCGTATTGGATGTTGGCTGCGGTGTTGGTGGCCCTGCCCGTGAGATTGTCAAGTTCGCCGGTGTCAACGTCGTGGGATTGAACAACAACGACTACCAGATCGAGCGTGCCACTGCCTACGCCGAGAAGGAGGGTCTTTCAGACAAGCTCAAGTTCACCAAGGGTGACTTTATGGTAAGATTGACCCGACCCGACTCCCCTCTGTGCCCCTCACTGACTTGTGTAGCAAATGTCTTTCCCTGACAACTCTTTCGATGCCGTCTACGCCATCGAGGCGACTGTCCACGCGCCATCGCTCGAGGGCATCTACAGCGAGATCTTCCGTGTTCTCAAGCCTGGCGGTGTCTTTGGTGTCTACGAGTGGCTCATGACTGACAAGTACGACAACAACAACCCCCACCACCGCGAGATCCGTCTTGGTATCGAGATTGGTGACGGTATCTCAAACATGGAGAAGATTGAGGTTGCGCTTGATGCCATGAAGGCTGCCGGCTTTGTAATGGAGCACAACGAGGATTTGGCGGACAGGGACGACCCCTACCCCTGGTACTGGCCTCTTTCTGGCCAGCTGAAGTACATCAGCACCCTTGGCGACATTCCCACCATTCTCCGTATGACCAAGGTCGGACGTGGAATCATTCACAAGTTCGTTGGTGGTCTAGAGATGATCGGACTCGCTCCCAGGGGCACCCAAAAGACTGCCGACAGCCTTGCTCTTGCAGCTGACTGCCTCGTCGCTGGTGGACGGGAGAAGCTTTTCACACCCATGTACCTCATGGTTGGAAGGAAACCCGCCGACGCATAAACCTTCGATTCTTGCTTCCCTTTGCATTAGACTTCTCTTCGCATCTAGGACCCTGTTGGTCTGCAGGCTTTTCCTTCGATATAGGAGCATCTTCTCCTAGCATTTGCACGACGCGCTTGGGAGACGCGCATATACACTATAATAATTGGAAGTAGGGCACGGTCTAGGGACGGTCATGGTAACGCGAAACGTGGTGATCATAGAGAATAGAAGAAGTAATCTGCTCATCTAAGCAACATGTTTGAATCATGGCCCAAGTGATTGATTCCATCCGTACTCCGATCAGGAAGAGTCTCGCAACCAAAGCAAGATGATAGTGAAGAACGAGAGTAATCTATGAGCGTCCCAAGTGTTGAGACGGAATCCAAGATGCAGGTCGGGTGTTCTCGCTATAGTGGGGGCCGTGCACCAGAGCTGGATTGTTAGCGCGTTCAGGGCCCCAACGACTAACTTCGCATCCCCGAAGTCCGAAGAAATTGTACAGCAGAGCTCAGCGGCCATCACTCGCCCACGGCAAAACCTCACCACACCTCCACCCTCACACATCACCCACAATGGCTGCTTCAAGGCTCCTCCGACCGGCCTCCCGCCTCGTCTCGGCTTCGCGGCCAGCGCCCGCCTTCCGACCAGCTTTCCGCGCCGCAGCCATCACACCGTCAATTGCAAGGAGAGGATATGCGTCGGGCCAGAAGGAGATGACTGTGCGAGAGGCGCTCAACGAGGCTATGGCCGAGGAGATGGAGCGAAACGAGAAGGTCTTCGTTCTCGGAGAGGAAGTCGCGCAATACAACGGAGCGTACGTGCCCACCACCACCACTACAAACAAGACGGATGTGACATGTCTGCGATAAGAAAGAGGAGGATCCAATTGGGGAAGGAGCATATCGCAGGGCATGCACAATAAATATCGAATCGAGGGCGGTGCTGACTGAGCCACAACAGTTACAAGGTCACAAAGGGCCTGCTCGACCGCTTCGGCGAGAAGAGGGTTATCGACTCTCCCATCACAGAGTCTGGTTTCGCCGGTCTGACCGTCGGTGCTGCGCTCGCTGGTCTCCACCCCATTGTGAGTTTCTGAGCCGCCTCCATTCCCTGAAAAAGCAAATCTGACCGCGACAACAGTGCGAGTTCATGACCTTCAACTTCGCCATGCAGGCCATTGACCAGATTATCAACTCTGCCGCAAAGACACACTACATGTCCGGTGGTATCCAGCCCTGCAACATCACCTTCCGCGGTCCCAACGGTTTCGCCTCTGGTGTCGGTGCTCAGCACTCCCAGGATTACACTGCGTGGTACGGAAGCATTCCTGGACTGAAGGTCGTCTCCCCATACAGCGCCGAGGACGCCAAGGGTCTGTTGAAGGCAGCCATCCGTGACCCCAACCCGGTCGTTGTTCTCGAGAACGAGTAGGTTACAATAGACATGAGATGGAAGGCTCTGTTACTGACAATGGCAGACTTCTGTACGGTCTTTCCTTCCCCATGAGCGAGGAGGCCCAGAAGGACGACTTCGTCATTCCTGTAAGCTACCCCGCCACCCTCCCCACTACGTACAGACACTGACAAAACCCCTCAGTTCGGAAAGGCCAAGATCGAGCGCCCCGGCAAGGACCTCACCATCGTCACCCTCTCCCGCTGCGTCGGCCAATCCCTTGTCGCCGCCGAACAACTCAAGTCCAAGTACGGCGTTGAGGCTGAGGTCATCAACCTCCGCTCCATCAAGCCCCTCGACGTCGAGGCTATCGTCAAGTCCGTCAAGAAGACCGGCCACATGCTCTGCGTAGAGTCTGGTTTCCCCTCGTTCGGTGTCGCATCTGAGATTATGGCGCTTACCTGCGAGTACGCTTTCGACTACTTGGAGGCACCCCCCGCCCGTGTCACTGGTGCTGAGGTCCCCACACCATACGCCCAGAAGCTTGAGGAGATGAGCTTCCCTACCGAGAGCTTGATCGTAGACTACGCTGCTAAGCTCCTCAGGGTATAAGGTTGAGGAAGGAATATAAGAGAATGGCGTAGTGGCTTTGAGCGTTTTGTGCTTGATCGGTACATTGCGTATGCAAGGCGTAGGGCTAGACACGAGGATTTGGGTTTGGTAACTGAACTGGATTTGTATGATCAGACGATTGAACCTACTTTTTCGGCTGAGGTAGACGGCATTTTCGATTGCATGTACAAGTATTCTATTGCAACTCCATCTAACGATTCAATATTGATAACCAGGGTGAGTGCAAGAGAGAAGGGCTGACATGACGGATTAAGTGACTTGAGACGAAGTATGAGTATATCTCTTTGATTATGTCTTACTATCACATACTGTTCTCAAGGCTTAGATCATCAGCACCTTACCAATATTTTGTATCGACCAATACGTGGACCTCACTTATTCCATAACTGGAGGTTTGTAAACAACGCTTCTTCCCTCATTCATTCACTCCACCTTTGTCCTCTCAGTCAGTTTCTTCCTCTCTTTACAGGAATTACTCCCTCAAACGAGAACGAGCTGGCACACAACATGGCACTTCGTTTAGGATGAGTAATACATGCCATATCGCCTCACAATTGCTGGAAAAGGGTGCAGGGAGAACATCACTGGCTGCAAAACGGCTAGGTCGGCAACGATGAGGCAGCTGGTTTTCATCTTCACCTTCATCGGTGAATATTTATTCAACGATGATGGTTGCTGCCACCTGACCCAAACTTTCGTCTGGCATCACAATCCTTTGAAGTTTTTTTACGCACGACAACTGCAACACGGCACTGTGCATGCTCGCGAAGCGAACCCACGATGTCTACTGACGGGTTTCCCGCTGGTGGGCGATTCAACAGCATTAAGGAGTGGCAGCGGGCTCTTTTCCAGTATACGAAAGACCTCGGGCAACAACATCATAATCAAGATGATCCATCGAGCAAACCTGAAGAACAGGCAGATTCTGTACGTAAGGTCAAGATCTTGTGCATAGTGGGGACTAATGTACGAACGATAGGAGATCGCAGAGTCAACTGGAACGATTGCGCCAGAAGACAAAGTACAGCTCACGAAGACAATCAAAGAAGGCATTGGTCGTTGCAAGCAAGCCATGGAAAACAGCAGTGCCAAGTTGGAACAGGACATTGAAGATGCGAACCAATCTTTTCATGCCGAGATTGATTTGATGAACGAGTGGCGCGAGCGCATCAAAGCGCAAGACCTCATCCTGGACAAGAGAAAGGAAATTCACGTTCGCTTGCCTACAAATCAAGTCGTTACTCCGGCTCACAACGCATTGGTTGACGAAGATGCCAAGGAGGGTATTCTCATTGCCGACTCATTCGGGGCTATCAAGACAGAAAAGGCGAACATTCGGGCAAAGCTGGCTAGCCAAGTTGAGAAGGCCGAGGACACATACAGAAGAGACTCTGTCACACTCAGCACGCAAATCAAATGCCTCCGCAATGTCGCAGAGTTGTCAGATGTCGACCTTGACACGGGTATTGATGAGTATATCTTTTGCGAACCGGTAGCTCCGGTATTCGGCGTTCAATCGTCAACTCAAGTTCAAGGTTCTCCATCCACTCGACCGAAGCAAAGTTACACTGTCAACGTACACAAGCGCCATAAGCCTACAGTGCCAGTGGTCAATGCCGTTGAGGAGGAGTGCTCCAATTGTGGCCGTCTGCAAGAGGGGCTGTCCACAGTAAGTATTACTAGATTCAATCTCGAACTATTTTAATCACGAGTTAGGCACATAGAAAGATCGATCGCATTCAGGCTGCTGCTCCAGTTCCAGATATGCGAAAGTTCATCAGACACGGCGAGCAGATCCTTTCCGAACTAGTCCATCAACGCGACTCAGCGGATGAAGCAGCGACCAAAGAGCTAGAAGACAAGAAGCTCTCCACGGAAGCAGCCCTCAATGACCTGATCCAAGAACACGCACGCATAAAGAAGATTCACATTGGCATTGGTCATCTCTGGGAGCACGAGAATCAGGACCTCTGGCAAGAGACGTTTGATTTGTGTCGCGAGGAATTGATCCGCATCAAAAAGGAGCAACAGGCGCTTGAGAACCATGACTTCAGATGTGATGAGAAGGCAAACAAGCGTCAGTGGAACTCAAGGGAGCTTCTTTCCAAGCAGATCAAGTTCTACGACTCTTTGCTGAGTCTGGCAAGGAGCCATGTCGTGAACCGTTGGGGAGATCTGATATTGTCGGATTCAGACTCGGAGTAGGGCCAGAATTTTCATGCTCTAATGGACACTTATAACAGAACATAGCATGCAAAGATTCATGTCAGTTCTTCGCATGCAAAATATGGAAATTGCTCTTCTTGTGTTTGTGTTCACCTTCACCTTCACTTGTGACCTGCTAGTTTCCGCGCTAGTTGATTTCGCCCTTCTTATGAAAGTTTTTGATTCTTACCTTAACAATACAACTATTGCACCCACCTCAAACGCCATCGCGAGACTATCAGCGAGTACTGCGTAAGCCCACCATGACACTAAGCGAGATCGCTGAAGGTCTAAAGCAGCGAAACGCTGTCAGACTGGGCATGCTTAAGGACACAAAGAAAAACCTCAACATCATCGTCGACGAACTTATCGACGAGCACTTGAGCCAAAGCGATCAATCATGTGGACCGACAAAGAAGCGGAGGCTTGTATGAGGACTGTTGGTTGAAGTTGCAATGTAAGCTAACTGGGGCGTATAGGGCGAGTCTACTACTACCACCAAAACCGAGCCCCCATCACCAGATCCAAAAGAGTTTCTCAGAACCATGATAAAGAACGTTAGGGATGATTGCGAGGCTGCTTACAAGCTAAGCGTCATGGCGTTTTTGGAAGCTCGAAAGAAAACTTCCGAGCAACGCGAAGCTGATTCGAAGGCATGGAGTGAGATATATCAACTTCTCGTAGCCGACGCGGTAGACACCGATAAAAGGCAACGCTATGGGGAAGGCTTGTTGCACTCTCCAGCCACCGCGTCGATTCGCAAACACATTTTGGATGATTGCAACAGTGGACTGGCTCGTATGAAAAAAGCCGTCTCGATCTGTTCAGTAGAGGTTGAACGTATTGAGACAAGATTTGGAGAAAGAGTGGAGTTGGCATGGTCGACATATATGCGAGAGGAGAAGGCATGCTTAGAGCACTTGAGCAGCCTTGAGTTCCAGGCCTCCAGTGTAGGGATTGATCTCAGCTGTGAGACGAAGGAGCAAATGTTGGATAGGTGGCTTGAGGAAGTTTCCTCAAACAAGGAGCACTACTAGCAGCGGAAACGGGATTAAGAATCGTTTCTCAGATAATTGGCAAGTAGTCACAAGCCTGAGTCTTGGTAGATCAGCTCAATAAGGGTGGCTCAAGGAGCCAGCGATGTATTACAATTCGATTCAACACCGTGCATGCAAAGTGCGCATTGACTGTTTCGACCACAGTATTTCCCTCCGGCATGTCAACGGTACCTAGAATAGCGTGGATACACGGGTAATACAAATGTAACCAATACAACTTGAAGATGCTTATGCCCTGACGAGGTGGGCATAATGACATCTCCATGAACCCTTGATCAACTTCGACCTCTGGTTGACGACATCCCCACACACGGTACCAAACTTCGCATGCACAGTCAGAGTGCCTCCCTCCATCATGCTGCCGATATTTCCCTGAGTATTTCCCACTTTTTACCTCCTGAATCCACTCTGAACCTGTGACTGTAGAAACGGCACAAAAGCTTCGCAAGAGACCGTCAACATGGATTGGGTAAGTTCAGCCTCTCTATTGTCCTCACGGCGATTAGTGAGCCAATGCGTGAAGCATTTCATGCAAGTCTACCACCGATGCATGCTTTGTCACCGCTGATCATGAACAACTAATACTGATAGCAAGAACAGATCCGCAGGCGTCGTGATGAGCGCAAACGCAAAAGACTGGCAGCTCGCCGGAACTCACTTAACAATTCCCAACCCGAACTTGATACCGAACAAACACAGAATAAACCAACAATGGCATCAATGTCGACGAGGTTTTTCTCGATTCGCCGTCAACGAGGTGCGAATACTTGCTTGACAAGATACGATCTGCTCGAACAAATCGGCGAAGAACCAGAGTATGCAGCCCCAGCAACAGAAGGAAAGACAAGAGCGAGACTTCAGCAATCGCTTCAGTCGATGGAGATAGACAATGGAGAAGAGATGCTTCGCAACCCATTCGCCACACCAAGTCCATCACTACGACTGCAACCCACCAATTTGGTACCAACTGCCGGCCAGCAAAACGCATCTACCACCTCAATGTCATCAGAACAGCTACGACCCTCTGATTCAGCATCGGATGGCGGCCAGCGACCGACACCAAGCTCAGAATTCGATGATGCTACAAGCCAAACCTGGCTTGAGCGAGTAAGCAGCACCATCCGCCGCAAACCCAACATCAAAGCTTTGCAAGCGTACAAGAGCGGGAGCATCCGCTCAGCCTGGGCGTACACTCTTCCCAGAAACTGGAAGACGCGTAACACCGCGGCCACGAAAGCCTGGGTTGATAGTGCCGCGGTGGTTGATGAGCCGCAGCCCACTAGATCGATGGATGATATGGATATCGATGACGAAAGGAGAAGTCCGCTTCCAAGTCACTGGCGTGATGGTGCAGAATTGCAACAGACCTTTACAGGAAGGACAAGCGAGGTTGTTGGAGGTGACAGTGAGGTAGGGGACTGGAATAGTCCTAGGGCATCTGAAGATAGGGACGCCCAAGAAGTCGAAGAAGAGATAGACAAAGAGTTTAGAGACTGGGCAAATCAGCACAAGATGCTGGTTGAGCGGTATGATCCACTTGCTGAGGTAGGTAAACGTTTGTCGGTTTTGAGTCAGACGCCGAAGAACAGGTACAGTGACTATTTTCGGGGATCGTGAAGGGCGGATTGGGACATCGGGTTGACCACGGGGCTGGTTTTCGAACCGTCGATTCGAACTACAATACAGCACTAACAGCGCTTGTACTTTTTTTCATCCTTCCAGTGTTTCTTAAGGGCACAAGCAACGGTCGAACTGCGTAGGAAACACCCCGAATCGGTTATACCTTATTGTCATAATACTAGCTATTATTGCCATCTCATCTTCGCACTGGAGGTAATGATACTTCAACAGCTCATCCCCCTCCAGCCTTTACTCTCTAGCAGACACCACAAACATCTGCTCAACATCAAGAAACCGCTTCACGGCACCAACACCAGCAACACCAGCACGATTCCCTTCTCCTCTTTCTTCCACTACCACAATGCTGTCAACGCAGAAAACGCTGCGCGTCTTCCTGAGCCTGGTGCTCATCTCAATCGGCACCCTCTTCTCTTGGGCCCTAGGCCATGTCCTCATACATCGTCTCGCGCTGCCGATCAGGTACCGACAAGCCCTCAACACCTACATCCTGGTGTCGTTTTGCCTGCTGACGGGCCTAAACCACCCCTTCTACCAAAACACCTTCGGTCGCCTCCTGGACCTCTTCTTCGAGCGAGACCGCTGCGATCCAGACATGCCTGGGTCGGGCTTCACCGACTGGCACGAGACGTTCCGCCGCCGCAAGGCTTACGAGATTGATCTCGTACGGCGGTTCCTCCGCGCTATTCTCTTCTGGACGTTCGTGGCGATCTCCCTCCCGATCGTCATTCCGCTCGCCCACTGGCTTTATGCCAACATCAATAAGGAAACGGAACTGGAGAGGGCTTTCGCCTACATTGAGAAGCATGGTGAGCGGCCGCGGTGGTCGTACAAGCAACCGGAGGCCACAGTGGTGTCCAAGAGGGACACGAGATACAATCTCATGAGCAGCGAGCTCATTTTCGTCTGTGGTCCTGGTGGAGGGTATGAGACGGTGATCGATGGCGACATCGAGGGTGCAATCTCGCGCCGGCGTGCGCTGAAACCAAGATTCGCATGAGCGCTGGTCGCCATGCTGGTGAAATTGTGGTGTCGGCGGCGAGCTACCTTAGTGCTGGTCGCCGGGGTAGCTCGATTGTTCGAGTACTCGTTCAGTGAAACTCCGGGATTGGTACTAGTTTGAGGTTTTGTCTCGAGTTTTACGATCGGTTATGTGTATGAGACTCGCTCGGTTCGATTTGATTGCAGTCGTCGAATGCATGTTCTTTCTTCTCGCTATGCCAATCTCCTCAAATCTGCATGAAGACCTCTACCAACCTCCTCTTCATATACAAATCGCGTGTCTGGGCTCATGGGGTCCTTCATCATATGCATGGGCATTTGAATCGCGTCACACATATGCCTCATCAAATCAGGAAGTAATTCGTTGACCTTGGCCAGCAGCAGAGGTATGAACTTCGAGGAGCCACCTGGCAGCTTTGCTAAGAGCAGCATCAACTGCGTCAAGTAATCAGGGGGGCTAAGTTCCACTTGCGACTCCGGAAAAGACACAAAAGGTAGAACATCGGCTAGGGCGCAGGCAATGTCGAATATTTTCTCAGTCTAGCTGTGTCAGCAGCAACGCGAACTTGAACGGGAACAACGCACCATGCCGACCCCGTGAATCTGTAGACTCTGGATAGGCAGCTTCATTGAAAGGATGGTCAAGTCCCTGGCCACCAGGATAGGGTATCTAAACGTCAGGCAGTCATGAACAGAATCCGTAGAGAGATAACCAAAGCGAGGAAAAAGTTCCCACAACTTGATCTGTAACCAGAACTGCGATATGCGGATATTTGCGGTCTCTTCATTGGAGATCTCGAGTACCACAGGCAACGCAGTACGAACGTCGCGTTCGAGTTTCAGCAACCACTCTTTACTACAATCTTCAGTAGATCCATTCCAGACTGCGAAGAAGATATCACTAAGGGGCCGGAAGACTGATGTGAGGTGGCGTAATCCGAGCTCTTCATATGCGTCGAGCGGGTAGGTCGAGGGCGTGACTGGTAGAGTGATCGGCCGATTCCTACGGACACCATGTGCTCTGGAGAATAGTAAGGGCCATGCGTAAACTTCACAATCTGTCCAACCTACCTCTCGGAGACCACTAATATCCAGAACAACCGTTTCCGTGTTTTCTTGTCAAACCAGTCTTGATCCTCATCCTTCAACATCATGAATAGGGTCGTTGCTTCTCTCAGATAGAACCATGCTTGACGGTAGTTTCCTTGGCCAGCGTAAGCCCCGTATAAGAAGAAGGATATGTAAACAGATCGAGGGTCAAGCTGTGTGACCCTGGCTCGGTCCAGAGAAAGCAAAGCATGATCTAAGTAGTAAGTTTTCGGGTTCACTAGGGAAGACTGAGTAAGCCCCCAGCTGGCATCGTCGGTATCGCCAAAATTCGCGATGTATGCACAGAAGGCAAATATGAGCTGACAAGATTTTGGCGAAACCTGCATTCTTGTAGCTTCATCGCGCAACACATCGACAGGTAGAAGAGATACCAGTCTATATATACGGTTCTCGTAGACGCCGATGAACTCTCCGAAAACGCTTTGCGTAAATTCTACAGGCGTTCCTGTGGCCGTGATAGCTGACGACGATGAAGCATCCTGCGGATCTTCGAAGTTGTTCTGCGAGATTGACCTCAACTCATTGAGTACGGTAGCTCTTGGACCCCTATTGCCTCCTTGGCCTCGTGGTGCATCGAATGTACATGCTAGGTTTGCTGATAGGCATCCTGCGCAAGGTTGTGAGCCGTTACATTTGGTCTTGCGGCGGCGGCACGCGTCACAAGCCTTCGAAATGACTTTTCGCGCTTTGACGGGGATATTTTGCATCAAGTTCGTCTGTCTACGCGCTGTTTAACAAAGTTAGGAGAACAGGCGGGTGGGTTGAGCGGCTGGTCAGACGCGTCCTGTGATAGCCGAGGTAGATTACGTCACTTCAACAAGCGCGTACCTTCTGTCTGGTACGCGTTGAGCGAAGGAGGGACTTCACGAAGACTGCGCTAAACGATTGGAAATCACTCGATTTCTCGATATGGTAAGGAACGGCACCCTACAACTCGTGCCTACGACCCTTCTTCACTCCTTCCACTCCGGGTTTACAGCACCCTTCTCATCAGCAACGCGTGCATGCCCGTACGGATCAACTTGAGTGCTAGCAAACTTCCTGGCACTTACTCGCTGCTCAAACAACATGTCGAGCTCACCGTACGTCCGGCCTTTCGGTTCTGGCAGTCTAAAGTACACCCATACCACAACGCAACCACAGGTACCAGCCCAGAAGAATGCCGTTTTCGCACCCCAAGCCCAATTGGCATCGCCGAGCTGATAATTCGTCAAAACGTTGACGACGATGTTCGAGATGTTGTAGAGTGCGCGGGCGAGAACGATAGTCTTCGCTTTCAATCTCGTGGATGACATCTCCGAAACAATTGAGTAGGTTACTGGGCCGATCGTGAAGTCGTACACGAAGACGAAAAGAATCAGAACCGCTCCGATGGCCCAATTAGACGCTTGGGTGCCAGCGAAAGAGCATGATCCGACGATAACAAGGATGACAAACAGTGTGCAGCCACCCGAGAAGTGGATCGTTCGCCGGCCAAACTTCTGCATCAACCACCAAGAGCCAGCGGTACCGATTAGGCCAAGGGCCAGCGAGATCATCGACATGTTGAACGATTGCACCGTTGGGAGACCTGCCTTCTGCATGAAATACGCACTACTCGTTGTTAGCCAGAAATCTCGCTGATCTCAAGTCCATATACTGACAAGTAGCCCATAATATTGGTCCCGCAAATCGTTTGAGCGATCCAGGTAAAGCATACGATCTCGGTCCGTCGGAGATCTGTCCCCTTGAACAAGTCCGTCCATTGTGTTCCTTCAGACATGTTCTTTTCCATCTCATTGGTATGTTCAATCATGGCGATAGTTTCATCGGCGTTGAAGTTTGGGTCTTTATCCGGCGAGGTCAGACGAAGCAATGCAGCTTTAGCGCCTGCCTTATCTCCTTTTCGAACATGCCACCAAGGACTTTCAGGTGCGAGAAAGACACCGACCATGATTGGTATGGGCCAGACCCACTGTATAGCGAAAGGAATACGATAAGCCCATTGATCTGGACGTTGAACGCAGCCGCGATTTACACCCGCGGCGATGAACTGTCCCATTACCCAGCACCTTGATGAATTAGCAACCAGCTTTGGATGGAACAGTCGATCAGGCTTACATGTTGACGAATGTGGTCAGAATCGGCCTCAAGCGTACAGGCGCGACTTCCGATGCGTACTGCGTTGTGAGAGTCTGGAACATGCCCCAGGGTATCCCGCAGAAGACCTCACCAATGACCAGTGTTTGGACGTTGGGTGCAAAGAAAAGAATGAAAATGAAGGCAGTCATTGACATCAGAGCACCAATCATGGTCTTCCGATAACCGTAACGCTCACTGACGAATCCGTTGATGAACAAGCCAATTACTTCACCGGCTCGTGCTCCATTCGATCTGATGCAGTCAGAAAATGTGCTATAACTAGAAGTTGGGTTCATATGAAACTTACAGAGCACTCTGCCAACTCGCCTGAACACTGTACTTGCCAGTAGCAGCGTTGAACACTCCGTACTTGCGATTGAACTGAGGACTGCCGTACAAACTTCCCAACAACGCAAGATCATACCCTTCCATGATCAGAGCACTCGAGAGGACGACTGACCAGCCGACCGCTTTTGGATAAAGCTTGATCGCTTGGATGAGGGTCATGGATTTCTCATCATCAGCAGCATGTTGCGCCTCCTCGTTAGGCGCCACGAGCTGTGTTGCCATAGGTTGTTGGAGGTCCTTTTCTGCCATCGTCGAGTTGAGTGGCAGGTGCCGTAAGGGAGAGGCTCGAGTTGATGCAATACCACTGAGGAAATATGCTGGGTTTATAACCGTCTACGAGCACAGGTGATCATAGTCAGACTAGGGTCGTCTTTGATGCGGGTTAGCGAGAGCCCAGCAACTTGGACCCCCCATGGTGCCCCAGCTGCGGCAGTAAGACCGCTCACACTACGCTCTAGATTACTCCAACGGCACAAGATAACGCCACTCGAATTGTGTCCACGAGTCTTTTCGCTGCGAAATGATCGGAGGCAACGCGGAGGTCCTGAATTTGTGCGGCAAAGCATTGGGTTTTTCACGGAGCCAAGGCGGAGGCAACGCGGGAGCAACACGGATGCTGCACTGCGGGGCCAGCACGACTCGCGCGGGCATGCCAACCATCTACAAGCGATCCTTATAACCACGAATCAGAGTTGTTGTCACAATGAAGTACGTGGGTGAAACTATTAGAGGGTCGGGAAGCAGTTGGGATAACAGATCCTACGAGCTTGCAACCTTCCGCCTCTCTCATCCAGCTAACCAATGCTTGGAGCTGCCACCATATTGCTACGACTACTCAGTTATCATCAGTTAGTTCGTGCAAATTCGACTGAACAGATCAAATCCCATTTCCTCCTCGTTTCACACCTTTCTGGCTCAAAGTCATTTTAAGCTTAGCACGGATAGCGAGCTCTCTTTCATCATACTAACATGTCACCACATGTAGACCTTTCATATCATAAACGGGTCTGGTGGAAAGAAGCAACATTCTACCAAATCTATCCCGCGTCATTCAAGGACAGCAATGGGGATGGTTGGGGAGATATTCCTGGTATACTCGAAAATATCAACTATATCGCATCTCTCGGTGTCGATGTAGTGTGGCTGTCGCCCATGTTTGACTCCCCTCAGATCGACATGGTAAGAATTCCTGTGTATGAGATACATATGAAGCCTGTACTAACTCACACACCACAATGTTAGGGCTACGATGTTTCTGATTATGAAGGCGTATATGCACCATACGGCACAGTGCAAGATGTAGAGAAGCTCATCAAAGCTTGCCATGAAAATCATATGAAGATCGTTCTCGACCTTGTTGTGAACCATACTAGCGATCAGCACGCTTGGTTCAAAGAAAGTCGAAGTTCAAAGGACAATCCAAAAAGAGACTGGTATTTCTGGCAGCCTGCGCGGTACGATGAGCAAGGAAATCGCATGCCGCCTACCAACTACCGTTCATACTTCGCCGGCGGAACCTGGACTTGGGATGAGCACACAGAAGAATACTATCTTCACCTCTATGACAGATCCCAACCAGACCTGAATTGGGAAAACGAAGACTGTAGGAAAGCAATATACGACTCGGCAATGCGCTTCTGGCTCGATAAAGGCATCGACGGTTTCCGAGTAGACACAGTGAACAAGTACTCCAAAGTCCTTCCCTTCGCCGATGCGCCCGTCACGGATCCTACCAGTGACATCCAACCCGCCGCCCAAATGTGGTGCAATGGACCCCGGATTCACGAGTTCATCAAGGAGATGAACCGCGACGTACTTTCCCGTTACAGGACCTACGATGGCCAACCAGTCGTGACAGTAGGCGAACTCTCCATGTGTCCAGACCCTGAGTCAGTTGTCCCGTACGTCAGCGCAGCGCAAAAAGAGCTAGACATGGTTTTCCAGTTTGACATTACACATGTGGGCCAAGGCCCACCAGGGTGCAACGACAAGTACGATTTTTCCAAGTGGGAATTACCGGATATGAAGCGCATAGTAGAGAAGTGGCAGTGCTTCATCGAGGGAACCGACGCATGGACGACCGTCTTCAACGAGAACCATGACAATGGCCGGAGTATATCGCGTTTCGCCAACGATGCTCCAGAATGGCGGGAGAAGAGCGGCAAACTTCTTGCTTTGTGGTTGATCGGTCAGACTGGGTCATTATTCCTCTATCAAGGCCAAGAAATCGGCATGATTAACGCTCCGGCTTCTTGGGATGTGAGCGAAGAGTACAAGGATGTCGAAAGTCAGAATTACTGGGCTGAAGCCGTTAGGTTAGCAGGTAACGGCACGGATCCCACACGTAAAGAGAGGATTAAGCGTGGGTTGCAGCTCATGGCTAGAGATCATGCGAGATTACCTTTCCAGTGGGACGAAGGCGTAAATAGTGGGTTTTCAACGGGTGAACCGTGGATGAAGGTGCATGATGAGTATCCTACGATCAATGCAGCAGCGCAGGAGAAGGATGCGGACAGTGTGCTTTCGTTTTACAAGCGCGCGCTCAGATTGAGGAAAGAACACAAAGACGTTTTTGTATATGGGTCGTTCGAACTGGTGGATACAGAGGGGACGGAGATGTTTATTTACAGGAAGAGGTTCGAGGAGAAGACGGCGCTTGTGGTGCTCAACTTCACAACGAATGGACAGCGGATAGAGTACGATGTCGAGGGCTTGAGGCTGATTGTGAGCTCGTACGGGAAGGCGATGGACTCTGTGCTGCGACCGCTTGAGGGCAGGATCTACATCGACTACTGAGAGGGTGGAGTCAGGTATGTTGGCGAGAACTTGTAGACTTTGTCGATGCGCTATCAAGGGTATACTACAATGCAAAACTCGCGTGCTACTTTCCTTCTATTGTCCCACCCATTTACCAACGATTGGGAGATACTTGTATAGTTCGTCGTATTCCTTGCCTACCCAGCCCACCATCTTGCCGTCTCTTCCAACGACACCCAAGCCGCCCGCTAGCCACAATGCCGTGAGTGCCGCGCTAATTCCATTGATGGTATACCATCTCCTCTTCCTGACTAATGCCCGGTCCTCTTCTGTCATCTTAACTTGACTTGGTGCCCAGCCCAACCATTTGGCCGCGCCCCAGACGAAATGCCATACGCCAATTCCTACGAGTGCTGTGAAACCAGTGAACGAAACGGCTGGGTGTAGTGCGAAGCCGTGAGAGATGTATTGGAGGTTGATCAAGGACGAATCTCCGTGTGCGTATAGCGGCAGAATACGAGTGGTCCAGACATGGAAGCTAGCGAAAGGTACCAAAGCGTAGCCCAACGCACTCGTTCCACTCAGTTGTGGCCATGGAATTGTGCGCTTGTCGGTTCGTGTCTCCGCACCGTATTTCTTCAGAGCCTGTCTCCTTCTCCATAACCGTAGTGCGATTCCAGATGTAACGTGTGCAACGAGGGGAAGACCAACGAGGAGGGGTTCGGTGAGGGCAGATTGGTAGTATGGTCGTGTGAGCAGGAGGTAGCGATTCGATTCGAGGACAGAGCGTGTGGCAAGCGGTATTATGGAGACATTGGTTATGTGGAGGGCGGCGAAGGCGGTGAAGGTGTAGGAAGAGTACTTTTGTATGCGGAGAACTACAGAGCAATGTCAGCATTGCACCCCTCAACTTCGTGGCAGTGAGAATACGTACGCCACCAAGCTGTTCCATGGTCACCCAATCGCAGTCCCAATGTGTTCATCCTTCGAATCCCTCTCATCTCCTCTGTTTCCTTCTCAGGTCGTTCCTGTTCGGGGAAATAGCCTTTTTCTCTAAACTCCATCGGTGTGTCTTCGACCGGCGAAGGGTCGACTTGTGTAAGGCCCATGACGCCCATCTCATCATCCTCTACCGGCGGTAGATCTGGATTGATCTCCATCTTGTAATCTGCGTCGTGGTGGTGCAGATTGCAGTGGTTGGGGAAACGCTACGTTGCTGAGACATTGAATGACGTTGATTCGGTGAGAGAAATAAGTGGGGCTATGTTGGACCGAGGCGCGTGCAGTTGAGCCGCAACACCAAATGTTCCATCACCACAACGACGCGACTTTACGACCCCGTAACCCCACATTCTACCGACTCGCTTAGAAACCGCTACCACTGGTGGTGTAGCGCGCCAGTAACGCATTCAAAAGACCGGAGCACATCATACATAGACGCGGCCATGCCTCCAGTCCGTATTCATCCTACTCACTCTTCCTCGTGCATCCATTGATACAATGCGTAGCGAAATAACCCCCTACCGGCGGCAGTCCGCCTGTTCAACTGTACAATATGCGACAAAGGCTACCCGCGCCAACTCGACTACGAGAACCACCTCCGCTCTTACGACCACAACCATCGCCAACGTCTCGCCGATATGAAGAAGCTCACTGCTTCGAACGAAACCGAAAGCAGCAAGCCAAAGCAGGGCCTAGAGATGCGCAGTATCGATGTCGAGAATGCGAATAAGAAGCCTGGTGTTGGAAGTCGGTTTACCAAGATCGGTGGAGGTGGTGCTGCGGGTGCTGCAGGTGGCAGGTTTAAGAAGGTTGGTGTTGCTGTTAGTGGGAAGGAGGGTGGTTACGAGGATGTGAGTGGCAAGACTGGAGAGGATACAAAGAAGGTTGTAGAGAGCGTAGAAGTTCCTCCTCCTGCTGCAATGCCTATGGTGGAAGCCGATGTTAAGAAAGAAGAGGATGTCGCTATGGTAAATGACGAAGAGGGCGAAGAGATTACCTGGGAGGAGTACGACTTCACAAAGCCAACTGGATGCGATCATGCGAGTTGCCCGGGGTGCAAGACGGATGGCATATGGAGCGGCGAATGGATGGCTGTGGATGCCGTTTGATAAGGGGTGTTTATTGTTCTCATTCTAACTCTGACATTGCTACTGCACTTGCACAACGAGCAGATATCGCAGTAGTCGAGAGTTTGTCATATTGCATAGCGCCGGCGTTCAAGGAGTCAGCACACGGTCCATACTCATGGCAATTTGGAGATTTGTAAGTGTGTTGCAGTTGTTTTACGAAGTTCATTTTTTCAGCTGCTTCTTATCTCCTAATACCCCGGGTTCAATCATGAGATCCTTTTCTGCGATCTTAAGTAATAGGGAGTCTTTCTAGGCTCTTCAAATCCCTCCACATAGTCTTGAACTGCAGTGCATAGTGGCTTTACCCAATAATCAATCTGTGTCCAGTCCGTGCTCTTTCGGAGACCTTCGGGCAAAGGCACCAGGTAGATGATGTACTTGTCTTCGTGTGTAGCAAAGTAAGCGCAAGGTCGGCGGTTTTGAATGCATGCGTCATCCGCGGTCTTTCTGGGCTCACCGCCTTGGCTATACTGTTCGCTAACAGGCTCATCGTGACGACTGTGAATGCAGCACCTTCTCTCCACTCCTCTTGCCGGGTTGTGAGTAAGTTTTGCGTATCGTTTAGCCCTCTTCTTGGTGATCAAGCACATTTCTTTAAAACGTCGCTCAAGCTCGGTTCGGACTGGGATGGGTAGGTTGTTCAAATCTTTCAACAACGTATCGGGACCCGACAAGTTGGGAATCCGCAAGTAAACTGCCAGGTCTGCCGGTTCTCGTAGATCTTCCGCTTTTGCTCGAACATTAGTTTCGGCTTCCGCATGTTCTGTATCGCTAGTAATCTCGATGATGTTCTCCTCTTCCTTTACTAAGATTTGCGCCGCACCCTGGTTGGCGTTCTGAGCTACAGTTGCATCATTTCTTGCTCGCTTCGAGTCGTTGGATATCGCTCGAACTACTCCGCTTTTTGGTAGTATTGACAGGTTCCTGAGCAGAGACAGGATGTATAGCCAATGGAGCATAAGCGAGCGGTTGCTGTAAGAAGAGAGGACGTGTGGCTTGGGAGATATGTGGGAGTGATTGGTTTTGTAGGACTGTAAGAAGTAAGTTTAAGCATGTTCACCAACGGTGGCAACGTGGAATCTACCGGGCATTGCGTCTCTCTCGCGAAGGAGAAGTAGGAAGACACCTTTGATCTTGTCGGTGGGTAGGTACTCAACGAATATGCCACGACCTGTCTCGTCCAGTTTCTGCAAGGCCTTCAGAAGACCATCGGTGTCAGTGTTGGCGTTCATGCTGTCTCCAGATAATCGTCATGGAGCACTCTCGCGGCGTGCCAGTTTGTTGCAACCGGTAGCAGAAATCAATTTGAAGGGAGCGCGTCTGTCCGATGTTCTTCGTTTGAGCGCGTTTGTTGCGATCTTGGCATTGGACCCTTCACGAAGGAGCGGTGAATTAACGGCCCTTCACGTTGCCTACGAGAACGACGTGAGAATTCTAGAGATTCAAAACTTCGTCACAAGACGATGCTATTCTCAAACTACATGTAGGCACACGCTGGCAAAGCTGGATGGCCAGTAGGTTTTCTTTTATTCTTACAATTTCTAGTTACCACCTCACACGCGCGAGTAGACTTTGGGCATTGCCTTAGCCTCTGAACGTTCAGCGTATAGAACTTCTCTGCTTGCCCAGCTATTTTGCCTGTCTCTCAAAATCCTCGTTGGTCTTGTGGGTTTGCCACCGCAAAGGGGTCGAAGAACGCCGATTATTTACACTGGCTCGTCAGCAAGGTACAGTTCATTGTGGTCGGCGTGCTTACTCTATCCAATATCTGAGCTCAGTCCAGATATTACTCACCCGTCTCCCTGGGGGCAGGGGCACGAAACATATGTTCATTGTACCGTCGGCCAATTTAACAAAGTGTGCACAAGGATGACCACCTGTTATGCACTGGTCGTCCGCTGTCTCCTTAAGACCGCCACCCATAGTATAAAGAGACCTACTACTAAGACGAGTGTTTTTCGAAACGATCAAGGACCGGATACATGCAGGCATGGTCATGTAGTGCTCGGGATTTTGCAACAATTTCTCATAGTTATCAAGTATCCATGGTTGTGACCTCCATACTTCTGCAAAACGGCAGTGAATGTTTTGTTGAACGTCGTTTGGTAGTTCCGTAAAGGTCTTGTAGACCTGTTTCCCATCAAACCCCCGGATAAGAAGGCATACAGGTAGATTGAGATGCCCATGGTAGTCCGCTGCAGTAGTATGGACAAAACGGGCTTGTGTCGAACCTTCTCCAACAGGATGAGATGGTAGAAGCATACCATAATAACCATTGCCTCCGATACCATCTTGCACTGCCGGGGACTGAGAAGATGATGCAGCCAGGCTGTTACGACTGCTACTCGCAGAGCTAGTTTGTGCTTCTGGAGGTTCGATGGTTTGTGTCCTTTCAAGGTTGGGTGATATAATTGGGGCCGAGACACTGCCAATTCTGCTACCAGGTTGTACTGGTGGAGACTCCTCCCGTTTTATTGGAATTTTTGGCTGCACAACAATATTGGAATCTTCCCACTCGTCGTCACTAACAAGATCAATCGTCTCATGCTCTTGCTTGACTGCCACTGAGTGCAAGTTGTTCCCGACGACTTCGGTCGGAGAACTATCGGTCCTGGGTCGTTTGTGGTTCCGCAGAGTCACCGCGGTGTGTGCTCGACTGGTTACATTGCTAGGCTCTTCGCGTGCAACATGTACGGTAGGCTCAGCATGAGGGCTTTGATCCAATTGAGTCTGAATGGCAACGTTTTCTGAGAGTGTTAGTTGACATATGTTTGGGATCGTGGTGGTCGGACCAACCTCGATCCTGGTCTCGTTCTCGAAGAGCGACCTTGAGAAGCGCAATGAGGTCCTCTTGCGGCAGAAAACCCAATATGCGATCACGGCCTGCCTCAGTCAGTCGCTGTAGATCGCCCAGTAGACCGTCGATCCGATCGGTATCACTCATACTGCAAGCTGCATGCTGTGTGATGTGCACAGATGCCCGTGTCATTGATCGGACCCACGACCGCCGCGCGATCACGTGATACACGCGCTAAAGGGGTGGTCTGTGCAGGAACATCGAAGTTACATCTCATTGCTCTCTCTAGTTGGATAACGTCGCATCTCACAGATAATACAATCTCAACTCCGAACCACCACACGTTACACAAAGACGATATGGTAGGAGAACACCTGGCTTCAAAATCTGTCGCGAAGGTTAGCACAGAGGCGTGTTATCAAACTTACCGCCGTGACAACAGCTCTTACCAAAGGAACAAACATGCTCTAGTCAAACGCTGATCATCCTACTCAACTTTACCACCCAGGTTTGCTTCTCACTCGAGCGTCGTAGCATTTTCTAACCTATTTAGTGAACCGCGTCTTCGCACTAGGCAATTTCCAGGCTTCCCCATCAAGATAGTCGCAGCAAGTAGCAACCGCTGAAGACGGCTTAGTTACATGTGGAGTACGCAGATCATACCTAGCGTAAGGTTTTACGGCCGTAAGGTCCAAAGCGAGTGTGGACTTCACGTAGTTTGCGTAGCCGCTAGGCTGATGCTACCCTTGAATTTTACGTCATCGCAGACAGATGTTCAGCCGTTATGTAATGGGGTGACTGAGTAGACCCTCCTTTCTCAGCCAGGACTATCAAGTCCCCAGAACCCAGCAGACACCGCGCAGCAACAAAGCAAGAGACTTAGGCTCCACTGTTCGTGCAAATGCAATATTGAAAATCACTCATTCCGTAATGACGAACTATATGCTCGACTAAGGCTCAAAGCCAAAGCATATGAATGTGCATATCTAACAACCTACTTAGATAACACCATAAAGTCCTCAAATGATGCTTTAACTTGTGATCATCGCAATACGTGGCGATAGAGCAACGGAAGAACTTCCGCCTCCCACTCTTGATCTGCAGACAGCGCATAGCTTCACAACAATGCCAGTAGCACAAAACTCGGCTACTAGCATAATCCTGTTTCGCATGATTCGACTGTCTAAACCATCATCCCCTCACCCTTACGTACGAGACCGGAGGGCGAGGCTTGGAGCGATCGAGTCAATCACTAATCAGCCGCAAGGCATTCTACCAGTTTACCCAGGACTGATCGTGTTCAAGGATCATGCTTTTGTCGAAACAGCATGTACTGCGACTGAATCACAGCTAGGTGTCTATTCGCTCAAGAAACCTGCGAAACAATATATAAAGCGTCTGAACTTCTCCTGTCTACTCAAGCAGAAAGCTGTCCCTCATCAAACAGCCAACTTCCAATTACAATGCCTCTCTGGAGAATCTACGCCCATCCCGACACCTTCACTCTTGATCAGAAGAGAGGCATTGCCGCCGCAATAACGAAACATTATGATATCCTACCAGCCTTTTACGTCGATGTCATCTTCGTCGATTGCAAAGAGGGGAATGTATGGGTTGGTCCAGAATCAAAGACGAATTTTGTTCGCATTGTCGTAGAACAGATTGCACGGGCAATGCCAAGTCCAGACACTGCAGAAGGTCGAGCATGGCGTACTGGATGGATGGACAAGATTAACGAGGTATGTGGCTGGCATGCGTTGTGTCATGCAGAACACTCTGACTTCATACGTAGACTCTTCGTCCATACATACTCGATAGAAAGGAGCTTGACTGGGAGATGCATATCTCAGAGACCCCGCGGGATTTGTGGCGCGTTCAAGGCATCGATCCCCCACCAACGGATTCCGAGGCAGAAAAAACTTGGAAGGCAAAGAATTACGCGCATCCCTACTGAACAGTCAATACTATCAGACATGATCGGGTCAAGTACCAGGTTGATAGAAAGGCGAATCTCTTGTACAATATATAGTCATGAGCGGAGATAGTCGCTCTTCCTAGCCTTTCTTTCCATTTGATTACATCGGTAGCGCCCACTGCGCGACCTCCGATGTTACCGATAGGTACCTCAAAGGAAGCCTTCGTCGGTACCTTGGAAAAAACGAAAACCTTGAAATGGGAAGCCATAGTATGGTGAGGTTACTAGTAACAGTATATTCAATGCTATTTACTCCAGTAAAATATCAGCCTGTTGATTGATGCCTCCGGATCTTCAAGTACGGATGGATCTCCAGGGAACCTTGCACGCAAGAAGTCTCGTGCCTTCTGTTTCAGTTCGTCGCTCTCCGTAAGACTACCGTCATTTACTGTGGCGAGGAGGGCACCTAAGCTCCATTGCGCTCGCGCGACAAATAGTTCCGAGACTGGAATGCGAGCTTGTGCAAGCCCCTGCCAGATCTCTAGGGTCTTTCGAAAACAGCGTCTATTGCGTTAGACGGATTAGCTTTGAGTGTGTGGCACATTGATCATCTGGCGGATAGCTAACTTACTCGGCTTCGCGCGCATTGTAATCCGCAGAATCTTCGCGTGCAAAAAGCGTGCCTGTCTTGTGCAAGGAGTCTGCAGTCACGGGATGTTCTTCACCCAACTCTTTTGCGTAAAGAATAAGGACTTCCTTGTGCAACCGCAAAGCTTCCTCATATCGCTGGCTCTTCATCATCCAATTACCGAGCGTATAGTCAACAGCTTCTGGCGAAGTGGTCGGCTGCAAACGAGCCTCGTCCAAGGCTCGCTTTGCCTCACTCATTCTACCGCCCCAAAGGTAGCAGTTGGCCAGGTTCTGCATGATATTACCCATGCTACACTCTTTCTCCATATGCAGTATCCGACATTGCTCAATAGCGGCCTTGTGATACCTTTCGGCTTCTTCAAATCGCTCCACGGCTGTATGAGTGATACCGAGGTTTGATAGAATCCGTATGTACAACGTTGTCTTCAAAAGCTCTGGGTTTTGGGCTGAAGCAAGCATCAAATGTTGATGCGACAACACTATCTCTTCTAGGGCTTGTTGTTGACGACTTGTTTCGCAGCAAAGGCGGCCGTGTATGAAGTACACGAGTGCCAGAGTCTCGTTCTCAGGACTTTTGACTTTATCGAGCAATTCTTGAATGTTGCCAAAGACTTGATCTCCAAGTCCGTATTGTGCAGACTCGAAACCATAATTTAAGATCTTCGTCATGACTTGGAGCAGTATTACTGCTTCTTCGTTAACGATGATATCTTTACAGCGATCATATATGCTACGAATATGGCTGAGTACCTTCTCTATCGAGTCCCACATGCGTGGGTTCCTAATCATCAGAAGGTCTACTTCTGGAGAGGATTTGTGGAGCAGATGGATAGAAAAGCGGAGCGCATTCTGATAACGATCGGTGTCCTTCTCTAGTTTGCGTTGGATTGTTTGCTGAAGAAGGCGATGGATGTTGAAACTGTTGCTGGCATGGTCATGGTCGATCAAAGATTGGCTTGTCAGATTGGCTTTGGCTTCGAGAAGACGCAAAGAATTACCAAGTATCTGTCCACCCATCTGAGAGATATCCGCAACATCGAAGATGTCGGCAGGGATAGAGTCTGGGTCGAACAATGACAGAACATCTAGTATGACCAGGCCTCCAGGAGAGATGGTTTTTGATGATATCTCCCAGACGGTAGCCATTGTTTTCTCGTTTTCCGATGCTCCGGGTATCTGGTACTCATCCATGGAATCACTGTTTCCTTGATACAGTCGTTTGAATTGGGAAGGTTTACAATTCATGTGAGTCATATATGCACCTGCTTGTCGGATCGCGAGAGGCAGTCCACCGAAATATCGTGCTAGCCATTCCAGGGCTTCTTGATCGTCCGACGATAGTGGCCATGTCTTTGGTACCAATTTGCGAAGGAATTCTGACCCTCCGGCATCGGTAAAGGCCTTTATCTGTATTGCATGCTCCGCCAATATTCCTTGCGCACCTGGGTTACGGCTGGTGACGAGTGCCGAACCGCTATTGGAGCAAGGCCAAAACTCTCCAAGTACAAATGGATCATCGGCGTTGTCAAATATCATCAAGAAACTGTTTGCTACTTGAGATCAGAGTCAAGTACGTTATATCGAGGGTAGATTCATACTAACCATGGTTGTTTATCCAATGCAACACTGAAATATGAGCTGTGGTCTCCTCAAAAGGGATACCCAACTGCCTCGCAAGTTGGATGAACTGAGTTTTGAGCTTCTCATGACCATCTGCGTAGAACCAGAGGATAACTTTGTATCTCCCGGTGTCGAACTGACGATACATGTACTCCCTTGCGATGGACGATTTTCCGCACCCACCTAAGCCATGTATGGCAACACTTTTGAAGCGTACAGGGGCCCCGTTCGAATTTGTGTGCATACACGTCTCCAGTTGAGCCATGTAATCGTCCCGGTCGAAGAAATCGTTGTTTCTCGGGCAGTTCTGCACAAAGCGGAATGGAAATACGACTTTCGGATGCTTCTCCGCATTGGCATACTTCTGGATGGACTGAAGAATATCGTCTCCCTTCTTCTCTACCATCCCTTTCGTAGCTTTGTTGAGTTCTTTTGCCTCTTCGCCCCTCTTTTCAGCCGCCTCAGCGGTCGCTGTCTCCACCTCCAGGCGAAGCCACCCTGTACGGCTGCTGATTCTGGTATCGCATTCAGCGAAGCGACCTTCTATACCAGGAGTGAACAATGTCTTGATTGCATTCCCTAATCATTGATTAATACTATTCCTAAAGCTCTTCGCTTGGTACTCACAGCATGGGGGTTTTCTGAAGTACATGATAGCTTCGAGTATAAACTTGAAGAACTCCGAACAAGTTTCTTTTATACTTTCGCTCAGCTGTGTGTATGTATTCGGGGGAAATAGCTTCAACCAACGGTCAAAAAATTGAAGATACTTTGACAGAGATTCTAGCTGGTAGGAAACTCTCTCAACCAAGGACATGGTGCGAATAGAGACCTGCCATAGATGTCAGTTTGTAATCTAGCCTTTTTTGGCCTTACATGGACGACCGGTCTGGGGAGGTGCCTTACTGCGAGTAATATGCGTATGCCACCCCATATCAACCCAGCCGATAGAGAACCGCCGCTACCGACTGCGACGTCGATAGCCTTCCCAAAGGATAACACATGTTCAGCAATGGGATTTATGCGCTTCAACGTACGATAGAACCTATCGTCCTCATGTTTTTTCCTCAAAGGTTCGAAGATCTCCGCAATAACTACCTCGTTCACCGAAGCAGTTGGCGCTGGAGGAGCACATATGGCTCGATCTTTTGGTTTGAGTTGTTTCAAATGCCCGTCAATAACAGCTAACCAGATATTATCCGTCTCTCTGGGAGCGGTCGCCTTGTTGGCCTGACCAACGACATCATTGACCGCTTTGACTGTATCTGTACGCTTCTCGCTGGATTTGGCTGTGGATAGTGTAGAAGCTTGAGTAGACGCAAACGATGGTGTATTAACCAGCGTAAGTCCGGTGCCGATGGGGGACAATGTTCGCGGAACCATAATGGCATCTGAATTGGTTGACAAGCTACACCCAAGGCGATACAACGGGCGGAGACGGTACTAGCTAGAAGATCCATCAGTCAAGTGTTCGTATGCATCGCTATACTTCTAGATATCCGACTTGTGTGCCCTGCTTGGGCCGTATCGGACATTCCTCTGACTGTAGGCTGACACAAGGCAGGCTCTGTACTCCGCAGGTCCTGCTTGTGCAAGAGGCCTCGGGCTATGCTAGTAGGCTCAAGATGTAGATCTTTCAATGACGCATCAAGCGTCTGTACCAGCACCAATCTAGCAGGTTGTGCCATAGGCCTCATTCTACGCGGTATGAGCATGAGTGGCACTATTACGGGTGTCTCGGATACCTAGTTGAACGTCAGTGATTGGATTTCAGCCCACTCGTGTTCACATAAACGGCTGAAGATGCACTTTCGCACAGTGCATGAATGGTGACCTCAGTTTTGACAACGCAGCTTTCCATCCTTCCATTTACGTAAATTGCAAGTTGATTGTGGCGCTTATCACTGTTGCACCACGTTGCATATGCGTATCTTACTGCGGGGCTTCTTGTACAATCCTGAGGGGGGGTAGGGTGGGTGGTTTAGCGATATGATAGGGCTAGCATTTACCCACACGCTACACATAAGTACCAAACGGCGCGCACCACCTATCTTGACAGGGCCACTGTACTTCTTTGCAATACTATTCAAAGCATCCAAGACACAGCCAGACATCGCAAGCCCCTTCATCATGCCTTTCGTGACCAACGCTCGCGCAGCCACGGCTGCTGTGAAGTATGCCATTCAACAACCGTACACGTATTGCTTCAACATTACTGACGGCTCATAGGTTGCAGACCAGGGCTATTAGCGCAGCATCCCAGGCGCAGGCAAAATCTCAGCCTTGGAGGGCGTTTTGGCCTCCTAGAGCTGAACAGTTCAGTGAGGCGGAGAAAAAGAAAATGCCTTGGTTGACATGGAAGTATGACCCGACTAAGCCTACCGATCGCCCATGGAGGGAGTGGATGCTGGAGAACCAGAAGACGGTTGCACGACGCGGAGGACTCTAGGCTGCCGCATTGCCTTACACCGATTTCGATTTGGGTGTTCCTTGTCAATCGGGTAGTTGAACACTTGGCGTGAGAACCGAACCACTGTCGTTTCTTGTGCACTAATTGCTGAGACTACTATTCAATTTTCGACCTCGAGTCACTTTAAGTCCAGATATACGAATACAGATGTGCTACAATAGCTGTTCCCTTTGAGTCAGTCAGATTTGAGATAGATATTAGCTCAACCCTAGCCCAGAAATATCGATTGAAGGTGGTAGACCCAACAATAGCTCGCTCATGACCTTACCACTCCCTAGAGATAATGTCACTCCATCACCGAAGTGGGCTGTGTTCAGATACAGGCCTCCTTGGCTGTGGTGATAGTCCTGGAGATCTTCCGTTTGTTTGGAGGAACGAAGTTCCTCCTGGGAACTTTTCTCCTTGCCGAGTAAATTCCAGTCCACCTTTGTGATGATTGGGTGTTTGAACGTAGCAAGCGGCCTATAGCATCTTCCCACAGCAAAGATGTCTAACTCGTCGTCTTCAGGTATGCGAAGATACTGTTTCGTGAGAGCCTTCATACTCTCGATTTCAGACGGCTGCGCTTGTATCGATTCTGCGCGTTCTGGAAGCTCTTCTGGTATAGCTCCCCATCCCCCTACATACAGTTCACCCCCTAAGAAACTAGTAATGTCGAGACCCTGTCCATCCGGAGCATCATTCTGGAAAAAGACTTGCTCGCTGCCCTTTCGATCGTCCTCTGGTTTCCATCCGGGTGTACGTATCCGGAAATGGTTCCCTGCTGAGGCCGTGGAATTCATCGGCAACTGCAAAGTCGCATTCGGAAACAGGGTTGAGAAGACACGTGGGGACCACGGCCCCGCTGCTATCACTAGACTTCTACATGAGATGTTGAGTAGGCCGTGATCTTGTTGTTCGAGCTGAACACTCGAGACATATGTCGATCCTAGTTTTGCCTCGGCCGATATTGCTTTTGCGTTGAAAACAAATTTAACGCCTAGTTTCTTGCATTCGTTGAAGAGAAACAGACAAAACTGAGCAGGATCACTTATCGGTCAGTCTAAATCGTTGTGATAGGAGAAGTACATACAGATGCGACGCATGAGGGGGGCCAGACATGCGCTGCACTGACCAGTGCTTTTTGGGTTTAACCCAATCCGGGAGCGCGGATAGTGGCTGTTCCACGGGAGGGGTTGGGCCCCAATCATCACCCGGTTTAGGTGTACCCGTAAAGTTGTCCGGGGTGATGCGGTAGACGGTCGACTCGCTAAAGCCGAACTCTGCTGGCCCACCTGGAAAAGCCACTTTTTGAAACAGGTCGTAAGACAGAACGCCCAATTCTGCGACACCAGTTGCGAACCCAAAATCTCCCAGTCCGCCTGTCGCTTGACCGGAGGCAGCAGGACTGATGTGTGCCGAACGTTCAACGACGATGATCCCGCTGCCAGGTGATGTGGATTCCGCCTTGGCATTCTCCCGATGAGCAAGCGCCAGTTGATAAGCCGTTGCAAGACCAATAACACCTGCCCCTAAAATGACAGTATCGGTCTTTAGCGACTCATCCTTTGGAGAGGGCAGAGCTTGCTGAGTTGTCGACCAAAACACGCCCATAGTGGGAGGAACCAGATTGCGGGAGTGGCATAATTCGAAGAGAAGGAAGAAATTTATGGTTCTCATCATGATTTGCAACGCGTCACGGAGTAAACGCCGTGGTATGGTAGAGGAAGGTTCTAAAGTTTGCAACCTTCTTCATTGATTGTAGTTTCCTTTTATGATCACGCCTGCAGTGGCGTGTTCCCGATCGTTGACGTATCCATTTAGGCTTAGGGCCATTGGAGGGTTCCAATCTGGCGTGGGGTCTGGGTCTTACAAGGGATGGAATGTGCCCCGAGACGCTATAGATGTCGCAACCCGTCGGGTTGTGGGGCCATTGTTTGTCTAACGATTGGTGCACGCACATTAGCCTACACAAATGTTCGAGCACCATGGTCAGTTGTCTTACATCCACGGTTGGCTTCCGCAGATGCCACACGGGTGCAGACGTCATTGCTCATCCAGCTGTCGCAGCGCAATCACGTACTTGTCTCTGTCCACCACACACGCGAATTTCGCAGTACCAATGCAACTTCACCATGGGTCCTCCTGCCCTTCTCCAGCGTTTGAACGCGCGCGCCAGTGATCTGATATCACATCCACCAAAACTCATATATGTTTTTCTTCTGATCGTGTTCTTGGAGCTTGAGGAGAGTGTGCAAAAGGCACCCACGATTCGTTTGCTAGAAAATGCCATTTGCTCACAACACTACCAGCATGAGCCGAATGTTGGTGACATCAAAGAGAGCATGTGCAAGACAGCTCCCATACAGTCAAAGCTTGCACACATCCGAGGAGCCTTGAGTTTATTCGACGCCGTTCCTGGTAATCTTGCTGCTTGAGTTCCCTACAGTTTTACAAACACTTACATATAGCAGTCATTCTCCTCGGCTCCTTCTATGGCTCTTTGGCCGATCGCAAAGGCCGACGAGTACCATTCGCCATGGCGGTATCTGGTATAATCTGTCAGATGGCTTGCATCTATATTGTTTGTTCGACAACCCACGCGCGTTTGCAAGTCCTGGATCTGATTATACATTAGGTCGTATGTGGAATCGATTGCCTATCGAGGCAGTATGGGCGTCTTCTGTTTTCCGCTTGATTGGTGGCGGACCAAATCTTGCCATCGCCCTGTGTCTCACTATGGCTTCTGATCTCTCCACGGACGATACCAGGTAAGTTCAGGGCGTTTAATCTCACAGACTATGGCGAGATTCACTAATGATATCAACAGAAGCAAATCCTTCTATCGTGTGTTTACGGCCTCGTTAGTTACTGATATGATCAGCCCTACTATAGCGTTCGCCACGCTGCGTCATTCTTTATGGTTGCCATACCTTGTTTGCTCGGTGTCGCTACTTTTTACATACCCAGTCTTGCTGTTGATGCCAGAAACCCAGCCTCATACGAAAGAGTCTGACGGTTTGGAGGACATTGCAGTCGAACGCACAGGATTGAGTGCTTATCTGAGATTCTTAAAAGATTGGAGGATAGCAATAGCAGTGATCACTGTCTTCTTGGCACAATTTCGGCAGAACACACTAGAGATATTGCTACCATACGCTTCGGTACGATTTAACATGGAGTTAGGCAAGGTAAGGCCCAATCTCTTGAGTCAAAGTATTACACACTGATCTTGCACAGACTGCAACGCTTCTCTCCGTAGTTTCAGCGGTCAATATTGTAGTGTTCTTGATTTTGCTTCCTATGGCAACTACCTACCTGCAAGAGAAACAGCATGTTACATCACATCGAGTCAACATATGGGTCGCTCGTACTAGCGGTGCAACCCTTGCCATTGGAGCTGCAATTCTTGCTGCAGCCCCTAACATTGGTTTGGTTGTGTTGGGTGAGTTATCCTCCTGAATGGCGAAAGACACTTTCTAACAACAAAGCAGCCCTGATCATCTATGCGACTGGTTTTGGGGTTCGACTATCAATCCTGGCAGTGGTGACTGCTTTTGTTAGTAGCAAGCAAGAGACAGGAAGACTCTACACTATGGTTGCGACTACAGACGCTATTGCGCATATGATAGCAAGCCCTTTACTCCAATGGGTATGGGGACGTGCCCTCACTTTGGGAGGCAGATGGATTGTCCTGCCGTTTTTGGTCCTTATGGTAAGTCTGAAACCTGATCTTCGGTTCGCACGACTCACAAATGCAGTGCATCTTCCTATTAGCTTTTGGATTCTCTTGTTTCTTACAGGAGCCAGAAGCATGTAATCCAGACGACGACTTGGGCGCCGCCGAACGAGAGGCACTTCTTCCAGAAGAAGAACGGGCAAGCGGTGTGGAAGGATCACGCGTGTACACAAGCTGAGATATGCAATTACACGCTAGATATCATTGGTGCCGTATCGTTGTTCACGGAGTGTTCGAACAATCGTCTTTTTATGCTCTCTCTTGCTGTCATGGAATTCTCCTTCATCATGTTCCTTCACAAGATCAGTGATACCCTATTTCAAAATCAGGAAAAGCCAATTATCTGCCCTATGCGACACAACCCTTGCAGATGTACCCTCAGACGTGACGTATTTGGGCTTTGCCCATGTGCACGGACCGATCAAGGCCGAAGAACGCTCACCGATCAGAGCCGGAGAACGCTCACCGGAAAACCTAGGGCTTACCATGCGTGACGGCCCAACGACCCGGACGGCCCAACGACCCACCTGAACACCAAAACAACCCTACAACTTGAGGCTGTAGCGCCTCGCACAATAGCTGTTATCGCGACATATCTTGGTTGAGAGGTCTATAGGCATTAATTGATATACGTAGCTATTGATATCGCGTAGAAGGGGTGATGTTGCGGCTACGTCGTGACCTGAGAGGTGGCGCGCCTACAACAGCACCTTGAGGCTCTCTACTACCTTGAGGCCTCGCGATAGGCCTCTTTTTGAGTAGCCTTTGCAGTAGCCTTAAAGCTACTTCTCTCTCTTCTGGGCAGGTTTGTAGGCTTGTTGGAGTAGTTTTGCTGTCCTGCGAGCAGCTGCCCTAGAGGCCTTTTCAGCAGCCTCCTCTGCCTTCTCCTTCTCCTCACTATCCTAGCTGCAGTTCTTGCTTGACGCCTCATCTCCTTCTCTCTTAACTTTGCCTCCCTTGCTTCCTCACGAAGCCTGCTTGTTTCAGCTTTTTGGAGTTGTACCTGCTCCTCCTCAAGCACCTGAAGCTGCTGGCGATCACGTGCCTCCTCACCTTCCTTGGAGACCAGACTACACCTCCACCGTGATACTCCTCGGGCTCCTGAACTAGGAGAGGCTTGCCTCGCTTCCTGCGCGTTCGCTCATTGATCAGAGCCTCGCGTAGGCCCTTAACTTCATGCTCAAGAAGAGTCTTTTGAGTTGAGATTTGGTAGAAAGCTTGGCTTAGCTTTTGAGCTCGTCTATCACCTCGATCCTTCACTACCTGACGCAGCAGGCCTTCAGTCTTCCTCCAGTTTGAGGCACTCAAGGCTGAGGACTCGCTATCGCTTGAGGGGTTTGAGCTAGTGTTAAATCTTCTTAGTATAACCTCAGGATTAAAGGGTGAAAGGCCTGTAGCCTCGAAGGCCTTAAGGATCGTTGTTTCCTTAAAGGAGGCCTCCCAGGCTCGGTAGAAGAGGGGGAAGAAATCCCTCTTACCCATTGAGACGAGGCCCTGGCTCCTCTCCATAAAGGCTGAGATCTCGTTTGAGTATGCGGTCGAGAGAGGCTTAAACAGGGCGACGTCGAGAGGCTGCAGCGTGTGGGTTGAGTGAGGAGGATAGATCGCGAGGAGGATCTTGTTCTGGTCACAATATTCGATAAAATCCATCGTGAGGTGAGATCCATGGCCATCGAGAATGAGTAATCGATAGCTTGAGCGAGCCTTTGCCTTCGTGGCTTGATCAAACACTCGTTTAAGCCAGGCAAGGCCTATCTTATTGTTTGTCCAGCCTGAAGGCGATGAAGAGAAGAAGGCTTGATGGTCGTTAGGATCAAAAGCCTGTAGCCAGGTGTCTTGTATTGAGCTGGAGTCTGACTGATAAATGAGAGTTGGCTTAAGGTGAGATCCATCAGCGCATATACAGGCCAGCACGGTTATCCACTCTCGCGAGCCATCCTGGATATTATTCCTCCTCTTTCCATCCTCATACGAGGCCCTGCTGAAGATCCTCTTTGAACGGCCTACAACACCAAGGAGGAAGCCCTTCTCATCCATATTGTAGGTGTGACGAGGCTCAACGTGATACTGCTCTATCTTCTCGCGTAGGAGGTCGAAGTAGAGCCTATACTTCCTCCCTGAATCAGCCTTGTGGCGATTGTTGTCAATACCTGTTGTCCATTTTGAAACAAGCTTATCAGGATATCGCTGAACAAAGCGATCAACCCAGTGTATTCCAAGCTCTTTCTTTGCAACTTGTGAGCCAAACCTTCGTAACATAGCTCGTGTAGGTGGTAGACCTTGCATTGTAAGGCGATTAATATAGAGTAGAAGCTCCTGCTCCTGTTGTGGGTGGAGAGCCTGGCGATTTTGAGCCTCGAGGCTGCGTGGGGCTGATATGCCTTGGTGTCTTCGCCTGAGCGTTGTATAGCTACAGCCATATTCTCTTGCAATTTTTCTATAGCTAAGTTGTTCTCTAGGTCCTAGCGATTCTATTGCTGCAAGCGCAGCCTCAATACCAGCCATGGTTGTGGAGTTATCGCGTGTTGAAGTCGAGGTCTAGTTTTGGTGGGTGGGTCGTTGGGCCGTCCGGGTCGTTGGGCCGTCACGCATGGTACCGATCGCGGCTCGCATCCACACCATCACTTTTGTGTAGCCGTGGGGTATCTTTTGTCTGATTTGCTGGATATACCTGAAGGAATAATTGCATATGCAGTGCCTGTTTAACAAGTTTGAGTTATCGGTGATGCCTAAGTAGGTTCTGCGTAATACTGCAGCCTGTTCAATGTTGTGGGTTGCGCCAGCCTGACACTCAGTGTACCTCGACCCTATTGCCTTTTTATCGCAATGTCTAGCAGGTTCATCGCTCGAGTCACATGTAGATCAAACAGAATCGGTCTGCTTTCACGCCAGACGATGGCCGCGAGACCGATTGGCGCCTCTCGCCCCATGTTTAGCACGTCTTCGATGTCTCAGCTGGAAGATGCTTCCAACATTGTTACCCTTCTCGAAAACACTCCGTATAGAGCGCGAGATGTGCGTCGCATTCATGTTGGGACAACGAATTTCGCGTATCGAATATTTCTCAAAGAACCTCTTCGGGATGGGGTCCAAACGGCGATACTCAAATATTCCGCCCCTTTGACTGCAACCGAGCCACGGGTTCCATTCTCACCAGAAAGACAGGCATTTGAAGCCGAAGCATTGGCCCGGATTCCTTGGAATGACTTCGACTATCCAGAAGTCCCTCAATTTGCTCCCAATAGCTCGGCAAAAGTTCGGCTTCCTGAACTGTACCTATCTGTTCCTCAACAGCATTTCTGTATCATTGAAGACTGTACTCCTCGTCCTGGAGTGGAAGCCGTATGGGATCAGTCGACGCATTCGTTTCGGGAGTTGCTGGAAGATCAACCTGAAACAGAGTTGAAGTATCGGGCCGCAAAGTCTCTAGGATCCATGCTGGGCAACTTCCTGGCCCAGCTGCATCTATGGGGCTTAAGAGAAGATAATCACACCGCTGCCATGCGCCTCTTTTCCGGAAACGTTCCGTCCAAAGATCTTGTAACACAAGAGCTCTTTACAGATTTTGCGACAAATGTAGAGCAGTGCGGCTATACAATGACTCCATCTCACCGATCGCAACTTCGAAGAGAGCTCGAGAAAGTCAATATGGATTTGAATACTGACACTCAATCCGTGTCAATGGGAGACTTCTGGTGATAATCGCTATCTATCTGGTGCATTTTCTTGACTAATCTACCCCAGGATGGGCAACGTCCTCATCAATCTCGACAACAACGACCGTATTCGAGAAGTGTTCGTCATAGACTGGGAATTTGTCAACATGGCGCCGACGTGGCTCGATGTGGGTAATTTTATCGGCGAAGCCTTCCTCATCGGCTACTTTGAGAGTACGGATGATGCCTATATCCATGTACTAGAGTCCTTCATTGAGGCTTATCGAGACCACGGAGTTCTTCTGGATGCCTCGCGAGCGCTCCAGTTTGCAGGCGCGCATACCATGATGTCTTTGTCTCGACGCATTATTTCACCACGCAGCAAAGCCACTTTGGGAACAGCGAATTCATATGTCGACACAGCACTAAAGTTCATTACCGATCCAGAGTTCTGTTACCTGCAAGAGAGAGATGAAGATCCTTTGATGACCTTAGTCAGCTTGTTAAAGCAACACAGGAAAGCGGCCCTAGCCTCGGTGAACTAGTCCAATCCACCTTTCATTTCCGCCAATTTCTCCGCTAGCAACTCTACTGGGGTCTCGGCAGGCAGTATCTGATTCTGTTAATCAGCAGAAGATCCATATTCATTGTTAAACCCCAGCTGAAACGTACCTCTTCGCGAGTATCTTCACCCGCGGTACCCTTTGGGAATATGACAACGGATAGGCACTCGAAACTCTCCCTAGGGCGGGCAGTAGAAGCCACCATTGGATTCTGAAAAGCGGCGTGAGCGCATACTGCCTCAATGTCAGAGTATTTTCTCGCTGAACGAAGAAAAACTGTACTTACGTCGAGCGTGGCCTTTGGTGGCATGCGTATCGAAGGTCTTAAAAACGAGTATTTCGTGTGGCTGATGGTTCTCAAGGAAGTACCATTTGTGCTCTTCGTTCCATAGCACATTGTAATTCTCTCGGATGCGATGTACATATATGTTATCCGAGGAAATGAGATCATGCGCTTTGTTGAGGGAAGTGTAGTCCATAAGGGCCAATGGCCAGTCTTCTAAAGGGCCAAACAAGGGTCTCCAAGTACTATCGCGCACAACAAGCATCAGTATCGTAGAGTAGACTGTTTGAGCTTCACATACTGTATGACTGCCCATCTACGAGTGGACATATCGGTATATCCTCGCGCAGCAAGGGCGTCTTGCACTTCAGAGTACGAACCGTCAGGCGTCATATCTGTATAGTTGATTAGCCGCAATAACATGCGCACCTGAATAAGTATGCATACCAACATGCACACCCTGCACGGGTTGCGGAATAGCCCCGTTTGTACCGCGGGGTAGCTTGGGAAAGTGTTTGTCGCGTCTACGAACCTGGAAGCCTTTCATCAGCTTATCATCACCTTCTAGGGCCATAGACGAGACCATCGCAAAGTAATTGCAGAGCATACCTGATGAGAGAATGCTACGGTGTCTTCGCAACCTGGTATATGTTTTCGCAGAAAGTGCTCGACGCCCTTTCGGGCTTTGCTACGCACCAGCGCTTCATCGGCGTATTCATCGTATTGCATTACATTGCACAGCGCCCTATCGCTGAATGCATCTTCTACAACCACTTTAAATCCGTTTCGATCGAGCGTAAATTTCTCATGTATGCCTCGCAAGCCTGTCACCGGGATGTTGTGGTACGGGACGGAAACTTCATTGGACTGAAGACCTGGGGCAAAAGCGCGCTCGGGGATGTTGATGTGATACGGCTTAACTGTCCGGTACTCGGGCCGATTCTCAAGGTAGTGGAATGTTGCACGCGTTGTTAAGAGTCGGCGGCAATGATGAGACGTGACACCTATTCTTGGAATTCTGATCACAGAGCGCAGAAGGAACTGTGGTGGTAAAAGTGTGACAAGAGACATGGGGAACAGCAATTGAAAGGAGAAAGAAGTTCAAATACGTCTGCAAGGCTGGGGGCAAAGAGGCATGTATATAAGCGCTCATCTGTATGTATGACTATTGGTTGGCGCGTTGGTGTTCGCTAAACTACCAAGAAAGAGAGTGCATATCTACCTACCTGGGTACTTAGATATCCCACACGCGACAACCACGGGTCGTGCTCCTCCCAAACAACATCGCTCCCAGTAAGAACCTATGGAATCATTGTGTTGTGCTGCAAGACGCTGTTGAAATCGAATCAAAAGCCAGCCCTGTTCAGACGCAAGACCATTATTCCTATTTAACCCTACCTGAGTGTAGGCGCTCTGCCGCCTAGGTGATTGCCTTGATACATCTGTTGCTTGCGAAACGATTCCATATACAAGGCTTCGCAGCAATTCCACCTCATCATGCTGTTGCTATAGCAAGCCCAGACAAACTTCTCGCATCCAAGAAGCTATTTATATGTTCAGTCTCAGTTCTAGTCTCATTCTTCCACTTGACCGGACCGCGCACTTGGAACATGACGACAACTTATCCACATGAATCTGCCCTTAGCACTTAGCGCATTACAGTGTATGCTGACACACTCCTCAGCCTGACGAAAGGCAGACAATATAGTAATCTCCCATGTTTCAGTAACACTCGAATTTTAGCATTCATCCACGAACTAACAGACAAGCAACTTGATTATGTCGTCGCCAGACTCTTACAGCTCGGTCACGATAAATGGGTGATTAGGCATCACGTGGGCGACTCGGATAAGATTGAGTTGGGTGAGCGTAAGTAGATCCGACTACGCTCAAAGCTGTAGAGTCTATGCTGACATCATGTCTCATCCTAGTGAGTAATCAGGAATTTGGCGAGAGAATAGCAACTTATTGGAACGAAAAGATTGATGACACCAATGACAGAACCCATGCTTGGAGAAGATTGATCATGGAAAAGGTGCTATCTCGTTTGCTTGACTCCTGTGTGTCGAGACATAAACTTGATTCGACACGTAGTAAGCCATCCACATAAGCGAACGCGAATTTGATACTGACCATCAACAGTGGTCACATCGCCAGAAGGTAATCCAGACTGGGCTGCGATATGTGCTAGGAAGATTATGGACAGGATCGTCCCAGCAGAAACGGACAACGATGCTCCAACGACAGTGATAGTGACGCACCAACCAGATCGGAGAACAGGGACTGATGGCAGACAAGGATGGTTTGGCTTTGATTCGAACAGTGATCGACGAACAGAAACATAGCTCGTACGCTTGATGAAAGTGCTAGTGGAATCATCCGGGCGATTCATAGAATCTCATGCAGACTTCCGATAACTGCTCTTGCCTCGTCTTGCAGATGCTTCACCAGACTTCCAGCATCCTCGACGCTATGCACCAGGCCGACTGCAGCCCCAGCATATGTAGCTAGTCTTCCCTCTGGTCCCCATCCAGCATCTCCCGACTTCTCAGCTTCGTCATGAAGCTTCTTCAGCTCCTCAAACGAGACACCCGCTTGGTGATCATGCCAGCTTTTATTCGTAATGCCGCGGGGGCTATACTGCTCGGGCCAGCCCATAGTGCCTCGTAGATGGTTGTACAGCATCGTTTTGGTTGTGCTTTGAGCACCGTCCGTAGCGCGTACAACTTCGTTCTGATAGCCTTTGCTGATGCGGGCTTCGGTAGATGCGAGGAAGCGTGTACCCATAGCCACGCCATGAGATCCAAGAGCAAGTGCAGCAGCGATACCGCGGCCATCAGCGATTCCTCCAGCGGCTACCAATGATATTCTTGAATCGCGAACTTGATCTGCGACTTCGGGGAAGAGAGTCATGATGCCCATACCGTCTGTTGCCCTTCCATGACCACCGGCTTCCGCACCTTGGATGACCAGTACATCTGGTCGGTGAACGCTATCCGCAGCCTCTACACTCTCCTTCAGGGTACCAGTCTGAAGCCATATGTGGATACCAGGCGATGCCTCACGAAGGCTGGCTGTCCATTCGTCCAGTTCGTCTTGTCCCCTTCGAGGAGCGAACAGCCATGCAGCGCAAGGATGATACTCTCCTACTGCTTTGATTGCTGACTGAAGATCTCCGTTCCAGAGCTGGAACCCTACACCCAGCGGCAGTGTCTTCCCAGATTGATATGAGTCTGGAAAGAAAGGCCCTGAAATCTCGCTCAGCAGTTCGCGTACAGTTTTAAGGTCTTTAGCTGTATCTTCGGGCTTAGCACCGGGGCCAATGAAACCCAAACCACCAGCTTTGGACACTTCAAGAGCTAGGCGGGGACCAGCCATGACGCGCATTGGTGCTCCGACGATGAAAGGAGAGGTGATCCAAGGGAAGACATTGGTGAGCTTTGTGTGCATCCTGGCGGAAGTCATCGCGTTGCGTATCGTGCTCATCTTGACGCTTCGTTACTCAGAGAACTGAAGGCTGGTACTCTTTGATTTTGGCGGGCACATGGGCGCGCAACGAGGAGGACCGGTAAGTGCAGTAAGAACCCCGATGTACGAACTGTATACATTACCTAGGCAGCTTCGTACATACCAACACTTCAGGCTCCACCATGGAGCAACTGAAGATGCCTTCAAACTTCGAGGTTTATATTCAATGCGCAAGGGCATTAAGACGTTTCCACGGAGAAAGTGGCTCCAGTATGTTTTGGTTACGTCAAAGCACGCCATGAGGGGAACGCGCTCGCGTCTAGGGCGCGTTCGATGACTAAAGAGGGGAACGGACTAATTAATCAAGCGCACTGTGCACCAGTCGTAGCACGCAACCCTAGAGCTATTCCTCGACTTTAGCGTTCATCTATTGTGTTACTCGTGGCGGCGCGATTAAGCCACGCTGGTAACTGGAAATCTGTCGCTACGCCGCTATGCTTCGTTACTGCGACTTGTATGTATTTTGCGCCTCTTGCTGATTTCATCAGAGCTTTCGGCCAATCTTTACGTTTCTTCATAGCAGGACGCATTGCCAACATTTGACGAAGGACCTCTTTGGTCTTTTCGATGTTCCAACCCCCGAAAGAGGTCTCGATGATCTGAAAACTGGGCGTGCTGTTGGCTATTGCTTCAGGATTGGCGCCGTGATCGAGGAAAAGCACCACAAGCTTATACCACGTCTCAGGATCTTGACAATACGAATAATCCAGAAGCTGCAAGAGTTGCTGCCAGGCGCTAATGCCGCGTTTGCCGGTCGCATTCGGATCTGCACCCTTTTCGATGAGGAAATTGATCAGGCGAACATCTCCTCTCCGAGTAGCCACACACAAAAGTGTGTAGCCCTTGAGCTGTTGATTGACTGGTTCTCTCCCTGTGTCAATCTTGCCTTCTACATAATCATAAAAGCCACAAGAAGCAGCAAACTCGAGAAAGCTTGCGCAAGGATAGCATTCCAACCATGATCGACAGTCATCAGCGGTCTCGAAATTTCTAGAGAGTGTATCAACCCAATGAGGTACTGGGCCGCCAACATGAGGGTCCGCACTCAAAGCTGCCTTGTACACCTTCCTCGCAGTTCTATCCATCTCGTCAAGATACTCAAGCTGTCGCTCCTGCAGGTCGCCGGAGGCGCGCGTTGCGTGATCGAGGCATCCTCGAATAGCTTTCCAGGCCATCCGAAAATCGCCATCTTCATCTTGGACTTTTTTCAGCTCTAAGAGATAGGTCCCACATAATACCTGATTAGCGTTGAAAGATGCACCCGTTCCGGATGTAATGTAGGTCCAAATGTCTCGACGCGCCAGAAAATCTTTCACGGTACGATGGAGGTACTGGACTTGCGCACGTTCCGGATGACTTCGAGTAGGTGTGGCCTCCAGCAAGCCTTTAGATCTACTGTTAAGTCTGCGTCTGATGGTCTCAGCTCTAGAAGAGAGCTGCCTAGGATCGAGCGGCCCAACAGTTGCGGCCATTGCAGCGTCGAATCCTTCTTCCGCAAACGCAAAAGAAAGTACGGTCAGTGGTCTAGGAACTGCTGCAGCCATCAGTTGGAAGAGAATAGACGCTTGCTCGAAATAGGTGGCATCTAGGTGATCGAGAATCTTGCGGAAGAGCTCTTCCAGATCAGAAGGCAACCTGGAAATTCGATCCAACAGATCTTTCATAGTGTCTCCATCCCTGAGACCTTCCGAGAGGGAGCGTATGACTAAGTATACCCACAGGAAGACCCCATGAGCTTTGCTGGTCACTTCCTGAATCAGGAGTTCAGCTTCGGACGGTTCGTTGAGCTCAAGGTCTCTGAAGCGCTGGCTCATCCGCAGTCTCAGAGATACGAAATGGAGAATATCGGATTTAGTGAGTGTCTCGATTCTGAGGCGTGGCCGTTTTCCGAAAGCTTCCTCGAACGCCAACCAAGGACGACTCGACACGCATAGTTTGACGTTGGCGGTCTTGCTGATGTCAAGCAGTAAGTTCACAAGATCTGTGTGATCGCCCGAGAATTCGTCCAGCCCATCAATGAAGAAGATATACTTGAAACTTGTATCTGCGACCAACATCGTAAGGGCTTTGACTAGGTCAGACCAAGACCATTTGTCCACAATATCACCACCAAGTAATTCATAGTTGCGCCAGGAGTCGGAGAAAACTTTGGGTATGCGGTCTCGGTGTTGGTATAGGATCTGGAAAAGAAGAGTCTGTAAGAGACCTTCGCCTGACATCTGTAGTTCAGTGCCTGAATTCCAGAAAAAGAAGCCCGCTAAGATAAGTTCAGCACTTCCCCTCCAGTCAGAGGCATGCCGTGGTGTTCGATTGTCGTTGAATAGGTACTTCATGAGGGTAGATTTGCCTGCACCAGGCTTACCAGTCACCCAATAAACTGATTGGTCTCCTTGCAGCCATTGCACATAGCTGTCGAACGGCTCTTCACCGTCAACGGCAGTGGTCTGATCAAACACCTATTCGAAAGTGTCTTGGAATGCCTTCGGTATGCGTTCCTGACGATCATGCATGGTCTGGAAGTGTAGGCGTTTGAGCATATCATTCTCTATAAACGTTTGGCGTTGATCCTCGGTGAACGTGGTAAACATGGCAGAAAAGTCCTGGACATTTTCATGGTCCTTGGGCTGCCAGTCCCGCTCGTGGATCTGTTTGACGACGTCTGTTTGCCACTTTCTGGTTTCTTTTACGGTTCCGAGCAGCAACTGACTTATCTCCTCTGAAGACTTGCTTTGCTTTTCTTCAATAAGGTTGATTTTGTCTCTGTTGATTGGCGTGATTAGCGGAATGCATTTCTAGTACGAATCTTGACCCTACAAGCTTACCTTATAGTGAACAACAGAACGGTCGCAATCTGGTTTCGAATCCGTTCCATCCGTTGGCAAAGTTGCTCGATCTCTGACTCTGACTTGACTGCGTTTAGTGCCTGGCGAAAGCTGTTCCATCTTTGATGATGCCCACCACCTTCTTTGAGCCTTTTCAGTGCATCTTCCAGATCATTAGACACTCTTATGCAGTCTCTGCAGAGGTTGTAGAGCTGAAGTTCAGTTGGATGGGGACGTCTTCGCGCACCATTAGCTGGATCCCAGAATCTAAAGGGGGAACAAAGACTCCGAAGGCTCTTTGCAATTGTATCGATTTCGGTTTGTGTGGTTAGCGCCCCATCTGCTGACTGATATATCTCCCGACTCTTTGAGAGTATATCGCCGGCAAAGTTGATGAACTGAACGGTCGCTGCTGCAATCCCAAGAGCTGTTACCGGATCCATAGTGGCGGTCAAGCGAACACTGCGGCCTGGATATGTAATCAGGTCGGAGCGTCTCGTACCTAGATGAAATCCTGAGAGGAACGCGAAAGGATGGATGAAAGCATGATGAGACCGTTCGAGAATGCCTAATGACATGAAGTGACAAGGCTGAGCCCATGTCAGCTGCGGGGTCACAGCCTGGATATCAGCCTTCTCAGTGGCGCTCTGCATGCATATGCGACTAAACTGGCCTGGGTAACTCAGCCATGTTTTAACCACACCCTCATGCGGTCGAGGGTTGAAGCGTGGAGTTACTTCTACTGTCGCATTGGAAGTCGGCAACAAGCTGTTGGTGGGCAGCGCTCCTAACACAAGAACAATGCCTCTTGTGTTATTTCCAAAGAGACGGTCTTATGTACTGTATTACATAGTATATACTTATTTTTTACTAGAAATTACTTGTTACGTTGCAGCGCGTAGTAGATAGAAGAGGCGTTATTGTGGCTGGTCTTCCGGCTTTCTATGCGACACTAGACGCAACACTGCCTCTCGCGGTTCAGCCGCACTCGGCTTGCTGGGGCATGGCGATGCGCTTCACTTGAATGTGGATGTACTTATAGCCTCGCCCACGTGTCGGTTCGACTGCTGCTGCGCGTCGTTTTGCGCCTTGTAACTTTCCTCACCTCCAGGGCTCGATCGAGGATTTAGCGTACTTGTTTATGTGGTCTTGCGCAGTAGCCTCTTGTTGGTATGGGCAATATCGCAACATGGTTGTAATGAAAACCGGCCGGCTCAGAGACGACTTGCTCGCAATGACTACAAGCGTGCCGTCTGTAGAACGAAATTAGTCCAGTTTTGGGTGTCAAGCGATAGCGTCTGATTAGATAGTTGATGTACAACGATAGTAGTGTCTTCAGTGTGCTATAGTTACGTCAAAGTGCGCGAGAGCAGCACTCTCGCGTTGAGGGCGCGTTCAGATGACTCGCGAGGAGGCACGGGCCTACTTTTACCTCCAGCACTCGATCGAGCACCCGTACCTACCAAGCTAATATCGCGCAGTCGCCTTTGTGAGTATGGGTGAAGCCAGACCCAGAGATAACGGTATTCAGATGTGGCAGTCATCTCATAGACAGAGCGGACCGAACGAAATCCTCCTGATCTTCCTCCTTCCGGTTTCGTCCGCAATTCGCGAGGAGCAGTCAGAACTGTGACGACGAGGAATCAGGAGGAGCTTGGGTAATGGAGTGTCGAAAGTAGTCAAGATAAAACCTACATGCCTCGTCGTTGTGCTAGCATGTCAGAAATGTCAGAAAGTCAGAAGGCCCAGGATTGTACCCCGGTCGGCCTGACCCGCGGAGTCAGTATGGACGCAACTCCGCATCTTGAGCACGACGTGATTGTCAATTGAGGACAACGCAGAGGCTTGTTCAACGAGTGTTCCGCACCAAATATTGACTATGGATACTATCCCTGTATACCTTAGAACCGGACGAACACTCCGCGTTCTTATCACTACTTACATATCTATCGCACGATGGACTTTCTCGAACCATCTTCATCAGACAATACCACATCTTGGACGAAAAGCAAAACAACCTTCATCCAAACAAAATGGTTATTAAAGTAGGACTTATTGGTCTCAGTTCCGTCACTACCAATGTCTCCGCCAGTCCAGGAGATAGTTGGGCCGCAAGGTACATACACTACCTTTCGAGTATCTAGCTTCAGCCAAACTAACCACTGCACTTAGCGCCCATCTACCGTACCTACTCGCTTCGCCACATTACGAGATAGTAGCTCTCTGTAACTCAAGTGTCAAGTCAGCGCAAACTGCAGCTCAGCGCTACAATCTACCGTCCAGCGTCAAGGCATATGGTAGCTCTGAGGATCTAGCTAAGGACCCTGATGTCGACCTCGTCGTCTGCTCAGTTCGGGTGGATAGGCATCACCAGTTAATGATGCCTGTCATCAAGGCAGGCAAGGATGTCTACGTCGAATGGCCGCTGGCATCCAACCTCACTCAGGCTACAGAGATGTACACGGCAGCCCAGAAGAGCGGCAGCAAGACCATCGTCGGGCTGTAATCCCGCTCGAACCCCTATATCCGAAAAATCAAGGAGCTAGTAGCGAACAAGACCGTGGGAGACCTCCTCAGCTCGACACAGGAATTCACTCTTGGTTGGGTCGGTGAGGTCGAGCCCCCCGCAGTCGAGTACTTCACCAAGAAAGAAAGCGGTGGCAACTTCCTCACAATTCTCTTCGGTCACACTGCAGACCCCGTCTTTCATGCGTTAGGCGGCTTGGAAGAACTTTCCGCGTTATTGACGACCCGCTGGCCTGAGACCAAGCTTTTACACGCAGATGGAAGTTTCGACCGTCTGATCAAGCGTGAGACGCCCGATCACGTTATGCTGCAAGGTACTCTTAAGAACAATGGCGCGCCTATCTCGATGACAGCGAGGAGTGGCAAGGGATTCAAGGACTCGCCAAACCTTGTCTGGAGGATCTTTGGCACCAAGGGCGAGATTCGCTTGACGTCCGCTGCGATGCTTACTCTTGCGCTTGGTGGAGAGAAGATTGAGGTGTTTGATCATGAGAAAGATACAGTAGAGGTGGTGAGTGTGGAGTATACTGAGGCAGTAAAAGACTTATCGCCTTTTGCAAAGGATATCGGTATGTTGTATGAAGGCTTTGTCAAGGGGTGGGGTGTAGAGGAAGGGTTCGTCGACTTTGAACAAGCGGTTGGTATGCACACGATTATTGATTGTATGGAGAAGAGCAGCGAAGAAAGGAAACACAAAAAGATAGCGGTCTGATACAAGGCCAAGTAGGATGACATGAATCAAGAGGAATGGATAGAATCATCAAAATCAGCTCGTCTTGAGACGGGATTTTCCAGTCATTCACATGAGCGGATAATGCGCATATACATTGAGTTTGATCTAACTAATATCCAACACTATCATCACATCACCATTAGTGGTGTATCCAAAAGTCTCTACCACTATCCGTGAATAATCATAAAATGTCTGCCGACCTCAAAGTCGACAGCTAGCTAGCGCCGTGCTCAAATGGCATTTGCCAGAAGGGTATCCAAACCTTAAACAGAAAAGAAAAAGCAGATCATCGCCGGTCATTGAAGTGGTTCGCCAGAATCATAAACGTCGTAAACTTAGTAAGCTTGATAAACTCCCTGCCGCACATGGTCAGGAACAAGTTCTCTCTACTCGCGCAACAAGCCGCCAATGCCAAGACCTACACCTTGATCGAGCCGTCCGCGCTTGGGCGGACTTGTTTGAGTGCGGAGATCCGCTGTCGAAGGCATGCGACCGCGCTTTAATTCGCCTGCACGGGTGAGGCCGGAGCCTTTCTTGACTTGGCCGAAGATTTTAGTTTGCACGAGGTTCGCTGGTTGAGCTAGCGGTGGAGCGGACATCATGCCCTTGGCAGGTGGTGCTCTTTGCAGGAGACTTCTTGCCATCTGGCTGGCTTGGGACTCGGGCACCTCATCTTCTTCACGGTCAGTGAAGGCTTCCTCTTCATCGGCACTGGACGCGGTAATGGTCGAGTTGCTGCTTTGACGACGCGTGTTTGATGGCTTGGCCTGGTAGTGCGCTGGGGGAGCTGATTGTGGAATGTTGGTCGGGACAAAAAGTGGCGGCGTGCGGGGCACTTCGGCGCGGGGGAACGCAGCTCTTCTGTTTGGTGTTTGTGGCAGCGAGGACATGGACTGTGCGCCTCGCTGGTGACTGAAACGTGATCGGGGTGCATGTTGCCTGATGGGCGTTGTGGGAGCAGTAGCTACCTCCTGGCTCAGCATCTTGTCGGCTAATAGAAGAGCTTCGAAGTTGTTTTGACCTCTGCTTTCCTCGGAGAGGTGTGGCACTCTGTTGAGGACGTTTCTGGGAGTTGGCTGATGTGGGGTTCCGTAGTTTGATCGTGGCGAGGATTGCTCGATCTGCTCAAGAAGGGGTGCGATGTGATCGCGGTTCTTGCGAATCCTCGTCTTGAGTCGATCATTTTCATCCAGGACGCTAGCAAGCTCGCCTTCTCGGTGCTCGGTGACACGCTTTTGCTGCTCAAGCATATCGCGAAGCTCCTCATTTTCGCTCTGCAACATCTGATTCTGGCGGCTCATTTCTGATAGCAGAACTGTGTTGGCTGCGTTTGCCGACTCTTGGTAGGTTTGTTCTGGGGTCACCATGTTGTTTCGGCGTTTCTCTTCAGCTTGTTGTAGAACGTCAAGCTCTCGCTGAGCCATAGCTAGCTCGACAGCCATTCGACTTGCAGACTCCTGGCTCTCCATTACAGCCATATTGTACTGAAGTTTGTAGTGCGCTGCGGAGAGCCGCATGTCGCGCAAGGCGTTAGAGATGTTGTTGACCATGGTTCTCAGCTCCTCGGCGGAGGCACTGTTGATCTGGTCTTGTGGGTAGAGACCTGCACCCATGTCTGTCAAGGCAGACGGCTGGTTGGGCAACTTGCTGGTTGGTGGGGGAGATGTGAGCTGCGGAGTTGAAGGAGTAGGCGTCCTCATGGCTGCACGAGTACCAGGAATCTGAGAAGAGGGTGGAGGGGTCATAGAGGACGTAGTCCGGGGTGCGGGGGAGGTGAATTTGACTTGATCTGGGGACGCGAGTTTTGACATGGCAAGTGCTGCCGACTCAGCGGGCGACGGAGAATAAAGCTTTGGTGGTGTTTCAGGTTGCGCATTCTCGGTGGTAGGCATCAATGAGTCTTGCGACGGTAGGTAGTGCATTGCTTGTGGATCCATTCTGCCTCAGGCGCAATTGGCCTAAGCAGTGTGCGACAATCAGAAAGGTGCAGAGGCTGTGCCTGGTCGGAAATATGGCGTGTGGTCGAGAAGAAATTTGCTTTGTGCAATCCAACTCTGATACGCGGGAATTGTGGTGTCAAAGAGCTTGAGTATGTAGCGTTGGCGGTGGGTGACGCGGTTTAGCTAGGCGACGAAGACGATAGCGGTGGTAGCAGGGGTGCGCGTCGATGCGCGTTTGCCAAAGAAGAATCGCGGAGGTTATGCGATCGTGATAGCGTCCAAACGGAAGTTAACAGGTGTTTGCAGAAGACGTGGCTCTTGCGGAGGGTAGTGTTGGGTGTGTGTGGAGGGACAATGTCGTCGGTGCGGAAGGCGCGTGGAGCGAGGTTGGAGCGTTGGAGGAAGGACCCGCCAGTCGTCCCTGCTCAACCAACCGGCGCTAGGCCGGACCTGTCAGTGTAGTGGAAACATGAACACTCCCTCTGGTTTCACGGGGCAACGGTCGCCTCCCGCTCGCTCAGACGCCCCTCTGCACCCGGCGCGGAGAATTGCCCGTCGAAAAGCAACCTGGCGACAAGTGGAGGACCCTTAATCTGGTTGGACGTGTGTTTCGCCTGTGCCGCGCAGTCTGCATGAACGACTTCCCAGCCCTTAGGCGTTGCATCGTATAGCGCGCGACACCATCGCCATGGACCCGTCCTCGTCCGCATCGCGCCCGTCTGGCATCCCCAGGCCGGCACCGGCCTCGAGGTTACCAGTACTCAGGCCTTCCAACAGCCATTCCCAGCTACGCGCACCCGCGTCGACGGAACAATTACGCAAGAAGCCGTCTCTCTCGTCCATCTCGCGCCCAACCACATCGACACTACAGAAGAAGTCATCGAGGGCATCGCTCGCCTACTCCAGCAACCCCCTGACATCATCGGCTTCTCCTGCACCTGCGCCTGCCAACTCGGGCTCCAATCGGACATCCGTCGCTTCCTCCTCCACTTCTTCCCGCCGAGTGAGTGGAATCCCTAGCTTTGGCTCACGACGAACCTCGACTATCGCCCCACCTACCAACGATGCGCCCGTCTTCAAGCGACCATTCGCCCGTCCACCATCGCGTCAGACGAATGCTTCGCGGCTCGTCTCCTCGTCAAATACTCCCAAGGAAGATGATACACTGGGGAGCCTGGAAGGCTTTAGGTCAGCCTCGAGGGCTTCCTCGCGTGCCAGTTCGAGGGCAGGGTTCCGAGACAATGAGCACTCGCCCGAACTTGTTGAGACGGCCATCGATGATGGGCTCATCAGTCCCGTGAAGCCTGAGAAGAGGAAGAGCCGGCCGTCGCTCTCGGAAAGGACAATAGAAAGTCTGTCTAACCTGCCATCGTCGCCAGCACCGGGAAAAGGAAGACGCCGCTCAAGCTTCTTCAATGCCGACAACACCATGGCTCCGCCGGTTCGGCCGGCTTCTGCCATGTCCAACAGCAATGGCAGCAGGCCATCCACCAGTGATGGTGCTCCGCATCCAATACCCGCTACACCGAAGCGATTTGGTGCGCCCTCAAACAGACTGTCCATGACTGCACCTGGAAAGAGAAGCGTTAGTGCACAGGTCAGCACACCTGTCGCGACCCCCAGCAAGCGTTCCTCGATCCTACAACCGGTGTCGACCGTCAAGAAACAGCCATTGGCTTCAGCGCAGAACTTGCAGAACACGCCTAAACCACGCCCGTTGACGAACAGCAAGAGTCTCACTATGCGAACACCCAAACCTCGGCCATCTCTGAACAATGTCTTCGGTCAAGCGATATCGCCTCCCGGAACCGCTACATCCTCGCCTGCCCGAGACACTCCTGTGAAGAAGACACCCGATACCGTCCGAAGGATGCCGAGCTCTTCCACAGCCCTTCGTGACCAGATTGCGAAAGCGAGAGCTGCGAAGAAGCAAGATGTTGAAGAAACACCAGCCGAAGCAGCCCCCAAACCAGCAAGCTCTTCTAATGCTCTGAGGGAACAAATTGCAAAGGCTAGGGCAGCTGCTAAGCAACAAAAGACCGAGCCAACTAGAAACAATACACCGCCCACCGACATGATCATACCTGACCCTGCCGAGATTGCGACCTTTGACTTTGGCCTCGACGATGACCCTTTCAATCAGCGGTCCAAGGGTGGCAAGTCTGTCCTACGCAGACGCATTGATAGCGCTCGATCAGACGGTCGCTTGAATATCGCCGCGATGGGATTGAAAGAAATTCCTGACGACGTACTTTCCATGTATATTTACGACCCCAACGATACCAAAGTAGCCTGGGGCGAGGTTGTAGATCTGTCTACTATCCTAGCTGCAGACAATGAGCTTGAGATACTTCCGGACAGCATGTTCCCGGATGTATCAGTTGAAGACATGATTGATTCGGACGAGGCAGGCCCTCAATTTGGAGGAGTGCAGAGCATTGATTTTCACGGTAACACGCTGCGAGAGCTGCCTGTAGGCCTGAGACGACTGACGCAGCTCTCAAAGTTGAATCTGGTAGGTTTCAACATGGAAAAAAATTACAATTGCTCAGCGCTAACTTTGATAGTCACGAAACAAGCTACCCATGGAAATGTTGGACGTTATCGCTCAAATCCCGACTTTGCGGGAACTGAAGCTGGCAGAGAACGATCTTAGCGGAGAACTCTCCTCAGCGCTATGTAACCTCACAGCATTGGAGGTTCTTGAACTGCAGTCGAACAAGTTGACAAGTATACCTGCAGACTTTCAGCGTCTGACGCAGTTGCGGATACTTAATGTGTCGGAGAACCAACTTCGGTCCATTCCCAGCGAAGTTTTTTCTGCGACTCTCATCGAGCTTCAAGCATCGAAGAACCGTCTTGAGGGCGCTCTTCTCAGTCTGAACTCAGTGCCTCACCTACAGGAATTGAACGTCGCGCAGAACTCGTTGACATCTTTGTGCGATGAAGACTCGATCGATCTGCCTGCTATCAAGACGCTCAATATCTCTACGAACCGACTGAAGTCGTTACCCGAAGTCTTTACTTGGGTTAGCATTACCACACTCTTGGTTGGGGAGAACAAACTTACAACTTTGCCGGAAGGCTTTACGACGCTCGAGCAGCTACGCACTGCAGACTTTACGGGCAACGATCTTACTCAACTTGACGAGAAGATTGCTTTGATGGAGAATCTGGGACATCTTACAGTCGCAGCGAACCCATTGCGCGATCGCAAATTCCTGACTATGGGCACCGATGAGATAAAGCGCGATCTAGCATCGCGACTGCCTGCTACTGAGCTTCCATCTGATGCAGATGAGGACTTCGAGAACGGTGTCACTGAAGAGGCCCAGCCAAAATGGCAGCTTACACCGTCGGGTACAGCAGACCTCGCAGACAAGAATTTGTCTGAGTTGGAGTTGGATGAGATCACCCTAGAGGCCTTCACCAGTGGACTGCGACAGCTACAGCTACAGCGAAACAAGTTCGACATCATCCCATCTATAACAGCGCAGTTCGAGCACCTGACATTACTGGATCTATCCAGGAACAGCATTGAAGTTCCTCTCTCAGCACCCATCGAACTCCCTCAGCTTCGCGATCTCCGTCTTGCCAGCAACAAGATCAACTCTTTGACGCACCTCACAACCTATCTCACAGCGCCTATGCTCGTTACGCTTGACGTATCAATCAACCGTCTCGCTGGTGCCCTTCCGACGCTTCACGTAAGCTTTCCCTCACTCACGACCCTCCTTGCTTCCGACAACAAGATCTCCGAAGTGTCTGCCGAAAGCTTGCAAAATCTCAGGATCGTAAACCTAGACAATAACGATATCGAGCGTCTGGAACCTCGTATCGGAATGCTACAGGGCACGTTGACAGGCTTTGCGGTAGAAGGAAACAAATTCAGGGTACCTAATCGCCAGGTCCTTCAAAAGGGCACGGATGCCGTATTGACATGGCTCCGAGACAAGATCCCGAGGGAGAGTTGGAAGAGTGCGGACAGTGCCTCGACTGAGTTCTTCGATGCAGACGACGGGAGCTTTTGATTCTTCATTGTTACACTCTAGGGTTGTGGTATAGGTATTCTTTTCGTGTCGTGTCTTGTTAGTATGGGGTTGTTTTAGAGTGCACTGGTATAGGTTGACTTGCTTGGATACACTGTAGCGTTTTATAATCTCTTCGTGTACATAATGTGCTCGATACAAAAGGGTACTCTAGGGGTTTCTCGGTTGTTAGTTATGGTTCGTTCCGAAGCAAATGCAGCAAAATATTTCTCAGGACGATGGTCTCAATATTAAATCTGAGCAGAATAATTGCAGTTTCATCGTGGCGACTGTATTGAGTGACTAACTTGGCAGGAGATGTACCATGCAGAATGACACATGAGCTGCGGATGCGACTTGAGGATATTAAGTCACTGTAGTCATCGCGTGGTATCTCGCATACGACCAACATCCAAAGTCCTTATAGTCTGGACTACAGTTAGTTCTGGTAGCCCACTAATGTTGTTGGTGTTGTACGCAAGCCTTAGCTTTAACCACGCTAACGCCGGCATAACGTATCGCCGAAAGGTCGGTTCGCACACGCTAGGCGCCCTTCGAAATTGTCGAACTTCGAGATTTCCTTCCGACAGCCGCACGAAAACTAACCCACAGGTCAGCCATCGCGGTACGTTCACCATATCCAAGGCGCGCAATCGATCAAGCGCAATCGCACACATTCGCCATCGAGACTGCGCGCCTCTCCACGACTACATGAGCGAAGGACAAAGGCTGATTAGGGCAGACAATCCGACACAATGGCCATCAAGCACAACCAGCAGATCCAGAAGAACCATTTCCACAAGGACTGGTGAGTTGCATTGGAACATTGGGCACGTCAAAGCATTGTGCTAACTTACATCAGGCAACGCTACGTCCGCGTGCACTTCGACCAGGTAATTCCCCTCTCACGTCGCTGAGAGTAGTGGCGCCTGTGTGCAGGTATCTGACAGTGCAATAGCCTGGCAAGAAGTCCTCCAGACGCAATGCTCGTGTTGCCAAGGCTGCGAAGGTAGCCCCCAGGCCCGTCGACAAGCTCAGGCCCGTCGTCCGCTGCCCTACCGTCAAGTACAACCGCCGTGTCCGTCCCGGCCGTGGTTTCTCTCTCGTTGAGCTGAAGGGTATGCACGATCTTCTTAACTGCGCAGAACGCGTCTAATGCATCACAGCTGCCGGTATCCCCCGCAAGTTCGCCCGTACCATCGGTATCTCCGTCGACCCTCGCCGCCAGAACCTCTCCGAGGAGGGCCTCAAGGCCAACGTCGAGCGCCTCCAGGAGTACAGGAAGCGCCTCATCCTCTTCCCCCGCCGCAACGGCAAGACCAAGCAGGGTGACGCCTCCGCCGAGGACGTCAAGGCCGCCAAGAGCGCTGACAACCTCGTCCAATCCACCGCCGCTGCTCTGCCTATCAAGAACGTCGCTCAGTTCGAGGAGGGCCCCATCGGCAACTACGAGGCCACCGAGAACGCCTACAAGACCCTCCGTGCTGCCCGCTCTGAGGCCCGCCTTGTCGGTGTCCGGGAGAAGCGCGCCAAGGCTAAGGCTGAGGAGGCTGACTCCAAGAAGAAATAAGCTACTCGCTGAAGTAGTGGTTTGGTTCTTTGCTATGGCTTACGACAATACAAAAGTCAGGATTACGATTCGACAATGGGTATACCCAGTGTGGGCTTTCCCAGCATGGGCGGCGTCATGGTTAGGTCTGTCAAAATAAATGACAGCATGTGAATGATACCTAGTTTTGCAAATGCAAGCCGTGCCTCCCGTTATTCATGTCGTTGTCCTCTTGTCATACCGCCAAACCTTGTTCACACCACTAACCACGGCTTCGTCGAATCACCAGTGTGATGTGGGTGACTCGTCTGCTGTTACTAGGAGACTGAAGCTGCGTTCATCCTTTTGGAACGCCATTAACTTACTCAATTTCAGTACTTGAATGACAATTGACGTAGCCCCCAACGCGACGACGGCAGCTCACAAGATCGAAGAGTGTTAGTCGTCAGGCCATGATGTTCTTGCAATACTCGGTGCAGTAATCCCTGAGCTAATTGGCCTTCACCAAGCATTACATCAAAATCATCAATCACTCTGTATCTGATCGTTGCTGATCGTTTCTTGATAAAGGGACGGTGTTGCTTAGCGGGGCCCTTGTTGCTATGATAGTAAACCCCACCTCGACATCTATCACAACGTACCTCACCACGCAACAAAGTTCCAATATCGGTTGCGAGCATCCACGAGCGTAGACCTTGTATACAGTGCGGCGCTTCTCTTAGTAAAGTAGCCTTCATTGCGTTCGAAAAGGTAGGCTTCTTGCGCACCTTGTGTCTTGAGTACGACGTCTTTGTTGTATCATCTATCTGGTATCCTCCATATCTGTGCCGATTCCCAGTCACGTTCCTTTGCCTCGAACTCCATTCTTCTCGATTTATACTTTTGCTCATTCTTTCTTCAGATACCATCATCTCTTTCGCCTTTAAGCTTCCACACCTGGTCGGTCCATACAGGCCAACCACAGAACTGTCAGTTCACCTCATCTTTTCGCTTCTAAAAGTATAAACACCCAAGAACATAACGGAACCCAAGAGGAAACGGCCCGACTTAACACAGATAAAAATTTATTGAAGCGTCTTGAACGGTCGAAGTGTTGGGTGATCTCAGCGATCGATTAATCTCCAGTCATAGCGATATCATCTGCACGCCTCCGGAGCCCAAAGTAGACAACATGACCTCTCTTTCTGACAGCAAGAACCCTTCGCCTTCGAAACAAGCTAGCAAAGCAACACAAACTGCCGATAGTCCCTTCACTATCACGACTGCATCTCATGGTCCCATCCCTACTCTCAAAGACCCCAGTTCGGCCAACATCAGCAAGCGCGAGTATATTTACTTCTTGCCCTATCCGCTTCCTCCAAACACCGAAGTCCCCTACTCAATCCATCTCCCCGACAAGAACCCTCTAAACCTACCCTCCCACCAATTCGAGCCCACATCCACCGTGGTACTAACAAGCCCCAACCACACTTTTGTCGACATCCGCATCTACAAGTCGTTCAAAACCACCGAGCCAAATCCCAACCAAGGACACTCCCAGAAACTAGATTGGGCCTTTGCCGGCACCTCCTCTTCCGTTCCCATCACCCTGCCACCCAGCGGCCCGCATCACGGGAAATCTAAAAAGCGGCTTGAGCAAGATACATGGGAGAACGTCACGCATTCTACTTGGACGCACTGGGTCGATTCTCGGTATGCAGTTGGTAGTTCTGATATTCCTGTTGATGAGGGGGACATGTATCCTATCGCACCGGAACTTACGTTGGAAGTGGGGCATGGGTTTCATCCTGCCCTGGATACGGTCAAGACGCACGAGGAGATGTGGAAGGATGAGGATGTCGTGTCGACGAATAAGGCTGGAAGTAAGATTTGTGTTGTTATGAGGTGTCAGGCGGATGCGGTGGGGGTGAGGGGTGTGGTTATCCGGTTAGGGCAGTATTGTCAGGGGATTATGATGGCTGGTGAGAAGACGACTGTTGAACGGTGGGAATGGAAGGATGGGGAGAATGGAGAGGATGAGGTGGGGGAGTGGAAGAGAAGTGTTAGGATTGGTGACGGGTTTGTGCCTTGTGGGGTTGCGTTTAGGCCTGAGGTATTGGGCGTTGGTGCTGTGGTCAAATTCCATGACTTTGAGTGGGTGGTGGAGGAGGCTTGGGAGTGGAAGTAAAAGACATTAAACGAGGATGCTGGGTGGAGGACAGTGGGATGTACGCTGTAGCATAGTAAGAGAGATATATTGGATGATGGCGAGTACAGGATGCCAACAACCATAGAGAAGCAAGCCATGAAAATACTCCGAATCCTTCCTACCCTGAATGACAATCACGAATCGTACCCCCATCCACCCTGCATCCCTCTGCCCAACCCCTCACCCCCCGAAAGTGCCCTCGCAACCCTAATTCCCTCACTCAGAAAACCCACCGCGCCATCCACACCTGGATGCCCCGTCCGAATCGTCCCCGGCATAGGCGGATCAGCATCCCTCTCCATGACCCCCCTCATCATTTCCTCACTCGCCTCGCCCTCATAGCGGTCAAGCACCAGCCTCCTAATCGCCACCTGCCACTTGCTCACCCACTCCTCCTCACTAACCGTCGTATACTCCTTAATCATCTGACTATCGACTTTTGAAAACGGCCACTCAGCCTTTACGACAGCATACCTCTTCGTCGCAAAGAACAGCACCGGCCAGCTGAAGATCCACAAAAAGGTTAAATAGAAGATCCAACACACCCACGTCTTGAGCCTCCAAGTGTTCACTTTCGAGCTTGTGTAGAAATCGACATGCTCGTCTTCGACAGGGAACGTGATGGCGATGTTCCCACGATAGTTCGTTGATCGGATGATCCCCTCGAGCCTATTCTTGAGATGTTGTTCATCGAGCCCAGTCACCACACGCCGCAGCCGGAAAATCCGAAGGGCTCGGGGTGAAGCACAATATCTATGGCACCATTCCGTCAATCCCGCTTTTGGCGCACCGCCAACTTCGATATCTTGTGTAGACCCCGGGGCCCTACATTTGAGGATCGTACCTCGATGCGTTTTCTCACTGTTTTCAACGGTTGTGAGAAACATTGTTGAAGTGTCTCTGTCATCGAAGTTGGGGCGGAGGTAGCGTTGCAGGTTTATGACGAGCCGGAAGTCGGTGATGTGCTGGGTTTCCTTCTTATCGCCCTTCTTGACTGTCTCGCGGTGCGTACCCATTATATAGACGAGAGGGACTGGGGCGACCTTTGCGAAGGAGCGGATGGCAGATTCGAGTTCGGAAGGGTTGGTGTCGTACTGGGGTTCTAGGACATTTATCGTGGAAGTTACTACGGGTTTGCCGTGCTTGAAAGACGGGCTGTTGTGGTTGGTTCGTGTAGTTGGGGGTGGGACATGGCGGATGGGAATGTCTGGTGTGATGGTGGTGCTGTTTCCGGCTTCGCTGTCGGTGTATGAGGGAGGCAGAGCGGAGATTTCGGGCGCGTCATCGTAAGTGTAGTCGTCGGGGGTGGTATGGAGGGAGACAGCTTCTGGGTCGTCGCGGTAGCTGGGTGGAGGGTCGGATGCTCTGCCCATGATGACGTGCTAGCAAATGCGAAGCGATATCAAGTGTGAATATACAAAGATAACGACTTCAGATGTGAGGGATGGATGTGAGAGCGTTGGATAAGGAAGAAGAACGAACGACGATACTTAGTCGTGGTTGAGGCGTCCAGGGGCCAGTGAGACGGAGCACGAGTCTCAGCCTTCCTCCAGGCAGCCACCTACCCATTGGCCTATGAGGGCTGCCAATGCATACACTCGACATCTCTTGTTACGGGGTTACACAGGAGCATTGGTGTTGCCATACTGTGTGTGTTGACACTACAGAGTCGCACAAGGCCTGTTTTCACATGCTTGTCACGCATGCTGGGTAGTGATAGTCGGCGCGGGGAAGTCTGGAGGGTCGCGCGGTGACGCTAAAATTAAGCTTAACTCCGAAGCCAAAATTTTGGAGCTCGACGCGACAGCGGCCGTGGATGCGCCGTGACTCTTTGCACAAGCCACAATTATCTCTTGTCTTGCACTCACCCCCAGCGCGACCTTCAATCTGGCCTCTATCACATCTTGGATACGCTGTCTACGCACACCTCGGATCCTTCCCAATTCCCCCCGCAGAGCATGCGCCATCAGTAGCTTTTTCCCACGCGCATTCCACACTTCCCTCACCATGGCCTCGCCCGACGTCCAGATGACCGACGCGGGCGCGCAGACCATTGATGCGACGCCGCAAGCCGGGCAGCATATCAGCCACGAGGGCAAAAACTACACGACCATCAAGGAAGGCCTGGCGCATATTCTTGTTCCTCAAGGCATCCCCACGTCTACCGACCCAAAGCTGTCGAAAGAGGAGACTCAGAAGCAACAAGTCTTCTACAATCCTATCCAGCAGTTCAATCGCGATTTGAGCGTACTTGCGATCAAGACATTCGGCCTAGACGCAATACAGCGAAAACTGAAGAAGCATGAGCAATTCAAGAAGAAGAATGAGCGAAGACGAGAGCGGATGCAAAAAGAGCGCGAGGCAGAAGAGGCTACAAATGGTGTGAATGGGGCGACTGATACTTCTGGGGCCGAGGACGCATCAATGAACAAGAGGAAGCTTGCAGAGGAAGATAACGGGGAGGGCGCTGCCCCTCTCAAGAAGCAGAGGACATGGCAAAATCTTAAAAATGAGCAGGAATTGGACGATGCAGCAGCTGAGGAGGAGGCTGCTGGTACAAACGGTGGACGGACACCCTGGAGACCACCCTTCAGCATCCTGGACGCCCTGTCTGCGACCGGTCTTCGTGCCGTACGATATGCAAAGGAGATTCCCTTCGCGACCGCCATCACATCGAACGACATGTCGCAGAATGCCGTCGACTCCATCAAGCTCAACGTCAAGCATAACAAGCTCGAAGACAAAGTTACGGCCAACACAGGCAATGCCATAGCCTACATGTACAGTTTCTGTGACAAGAAAGGTTATGATGCCATCGACCTTGATCCATACGGCACCGCAGCTCCCTTCATCGATTCAGCCATTCAAGCCATCAACGACGACGGACTACTGTGTATAACGTGCACTGATTCTGCCATCTTTGCATCGCACGGTTACCTCGAGAAAACTTATTCGCAATACGGTGGACTGCCGTTCAAGGGTGAACCTTGCCATGAAGGTGGAATCCGTCTAGTCCTGCATGCCATCGCATCTTCGGCTGCTCGATACGGCATGGCTATAGAGCCGCTGCTGTCTCTTTCCATCGACTACTACCTCCGAGTATTTGTAAGAGTGCGAAAAGCCCCCACCGACGTCAAGCTGCTCGCCGGCAAGACCATGCTCGTTTACCACTGCGAAAGCGGTTGCGGTGCATGGACTACGCAATTCCTTGCACGCAACAAGGTCACAAAAAATAAGAACGGCGACCCCATGTACAAGCATGGTTTTGCCCAGGGGCCATCCGCGGACCAACATTGCGAGCATTGCGGCCACAAGACCCACCTGTCAGGACCAATGTACGGCGGGCCGTTGCATAATGTCGGATTCATCGAAAGAGTACTAGCGCAGCTGAATGAAGTTGACCGTGAGACGTATCCGACCATGGATCGCATAGAAGGAATGCTACACACAGCTCTAGAGGAGATCACGTTTGGCACAAAGTTGGACAAGTCGAACGGGGCGCAAAAGACTCAAGTCCTAGACCCCCTCATTCCGAAGTCCGATCCTGCGGAGATAGACCACCACCCATTCTTTTTCATCCCAAGTTCGGTAGCGAAGATAGTTCACTGCTCTGCACCGCCGTTGGCAGCAATCCGCGGAGCGTTGCGACACGCGGGGTTTAGAGTGACAATGAGCCACTGTAAACCGGGCTCTATCAAAACGGACGCATCGTGGAGGGATATCTGGCACATTATGCTCGAATGGACGCGGCAAAGAGCGCCGCTGAAGAATCTGCCCAAGTCAGGAAGCGCAGGCCATGCCATATTAGCCAAATCAAGCGCGAGTGGGTATACAAAAACGTCAACTGCCGGTACAGCACCTGCTCAAGTACCGGCCGATCCGGCGCCTGGAGCGCAAAATAACGCAGAAGACGGCGGCCATGTGTCGGCTACAACACCCGCAAAAGATCTGCCAGCTTACCTCAACACCAAGTTTGAAGTCAACTTTGACGAGAAGCTTGGCAAGGACCACGACAGGGGCAAATACGTCCGCTACCAGCTCGCTCCAAGGGAGAATTGGGGTCCGATGTCGCGCGCGAAATAACTGAAGCAACAAATAATGACAATTCAACTATAGCTCCAAAGCTCATAATTTGCCATCTCGAGGAGTACGCCATGCGTTTGTTTAGCTGCTGCTCTCCAATAATCGTCTTGCGTAGCACCATGATGTTCGCCGTTCGTCAAACATCGGCCGGAGATGCGTAGATCTAACGTCATCGTCGATTGCTTAGGTAAGGGTTATACATGCATGCAAGTTGCATCGGAAATTCTCATCTTCCTTGTCCATCTCGCAGATGCACGTTATCTTTTCGGGGCAGGCCTGTAATGTGCTCGATCCGCACGCCCCAAGATTTGTGGAGAGCGCTCCCACGAGCGCATCGGTGAACAGCCAAGCGGAGATTTGCCTGCTTCGGTACCTGCAGATAGTAATGTTTACCCGGGGCCTGAGGCGACTGTGCGATTTGAATTACTGGGGTGGCCACGCGAGGCTGGCGTTCCGCGGAGGCGAGTGTCCACAAGTCGAGAATACGTTCAATTTCTCAGCAACAAATGTAGGCCCGGGTGTAAGCTTAAGTGTTAAGCTACTCTCCAAGAGCACTGGCGACCTGCCAGAAGCCTTGGAAGAAACCCGGTTTGTTAGTTGTGGCTGTTGATCTATTGCGGGGCGGGAGCACTAGCGGCTCAAAACTTAAACAGTTCCACCATGTCATCACGTCGTCACGTTGTTTGAATGCGGCAAATCTTGGGAAACACAACCCCTGTACGCACGCGTTCACGCAGCGCCCAGCATTTGGCACAGGCATTGAAGAGCTTTGATCAGGAAATGTTCAGCAGCGCATCCTCTGATTCGCTCGTAACGACTTCCCGATGCCAGTCCCGAGAATCCCATGTCGTGGCCGACTTTTCGATAATTGCGGCCTGCACTGCCGTAACCGTAAAGTCATGAAATCATAGCTCTTTAACCTATTCGGGCGACGACGCCTGTAGTCATCGATTCGAAATCGGTAGGAATAAGCGTCGACGCGATGCGGTCACTGATGCTCGACGCGCGTATATAACCATTACAGACGCCGCCCATTGTTTGAACTGCACAACACTTCGAACCGCCAACCGACTTCAAGATGTTGACCAAGAGCTTTCTCACCTCCTCGATGCTCGCAGCTCTTGCTGCTGCCGCTCCTGCTCCCCAGGACGGCTACAGCGTGGCGCCCCAAGAAGTTGGTGACGTCGCTGGCTACACCGACGCTGATGCCAGCTTCTCCGTCACCTTCATGCCAGCTGGAACTCCCGCTTCGGTTTTCGGCCCCGACTCCCAAGTTGCTGCCATTCCTACCGCACCTGGGTCAGCTCCTCCCCGAAGGAGCTCAGATGTCACTGGCGCCACCAGCCATGGACCCTACGATGGCACTCCTACCACCACTGGAGCTGCTAAGGCACCTACCACAATTGGCACTGTCATCCCTCCTCTTGGCCCTGCCCCCACGGCTACCTACTACAACACCGATGGCAAGCCTCAGAACCCCATGCCTATTCCCTACCAGCCAGCTGGTGGTCTTGGCACCAACGGAACCGAGCCTCGCTACATGGTAAACAGCGACTTCGACTTCGAGTCCATCACCCTCGGTCTCTACCAGGAATGGATCGAGCTTGACTCGTTCAACAACGGTCTTGCCGTCTTCTCCGAGCAGGAATTCCTAGACGCTGGTCTCACTGCTGAGGACCGCGCCTACATTGCCTTCATGGCTATTCAGGAAACTGGCCACGCCACTCTCCTTACCAACATGCTTGGCGAGACTGCTCCTCCCCAGTGCACCTACAACTACCCCTACCGCACTGTCCGCGAGTTCATCGACTGGAACATGAAGCTTACTCGCTTCGGTGAGTCTGGTGTCTGGGGTTTCCTTGCCCACATGGACGCTCGCGAGGTTGCCAACCTCTTGTCTCAGTCCATCGCCACTGAAGCCCGCCAGCAAATCTCTTTCCGCCAGATGCTCGGCCTTCCTCCTCAGCCCGTATGGTTCGAGACTGGTATCCCCCAGTCATGGCAATGGACCTACCTCGCTCCTTACATCAGCTCTTGCCCCGAGAACACCACCCGTCTCGCATGGCAAAACTTCCCGGCTCTGTTCATCGACAACCAGCCCAACCCCAACCGCTTCTCTCCTAACGACACCAAGCCCCACGAGGTTGCTGGCGACCGTGTCGCTGACCCTGCCGACTCTACCATCCCTGCTGATGAGAGCTGTGTGAACATCAACGGTACCGAGCACCCCGGCTACTCTTGCGGCCCTGCTATCGCCCGCAATCGCTCTGAGCCCCTCTCTTTCCCCGGAAAGCTCGTCAACCTCACCTGGGAGAACCCCGGCCTTGCTGTCGGTCCCAACAACTCCTACATCACCGACACCGCTGCTGGCGCCCCTGCCTTCGTCGCCTGGGTCTCGCAGCTCAACTTGACCTACACTCCTCTCGAGATCACTGGCAACAACACTGGTTACACTTACCAGCCCGCCGGTGAGGTCTACGAGGGTGACCCAGCTGTCAACGACACCATGTTCGTTGCTCTGACTGACGCCAACCCTTTCCTTACTCCCTTCAACTTGAGCATGATCAACCCTCATGTTGTCGCTCTCGGTCTTTACCAGGCTGGTTAAATCTGTTCGCTAGTGTAGCAACAGATTTAGGAGATGGGACGATGCTACTGCAGCATTGTTGAATTAATCTAGTGGATGAGGCCTATGAGCCATGTAATTAGATCAAGGAATGATTTGTATGATAGCGGAGATGAGGAGATGGCGGATAGTAATGCGTAATGATACCAATTTGTCATCATCATCAAAAGATTTTTGTGCTTCGTCCATGGTGATTTACTTGTGTGAGGTGTTGTTTGCGTCTTTATCTGCGCTAGCCTCTGCCTATAAAAATGTCATTGGTCCAAGGTCTTATCCTTACTCCTATACTCTAAACAATCGATTCATATTTCCCAAAAACATGACAAAGAACCAACTATGTCTGTCTCTGCCTGTTCGCCTTCCAAAAACTTACCAAAAACTTAACACACGATGCTTCGCTGTACCACAAAATCGAATCGACGACATCACGATACCATGTTGTCTGTAATCCGAAAAAACTCTCACCATTTAACATGAGAGACTTGCGCTCGCCGCCAGCGCGTCCCAAACTGAACTCCACCTCTTGCCTGCCATATAAAACCAACTCATCCTTCTACTTCCACTTCCAGCTTCCCACTCTCCAAGAGTGTGCCAGAAACTCTCAAAACCAAATCGAGCAACACGATATGGTCTCTCTGCTCTTCTCCTGGTTGCCTATAATCTCGACACAAGAGGATTCACTAAATCGCCAAAACAAAGCTAGTTCCAACCATGTTTTTTCCGAAAGCTCTCAATGATCAAATCATGTTGAGAATTGCGTGCTCGCCGTCTACAAAGCCTCTGGGAACCGTGTAAAGGCCGCTTGTTTTTCCCTCTCCACGCCGACCTTATATCACTTACACTCTCATGATAAAAACCAAGAACTCAAAAAAGGCATACCAACCCCTCATGAGAATTGTTTTTCTGTCTTTCAAGATCAGTATATACCCTCTCTGCACCACCAAAATCCACCCGCCTCAATGACATGTCTTTGGAAAATTTAACCATCGATTCATATGATGTATGAGGGACGCTCTCGCCTTCTCTGATACTTTTCAAACCTGAAAGTTCACAAAAATATATCTTCTTCCACATTCAAAAGAATAGAGGATCATTATCATGAGAGAAGTGTGCCCGGCGTCTCCAATTTTTCTCAAAACAACAACTGCACCACCAATGCCTTCTTCCAAAGTCTGCCACATATACAAATACCAGCACTAACACTTAGATCGGCAGCGTAGCATTAGCTGGCAAACAACTTCCCCTCTCCATCTCGATCCTCGCCGTAGCGTTGACCACCAACCCCGCCAACGGGCTGGTTCCACACTTCAGACCTAGTACAAAAGCCTGGCTATGCTGTTACATTTGTTAGTCAAAGAACTCGAACGTTTACTGAAACAAGGAAGAAGGAAGAAATGTAGGGAGAAGAGAGCAAAAGAACCGCCCAGGTGTTCATGGTGGGAAAGACGGTGGAGAGAAAATACATACCACATCCGCCAAAAACGGCGCCGTATGCGTATGATCCATCGGGTATTCCTTGTCCACTACCTCCTTGCCAAGCAACTTCTGTGCTTGCGCGGCGTAGCTTCCATGTTGCACGAAATACACATGCGCTGATGGACCACCAAGTTCGAGAACGGACAACATGTCGTAGTAAGCAAATCTTGACTGCTTAAACGTATAAGTACCAGATTCCCAAACATTGGTGGGGAGTTGCTCCGAGATGATGATGCCAGATGCGCCTAGGTCCAGGAACTTGGAAGCTGCAGTTTTGATGTAATGAGGGAAAGTGTACACGGTTTCTGTGACGTTGCTGTTGCGTGGACACATATATTAGCTATTGTTACTGACCAATGCTACTATATGGCGAACTTACTTGAAAATCACTGTGCATGTCTCGTCACCTACACCGGGGCAAGGCGGTCGGCCTTTGTCTCCCGTTGAGCTCGTCGAGCCATTCGTGAGCGTTCCTGCGTCGTTGATGCCGAATTCGATGATCACCCAGTCTCCTGGTTGAATTGCTTGGGCAATCCTGTCAAAACGACCTTCGCGTGTGAACTATGTTTGACATGAGTTAGCCTAGTTCTTTGAGTTTCCTTGCTACATAAAGAGGAGACATACCGAGCGCGCGGATCGTCCGGCATAAGCAGAGTTGTTAACGCGGGCGTTGGTGCCGAATGAGTACTGAAGGTACTGTCTCCAACCTTCCGTGCCATTGTGCCCACCGTCGGGCGCAGTCGTAGAGTCGCCAGCTACCCAGATTGTTGGCACGGTCGCCCTTGAAGCTGCACCACTGTGCCTCTCGGTAAGGCTCTGTGGTAGCGCCGAGGCTGTGACGCCGAAGCTGAAAAGGTATGGTAGTGACGACTGGAGTTTCATGATGATTGCTAGTGCTAAGCCCCTCTTATATTTTACCAACGAGCTGGTTCAGGAACAAGTGAATTTATCAAGACAACGTTCCACTAAACATTGCGCCAAGTGTCCGGTTCTTATACTGATGCTAATAGCCCCTAGGCTGTATACGATCTACAGCGCCACCGGAAGATGTCATCTCCAAAATGCGCCGCAATTGGATCAGAATCGCCTTCTCTAGACTAGCTTCATCTATGCGATTCAAAGACGTTGAAACGTGCGGAAATAGCATCAAAAAGTGTCGCCGGTGCGGAGTCCCCGCAGAGTCCGGGGTCGGTTTACTTTCGGCGATCGGAGCATCACCCGCCGAGCTAAACAGATCTTCCGTCGCATGAAAGGATGAAGGCAAACACGATACCGAACAGAGAAGGAGTTGTATAAGAGATCAGGTTCGGGGACGTTTGCGTAATGCGACGGGAAGACAAATTGGCTGACGTCACCAGCATTTGACAGTAAGCGAGTTTTCGAAGTGCTGGTACAAAGCCGTTGTCGCTTCACGTCGCGAATTCTGTTCTTTACACCACACCTTGCTCCAATTAAATACCAAAACATTTCGCGGCACTAATCATGGTTGGTGCGACTTCCCTTGGCTCTTAAATACCTAAAAACACCATGAGTGCCCACATATGGCTTCTTCGTCGTCTTAAATCAACGTCCGATGGTACATGACGGCTGGGTCTGTTACACGACTACTCTAAACATGGCACTTACGTCACTAACCTGAAGCCTGTTGACTATAAGAGTCTATGCCTTCTGGTCTATGTCCTCCTCAACACAACAAAATTGTCGTGCACGTTTTCCAAAACGACAAGATAAAAGGTTCATGTCGTGGTGCCTTGCTTGTAAGCCGTCGCTAAGTCTACTACCATCAAAAGCCTGGGATGCATTTCTCATGTCTCGGGTTGTGGTTTAAGAACTCCATGGACGAAGCACATGCTTCTGTGAGCTTGTATAGTTCCTCGAAAACATGCGATTGCATTGCTGGTTCAACTAAGACAAAGGGACTTCCTTTCTTGCTTCGTACTTTTACCCAAGACAACAATCTCATCATCCAATCGAAACCCGAAAGACATGTTCCATGTTCTTCGTCTGTTTGCGACTCATATCTGGACTACCAAAACGGGAGCATCCAATCTACTGATGCATTCGCCGTCTTCGAAAGCGGAGTACATAGCTGGGTTCGAAGCTTAGAGAAACAATGGTTGCACTTGCGGCTTTTCTCCATCTTGCAGAAAGTTACTGAAGGAGATGTCATGGTGTAAGGTATCAATTGGTAAAAGAGACCTGAAGACCGAAACATGATTCATGGTATGGTATGCTGTGCAGGAGTTCCCAATCTTAACGAAATACCGTGTCGACCGTACATGCAATATTGTAGCCAGCAAACCAAACGCCTCCAACGCCACCAAAGATATACCATCATACGCAACATCTCTTCCCAATCAGGCTCTAGGTTGAGCATGTCACGTCACCAAGACCCGACAACTCCCTCACAACATTCTCGATATCTCCCACACTCATGCCACTCAGGAACGTTGCAGTGAACGTGTCACCTCCAGTGAAGCTGAACGAGTCATCACCAAATTTCTCCTTGAGTGAGGCTTCGTCACCCCAGCCAGATCCAGTGACCTCCCATTTACCACCACCCAAACCCTGTTCGAGGACTTTGCATGATGCTGTGTTCGGTGGGGGCGGGGGTGGGGAGTCTGGCTGTTCTGGTTGTTCTGGCTCTGGCTCTGGTTCGGACTCGGCAGGGCGGTTATGGACGTTGCAGATCTCCTGTAGCATGGTCAGTTGATAATCTCAGCCGAACTGTGCCGAATATGACGAACATTCTTGAGATCCTCGTTAGTGACTGCACCGTTCTCGACGATCGGACGGCCTGGAACAGACTGCTCGGGCGTTGGTGCCCTCTTGGTGAAGAGAGAACGCTTCGCGTTTGTATCCGGAAGATCACAAAGTCTAAGTTCGTATTAGTCTCATGGTAATTTGAGTGAGAAGGTTTGTCGTACTGGTTGAGCGCCAGGTTGTATGGCACCTTGAGACTGTCTTTTTCAGGCTTTGGCGAGTTCTCGTACTCATCGCCGTTGAACGGGTCGTCGTTCCTGATTTCGGCATTCTTCAATATGAATGCCTTCATGTCTGCTGGTACACTGCCGTCGTGCCAGTTGCTGCGTAGTTCAGGGATACTGAAGAAGTATGCAGCGAGTCCGGCCTGTTGTCGTTAGCACATTGCAGAAGACTGGAGAAGATAACAGCGGGTGCTTACTATGGCTGGGGCCGCAGCGGATGTCCCGGTCGCTGGTGTGGTGGAGTCATCTTCTCCATCATGCTTTGCAGCGACAACATTGACTGCGTCTGCGTATATGTCCACTTGACCACCTTGACCGTTGCCTTGAACCGTGTCCCTGTAGTATTTACCAGCCTGGTCTACACCGCCCACAGTGATCATGCTGAATCTATCATCGGTGCCAAAAGCTTGCGGAGTGAGGGTGTCTAGAGTGCGAATTGCTCCTTCATTGCCTGCGGCGATAACAAGCGTGATATCTTTGTCCTTGCATTTCCTAAGAGCACGCTCCATTATGTTAATTTTACCTTGAGCACTCTCTTTAATCCAGCCTAGACTTCTAGTCAGTATGGTTTGCCATAAGCCTTGCGGATAATACCACTTACCATATGATAGATTGATTACATACTTCGCATTAGGGTCAGTATTCTGGCGTCTTTGTTGTTCGATGTCTTTGAATGTCCAGCTTAGAGCAAATTCCAGTCCCGAGTCCGTAACCCCACGTGGTACGAGCTTGTCACTTTCTGGGTTCTGAGGGTTCTTAGCCCAGTTCCTCATCTTCACGACAACAAGGTTTGCCTTAGAAGCCACGCCACTAACGTATCCAGCCGCAATGCTTGCGACCATGGTGCCGTGACCATTGATATCGGTCATGTCTTCTGGTCCTTTTTGGTCATCGCTGAGTGAGCCGAGAGCGAGTGTGTGTCGATTGGGCACGACAAAGTCCCGAACCTCGCGCTCAGAGGCATCGAATTCCTGATGACTCTTACGATAACCAGTATCAAGGACGTAGATTGTTTGGCCTTGCCCAAGAGAAGGCTCAAAGACATAGTTCGGAAGCTGTGCCGGATCGTTCTTCTGGTTCCTTGCAGAAAGCAATCTGAGATGAGCCGCACTATCATCTCTCTGGTTGAGTGATTGAGGCAAGGTGGCCCTGGTATATAGTGAATTCGTACCACCGTGATTAGGGATGACGAGCGCCTCGCCATCCTCTTCAGACATCGGCTCGGCCCATGCTATGATAGGGTCTTGACGAACGATAGCGGCTTCGGCGTCAGTGAGGTTCAGGTATTGGCACGAGACCCACTCGACTTCGTCGAAGGCGATTATGTCGCCCTGCTTGTCACTAAGTGGTGGCTTCTTGGCGAATTCCTCGTACTGAGCTTGAGTTATGCCGTCCACCGTGGTGACTAGATAAGGTCTTGGGGTATCTTCGTCTCTCTTGGCACGTTTCTTGGTATCCTCTGATACAGTCTGTACTGGAGTGCCATCTGGGTTGAACTCGCATGTCTCGTTTTTAGTACTATCTTGCGCCGAGACAGCGCCCGAATCGCATGATTGTTTGACTCCAGGGTTGAATGAATCGTTGGAGACCACAGCTTCTGCTCCTGGTTGATCGTTTGAATTCATTCTCTGGTGAAGATGTACGACTGGTTGGGTCTCAGCGGCTCCAACAGATAGGTGTGTAAGGAAGACCGCAATCGCTGCCAGAGTGACGTGCGAGACACAAACCATGACGGATGCCTTGGCGAAGCGGGGAACTCTACAGCGAATCGGATAAAGAGACGTTAAACAGCCGTATACGGTGTAGTTGAGAGAGCAAGAACTGGAGGTATTGCGAAAAGCAGTGTATGAAGATGATGAATGAGTTGTTGTTTGAATGCGTGTGTATGATCTGGTGTTTGAATTGCTGCGTTTCTCTCCTTCTTATACTCAAGACCATGAACAGAATATAGAACACTCACCTCAACCAGCCTTCATGAAGACGCGAAATTGTATGATGCCAAGAGAGTAAGATTTTCGTTTTGATACTAGACGCCTCCCTCAATTCAAAACTGGTTGACCTATATTGGGCCCGAAAGGCGTAAGGCATACTCGCTACGAATTATCTTTGGATCAAAACGCGATACCAGATGTATTGTGTGGAAGCATAGTATGCAAGATTGGCGTAGATCGCAATGAGCTAATTTGTTTACGCGAATATGAACTCATGGACGTGATCCGTATTCAACATCTTTAAGCTCACAAAGTAGAGTGATGCCGTCCACCAAAAACGTCCAAAAACGTCCAAAACCGTAACCTAGCAAGCCAGACAAAGGGATTCGATAGAGCAATTACGCTAAGCTTACAAGGGTCTGTAGAGAAGGATCACTTGAAACTTAGGCTCGCTTCGCCGTCCAGTATCAGGTATGTGTTCGCTGATGTCAGCGGAGCATGTCGAGCAGACATGAATAGCATCAGCGTCTCGCGGAGGCAGATTGCGATCGTATCCCGTGTACTGTTTCAACCCTCCGTATACATATCACGTTTATTACGTGAGTGTTTGCGATGGTCTCGGTGATCGTAGTGTCCCTTCCATCTCTTTCTCAGGCTTCATGTCGCGAAATGATCGCCCATCATACGCGCCGCGCAACTCGTATCGAATATCTGTTGTTTCCGTTCAACGTTACAGGGTGGGCATATGTTTCCGCTGCTGATCGCCGCGACGGAGGTGGACGCGATAGACCGCGATGGGAACTAGACGTGTCGAGTGTGTGCAAGTACAACGCGACGCGGCTCTGCGGCAGGATCGATGATGGCGGGGAATTAGCGCCAACAATGCGGAGCCTCCGCGCGCCAATAGAGCCACAATTTCTGAAAAGCTCTGCCAGCGGACGGCATCGGCGATCTTGAAATGGGCATGGAATCTCAACTTGGAATCGTGGCAGATATATCCTCTTGACTCGGCCACGTCGCATCCAGAACAGCCATTACCTGAGCCTGACAAGCACACCCCCTAATCGCCTCTTTACACCAATCTTACTATCACTACAAACCAAATTCAAAATGGCGACAGATGACATTACGATCCCACAACACGTGGCCATCGCAGAGGCACCCCGCGATGTCGAAGCCATCAAGAAGCAAGAGAAGGCTGCTCTACTCTCACACTGGGATTCTGATGTTGCGTTCAAGCTCGGTTGCAACCTCCGCACGCGCTTGCTTACCTTTGAGCGACCAGCTGTTGTAGATATCTCTACCATCAGCACACCAGGCCATGTGCTTTTCCACGCCGTGAGTACTCTGAACACGTCATTGCCGAGAAGCGACTACGACTTGTAGAGACGTGTTGCTAACCCCAGATAGACAACACACTCCGGCACCGCCCTAGATAACGACTTCTGGGTCAGCCGAAAACGCGCAGCTGTGATCCGCTTCAACGCGAGTACATGGCGTCTGCAGAACCAATTTGAGGGCGACGAGGAGAAGTTCAAGGCCAAGATGGGACTCGGCGAGACGGCGAAAGACTATGCAATTCACGGTGGTGGTGTGCCCATCTTCATCAAGAACTGCGATGGACCCGTCGCGGTAGTTGTTGTAAGTGGGTTGAAGCAGTGGGATGACCACCAAGTCGTCATTGAGGAGCTGGGTAAGCTTTGCAAAGAGATGGAGAAAGGAAATGGCAGTACGCCAGTCTAGGGGGTTGACACTATATAAGTATCTTCAATTATGACTGACTTTTTCACTTAACACACTTCCCCCAAACCTTGGAATTTTGGAAAAAGAATACTCGAGGAGGCATGGGAACGAAAACGTAGCCGATGAGTGATATGCGTCTGCAGTCTCCCGAGGAGTGTTCCTCAACCCACTTTCCCAAGACGCAGGACGAGATTCTACGGATCGCTTTGGTGTCAAAACATTCAAGGAACTAGATCCATGAGCAGGTCATCCATGTGCACAGCCATGTGATTTTCGAGCCCTCCAAAATACTACGAAAGCCGTCTTCATGATCGCATTGAGCAGTTCCCCACCAACTATAAATCAGGATCACTGCTCCGTCGTTACTTTACTCAACCACTTTTACAGTTTGGTGATTTCTAAAGTCGAAGGGTCTCGATATACGACCACCCCTCTCTGGTTCTTTCTGATACAAATTTACTTCGCTGTTACTTTATGTTGTCCGACACGAATTACGCGTAGCAACAGCTATTCTCAAGCGCACGGCTCTCCCGAAAGTATGAGCGTAAGCTTGTGACCTCTGTAGCTAGCAGTTTGTGCAGTTCCGAAGACACCAAAGAGCTATGGCATGTCCGCCGGCACCTCCAATAAGGCTTCACAGCCGCGCCGTAGCACTTGAAGAAGCATAAACACCTCTTCCGCCAGCTTCCTTCCACTCTATTATCCAAAGATACAATTCCAAATATCAAAAAATGCAGACCGATCACGCCATGGCCGCTCTTTCTGCTCTTAAAGTTGGTGGAGGTAGTCCGAATGTTTGCTTCGCCGCTCTTCGTCCACCCACCAAAAACTCTGGTCTGTCCGCTTCACGTCAAAAATATGTACGATACCTGAGATGCTCCGAATCAACCACCGAACAGAACGACGTCGTCTTCAAACCACCCACTGTTGTTTCTGATAGCTGCGCTTCTGCTTTGCTTTGTGCCTTCAGTAAGCAGTGGAAGACGAGAATGCGATGTCTGTTATTGCCATGTGATTTCAAATATATGAGACACCTACGCAGCTTCTCCCCCACAAAGATCATTAGAATTTTCATCCTCCGGGAACATATCGGAGTGTTACATCGTGTCTTCATTATGATCCACGCGATTCAAATTTGTAATCGAATAAAGCCATATGCTCACTAAGCTCCGGTAAAGCTCATAAGGCGTATGAGGTGTTGCATGTAGATTTTCGCATTCAAGTACCACCACTGTGTCCTTTATGGTGACATAAAATAAGTTGAGCTTTCGACGATGAACAAGAGGGAGTGACTTGTGGCTACTACCGGACCTAGCTATCTTCTGGTGAGCGTCAGAAGTTGTTGCTGTTATGACTTCGAGGCTAGCTAGACAGAAGGAGTAGTAGCTGTCTTGACTGTGAGTTCTACCATCGCAGAGAGAGCACTTACCGAAACGTGACTTGATCCGAAGACGAAAGAGGAAAAAGCAGCTAGACATGATGAATGATATGCTGAATTTGCGATATTTGAAGCAAGGAATACAGAATGTAGCCGACCTCATCTCCATCAAAATAATACATAACTTTTCGGTCCTGACCAAGGGTGCCATCTTCTCCAAGACAAGGTCGGGGATCAAGCAGCTCGTAGGGTATACGCGAAGAGACCAGAACGCCGAAATGCAAAAAGGCCACACATGTGTCTACCGCGGAGGCACTTAACCTTCCTCAGTATCCATCTGATCGCGTCCTCTCCTTGCACCTCCGCCACGACCTCCTCTTCCTCCACCTCGCCCACCGCGACCGCCCCTACTACCTCTCTGTTCATGGTAGTCCTTCATCTCTCTTACGGCGATTCTCTGTGCATCACCAACACGCTCCGCATACACCATCGCCTCGTCCTTGTTGATGACCTCTTCCGGAATCTTCTTGCCAAGCGCGTTCTCGATGCGTAGCCAGATCTCAAGGTCGTACTGTGTGACAAACGAAACAGCCTTACCAGACTTTCCAGCTCTGGCTGTCCGACCAACACGATGGACGTAGGTCTGGGAATCGCTTGGCAGGTCGAAGTTGACGACGAGGTCGACGGCGGGGATATCAAGACCACGGGCTGCTACGTCGGTGGCGACGAGAATGTCGCGACTCTTGGACTTGAACTTGTTGAGGGCACCGAGACGGGCGGATTGACCTAGCTGGCCGTGTAGAGGAATGGCTCCGAAGCCAAGGGTGCGGAGAAGAACGGATATACGCTGTGTCTCATTGACTGTGCGTGTGAAGATGATGGTTGGGTGACCGATGTTGTCGTTGAGGAGGTGGATGAGGTACAGATCCTTCCACTTGAAGGGGAGGAAGATGTATCTTTGTAGGAGGGTCGAGACGACTTGATGTGACGAGCTGCTGATGCTCACACGAACCGGGTTCTGCAAGGCCGCGCGTTGAAGACTTTCTACTTTGGAGGACATGGTGGCGGAGAAGAGGTAGGTGTGGCGTCCTTCTCTGGGAAGGACTTTTAGGATTTTGTCTAGTACTGGACCAAAGTCCAGATCGAGCAGACGATCGGCTTCGTCGAGCACCATGTACTTGAGGCTGTGTTATTATTAGCCTGCTGTCCAGTGACCGTTTTAGTCGACAGAACTTACTGCTTGAGCGAGAAGCCCTTGGTGTTCTCCAAATGGTCGAGCAGGCGACCCGGAGTAGCCACCACGATGTGCGGTCTCTTGGAGAGGGCGATAGCCTGAGGGACCATGTCCATACCTCCCACCAGCGTCGCGCACTTGACGTTGATGATGCTACCCAGCGCATCCACTTGCTGTGCGATTTGGTATGCCAATTCTCGAGTGGGTGCCAGGATCAATCCGAAGAGCGGTTGAGGCTTCTCGAGCAGCGACTGGAGTATGGGTAGGACGAATGCCGCCGTCTTTCCGGAACCTGTTTCAGCCAGTCCAATCACATCCCTGCCTTCGAGGGCAAGAGGTATGGCTTGTTCCTGAATGGGAGTTGGGTTCTTGTAGTTGAGACTTTCTACCGTGTCGCATAGTTCTTCGCGGATTCCGAGGTCTCGGAAGGTCTTCTTCGGTGCGTCTGCGGTGGCGGCGGTAGAGGAACCGGCTTCTTCCTCTGGGGTGTTGCCCTCAGCTACATCCTCTTCTTCTCCATCGTCCGTAGAGCCTCGGTCGGATTCGCTGGGTTCGGATTCTGGTGGTGGTGCAGCCTTCTTCTGGACTTTCTTCGCGGGCGCATTCGATGGTCGCGCTTTCTTTGAAGACGCGCCAGCCGCAACGGCGGCATCTTTGGGAAGCTTTCTCTTTGTGACGCCTGGCATGATGTTTGTGATTAGTTGAGAAAAGTCGTGCGCAGTCTTCTTGCTCTCGAAGCATCGGAACCAACAGAAGTCGAAATCTTGGCAAAGTGGGACGGACCCACCTAAAAGTTCGAGCGCCAGCCAGCTCTAGTTTGCGACTGCATGCGACAAAACCATTCGTCCGACAACACCAGCACGCCGCCCCTCAACTCATAGCAGTGCAATACACAGTCGAACCGGAGGGCTCAGAAAAGGTGCCATTCTAAATCCAATAACCGAAGTCGACAAGCAAGCAAACGAGTCTTCGCAATGGCTCGTGGGAAAGGAACCGCGAGGAAGAAGCAGTCGGTACGCGACAAGGAGCTTTCCAAGAAGCCGGTCGCAGGGACTCCGAAGTCCATGGTCATTCGTATTGGTGCGCAAGAGTGAGTTGAATCAGATCGAAGGCCGACTTGGTCGCTAACGAAATCCAGAGTAGGAAGATCGGTCTCGGACCTCGTGAACGATGTACGCCATTGCTTGGAACCTGATACTGCCATCCGACTGAAGGAGCGAAGGGCGAACAAGCTGAAGGTAAGACACAGATTTTTGGTCTGCATGACTTGAGCTGACAATCTTCAAGGACTTCCTTGTCATGTGCGGACCGCTCGGTGTCAGCCACCTTCTACTCTTTTCACGTTCAGAAGTCGGAAACGTCAACCTCAGGCTATGCCGCGTCCCCCGCGGACCTACTCTCCATTTCCGCGTGGAGAACTACAGTCTCTGCAAAGATATCCTCAAGTCGATGAGGCGTCCACGAGCTGGCGCAAACGACTACATGGTCGCACCACTGCTGGTGATGAACAACTTCCTGACGAGCGACTCGGAGAGAGAAAGACTCGGCGACAAGGCACCGCCTAAACATTTGGAAAAGCTGGTGACAGACATGTTCCAGGGCTTGTTCCCACCCATCCAACCACACACCACCCCTCTACACTCGATCAAGCGCGTCCTTCTGCTCAACCGTGAGCCTCCTTCCGAAGAGAACGGATCTGTCACAATCAGCCTACGACATTACGCGATTACAACAAAAGTAACAGGCGTACCAAAGGCCATCCGACGGTTATACGCAGCTGAGAAGCTCATTGGCAGCAAGGAGAAAAAGAAGAGCGCACTACCAAACCTGGGCAAGCTCGAGGATGTGGCCGACTACATGTTGGACCCTTCAGCTGCCGGTTATACATCCGCCTCGGATACTGAACAAGATACCGACAACGAGGTAGAGGTAACAGCACCTGTACGACAAAAGGTCTTGTCCCACCGCGAGAAGGAGAAGCTGAAAACCGGCGACGAGACATCACACGCACGTGCCAAGGGCTCAAAAGCTCGCGTCGAGAAGCGTGCAGTCAAGCTTGTCGAGCTTGGTCCTCGCATGGTGCTCCGCCTTACCAAGGTCGAGGAGGATGTCTGCGGCGGCAAGATCATGTGGCACGAGTACATCAAGAAGAGCAAAGCGGAAGAGCAGGAATTAGAGAAGAAGTGGACACAAAGAAACAAGGAGAAGGAGGAGCGAAGACGCATACAGAAGGAGAATGTGGAGAAGAAGCGCAAGGAAAAGGCTGCTGCAAGGGGAGAGACTGGCGAAGGGGAAGGCGAAGATGACGAGGATGAGGAGATGGATGACTTGGACGAGTACGATATGGATGATGACGTCTGGCAAGACGCTGCGGACGCTGGAGAGGGAGAAGAAGAGGACGAGGAAATGGATGACGAGTGATATGGTCTTATACAAAAGTCTTAATGATACCCCATTCAACGCTTCATCCTCAGCTACGCTCGATCCGTGCTTCCATCCCCGTCACACAAGCACTGGGTATCAAAGTTCTCGCTCACGTCCCCTTTGGCTTTTTAATCAACACCTTCTCTCCATCAGCACTCAATTCCCAGCCCACCCCCTCACTAACCAACTCCTCCCACCTCCTCTCTGTAACCCTCTCCACAAAGCCCTTATCCGCACTCAAATACGCCTTGCCTAGACACTTGAGCGCATGCACCCTAACCCCACCGTCAGCCCACTCCATAACACTCCTCTGATACCCATCCACACCCTTCCTCACCCGCCAGAAACCCACAAAATCATCCGCGACGAGACACTTCAGCACCTTTTCCACCCTCCAATCCTTGTACCCGTATGCCAACTTTGTCGCCCTTGCGCCTGCGAAATCAGATTGCCGACACGCTTGATCGAGAATCAGCAGCCCGACGAATTCGTGCAAGGTAGAGGGTGACAAGGGATTCCGTGGATGTATTGTGTTGAGCAGGGAGAGGAGAGAGGGGAGGTACGAGGCCCAGTCGTGGCAGAGGATGCTAACGTGGATTGCGAAGGTGTAGGCGCGCAGGGCGAAGGCGTCGCTGCGGTTCGAGGCTGTTATTGCTTCACGGAGTTTGCGCAGGGAGGCGAGGACTGTGGCTAGTTCGTTTATGGAGAGGGTGAAGGCTTTCTGGGGGATCGGTTGGTGCTGGTGTGTCGTAGATGTGTTTGTAGAGGTGGAGGCGAGGGGCGGGCGGCTGGTATGTTGGTGCTCTGGGGGTGCGTGTTTAGAGAGGGAAAGCGAGGAGAAGGAGGATGTGAGTTTGGAGTTTGCAGTCGAGGCTGACTTCGTGTCTGTGGATGTGGACTGGGGGACGCTGACTGAGACGAAGAGACGGTCTAGTTCATCGCGGTTGAGGGCGCAGAGCTTCATGTAGCGTTCTATAATGCGGTTGAAGTAGACTTCTTGCGTTTTGAAGTCATTGAGCCTGTGAGATCAGACATTGCGCCTCGATGTGTAGGGCGAGAGGGAGACATACCGCGTCTCTCCCTTGGAAGGCAGTCCATATGTTTCCAAAACATCTTCGCGGACCGGCTTCAGGCGGTTCCAAGCACCTGAGGCGGCGCGACGGCTGCTGGGTCGGGCGGGGTCTGATGACTTCATGGTGCTGGCGGTTGGGTTTGGGCGTCCTGGTGAAGGGGATAGGAGGTCAAGTAATGTCGAAAACCTTGATTATCATGGCTGTAGGTCATCAAACAGATTTCAGACTCATAGTGCCCAGGCGGGTAGCAGTGAAGGTAGTCGCGCTGGAGGTTTGGGAAGGTGGGATGGAGGGGCAACGCCCGAGCTCGACGCGTCTCAGACCATCCTCGTCGCGATAGGGACACAGAGTTCAAAAGCGTCTAGACGTTAATTAACATGTTCAGTGGTCAACCGCTGCCCTGCTGAAGCGATGTGTTGTTCTCGCAAGCCTCGCCGGACGCGGCGTAGTTCGCGCGTGGTCCCTTAAGTGTTCGCGGATTGTCCGAGGCCGCTTCATGACATGTGAACTCCTAACAAGTTCTCATATACTGCAAATCTTTCCCTCGCGTTCTGCTTATCCATCTTCTCCTGAATTTTTCCCGATATGGAAGCCACCAAGAAAGCGACCTCGAAGGCCGCAGAAACCGGAAAAGAGCTAGAACAAAAGGTCGAAGAAAAGTTGATATTACTATGGGATGAACTCTCCCCGTGGCAGCAGGACAATCACTACATCCAGTCAGGATACCGCGCTCAATCTAATTCCTACATCAAGTCCTGGAAGAGCCTGGGATATTTGCACAACGAAACCGTCAATATCTACACACATCTCGTCGGTGCTTTGATGGCTGCCGTATCCTCAATAGCTCTATACGGCACACTTGCGCCTCGCTATGAGACGGCTACACAAGAGGACGTGTGGGCGTTTGGCTGCTATTTTGCTGGAGCTATAGCATGTCTGGGTATGAGCGGGACATATCATACGATACAAAATCACTCCCATGAAGTCGCCGTATTCGGCAACAAGCTCGACTACCTGGGGATTGTGTTCTTGATCTGGGGCAGCTTCATACCGGTTATATACTACGCGTTTGGCAACGAACCAGAGTTACGAAGAACGTACTGGACCATGATCACGACGCTGGCAGCTGGCACGTCTGTTGTAGCGACACACCCCAAGTTCCGCACTCCGGCACTGAGGCCATTTCGAGCGCTCATGTTTGTGCTCATGGGTCTTTCCGCTGTGTTTCCTGTGCTTCACGGCGTTCGACTGTATGGGATCGAACATCTGCGAAAGAGCGTTGGGCTGGATTGGGTTCTTTTGCAAGGCACGCTGTATATTGCTGGCGCCGCTATCTATGCTGCGAGGGTACCTGAGAAGTGGAGTCCCGGGAAATACGACATCTGGGGCTCAAGTCATCAGATCTTCCATGTATTGGTTGTTCTGGCAGCAGCAAGCCACCTGGTAGCTTTGGTTATGGCGTTCGACTACGAACACAGCCACAGGCTGCAGGAAGTGATAGGAGGCAAGATTTAGACGTAAGTATACGATATCCAAAGCATCCAGCTACAAGCAAAAACCAATACTATCTCTGACAAGTTTCTTCTATGTATCGTGAGATTTCGTATTGCAATCTGCCCTGAAGGAAGCGATCGACAAGGATGTATTTCCAGAATGCAGCCGAACGACGCACAGGCCGGGAGATGACGCCGTGGCTCGATCTGCCAGCCACCTTCTATGGGGAAGGTACTTTTGTGGGTCAGGGCGGCCAATCAAACCTCAGGACCGCAGCTTCCGATCTTCGAGCTCACTTTCCCAGCACTCAGGTTCCCGGCTTCCATTCTTCTCTTTTCTTCCACACAACCCGTCGCGTCTCTTCCCACTGCTTGCGCATCATCTCTACGCATCGAAGTATCCTTTTTAGCTTTACGCGCATCAATTGCTTCCCCGCCCCGCTTTCGCGACTTCTCACGCAGGTTTGCGAAGCATAACGTCATCTCATACCGCCAGCGCCTACTGAGCTGTATCACACACAATGACTGACACTGAGATCCAACAAGGAGACAAGGGTACGTTTTTCTCACCTCTCCGATCCGAGACTTCCTCGAGGGCATAGTGGCTGCGCCTAGCATCCTCCTGTCGGGCGCATTGCGCGCCAGCAAGCGCAACGATTGTCAATCTCCGCGCGTTGCTATGCTCTCGATCGCATCCAATACAACCCCAAGAATCATCTGTGAAACCATTACTAACGTGCAATTCATCAGTCTCATGGAACTGGGGCTCAGGACAGCCCGGTGGTGAAGTTGCTGAGGTCAAGGACCAAGGCGAGATTGCTATCGAATCAAAGAAAGGCAACACCATCAAGAAGAACGCCTCACCTGACAACCCCGCTGTCCACGTCGAGCGCTCTGGCAATGACGTCGTGAAGCGCGCTTCCGAACTCCAGATCGACGAGAAGACCGACGGTGCCAACGGAGAACAAGCTAACGGCGACTCCAAGGAAGGCGACAAGGAAGCTGAGTCAGAAAAGACAGAGGACAAGCCAGCAGAGTCGGAGAAGAAGGACGACGACAAGCCCGCTGAAGCCGAGAAGAAAGACGAGGAAATGAAGGACGCGCCAGACAGTGAGGAGAAGAAGGAAGAGGCGCAAACCAACGGCGACTCCAAGGCCGAAGAGTCCAAGGAGGAGTCAAAAGAAGAGGCAAAGGACGACGCGACAGAAGACAAGTCCGACGAGAAGCCTGCAGCCGACGAGAAGGACGACGAACCCCAAGCCGGCGACAAGCGCAAGGCCGAGGAGTCGGCGGATAAGACCAACGGCGCAGATGCCGACGAGAAGCCTGCAGAGAAGAAGGCCAAGACTGATGAGGCCGAAGCCGAAGATGAGAACAAGGACGAGGACAAGGATGAAGCCGAGACAAAGCCCACTCCCAAGAAGGGCGGCCGTCCCAAGAAGGAGAAGAAGGAGCCTGCAAAGAAGAAGGCACCCAAGAAGGCTGCTACCGCCGATGGTACGCCCCGTCGCAGCGGCAGGACCAACAAGGCGTCGGTAAATATGGCTGAGGATTAGGATTCCCTTCCCAAGTAAAATGGCAATGGGCACGGTATCGAACGCGGCGCAAAACTCGGATGAGTTGGAACGGGCAGAGCAAGGACAACAATGATGGCATGAACGGATATTGGGTGGAAAGGAATCTGGATTCGGCGCTAAAAGGGATTGAATCTTGGTATCGTTCTCCTTTACTACGGTAGCAATCTTGCTTTTCCTTTAGTCTATTTTTTGTGTAACAGTACCAGTAAGATCAAAATCAAGATCAAAATCAACAGTACTTGTCAGCTTTCTCTTTGTGATTTCTTGGTTCTTTGCGCATGGTCACGGAAATGGTACGTGGCGAAAGTATGTGGCTTTACAAGAAAGAAACAGGGTTCCATTGAATGGCATGGCTATGGATTTCTACAGACTATCCTTGTTGGGTGTTTGTGATTGTGGTGTGCCTGATGAAACTTGTCAGCGATGTTGCACTGTAGTTTATGTGGTAACGTAACAGGCGTGGGTTATCTCTACTCAGACAGGAAATACTCATTCAAGGAAGGCCGTGAAACCTTCTCCGATCCGTCTTGAAACTTGTGATTTGTATTGTAATCATCATATTGAGATAGGAAAATGCTGGAAGAAGAATTGCGACTTACGTGAGTTATTGCAGTGCCGTGGAGCTTTCTGCGGTTAGTGTTAAGATCGTGGATACGCATGTGTTATTCGCGATATATTGATCGCGCAGGAAACACTGCTTGCATATAGCCGTTTCGGCTCATGCCATGATCGGGTTGTTGTGATCGAGGAGGTAGAGATTGAGAGAGCTGCAGGTTGGGCGGAAGGATCTTGCGCGTTTTGAAGCGAGAGCCTTGGCGGGGCAGGGACCATGTGTCCTCTGTGTCGACGTGCCACGAACGTGAGATGTGATGAGTGTTGACCCTCAACATGTGGCTCCTGGACGCACGTACCTGAAAGCTGAAGACATTCATCTACGATATACCTCCGTATGCGATCCTGTCGCACTGCTGGGAACTCGAAGAGATTACGTTCTCTGATCTGGTTGACTTGGACGTGGCTAGAAAGAAAAAGGGCTTTCGAGAATGCCAGAACACATGCGAGCTTGCCGTTGCAGATGGCTCTGATTACGCTTGGATCGATACTTGCTGCACTATACAGACTCACCACCGACGACAATGCACTACGAAAAGCGCGGCTTATGTCGCCGAAAGTGGCGGCACAATGTACATAGCTTGTTAATACAAACATAATATTACATCCTTACTCAGTCAACTTTCCATCTAAAAATCTTTCTTTTACACTTCAATCCCTGAACCTGATCATGCGAGGTCCCGATATCAGGCCGCTTCGTAAAGCAGTGGCTGAGTAAGACTGAGCTGGCATGAACAATTCTGATTGACGTCTGAAAGGTCCTGAAATCGGACCTCTCCTGGCCGGAATATGAGAGCTGCGGAGTTTCAGTGGCTGTGCGCCAAGGTATCTAATAGATGCCTGATCGTTCCCAAATCTTAACTGGAAAACATGCTGTTTTGATCAAAATGCCGCCGATACTGTTACAACTCTATTGTACGACTTCCCGGGGCTTGAGCTGCGCGCGGATCGCCCACAGACTGTTGGCATGCTTAAACTTGAAGGTCCACTTCTCGCATCAGGCCCTGACGGACGGCAAATGTTTTAAGGGTTATTACGGATGGTAGATCTCGAAGATAACCCTTCATTTACCGCTCTTATCTACATCTGGGGCAGCCGCTCTGCTTCACATGCCGATGTGATTATTTGTAACGCTTACCCTGTTGAGATTACTGCGAATTGTTATGATGTGCTATTTTCAATTGGATTCCACTCTTAGTATACATCCGACTAGGTTAGTTAATTTTAGCCTATTACATCAGCAAGATCTTGCTTGGCTCAACATCGGCTCATTCCTGCTCGGCCTGGATCGTGTTTGCTTGGGCTTGGTCATATTAAAATTATGGTGCCTTAGGCTGCTCATACTCGACTCCCTTTTGGGCCTTGTCCTGATTCCAGTTGTGATTCTGGCCCCCCAAATTGGGCCCCAATTCCTTGCTCTTTTGACCCAATTCCACTACTATATTAACACAACCGACTGACAAGTTCTAGAGATAATACTGGCCTAAGTGTCTCTTGGGAGCCCTTCTCTCCTAGGAGCTTTTCCCTTGGAGCTCTCCTCTCCTAGGAGCAGCCTTCTCCTGGGAGCGTGTGTCTCCTGCTTCTTGGAGATTGCGGTGAAGAATCCCATCCCACAGCACTGGCAACGTGCGAAAATGTAAGGACCCCCAAGCTTGCATCATTACACGAAGCAGGTAATCATGCTCAAATGTTACATCATCTTGGTTTTCCGGGACACCTCTCCGGGGACGCCTCTCCGGGGCGACAAATCTGACTGGGACGATTCTCCCCGAAGAAATTTCCTCGCCGAACGTTTCCCGACGAAAGTACCTAGGAGACATCTAACTTTAGCACTGAACAATGACCCTGTTGAAGTGAGTTATTATTGTAATAATCGTGGGGAGCTGACGTTTATATAGCGTGTCTCTCCTGGGAGCTTTCCTCTCCTTGGAGATTTTCTTCGGGGAGCTTATCTTTCCTTGGATGAGTTCTTCGGGAAGCCTATCTCTACTTAGAAATATTTCTCCCGTGAGACCTGATACGTTCTGTGCTCTAGAGTTACTTCCTTCGCGTTAACTAGCACTACTGTCTCTGACTTTTTAACTGCATAACAAACATTGCATCGACACCAATAACAATTACCTTGTAAAATCACTTACTCCTAACTTAACCCTCAACAGGAGCTGCTCTGCGTTAGCCGACACACTATCGACCGCTAGCGGGCGAAGTGAGACCTATTAACGTCAACCGCGAACACTTGCACAACATCTTACTGGAACAGTTTTCTTCTACACTCTGACCTTGAGCGGCTCTCAACTATATTGAGAGAAGCAGGGAGAAGATAGCGCTGCGTTTATACAAACACACGTACCTTCCGCTAACGACAAGTGTTTGCAGTGATTCTCTGGCAACGACGCTGAGTTGGTTGCACCCCTCCATAAGCCGACACCTGTTTGTCCGTCAGTTCTGACTACAGCTACCTCCTCTATCGATCACCATCTACTTAAAAGCTCATCAAGGACAGAAGCCATCCGAGCTCTCTATGTCGTTGCCAGCTGCTTGCTCTTCCTCTCAACTGATTGATGGTTACCTCGACTAGGTCACACTTGACTATGGTAACTTAATGACTCAGTGCTGTTTCATACAACGACATAGACCAAATAAAATCTGATGGATACTACAAGACATTGTCTGTTGTATCCTTTGGCGATGGCGAGTAAGGTGGAGCTGCTGCGATATTGGCAAGAGCCACTCGTCCCTACCTGTTTTGTTTATGTTGCTAGGGACGCAGGTGCATCCATAACAAGACCACTCTACTGGAGATTATATGTTTTGAAACTTTGAAATGTAGTATCAAATCATCACAAGCCAGATTGGCTGAGTGGTCCAAAGCGTGCACAACCGCCTAACGGCTCTCTTGCTATGCGACACCTGTTATCAGGTCCGGCACCTCCTAGGAGGGGAGAGGGTACTGCAGGTCCTCGTTTGCCTGGGGTGTGCGCGGGTGTAAGGTTATGGTAACCCCTTACATCAGTGGCAGAGAGGCTACAGTGAGTCGCATGGGTTCTTCCCGCGCGGGTTCAAATCCCGCATCTGGCGTTTTTTTTTGGCAATCTTTCTATCCAACTGACGTTCTGGTCTTGTTACAGACCACATCAAATCCAAACTGCACTTCCTGAGTGTCAGATCATGTAGGAGAGTTAGAACGGTTGTAGTTACGGATGCTAATTTTCTTGGTTTTTCTGTAATGTGCATGGGACGATCACGTCGTGATCTAGTGGCCATGTTGGCCGAAGGAGACTAGGTATAGATGCGTCTACTCCTTCATTATGAGAACAAATGTTGAGCGGGTAGTTTTCGGATGTAAGGAAATGGATGCTCAAAGAGGTTGGAACGGAGTCATTGCAACTATTCGAGTATAAAGGCTCGATGTTGCAGTAAGACACAGCGCTCCGGTAGTAAGTCTCGATTTTGACTTTCCATAGTGTAACAAATCAACCTTGATTTTCAGAAAGCTTGGGACAGTAGGGGTGCAAAGGACCAAAGTCCCTACGGGGTAGTATTTCGCGCAGATTCACAGCCCATGCGGCACGGCGACAAGCGCCAACTAGACGAATAGAGAAGGCGTACGGGCGGCAGAGCTCCAGGGCTGCTATATCCCTCATCCCTTGACGCGTATGGGACCTAATGATGGGCAGGAACTCGTCCCCCCAGGGCCTCGTAGTGTTCCCATAGAGGCAATGGAAAAACAATTGCGGCTACGTGCGAGGGTAAGTAGGCCTTTCGATATGAACTATATAGGTATCCAGAATCTCACAAAGTATTATCTTCAAGACATTGAATCTAGAACACAAGATAACGTTTTTCATTTCACTTATTCTTACACTACCCTACCTTGTACTCAGCCAAAGTATTTATACATCTAGTGTATCTCTCCCTTTCAAATCCAATTACGTCTATGTTAGCTGGTGACCATCCGGAGCAGAGAAACGTCTGCCAGGGGTGCATGGCTGGACTCGGAGGACTGAAAAAGTTGCTCCTGAGGGCCGCCTGAGTTGCTGCTTTGAAAGTGAGTAGACGGAATCGAAGCAGAGGAATGACTCACGGCACAGAAGTGCGACTTTGAAGGTGAAACGATGTTCAACTTCGACAACATTGCGGTATCCATGATGGAAAATAACATTGAAGTCATACCTATTTAACACCGATGCGACGAAAGGGATATTTGACATCGATATGAGGTTTCCCCAGTGCAGGCGGTGTACAGGTACTCCGTGATATGTGCGGCGAAATCAGAACTACTTGGTGGAAGGCCTGGCCTGTCATTTCAATTCTATACACGGAGATATCGATGTGCTATCATCCATGGCGTTCCAATCGTCTAAGCCTTGGAGCAATCAGGCCGGTGGCACCGCCTCTTGCGACAAGACGGACGGCTAGTTGCTTGATTACCCAGCTTCCGTAATGTCCCGCTTATTCTTAAGCTGTCGAGCTGCACGGATTTCTTCTTGTTTTTCCTTGCTCCACGTCTTTGATTGGTGCTTCCGACTTTTTGCAACCCTCCTTTCCCTTTTTTGCAGAGCTTGGACCTCTGGATCAACCCAATGTGGTATTGGAGAGGCTGAAATTTCCCTTAGGTGAGCAAGCGTGTCGCGATCCTCTTCTTCCTCTCCTTGCTGCTTAGAAAACCCGCAAGCAGCTAGAAGAAGAAGAGCTCTTAGTGTAAAATTAGCATCATTCCCTGCACAATGAAGCCTGTTGAAGGAACATCCTAAAGAAAGGAGTAAATCGCTAAGAGACCCAGCCCAATACTGAAACACCTCATTAGCGATGTAAAAGGTATCCAAAACGCTAGAGAGAAGCACTGGATACTCGAAATCGAGAGCCTGTAAGGCCTGAAGGTCGTTGATAATACCATGGCCTACGAAAACTACATTTCGAGCCGAGGGGATAGAAGAGTGAATATAGTTGACTATGTTTGGTGGGCTGATTGCGATTGTCTCTCCAAACATGAATTTTTTTGACGCCTTGCTCAGGTATGAAGGAGATCCTGTAGCAAAATTGTGGGTGGATATAAGCTTATCTGGAGGCATCCGATTGATTTCCTTTGTATCCAGAATCGCAAGTCCAATTTGGCAATCTCCCTTCTGCGCAAACCCGCTCTTAATGGTGCTGATGTTCTCAAAGTCGATTGCAACAAGTACCACGTCTGAAAGTTGAGGCGAGTAATAAGGGTGATGGCCCAGACGAAAGATCTCACGTAAAATCTGTAATCCATTTTTCGCAATAGGAAGTTCTCTGGGATCCGCTCCTTTAGGTATGCTTTAAGTACTTAACACAAGACTTTCTTTAAAGTAAGTTTGAAGGCACTTTACCTGTGGGAACTCGTCGCAGATGATGGCACACTGGCTACTGTGACTAAAGAATCTTCCTGCCCTTGGACTGTGTGACAAGCGGCAGCGCTTTTAGAACTTGATATCGACATAGGAGGCGCTTGCAGGTTTTTTAGGGCTAGATCTCGAGGCGAACGTTGCATTAACGAAAGAAGGTTGACCAAAGTGTAAAAAAGTACAAAGGGCAGAATTGGAAACTCTGTCCTTTTTTACTTGGCTGAGAAGCTAAATTAGCGCATACTAAGCAAGAACATCAAAATCGAGAGATCTTGTCCACTTTACAGGCCTCTATAGTAGTAATGATAATACTTTATCATCTAAAACTTTATACATACGCTTCTGGAGTGTCTATTATATAGGAAGCCTACGTGGTACTAATTTAATACATACGTACGCTAATTGCACATATTTGGTGTTCCTAGATTACAGGAAGGCTGCCTCGCTTAAAAGGACAGAATTTCCAATTGTAAGGTCAGGGGGATAAGTGCAGACGTTCTCGCGATCGATCCGAATAACTTTCGAGAAACACGAGATCTGATACCTTTCGCTTCAGATGAATCCATGCCTCCTTACACAATGACTCATAGGGGCCTACGTATATGGCAAACACACTTTCATACTCAGCAGCTGAGTACCGACACACGAGGGAAGATTCGACCACTTCGCTCTCCAGTCATGGTGTGGTCAGGTCTTGATATCACCTGGAGAATCTTGAAATGCCATGTGGTCCACGACTTCCAACACTGCGTGCTTGTACCTTTGCAGCGCGTACTAGCGGATGTTTATGTTCGAGACATCAGTACCAGTATGTCTCTGGTTCCGCACTCGTCGATACCTGCCACTGCCATTCCGAAAGAGATATACATCCGCAATAGTCGCATTTCGAACATCCCAAACAGTCTTCATCGTAGGTGGGGTTTCATTGTTCGAAAGCCACCAGAAAGCATTGAGATGCGGCAATGCTACCCAAAGGAAGTCTGGAACGTGAAAGACAATATCTTGCAAGGCAAAGAGGATGATGCTGGACCTTCATCCTGGCATGCATCCTTAGAACTGAGCCTCAACCTAGCCACGAAGTCCGGACGGAATGCTAGGTACACGTTGATCCTAGCACTAGGATGCAGGCATGACTACGGCATGGACCAGCCAAGTGCCTGGTGCCATATTGATAACACGATCTGGCGGCATAATGCCGTGAACGTGGAGGAATTCCATCGTCTTGCATCGTCGAGGCCTCCACGGGATAAGGCCCGACTATCTCGTACATACACTTCGACTATGAAAGATTTCGACTTCAAGGTTTTTATCACCCCAGCGAGAGTGTTTTCACAGGACATGTTCGTCGTTGACTTGCACTACGCGGATCGCCGAGATGCTCCCAACCCAGGGGAGCATAGGAAGCATCAGCTTTTACCATCTTCTAGTTTGTCTCATCCAGGTTACCTTATACGCGATGCTTCATAGCTGGTTAACATGTTTTATAAGCGAGTCGTCCTTACAAGCGAGTCGTCCACCCCACCAACTTTAATCACCTTTGAAAATCAGATTAGTTATGCCTCAACGCCAACAAGCTCTATTGCGCTCATCCGAAGCTGATATGCAGCTTACTATATTATCTCTTAATAGCCACCAGATTAAGACTGAGAGAGCTGCTGCTCGCGCGTTTAACGTCCCTCGAATGACGCTACGCGACAGACGCGCTGGCAGGCCTGCACGACACGAATGCCAGCCCAACTCAAAGAAGCTTACCCAGCTAGAGGAGGAGGTGATTGTCAGACATATACTTGACCTTGATCAGCGAGGATTTGGGCCTACGTATACAGCTGCGCGCGATATGGCTAATAAGCTGCTTGCTGCGCGTAGTGCAGGTCGCGTTGGCGTCCACTGGCCGCGCAACTTTGTTAAGCGTACAGACAGTCTTACGACGCGTTTCAATCGATCGTACGATAGGCAGAGAGCTCTATGCGAGGACCCTATGCTAATCAGCCGCTGGTTTAAGCTGGTAGAGGAGACAAAGGCCAAGTACGGTATCTGTGACGAGGACGTCTACAACTTTGATGAGGCTGGCTTCATGATGGGCAAGATCCAGACTCAGCTAGTTATCACAGGGTCAGAGAGGAGAGGCAGGCCAAAGACTATCCAGCCTGGCAACCGCGAGTGGGTGACGGTAATTGCTGCAATTAACGCTGCTGGCTGGACAATCCCACCGTTCCTCATCTTTGCTGGCAAGTATCACCTATCTGCCTGGTACGAGGAAGCAGATATCCCACGCGACTGGGCAATCGCTGTCAGCGACAACGGCTGGACGACCAACGAGCTAGGAGTTGATTGGCTTAAGCACTTTGTTAAGCATACAGAGGGCAAGGTGGTCGGAGCACGACGGCTGCTTATCCTTGATGGCCATGAGAGCCACCACTCTCTTGAGTTTCAAGAGCTCTGTAAGGAGAGCAATATCTACACGCTCTGTATGCCAGCTCACTCATCTCACCTACTGCAGCCTCTTGACGTAGGCTGCTTCTCGCCTATGAAGCGCGCGTACAGCCGTGAGATTGAGGCTCTGATGCGCTACAATATCAATCATATCACCAAGCTCGAATTCCTGCCAGCCTTTAAAGCAGCCTTTGATCGATCGTTTACCTCAGCCAATATCTGCTCAGCTTTTCGAGGCGCAGGCTTAGCCCTCTCCAGCCAGACGCTGTTCTATCAAAGCTTAACGTGCAGCTGCGTACGCCTACTCCACCAGCTGCTCTCGCAGAGTCTCCCTGGGAGGCTCGTACAGCAAGCAACGTACGTGAGCTTGAAGCTCAATCAACGTTAATACGTGATCGCGTGCGGCAGCATAAGAGCTCATCACCAGCCTCAATTATTGAGGCGATCCACCAGCAAAGGGGCTGAGGTGATGATGCTCTCAGCCGAGCTTATGCGCGATCAGATTACCTGCCTCGAGAGAGCTAATGAGGCAGCAACTAAGCGTAGGCAGCGCAAAAAGAAGCGAATACAGAAGCGTGGGACCTTAACAAAGGGAGAGGGAGAGGATATACTAGCTCAAAAGGAGGCTGACCAGCAGATTGAGCATGAACAGCGTCAAGGTGGTGAGCGATCAGGCCTCAGCCGCCAGGCTATTGCACGCTGCAGGAGGTGCAGAGAGACTGGGCACAACTCACGAACGTGTAAAAAGGATGCTGTAGATACTATTTAATCTATTATGTTAGCTGCTTTATTCTACCTTATTCTGTTGTTGCGTTGCGTAGCTTTTAAGGTGATTAAAGTTAGTGGGGTGGACGACTCGCTTGTAAGGACGACTCGCTTATAAAACACGTTAACCCTAGCGTGTGGACTTCTTGAAGACTTTCAATGTCTGGATGATATTGCGCGCTTACCATATCGAATACCAATTGTTTTTTATTGATTCAAGATTTCTTTCTCTAAATGTTTTGCATCCAGCGATAATCGTTTCCAATATCAAGCATAGCGAGTTAGCATTTTTATTATGTTCATGTATTCCTCACGTTGAGTACCCAGTCACGCATCCTTCAAATCGCAACTTGTGTATACGTGCAGCACACAAAAAGAGTTTGGAAGAATATTTTCATGGCAAGAGGAAGCTATCTGTCGAATTACTTGGATCTTGCTTGTAGCGTCCATCATCTTTCCAGACACTGCCACCTCATTTATGCTAATTATGAGCACCATGTTCAACACGATCCAGACGCGGCACAGCCCACGCTCACCGAAGACGTCCGGAATGTAGATCGATGGTTTTGGCACGCGCAAACTAGATCGTGTTAGCAAGTTTGACTTTCACGGAGAGGTATGTACTCACTTGTGTCTTATGCCACAGCTTCCAGACAATGATTGGCACTATAAAAAGTGGTATGCCAATGTACGAGGCGATGAAATCACCCGTATTCCAGTTTCCCTTCAAAAACACAGGGAATCCTGTAATCAAAGTGATGATAGTGGACCCAATGAACCCATACCAAGCGGTAAAAGGCTGGAACGGGCTCTTCCAAGGCAAGCTGTCTCGACTGTGTCCCTGCGCTTTCATGGCAGCATAGAAGCGGATGAAGCAGAAACATAATGTCGCCCAGGCAATCAATCCCGCAACAGTGCTAAGACTGACTAGCCAGCCGAACGCTTGTGCAGCACCACCAGAACCCAGACTGAGATATGCGAGAGGTCCAAAAGCCCAAGAAGCGAGGACTGCCCAGTACGGTACGCCGTTACTCCAGGTACGGCCAAAGAATTGTGGGAGTTGGCGGTCTGTGGTCATCGCGACGATGATACGAGATCCGACCCAACAGTAAGAGTTACCTGCCGACCAGGCAGATATAAGAATGCAGGCATTCACAATTGAAGGGAGGGTGCTGATGCCTGCCTGCTTGATGGCGATGACCCAAGGTGAAGAGTTGGCATTTCCACTGTCTGACACGAGACCGGGATTCCTAGGGTCGACAATGATTCCAATAAGAAGAGCACCCAGAACATAGAACAGGGCGATTCGGAATGTAACGCGTTTGGCCGACTTTGGGATGGCAACGTGAGGGTTGATGCTCTCGGCAGCTGTAATGACCACCACCTCGACGCCTATGAAGGAGAACGCCGCGTTGACGAACGATGCCAGGAATCCCAGAAAGTGACCCGTTGGTCCAGTGATGCCATTGTAATCTACCCAGGCTCCGGGGATGTTCCAGTAGCGGAATCCAATGGTCTCGCCGTTTGGTGCGCCTCCGGACGTTATGACAATAGAAACCAGGATCAGACCCAGGAAGCACGCGATCTTGATCGTACCTGCAGCGACTTCCGATTCACCAAACCAACGCACGCTAAGCAGGTTGATTGCGAGAATGAGGACAAGACTGATGGTAATGACAATAGCAGGTGACATGTCAGTCCAGTAGCCGACCAGGATTGCGGATGCCGAGCATTCGGCGGCGATGGATATAGTGTAGCAATAACCATAGCTTATAGCCAAGGAGAATCCGACAGCCGGGTCAATGAAGCGGCTCGCGAAATGTGGGAATGAGCCAGCAGTAGGAATCTAAATGATGGTGAGCACGATCTTGAAATAAATCGCCATAGGATACCGACCACCGTAGCCAGTTCTGCAACACTTTGCATGACACACCATAAGACACTTCCGACAACGATGTAGGCAAGCAACAACCCGGCCGGTCCAGCATCTGCATATGCAGAGCCGGTTCCAATGAAAAGTCCCGTCCCTATTCCAGAACAAAAACCAATCATGGTGACATGATAGTCCTTGAGACGGCGCTGGGTAGCGCCATGACCACCGACGTTCAGTTGTGGCTCGATGATTGGCTTGCCATCGTCGGAATGATGGTAGTCGATATGGGGCGAACTCTCGATATCTCGGATGTGGTCCAACATGTTTGCGGGGAAAGGGTTTGGAGACGCACAGGCAATAGGGTCCGCGGGTTACTACTCTGTGGCTACATTATAAAGCTTCCTAGATGATACGTACTCGTATGCTCTTATCCCTTGTCGATCAGGAAATTCTCTTTCGCGCCATCAAAGCACGTCATGTAAATCTACTGTAAGCCTGGACCACCCTGTGGTGGCGCTGCATGGAGTCGCTGAGTATCGTACGAACATCATAGAACATATCTTGCAACTTTGAGGGTTTCCTGGAGTATCTGAATGGTCAGGTAACTATGCATCGATCAATAGCAGCAGCCATGCTCAGTTTCAGACATTTTATCGATAGACATAGAGCATCGCTATATGATTTGTTAGAAGGGCTAGTTTCCTGTAAATCGTGAAATTCCGGAATGGGCCGATTTTAGCGCCGCGAAGTTTTCTTTAGATGAACACGCTACCGGCTGCTGGTCCGTATCACGCTAGTTCCATCCGCTCAACAACAGAATTGTGGAGACGTGTGAGTACTTTGTGATGCTTGTTCTCTAGCATTACGGAGGTATCTATCGGATTGCTTATACTTTGACTTTCAACGTCCAACGTCTTCCTAAACACGCCCAGCGACTAAACAAGAAGCTAACCAACGACAACCCGAGGATTGCACAGAAGAAAGCTACCATAGGTTGAGGCCCGACAGTCTCAACGAGCTCTCCACTGATTGGGATGCAGACTAGCGTCGCGAGAGAAGCGATGAAGTACATGCTTCCATAGTATCGGCCAAACTCTTCTGCTCTGCATAGCTGTCCTACACATGCAGGCGTAAGAGCCATCCATGAACCTGTACCAAATCCAAAGAGCGCTGCGAAAGCGTACAGTGCTGGAAGCGATGTTGTACCAAACGGCAACCACAGGACTAACATCCAGAGCAAAGTGAAAAGAATCATGACGAACAGGGTGTTGAATCGACCAATCTTGTCTGCAACATAGCCTGGAAATAGTCGTCCGAGGCAAGATACTCCGTTGAGTACGGCGATGAGATAGAATCCGGTATCGGGCGGAAAATTGGTGCTAATTGATGCATATGTAGGCATGATGCCCAGTCCACCAAAGAGAACGACCTCGAAACCGAAAACACTCAATGTGAACAGGCTCAACCTCAGATCACCATATATGGAGAGTGATATTATGGCCTTCTTCTTTGCAGCAGCGGATGGTGGAATGCGAGCTTTCATCAGGATATTGGCGACAATGAAGCAAAAGAGGAATACAAAGCCCAGTATCCGGAGTGACCATGCGTAGCCATACTTTGGGAGGGTGGTGCGTAAGATTAACGGAATTGCCAAACCACCAGCGGAGCTACCCATCATTGCGATGCCTTGGGTGAGACCTCGTCTCGCTTTGAACCAATGTGCAACTACTGCAAGACTCGTAGTGGTCAGCATGGCGCCAGAGAACCCTCCCAGTACACCACAGCAAAGGATCATTTGCCAAAACTTGTCGCACTCAGCAAGTAGGAAGATCATCAGTAGGAACATGACACTTCCGGTCAGAGCGATCCATCGTGGCCCATAACGGTCGAAGAGTGGTCCCACCCAGATGCCCAGCGCAAGGGACAAGTAAACGAACACCGAAGGGATCCATCCAATATCACGCGCCGACATGTACGAGAGTTGATGCTGGCCCCAGTAGTCCTGGAGTGTGCCGATGGAAACCATGAAGCCAAAAGAAGGGAACAGCATCAAGCACGCTGATGCGACAACGAGCCATGCACGTAGTCCACCCTCAGGAAAGTCATCCTCTGCATCTACGATAGGTATTCCGGGCTCTTCGTCCAACTCGTCGATGGGTTGCGTCCGATGCGACCGTGTACGCCCGTGCGATCGGATTTCCATCTCTTGATGAATAGACTGCTTCGCTTCGCTCCCCGTTTTCGATCGTCCTGTCATCTTCGATACTGTCCTCCTCAGCCCGTCCCATATCTCATCCGGTTCGGCATATGGTCTCCCGTCGCTCGTAGTCATTCCGTCCTGCACCTGTACCGTCGGGTTGGCGATTGGATCCATCTTCGAACAAGGCCTTCGTCTTCCTCTTTATCAAATCGGATAGAAGAATACAGCAGAATTGCGTCAAGCGCTCGTAGCGTGGACCAAAAGATTTCTTATCCGTCAGGAAATTGTGTGGTCGTGGACCACGAAATCCGCTGCTCCTTATAGAGCAGCATCCGGACAGTCATACCTCATTGGTAGCATAGCTTGGCGCAAAATGTGCATCTATGACAGCGAAAAGATGCATAAGGCGTATCAAGCGTCAAGGCCTTTGAAGCGCGCCCTATCGGCGAGTGAACCGGCGTTGTCGGGACCTGCCCCGCCTTCTAGTACGTTCGGAGCTTTCTGAACACTCCGATGCACTCCTGGCTGCGCGTACTGATACTCCGAGATCGCCATGGTAAAGACGATAAGGGCTATATGAAGCTTACCGGCACAAGGCGTAAGGGCGTAGGTGGAGACGTGGAGACGGTTATGGCTGCGGTTGATTGAAGTTGTAAGGCGCGACGAAAGCCCGCAGACTTGGGGGATGACGACTGATTCATCCACTGGCTATTGCATCAGTCCGATGAAATACTCAGCATCGCCTTTTTCAATTCATACATCGACTGACTATGGACTATCTACTAGCTACCTACAGACCTGCACCTCACTTCGGTACAGCCGCAATGACGGAATGGAACCTCACATCGTCATAGCAGTGCACGTCCACCATCTTCAGTCCTGCGCTTTCCAACAACTTGACCCAATCCTCTCTACTCCGTTCAATGCCGCCGAGCGCCGCCATCATCGCAAGATCCATCATAGCAACCTGCCAAGGTACCTTCGTTTCTGGTAAAACCACCTCATCGATCAAGATGCGCGATTCTGGGCCCATTGCCGGGATGATGCTCGAGAGGATGCGCACGCAGTCTTCATCCGCCCAATCATGCATGATATGGCGCAAGTAGTAGAACTTGGCACCACGAATCGGTTGCTGCGTGAAGAAGTCATGGGCTTGAAACTCGATACCATCCACTTTGGGCGCATGTGCAAGAGTCGAAGGGACATCTTGTACAACGATACGGCCAGGGAGCTCAGGAAACTTCTTCTTGAATGCAACAGAATGCTGACCGAAACCGCCGCCAACATCGACCAGAAGCGCAGATTCGCCTGTAGGCTCAAAGTTCCCAACAACCTGCTGAGCAGGGTATGAAGAGACCCAACTGTCGACAGAGTCGAGCACCATAATGTGGCCGAGTGCTTTCATCTGCTCACCATCCTGCTTCATCCACTCGAATGGCGTCAATTCCGTATTCATTGCCATATGAAATGGCAGATCCTTGGGGTTGGTGATGTCTTGGTAGTCGTGCCCTTTTAGATAGCCAGGAAGCGCGTTTACAACCGGCAGGTGGAGCTTCGATAGATGTGGTGCGGCGCCGTTGACATGCGGATCTGCGAAGACGCGTGTCGTTCGGCTTGCTGCGAAAACGTCTTTCTCAACTTCATTGATAAGTCCAAATGATGCCATAGAGCGGAGCAAGTGGGCAAGTAGGTTCGGTGCTGCGCCTGTCTTTTCCTGAAAGTCGCCGTGCGTCATCGGCGTCGCGGATGAGGAGAGCGTGGTAAAGATGTTAAGATCGATCCCGACATCGACGAGGGCCCATTGAAGAGGCTGAAGGCATTAGTAGAAGGTATACAGCGCATGTGGAAGACTCACTGCCATCGCTAGGCTGAACATCATCTCCCAGTCGCTATAAAGATCCTTTTGCAGGTCTCGAACCTGTTCTTGGATTTGTTGTCGTTCGCGAGCATTGCTCTTTGCGTACAGTTCGCGGATGTTCTGTGCTGCTGCTTCCATGACTGCAGGGTTATAGATGTACACTATGAAGTTGTTTATTGAGAAACGATGAGATGGCTGTGTCGATACATGTCTGATATTTTACCTTCGATCTTTATATCTTTCCTCTCTTCAGGCAACCACTTCATTCCTTTCGATGTCAACCGCATATTGCGTTCTGGGATCGTTTGTCGACCGAATTGTGCGAGATCTAGGTTGGTGGTAATAAGGCCATCCGCAAGTAACAGCGAGATTGCCGAACAGACCGATTTTGCCGATGCGATGTCCGCGGTACATTTCTCCATACGAAGTTAAAGACATTCTTGTTGTAACATCACCCGGTCTGGATTCTACACTTCATCTGATGATTGATTTGTTTAGTTGTATACTCCTCGAGTCGGGGGAGGAACGATTGTGTGGGTAGATTGACTAGGGATGCTGAACCTCGGCATGTCGATCGTTCCCCACATCTCCAGGCGTCCTCCGCATCACGCTTGTTTCGCGTTCCAGGGACATCAACAAACACGATAGGAACGCTCGAGAGATCATCGGGTTCCGCGAGTATCTATACGAGACACGACTGTCCTTCTTGCGAAGAATACCTCTGAGTTCCATCATCATGTCCGACACAAAACCACTGGCAAAGACCGAGGAAACAACCTACTACGAGCCAGATCCCGACTCCTACGTCAGCTATCAACGCGAAATATACGCCAGTCTTCGAAAGCCCAAATATTCAACGAAACCCGCACAATGGGAAGCAGCTGCTCGAGCTGCAGTCCCTGAACCAAACTTTCTTTATGTCAACGGCTCTGCAAGCAGCGAATCAACATATACAGCGAACGTGTCAGCTTTCGAGCGATACCGACTACGTCCATGGATGCTGGTGAAGGCTACACGGCGCGACATGTCTGTTGAGATCTTTGGGCGAAAGTACAAAAGTCCATTGCTTGTGGCACCAATTGGTGTACAAGAGATTCTTCATCATGATGCCGAGGAAGCAACTGCAAGAGCTTGTGCTGCTGTGAAGGTACCTATGATCCTTTCAACGGCCGCTACTCGAAGCATCGAGCAAGTCGCCCAGGCCAACGGAGATGGCGACCGGTGGTACCAACTCTATTGGCCTAAGCCGCAAGCTGAGGAGCTTACGGCGAGCTTGCTTAGTCGCGCAAAGGTAAGCGGCTTCCAGGTGCTAGTTGTGACTCTCGACACGTTCATGATAGGCTGGCGACCTAATGATCTCGATGAATCATACATCCCCTTCATTTGGGGCCAGGGCTGTCAAATCGGCTTCTCAGACCCTGTCTTCAATTGCATGTACGAGGAGATGCAAGCTGCAGATACTCGTAGCATCAGCGAGAAGGTGTCGGAAATCTGGCAGATTCTGAAAAGACCGGGGAGCATCGGAGGTGCGGCGAAAGTCCTGAGCCATGCCAGCATCATCAAGAAGGCCATGTTGTTCACTGACCTGGTAGCATCTGGGAACTACCGCGATTGGAACGATTTGAAGATTCTTAGGAAGTATTGGGATGGGCCTATTGTGCTGAAGGGCATTCAGACCGTGGAGGATGCGCATCGAGCTGTTGAGCACAGAATGGATGGCATCATTGTCTCTAACCATGGAGGACGACAGCTTGACGGAGCGATTGCATCGCTAGACGCGTTGGCGGATATTGGTGCTGATGACAAGATCAAAAGCTCGGGCTTGACTGTGCTATTCGACTCTGGTATCCGAACTGGGTCAGATGTTCTCAAAGCCCTTGCCTTGGGGGCAAAGGCTGTCTTGGTTGGACGTCCGTATGCATATGGCCTTGCGATGGGAGGCGAGGAAGGTGTTAAGCACGTACTCAACTGTATGCTCGCTGATACAGACAACTCATTGGCGAATCTTGGGAAGAAGAGCACAGCGGAGATCAATCGGGACGATTTGAGGGTGATGCAACAGCCAGCAAAGTTGTAGTTGGCAACCAAGGCGCCTACCAATGATGTTTGTGCTGCGAGCTGTATAATAGTTTCGCAGATCGATGCATACCTGAAGGTCAGCGAAGGCAGCACTTCAAGGCAGTTGTATTGTAAGCACCAAAAGGTCGAAATAGTTATCATCCGTCAAGGATGTCTGCAATCTTGTCCCCAGCGTCCCCGGCAACACCAGAAGGGAGAATGAGTGGTTGATGATAAACACCCGTGGGGTGTGATTTCCCAATCAGGAAGGTTTGGCTTTGAGCGTTGATAATGGCGATATTCGCCCAATGCCGCCCATGGTGCCCATGGTGCCCACGCGATCGCTCAATGGCGCCAATGCTCGCTCAACGGTGCTCACACCCATCCAATGCCTGCCAACCATGTATGCCATGCTCACACAACGCCTGCAACCTCAACTCAACGAAATCTCGACGGATATTTACACCACATAGCACGCACACCATATCAAGAGACTGGTGTCGTTTTTTTTTGGCCACTGTTAACGGTATCATGACTGATGGCAGACACAAGTGAGACGAGTGTCGCTTTTTATGCAGGTTGGTACAACAATAGAGTCCCAAATGACCTCAGTACATCTACATATGATGGCTACTGCGCATGAGGCTGACTCCGACGCAAGCAGTAACGGGTCCGCCATGGTATGTTGTTGGAGGCGGTCAACATGCCATCTCTTCCAACCTTGGAAGGCGCGGACTTATGTATGCCTCGTCTTATTACCATTGCATAACGCACGGAGCTGTTTAAGCCTGTCATGACGTTAGCATCGCGTTTGTGGCGGATTGCCAATGTGCAGCGGGCCGGATGCAACGGCTCCTGGCCGTACTTCCGCACGACTCAGATCGTTTTATTTCATGATGCTTCCAAGGTTTTGGGCGCCTTGCATAGAGGCAGTATATGTCAGTGCGTTGGTGGTTGGGGAAGGGTCTTTGCATGCGGGCGCTACCATCGCTGGCAAGCTTAGCGTTCGAGATTCATGTGGAGCTCATTTTTCCGCCGACGCTTGAGAAATGCCACCATTCAGACAAACGCACTAGACTCAACACATGCAGCACCAAGCATTGGGGCGGCCTCGTAAACATGGCTTGGGAGGCTTGTCTTTGCAGTTTGAGCCGCATGGCGTTGTTGTGCGCGCAAAGGAAACACCACGAAAATTATCGCGAAACTCACGACAGTCGTCGCTCGTCGGTATGTTGGCCTCTAGCTCGTGGACAAAGCCTAATGTTATCCGAAAACTATGGATGACTGGTGGAAGAAAATATAATCGGGTCTGTGGAGGCGGCCTATTCCCAAAGGTGGAGTCTGGGGTCGGGCAGGTTCCTCCACCAGATGATAACGACGCAATGCCGGGGGACTGTGTTGCCGATGGTGCCACCCTAGGCATTTGATGTCTCTATTCAAAAGCCTGCTTCGCCCTCACCAAAGGCACGCCAGTCAACCTGCCGAGCTGCGACGACATAGCCAAGATGGTGTCCAAATTCTTCAAAAACCGCAGGGTCTATCTGCTGACTAGCGTTGCCTACATGGGCTCGCTCCTGTTCGGTAAGCACGAATTACCCGTTTCCTTGGACAAGAGCTGACAACAACGTAGGTTATGACACTGGAGTGATGGGTAGCGTTCTCGCGCTCAAGGCTTTCAAGGAAGATTTCGGACTGCCTACAGACTCATCTGGATTCTCCGACTCAAAGAACGCGTCGGTGTCATCAAATGTCGTTTCGCTCCTCACCGCCGGTTGCTTCTTTGGAGCCATCGCGGCTGCCTGGTTCAACGAACGGTTCGGTCGACGGCTATCCCTCATGGGCTTCTCTCTCGTTTTCCTTATCGGTGCCGCGATCCAGACTGCCGCCCACCATGAGATCGGCATGATCTACGCAGGACGCGTTATCGCTGGTCTCGGTATTGGAGGAATGTCATCCATCACTCCCGTGTTTGTCGCAGAAAATGCACCTCCAGCTCTTCGAGGACGTATCGCGGGCCTTTTCCAAGAATTCCTGGTCATTGGCAGTACCTTCGCATACTGGCTTGATTATGGAGTCGCACTCCATATGCCTGTCTCAACGAAGCAGTGGAGAGTCCCGGTATCGATCCAACTGATTCCAGGTGGTTTCATGTTGATTGGGCTTTTCTTCCTCAAGGAATCTCCTCGATGGTTGATGTCGAAGGGTCGGCAAGAAGAAGCTGCGGAGTCACTCGCATTCATTCGCTGCGAACAACACGACAGCCCCGAACTTCTGCAGGAACTAGCAGAGATTCGTGCGGCTGTGGAGGAGGAGCTCAACATGACGGAAGGCATTACATGGTAAGTTGTGACTGTAAAGAATGCATGCGAAACATACACTGACTTCGTATCTCCATCTTGACAGGAAAGAATGCCTTCTTCCTGGTAACCGATACCGTTTTATCACTGCTTTTGTGCTCATGTTCTGGCAGCAGTTTAGCGGAACAAACTCGATCGGTAAGAACAGAACGCCATCGAATATCGAATACCTTGTTCTAACAATTTGCTAGGTTATTACGCGCCCCAAATCTTCCAGACTATCGGTGTCTCCAAGTCCAATGCCTCGCTCTTCGCAACCGGTATCTACGGAACCGTTAAGGTGATCACAACGGGTATCTTCTTGATCTTCGGAATCGATTTCATTGGGCGCAAATACTCACTCATGGGTGGTGCGGCATGGATGGCGGCCATGATGTTCATTATTGGAGCTGTTCTCGCCACCTACCCGCCAAACCCAGACGCTGACTCCGTATCATCACCCTCCATTGCCATGGTGGCTATGATTTACCTCTATGTTATCGGATACTCGGCTTCTTGGGGCCCCGTTCCATGGGTATACTTGTCAGAAATCTTCCCAACGCGGCTTCGATCCTACGGTGTCGGAATGGGATCTGCGACTCAGTGGCTCTTCAACTTCGTGATTACGAAGATTACCCCAGAGGCTATCAATCGTGAGTGTGCCCGTACGACCTCCGTGTGAGACATACACTAATATCGTACACTAGACATCGGCTGGAAAACCTTCCTTATGTTCGGTATCTTTTGCCTTTCCATGGGCATTTTCGCAACATTCTTCATCAAGGAAACGAAGGGAAAGACTCTCGAAGAGATCGACATTCTCTTCGGAGATGTGTCAGCCGAGCAGCGCCTCCAAGATGTCGAAGCGGGAATGAAGGAGGAACAGCGGAAGCACTCGGTAAAGTACATGGAGGACGCCACCGAGCTCGAGAACAAGGCAGGGAAAGAGTAAGCAAGATTTTAATGATGTTAGCGAGTTTTGAGGCTCCTAGTCGACCAATGTGCATGCTTCAGCGGAGGATACTCTTCCTCCGCGATGAGCTTTGATAAAGTTCAAACGACAATGAACGTTTTCCGATTACGAGTACATCGATTTTTCCATTCCTCTTGTTAGAATAGATGTGTGAGAAGGCTTTCCGGCGTTTAGGACAGCGAACGATCATTCCGAGATCGAAGCAAGTGGGCTTAGTCGATGCGCTAGCCTAATTAGGCCAGGGGTAATTCCATGAAGCCTCCAACATCTGCGTGCACTGCTCTCATCTCTTGGCCATGCTCGACATAATCGCCATTAGAGAATAGGCACGCACCACACTAATCGATATACTGGAGTTACGAACCCCTCGTGTCCCGCATAAACTCTCGTCCTGCGACCGAAAACGCGTTTTGATCATACGGCCATCCTGACGCCCTGTGTGGGGAGACCTCCAAGTCAGCTCTCATGCGCTCAAGTTTCTCATCGTGCGTCTACATTCGGCGCGCAATCTATCTCGCTTGTTTCAGCCAATGAACAGACTTGGGATGCGGTCTCGCAGCCATTAGCCTCGACCGTTTACCACGATGCCGGTACCAATGTAAGATCACGAACGCCACGGATGCACGCCGATGTTCTTGATCTTCACCCTGCGTTGAGAACACGAAACGTACAGCGGGAGACACCCGGATGAGTCCTTGTGGTTGCATGATGACCGCGTGCCCGATATTAAGTTACTGCATCTGATAACCAGAAAGAGAAGACGAACAGGTCGCATCATATGCAGAGGACGGGCAAAGGACCTTGGCATATGTTGCCTGTATTGCTTCATAGTTCTGGCCGTGATCAGCTTGAATGTTTGTGGGGCATCTACAAGTAGTACAATGGTGGAGGGTTTGCCAATATGGCCACAGGATACCCGTATAAGATGCTGTTGTGACAGCTTCCGAGAAAGTAAGCACTTTTCTGTGAGCTATATCGTCTTTCTCGTACTGGTTTCGCAGCTGCGCTTCCCATGATGGTGTCTAGCTTCTCGCTCTTCTCGATCCTTCTTCTGGCACAAGCCGCCTTCGCATACAATTTCCTATACGAAAGCATACAGTTGGAAGAATCGGACGTGGCGGGTAACCCCGATCTTGCTTTCGGCGAAGCAACAGGAGCCAGTATACCCTCCTGCAAGAACTACCCAGGCTACGACGGTTGGCCGTCATCAACACAGTGGAGTGCCCTCAATGTCAGTCTGGGCGGCACATTACTGAAGGGTATCCCTCCAGCTGCAGCGTGCTACCAAGGCGAATACAAAGATGCGACAAAGTGCGCAAATGTCAAACGACGACAGTCTGATGCTCTCTTCTTGTATGTCCAGGTTGACACTACTCTACACTGATCACTAACTTGTTGACTTAGCAAAGAAGACCCACTGATACCATTCCTGTCATGGACGCTCGATAATCCATGTCCTGTTCCTGCATCCAGCGCTGCGCCTCCTCAGTCCGAGTGCAAGTTGTTGAACTTCCCTGCATACGTAGTCAACGTTACCACGACCAAGGATGTACAAATGGCTATAAACTTTGCGCGCAATAACAACATTCGGTTGACGATCAAGTGAGCCTTGTCCACTATAATCTCAAACTCAAGCTGAACGATTCAGAAATACTGGCCACGACTTCCTCGGCCGGAATACCGGTGGCGGCGCACTTCAAGTCTGGGTGCACCGCATGAAGGCATTCGAGTACTTGCCCACCTACAAAGTCGGTCAGTACAGTGGCCAAGCAGCCCGAGTTGGTGCAGCACTGGAACAACACGAGGTATTCAGCTACATGGGAGAAGCTGGTATCACACTGCTAGCTCCCGGATCTTCGACGGTCGGGGCATATGGTGGCTACATGCAAGGTGGAGGGTTCTCGTACATCACCTCAAAGTATGGTTTGATGGCTGACCAGGTCCTTGCTTTGGAGGTTGTCACAGCAGATGGCAGGTTTGTGCATGCGGATCCGACGGAGAACTCGGACCTGTTCTTCGCTATTCGGGGTGGTGGACCTGGTACGTTTTTGAGTACTGTCGTGACTAGTTGCAGTGACTGACGTACACTCCAAGGTAACTTCGGTATCGTTACATCTGCGATTGTCAAGGCGTATCCACCCACAACAATTGCACGAAGCGACTTCACCTTCCAGACTGGCCCCATTTCTGGCAACGACGAAACTACCGTTCGCGTTTCCAAAGAAACCTTTTGGAAGGGTATGGGGATCTACTTCTCGCACAACTTGCGTATCAACGACGCTAAAGGTATCATGTCGAACTACATAACCACAACAAGGGGCGCCTTCACACTCTCTAGTCAGATTACCAAACCAGGCGTCACAGTGAAAGAGATGAGAGAGCTTATGGCGCCGCTAATCCAGGATCTTAACGACATCGGTATCCCTCTAGCTAACCCCGAACCAAAATTCTGGAATACGTGTGCTGATTTCGGCTCCGCGCCGCCAAGTGGTGGGATTCAGAACAGCCGACTCGTATCTCGCCTTGTCCCCCGCTCCAACTTCGAAGACCCGACATCCCAGTCTTTCAACGCTACCATGACGGCGATCCGCTCATACGTGGAAGAAGGCGGATACAGCTTCCATTCCGTCGACTACGCACCAACGCACGAAACAGCCGGCTATCCTGGCTCCAGTTCCGCGGTATCACCGCACTTGCGCAACGCAGTCATGCACATGACAGGTTGGGATACCAGACAATATGGGGCTGATCTCTCAGATGAGATCGCGAAGTCGTCGCATGCTCGTCTCAACTCTTATGTACAGAAGTTGAGAGATGTGACGCCACTCAGTGGCGCGTATATGAATGAGGCGGATGTTGCAGAGCCGAACTTCCAGTATAGTATGTATGGCGACAACTACGACAGGTTGCTTAGCATCAAGAAGGAAACAGATCCTTGGGGGTTGTTCTATGCGGTCACGGGTGTAGGTAGCGAAAAGTGGGTCATCGAGGGAACGAGAGGTCTACCGACCCAGCAGGGACGGCTGTGTAGGGCGGACATGTAGGATGCGGCGGCTCGATGGTCTGTCATATATCTCAAGAGTCACTCTTGTGGAGCGAGTTCTTGTTTACCGACGCTATCTTGCTGAGAGTCCACAAGATGCCATGTCTCTCCGTTGTCATCCAAACGAACTCTCGTCGACTTGGCAAAAGCCTTGAATTGTTTCGTGCCTGCCATTTTGTTGTCGGGGTTTCCGCATTGTAGAAGCGCAAGAGTCGATGATTTCCAAGGTGGCGCTTCGATGGTCCTTACGATAGTAGCAAAAAAGAATGCAGTGATACTAATATATAGCATAATAGGCATTAAGAGCCAGAGAAAGTTTACCTCGATAACAGGCTCTTTTAAATCGATGCGTTAGTGGTACAGCTAGGGTGATGGCGAAGGAGTTACGTACCTGTGATCCAGGCTGTACCATTCGCGATGGAAGCTGAGCCGTTCTCGTTGTTTCTAAGCTCCATGCTTACACTAGCTGCTATGCTTTGTATTCTGTTATTGAACGTGTTGAAAGCTTCTTTGTTGCACGCAGGTGGTCCGTCGTGACTGTCCTTTCGAATGTCGTCTAGTATGATACTTTTCCACGTTCTTTGACTTTCGAATTCTTCCTTTGCATCTTCGAAACCCAATTGATCCTGTCGAATAGTCGCAGACACATTATATGTTATGAGGATTGATCGCGCAACAGATGACAGTAGCGAATGTCTGATACACGTCTCTTCTCCAGTCGAATGAGGCGTTGTGCAGTAGATAGTATCGCTCGATCGTTCAAACGAGCCGTGCTCAAAGTACGCGTACCAATGCAACTCGCTATTGGGGGTTTCGATTTCTGTACGCCAGTACTTTTCGTAAGTGGAAGTGAATACTTGAGCACAAGGACGAAACGCAGCTCTGAGCGCAGTCCAGTTTTCAAGGTGGCGAAGTTTGGCGAAACCTTCCATGCCACTGTTTGCAGCCTTGCAAGGATCATAAAATAATACTGAAAGGTTAGAGAAGGGTACCATGTTCATATCGCCTTCGTAATCTGGGAACTGGTAGTAGAGCAAGCTTTCAATATGTGTAAATAAGGACGTGTTGGGTAGGACAGCAGAAATCTCAGCGAGACCCTGGTCCAGAAGGTTTGGAAGGAGGATACTTCCGTTGCGATGAGCCATCATCGGAAGTAGGGTATCAGAGATATCTTCCGTCGTTGCGCATATCGACATGGTGGTATAAGGCTTCCAGGAACAAAAATCTGTAAGACATTCGCCGGTAACGTTGTCCGCGTCTATATGATCCGATAGGAGGGCCTGTACCATGGCAACACTTTCATCAGCGTCATATGGACCACGAAATGCCTCTTTCTCTGAACCAAACGCTCGCAAAGAATGATATGTAGCTTGTCCAGCACGTTTGAGATGAGTCGAGTTGTCTTTGGGTACCTTGATCCGCTGCGTAGTGATGGCTACCGACTGCTGCGCAAATGATGAAAATGCTAGCATCAATATTACAAGTAGTGCTCCAAAAGATACCAGATGCGGACGTGGTCTCAGATGCCAGAGGAGTCTGAAGGCACCGTCTGGACCACGGCTGGCCGCGTCGAACCTATCAATGTCGATAGCCTTCCGATCTTCTCGCAACCATGTCCATTTTGATTGTCCAATAGAGGAGGAAACAGGTACAATGAGCGCAGATTGCGACAGCTGAGAGAGTGCAGCTATGAATGCATTGATTTGGATTTTTGAGTTCCAATATCTCTGCTGAACTCCATTGAAGCATATGAGGAGAGCGACGATTGCTATGATGCCGGCTGTACCGAGTGACCAGACATATAGCTCCCATTGCCATGTATGCACCAGATAGCGGAACGTCCTCAGAGAAAACTGTGCCCGGCCACGTACGCTTGGTGTGCGATCGATGTGCTCGGTCAGCTTCTGATGTTCGGAATTTCCACGCGGTTCGGAGTCTTCCGTAGTCAGCGTCAAGGATTGATAACCATCAACACCAGTCGTTTGTGAAGTTATCGGCAACGTGTCGCGAGTACTGCAGCCACTTCGATCACTATTTGCGGACAAAGGCTGTGAATCCAGATGTGTAACAAAGTTGAGTTCAGCTTCAGCAGAATGATGTGAAACTGTGGAGGCTGGCCGATCGAAGTGGTCATTTTCAGTGTACATCGTGAGAATGGAAGCAGGATGCGTATCTATGAGTAAGATGACCAGATTGCGTATATATGTACGCCTACTCATGCGCAGACTGTGCTACCTCGGAGCGAGCAAGGATGCTCGGGCGACAAGTCTTGGCCAAAAACCAACAGGCTGATATCTGTGGCATTTGCGCCAAGCCAATGAGGTAAGACTTGTGAAACAGTAGGATTCGTAGCCATGACAAGCGGCACAGTTACTCTCAGGCGTACTGCAGCTGCATCAACGGAGACTATCTGTTATAATTGGAACTTGGAATGCATTAGCGCCTTCTCCCTTGCAGAGCGCTCTCATTGCGAATCCTGCTTGCGATCGTTCAACCACTGACAACTTATGACGTACCTCACCAACTCATCAGCAGCTGATAGTCCGACCAATTTGCCTCTGTGTCCGCCTCACCCCACTTCTCTATACCTCCCGTAACACCATCCTGATCAACCTGCCATTTTCCCTCTTCAACCATCTCAATCCATTTCTCTAGCACATACCTTAGCTGTACATCGTGCGATGCGATGAAGTGGTTGAACCCCGGCTGGTAGAGTTCTGTGCTCTTCGGCTCTATATCGATCGCACCATCATCTCCCGCCCTTCGCACGTTCTCGCCGATCAGTGCTCCGTCGCTTGTTCGAGCGAAAGCGTTTGAGCCAAGGGTGAATGGAAGGACAAGTTTGCAGCCGTCCTCGAATGGATGTGTGCCATGTGGATTAGTTTCTGTGAGATAGAGACCGGCCGGGTAAGACGAGACGTGATCGAATTCAAAGGCAAACGGCGAGATGCGCATATCCTCACCCCATGGTGTGCGGCGGGTTTCTTGGTAGGCAGGATCTGTACTCGAGAAGAGAAGAAGTGGATAAAGCTTGCCAGGTTCCACTTGCCCTGGTGCTGGGGCAAAAGGTTGGTGCTGGGCTATGCCTAATCCAGGTGCGATATAAGTAAAAGCAGGCTTTGAGCATCGAGTGAGGAAACGGTGTGCAAAGCTGTTCGAGGGTAGGCTCTCTACATCACTACCAACCACAAGGTCGAGCAGGCCCTGCCTAGTATTCTGTGGCTGAGATGGCATCCTGGCGTGGATAGCGTCTACCAAGTGCTCGAAAGCCTGAATGGTGTCTTCGAGGTCTCGCTCAGTGTATGATGGCATGATCCACGGTTCCGTGCGCTCTTGTTCTCCATCGTAACCATCCTGAACGGCCAGTATCTTACCTTGGTCTATCATGTCGACAAAGCCATCAAGGATCATCTCTAGAGGCAGCCACATTTGCCGACTATTCATCGTGATATCGGCATCATGAATAGACATGTGCTGCATAGCTGTGAACTCGTCTTGATCTAAAACCAGCCCAAGTGGATGAGTGGCGCCCAGAGCCCATACTGCCCAGTAAAGAGTGACAAAGCGTCGTTTGTTCGAATCATCTTCGTCTTCGGCATAGTTCACATTCTCCCAAAGTTCTTCGGGCGAGCGCAAGCAAGCCAGATACCGATGAAAGAGGTGATGCTTGCTGGCCGGTTCCATGGCGTATCCATGCCAAGCTGCCTTCAGGAAAGAGACGACTGTTGCATCGAGGCGATCAGAAACACCTGCAAGAACTGCATCACCGCCGTAGCATTCCCACCATGTCCTTCTATCGAGGTTGTCCAATATGAGGCCTCGCTGAACCCAGCCTAGTTCAACAATGTAATTATGAAGCGCTGCGCAACGCTCGTGATCCAGGCCTCCCAGTTCCCTCAATGGACATTCGTCGCTAATGCGCCATTCTGCCATAGTGGGGGCTCAAGAAAGTAGGACTGTTAATTGACGACAAACTAACGTGACGTCGCACATGAGGATCGTTTGTGCAGTGTTGGCATAGTGTCGATGGCTGTAGATTCTGGAGGACGATGCAGAAAGGAGAAGTGGTAAGCTCGATCGAAATTTGATGACGTTTTAGCGCCCGAAGCAAGCCGCCTGCCCACTGCCTCTTTCCACTTCCCCCATCATATCTCTGTTACTCGTCAATCCTACCATCAAGACTCCTCATGCCTTAGGCTTACTCGAAAACACTTCGTGTATGTATCGAATCGCAAGCTTCTTTTTCCAAGTTTTCGATGCCGATTTGATGAGATCGATTTGTCGTGACGCTGGCGGCTTCAGCGTTGCCTATATCACAGAAAGTACGAGTCGGTCAGCCTTACTGTGGAGCGCCAACGATCAGGCTTTGGAGATAATAAGATTACGAAATGGGTAGTCTTGGGAGCGCTCAGGACGATACACTTCTGGCACTCAAACACACCTGGGTAGTCATCGTCTGTCAACATGTTTGATACCATGGCTATGCGCAATGGCGCTCTAGACTACAGTGTCTACTGCGAAATGTCGCAGTAGGGTATCATCGCAAAAAGGAAAGAGATATCCAAAGATATCAAGAACAATCCCAGAAAAGACACCATCCACGCCCAACCCGTACAACCAACCCATCAGCGTCTCAAGACGACAATTTCCTAAAGGAGACAGCATCAAAACAACACATCTATCGCATCCCAGAAAAGAACTTTTGCACCTCTTTAGCTTTAGGCCTAGACTTGCGCGTAGACTTATAGCCGTCATCCACAACGAAGGCGTCGTCATCTTCAGCATCCTCGTCGCTGTCCTCCATGTCCTCGTCCTCCTCATTCTCCACAACGCAAGTGCTACGTGTGCGCCGCTTGCTTACCTGCGGAGGGTCTGTGTTACGTGCATCAACCCGCGCCGTCTTCTTGGTCGTCTTCTTCACTGGCTTTGCAGGTACAACGACATCTGAGTCAACCTGATCGCTCATCTCAACATCTTTGTCTTTCCCTGATGATGTCTTGTTGGCGCCAGCCTGCATCGCTCGTGGAAGGGCTGCTGGTTTGCGCTTGGGCTTGATCGTGCGAGACGCCACGGGAGGTTGGGGGGGGTTTCGAGGACTTAACCTTCTTGGTAGGCGTCTTGTCTTCGTCGTCGTCGTCGTCGTTGGAGCGTGCACGCTTGTTACCTTTGAGTGAAGCCTCATCGTCTTTCTTGCCAGTTTCAGGAGGGGATGAGGACTTGCTGAAGTAACCAGAGTCGTCAGCACCGTGGCTGATCTTTCCCCTCCGCTTCCGCTCTTGCTTTGGGGCCTCAACAGCGTGTTTCTCCTCCTTGGTCTTTTCCTCGACTTTCTTCTTCTTGGGAGCCAGTTTGCCAGTCTTCTCACGTTCTTCTTGTCGCTTCTTCTTCTGAACCTCGCGCTTAGCTTGCTGTCGTACTTTAAGCGCTTCTTTTCGTTCGCGTTTGATCCTCTCCGCTGCCGCTTTCGCTGCTGCTGCTCGCTCCTGTCTCTTCTCCTTGTTGTGCTGCTTGACTTCGCCCAGGGCGAACTCCACAGCTTCAAGAGGATCGCCAAGCATCTCCATCAATTCGAAGTACGCCTTGTCATTGATGACCAGTACTTCGACGAGGTACTTCTTGTCGTCGAAATCCAGCTCGAGGGTACGGAACTGCGCCTCGTTCAGGAGGTCACGTTGGCTCATGTTCTCGTACGAGGCCTTGCTCTGTCGCTTTGGTCGCCTCTCTTCCTTGGGCGCAAAAGGCTTGGGAGGCTCGAGAACTTGTTGCTGTTGACGGCGAGAAGTCTTTTGTCTATCGGCCTTCGACACAGCAGGCTGGCGACGACGAGGTGCTTGACGACGCTCTTGGCGAGCCACTTGTTGGGCAGCCTTCTCACGAGCGTCACGCTCAGCAGCTTGTTTGACAGCCAGGGGATGTGGAGCTAACAACTCAGCGATGGTGTCATCAACGGACTTCGCAGAGTGGTTGGCATCACGAACGATAGTAGCTAGTTTGGGCAGGGGACGACGCGGTGCAGCTTCCTCTAGACCAGGGCTACTCTGCACAGGAGTCGGCAGGCGACGGCTGAGCGCTTTGGCGATAGGGGTGGAGTGTTGGGCAACAGTGCGCTTCTCGACTCTAAACGCTGGTGACGCAGTCGATGTACGCCTCACAGTCTCTCGCTTTCGCGCAGGCTTCGGTGAACAAGGGGTGGGCGCGTTGGCGACAGGAGAGTGTTTGGTAGGAGAGCGCTTTGCGCCTTTGGACGCCAGTGACGCAGTTGATGTAGCCTTCGCGGTCTTGTGCTTCGGGGCAGGCGCTGTCTTGAACTTGAGAGTAGCCTTCTTGACGGGGGCTTTCTCACCCTTGGCCTCGGCGATGATAGAGAGGAAGTCCATTTTGTTATGTGAACGTGCAAAAATGGTATAGGAAGGGGTAATCAAGACTCAAAGGTTGTCTGATGGAGGGACTTGTTGTGGTAACTTTCGGTTAGAGATGTGGTTGTTGTAACCGCGGGACAGGAATCTGGGAGTGATTGAGTAAGTTGGTTCACAGTGTGCGGTAGGAAAAGCAGAGGCGAAAGGCGAAATCAGCCTAGTTCGTCACGAGAAGCTCTCGTTCAAGCTTTGTTGCGCACGTGGTGTTGTTTTCTGTATTCTGGCCGTGAAAGTGAAAGGGTCGGTGGGGAAAGTGGACTGCACAGCTAGGGAGGAAAGGGGAAAAGTGTATCTTCACGATGTTGGGAAAGACCGAATCACCAGTGAGGTTTGCATCAAAGAGACAACTCGGAGTTTGGAGATATATACTTTTAATAAGAGACACAGTAGACTAGTGGTATTATACGTTAATGATTGAACAACTCGACAGTGTCAACAGAAGATTTCCTAACGTGCGCATTCAGACGGTTTAAAGTACTGTAAGCCTGCTCGCAATCAGATGGTTCAGAGTACCGTGACCCTTCTCGCAATCAGATGGCTTAGGGTACCATAAGCCCTCTCGCAACCGTTGCGACCGCCCTATCCCGAGCTCAGCGGATCCCATGATGCTCCGCTTCCACCAAAGCGCCCTCTGACAGATCCTTGTCGATCTCATCATATGCCGCTAATTGAGCTGCCCATGCTTTCTTGTTCTCGGTCCGCTTCTCGAGCCTTGCACTTGCAGCCTTTCTCCATGCCTCCTTCTCTGCTGTCACGAGGCAGACCAGGTGGAGTCTCAATTTCCATTCGCTCAGGGTCGTCGCTTCGCCCTCCTCGAGCTTGCCCCTTTTGGCGAGTTCATGCTGCATTTGCAGTATCGTCATGTCGTTCCAGCGCCCGAGGCGAGAGAGTTGGGCGCCCTGGTGGTAGTATAGTGTGTCTGCTAGACAGTGCAGAGATACTTTGCGACGACGCTGTTGCTCCAAGATGCGATGTTGTTTCGGGTGTAATGTGCCGAAGACAGCTTGTAAAGTGCGCTCGGGAAGAACTTCGAAAGCCATTTTGATGAGCTTTTCGGGCGACTGGGCACGCGCGAGTTTGAGTAGTTGACAAGACATCTTGTGGTTGTGTATCGTGCTTGCTTGTGTGTCGCGGATGTGTTTTGTTTTGGGAAGAGAACTTAGAAATGTACGTCTTTGGACTTCTTGATGATGGGCAGAGAGTGGTTTAGCATGATTAGAAGAGACAAGCAGATGAGTTGGCTTTTATACTGCTTGCTGTTGCAAGAATATGGTAGAAGAGCAAATGATCACTATCGTGTGGCTGAGCAAGTTACCACAGTTGATGTACGAATCGACTTTAGTTTTCACCACTCCCAAGTCTCACATATTGCTTTCACCTCATATAAGCTGGTCGCAGTTCAGAACAAACAGTACCAGACCCTATGGTAGTCTACAATGCGTGGAACGGCTCCAAACCATGGCACATTGTGACTCAAGGTGATGGAGACTGTAGTAATGAACGCGGTATGGGGCTCCGCGACCAAACAGTAACGACAAGCTGACAACTAACTCACGTGCTTGACCAGAAAGCAGCGCAAGGTTACGTTGAAATTCCAGTTTATCGACCAGCGTACATTGGTGAAGTAAAGTTTGGAAGAAAGATTGTGGGCAAGGGAAACCTTGGAAGTGATGGTCGTTTATGGCGCGAGGCATTCTGTGGTCTCGTTTATCGGACAACTTCGAGTATATGATCCCACAACAAGAGATCATCCGTGCATGTATCGAACGATGATTCTGAGAATTTCGTCCCTCATGTTCCCTCCTAGACTTCACACAGAGACCGCCCACTCTGAACTTGTTGATATAGTCTCCCGTTTACTTGTGTCCCAACTTCGCAGACTATTAGCTGAAGATGTTGCTGTCTTTTGGTAGGATAAGTGGGACGCACGGCCAATCAGATTCTCTCCCTTGTCATCCATCTCTTTGAGTTGTATCTCTTTGGCCTTGAGGTACCTAGGTAGGCTTGCACGAATTGGACGTTAGTCGGAATATGTCTTCCACGGAGCTCCAGTTACCAGTATATGGAAAAACCAGGCATCAGGCTAATATGAATCCGTCTACTCGAATACGTATCAAAACGGAGCGTCCGAGATTCAATACAGGTGGTCCGGTATCGCAGCACATGATCGCAGCTTGAACACGCGTACAATCGCGTCGCAACATTGTGTAGTGTGTTGGGTCCTTGGAGATATACAATCAGTTGTTCGAAATGAAATTTTGGCTTCAGCTTGCGAAAGACGACGCGTGATATATGAAATTAGAAAGTCGCCATGTTCAACCATGGTACATAGGTGCAGTACAACCGGCGGAACATCGGCAAAACGTGCCGCGCCGCCGATGACCTCGGTGTTTGCACTGTTTGCACCAGACCACCTAACTTTATGGCCAGACAGCAACAGTGAAACACCAACAAGCCACAAATCAGCATACGCCCAACTCTCACAGACTTACTTGCATTACCGGGACGACGCCTCCACGAAATCACTCGCATTTCCAAACCTTTCGAACGCGTCCCTTTCGGCGGAACGATTGAACCAGCGGTCAACGCCGCATACAGACGGATCTTAGAAGCGGCGGAGAGACACAGGGAGACAAAATGGGCGGCTACTTATCGACATTCACAAAGCTGATATGGGCGAAGAAGGAGATACGGATACTGATTCTGGGGCTGGTACGAGCATCAAATACCACAGTATGCATGCACAGCGCTGACTACAAATGCAGGATAACGCTGGAAAGACGACGTTGCTATACAGATTAAAGGTACGCGACATCCCGCATTATGGTGGAGGAGCCGTCAAGACATATATCTTAGAATTTGAGGCATGAACGCAGACAACTAACAGCCACCCCAGATCGGAGAAGTAGTCACAACGATACCAACAATAGGCTTCAACGTCGAATCAGTAACATACAAGAACCTCAATTTCAACGTCTGGGTAAGCCCACTTCCCCCCACCTACCAGTTATTCTCCCCTCCTAACACCCGTTTCAGGACCTCGGAGGCCAAACCTCGATCCGCCCTTACTGGCGCTGCTACTACGCCAACACCGCCGCTGTAATATTCGTCATCGATAGTACCGATATCGAGCGCCTGACCACCGCAAGCGAAGAACTCCGCGCCATGCTCAACGAAGAAGAACTCCGCGATGCTGCGCTCCTCGTTTTTGCCAACAAGCAAGATCAACCGGGCGCGAAAGGCGCGGGCGAGATCAGCGAGGCGCTCAAACTGGGGGAGCTGAAAGATCGGAATTGGAGTATCGTCGCGTGTAGTGCTGTGGACGGGAGAGGTGTGCAAGAGGGTATGGATTGGCTGGTCAGTAATGTCGGGGATGGGCAGAACTGAGGATGAGGTCAAAGGATGCTGTGGTTGTGGGCAGATGGGCAAGATTCATATGCGACGGGGATTGGGCGTCAAAGCGGAAGAACAGAATTCCGGGGTACATGACGCAGGGAGCCATGACGCGGCATATACGCGTCAGATGGAATGATTATACCAGCATAATGGCGTCTAGGCGCCAGGGATTGTGAATACGGGGAGCAGGTTAGCGTCAGTAATTGAATGCGCATCTTCCAAGTTGACACAAATGCATTTCCTTGCGTGTATGTTCGAGACACATCTAATATTGTTCCCAACTCAGGTCTCTCCCTGGCCTCAAACGTCCTTCCGTCCAATCCTTGCCGTAAACATATGCACTACTAATCTCCTCCTCGTCGATACCCAAGTGGTCGTCCCCGTCTCTTCCTCGGAACCAGCCCAGCGCATATGTCTTTCCACTCTTTTCCAGATGTTTTGTCATCTGACTCGAGGTCATCTTCTCCGTCTCGATGAAGCTAAGCAGCATCTTGGACTGGTGGATGAAAGCAAGGACAGACGCCATTGTGCCGATTTGACGCGGCATGAACTTCTGACTGCGCTTTGCGTAGGTAAGGATGGCGATGGCGATGAGGTAGAGCAGGATGAGCATGGTGAGGGTGAAGCTCGACCAGAAACTGCGGAAAGTTTGGTCTGTGTTGTAGCGATCATTCGCTTCATCTGACTTTTCGTGGCTGTCCTTGCCTCCCAATCCAGGAATAAATTTTTTGCCATCCACGCTGACCGAAGTTACGCAAACGGTCAGGATTTCAGCAAATATGGATCCAAAGGCGACGAGCATGACAAGGTAGTGTCCGTTTAAGAAAGCTTCGAAGGGCAACCATAGCGGATTTGTGCCGGCATAGTCGAGTGTAAGAGTCTTGGCTGGAGCGTGTCGAAGCGAGAGGAGATAGAAAGGTTGCAGCATGCGAACGTCGCTGTTCATCGTATTCCAGAGTATGCGGATAATAGTCGCTAGCCCCGTCATTATCCAGGGAAGTTTCTGGGTGACTAAGCTCGCTTTCTCGACGAAGGTAAAGACTGGTACTGCTATGGTGAACACGATGAGAAAGCCCACGAATGGGAAACCGGAACGGAGGCGAAGCATGAGCGGTCTGGGATCGGAACCTTGGTCGTAGACTTTTTCCTTGCTATTCGTAATGTACTCGCCTTGCCAAAGTGAGCTTTTGTGCAAAATGTATCTTCGTTGGCGAAGCTGCTTGTGTATCTGGTTCGAAGATGCCTGATCGAGTCCCTTGAAATCTGCAAGAATATGGCTTTTGGTAGCCATGGCTGCGATGCCTGCAATTCCCTTAGGATCTGACTGCAAGCCGCTCTTCCGTTGCATCGCGTATATCAGTGCGCAACCACACCCAGCAACGATCAGAAGACATGCCGACAGTGCTCTGGACCAGATCGGCTCGACTCTGACAGACTTCACTGTTTCAGAGTCGCGTAGCTCCTCGTCAGGGTACATGCTCATGGAGGCACTTTGTAAGACTGGTACCAGGCTACTTGCAACCAATGTGCCCAGAGAGCTGTAAATGACTGCGTACTGTCTGTGATGCAGTGCCCTCAGAGGTACCAGGAAACTCAGGAAAGTCAGGTAGTCCATATTCAAAGACTCGCCTGCAGTTGCGCCTGTCTTCTTGGATAGTTGATAGAATGGTTCCAGACGTTTGACTTCGAAATCTGACATCTGCCAGAGAACACCATAGAAGACCGAGATGATGATAGGCGCGTACTGCCACGTGAAATATTGCGTGACAGTCAGGTCGCCTACCGTACCGAAGATCATCAGGCCGCCCTTTTCGCCAAGTTCCTTGACTGATTTTAGCGATTTTTGGCACAAAAATTCTTGTACACCAGCAAGCGCAAGTGCGAGGATGACGAGAATGGAGATCCACCATGAGCTCATAGTAAGAGGGCGCCATGTAGGCATTTGAGGATCTGTTTTTATGTTAATTTCTGTAGATGAACAGTTGTACGAGAGAGTCACCTTCTGGGAAGAAGTAGCTGGTTTGCGCGTCGCTTCTGATGAGCCCAGCTTCAGCCGTTAAGCTACTCATGGAGTCAAAATCACGAGCAACTCCTGCGAATTCGCTGATGTCGACTGGAACATCCGTAGCGACAGCAACCACTTGGCCAGTCTTCGTGGCCTTGTCCTGTGCCTTCTTCGCCTGCTCATCTGCTACATCTGCTTTCGACAGTATTCGTCGGTGGCCCGGAAAGTCGCCTGGTACTGGTCCAGCCGGAGTGTGGGTGAACGGATTGTGGAGTACCGAAGTCATGCCAGCTCCTAATTGCGCTTCAAGTCTTTCATACTCTGCGGCATGCCCAGCTTCGTCAATATTGTGGTCGCCTTCTCGCGCTGTACGTGTGCCTTGTTCTCTCGATTGTGCCTCGAATGACTTCATAGGCAGACCGCCGAGCGAAGTCAGGTCGTATCCGACTGCTTCATCTGCCTCCTCGACCTCCTTGAGTCTTCTCCCATTTGGCCGTGACTCCTCATCATCTAGCCGGTTGTAGTATCCACTAAGCGGGCTTCCTCTTCGTAGCGATGCGATTCGATTGAGGACGCGCTTCGTCCTACTATCGCTCTTACCCAACGATGGTGATGCGCGATCTTGAGTGAAGACACTTGCGACAGGGCTGTATGACGTTTCTTGGGCAAAAGACGGTGGCGCCGGGGCGCGGGGTATACGATACGAGGGCTCTGAAGCCGGCAGCAGAGGCGAGGGAAACGATTGTCGTCTTGACGCAGTGGAGCTGCTGGGAGATGCGACCGAGGCGACCGAGGCGACCGAGGCGATCGAGGAAGGACGAGACGGGAAGAGTTGCGAGAGCCTGTCCGAGGCGCCGGACGTGTTCTTACGCCGTAGTGGTGGACGAGCATGAGATGGTGGGGCACCACTCGTTGGAGAACCAACGCGCAAAGCAGAAGGGACTGTGATATCAGACGGTCTTCTCGTGCTTGTAGGAGAGCCAATCTGGAGGGCAGGCAGGACTTCCTCCACATCTGGTGAACGCATGTTCAATGGTGTATGCGCCGCGTGCGCTGACGTTGTAGGGTGTACTTCAATATTCGTAGTTCGTAGCAATTGCAAGGTGAAAGGAAACAAGGCCAGAAGAGGAGCAGGAACCACAAGAAACGCGATAAGTCACCAAATCATACAGGATGTTGCACACGGCTGACAGTACCTTGCAGCCTGTGCGTCGCACCGGTCAGCCTGGTTCCATCACACTAACATGCGCTCGTGGGGGCCTCCCCAGAAGTATTCAGGCAGGAATTCCCTTCCGAGGCAATTTGCGCGCTGCAGTCCGGCCGAATCCAGTAGACGTCGTGGAAACAAGCTCGCCTTGCCTTGGAGGCGCGCTGGCGTTGCGGGGCGTTACGAGCCGCTCAGCCTTGTGTTGATCGGCTCGCGTAACTCGAGGTTGAGTACGAAGACTGATGAGGTTTGGCGTCAGGAATATGGTGATGAAGGGTCCCGTGGTAGCTGTGGAAGCACAGAGGTCATATAGCCGTGTACAATCCGGCCTTGCAAACTACGATGCTATCACACAGACCGGATGGTCAACGATTGCGAGCGGCTTGATCTAAAAATATGGCGCTGTGCCGCTTCAGTCGCAGGGCGTTCGATTTTCGCCTGCTATTGCCGTGTATGGCATGCCGGTGGCTTGCAATGGGGGCTGAAAACATCATAACGTCGTATTGGGCACACACGCGGCTGAACGATGGGGTGCGAAACCGGCGATGTTGGTGTTGAGTAGATGGAGAAGGAAAAGAAGTGGAAGAGGTTGGAGAGATTTGAAGCTACTCTTGTCAGTGCCCCGCTAATCCAATGACGCAAAGTCGCTCAGGCGGCAGGTGCTGACTGCGACAGCATGTCTTGCACAGCGACATCAAGACACCGGGCTGTGCAACACCACCAACGACGCACAATGTATTGGCAACGACTATCCAGAAATAAATTCGATTGCAACTTAGACGAACACCTTCTACTTGGGCTGTACCACTCTACCTCCTTGTAAATCGGACCCTTTTCTCGAGAGTTTCTCCATCACAGCCCCCATCTCTAACCCTCCTGGGATCGGCCAAAGGGAGTCGAAATGCATACCTTTAACCCTCCAGGTACTTCATGATTGAAGAACTTGTCATACGCCTCCGAGATATTCCCCAACTTATCCTTGTGCGTGAACACGAACGAGGGGTCGTATTGGCCTTTAACAACGAAGTCTAGAAGGAGTGGGAAATACTACAGAGTTCGGATCAACGGTCAGCAAGGTATCATTCATAGGAACAGTTGTTTTACCTTCTCGGCGTATAGCTGCCCACCGCGTACGGTAATTGCCTTTTCCATCATCATTTCAATCGGAAAATTGTTGGTCGAGTAGAAGAAGTCGCCAATCAAAGCGATGTTTCCACCCTTGCGCGTCGCCTTGATCACAGCGCTCACAGTATCTGAGCTATCGCCCTCAATACCTAGCTTCCTCATGGTGTTATGGACGACCGAGTTCGTGCTCCTGAAGCCACTTGCTTCAATACCGCGGTCCAGGCCATGCGGTTCAATGGAAAGAATGTAGTCCGCCGGATCCGAGTGCTCATTGACATTGACGGGGATCATGCCAAAAGATTCTGCAATCTTGAGTCGGTTGACGTCTTTGTCGACAGCGTAGACCTTTCGGGCTCCACGAAGCTTGGACAAACGTTGGATCGAGAGACCAATTGCGCCACAGCCCCAGACGCCAACAACATCGTCTTTGCGCACTTCCGCAAGTTCACACCCATGCCACGCAGTAGGGGTCACATCCGCAAGACCGACCAGCTTCTCGGCGGGAATATCCTTGGGGGCTTTGACGCAGACAAGATCTGCGTTAGGGACGCGGCAGTACTCAGCCTGGTTGCCAGGATATCCACCTGTGATTTTGGAATAGCCAAAAATACCCGAGAGACGGTGTCCATACAGTTGCTCCATCTCATGTGATGGGTTGGTGCGGTCGCATAGGGAAAACTCTTTGCGCTTGCAGTAGAAGCACTCCCCACATGCAATGACCGGCAAAATAATGACTCGGTCTCCTACCTTCAAGTCTTTGACTTCATGCCCAATTTCATCGACAATTCCGATCGCCTCGTGGCCCATGATCATCCCCTTCTCCATGACACTGTTCATATCGCCGTTGTACATATGCAGATCAGATCCGCATATAGTGCAATGGGTAATGTGCACAATGGCATCCTTAGGTGCAGTGATCATGGGTTTGGCGACAATGCCTAGCTCGATCGACTTTGCTCCAGTCCAGAGAGCTGCCTTCATCTTCTCACTGGGATGGGGCTTGTACGCGGTAGTGTAAACTGGTCTTTGACCAAAGGTCAGCCTTCTTATCGGTATTGATTTGCAGGTGAGAGGTATACTTTGCTACTTCCGCCATTGTGAGATTCTGCTACTCTTCCAGGAATAAGATGGTTGTTTAATATTGAATTCAAAGCGTTGCTATGTTCGTTCGATATCGTTTGAGAGTTCCTTGTCAGATGGTCATCACGGTGTTCGTACAACTTATAGCCAGCAGAACCATCACTAGTTTCATCGTGGCGTTTTGTTTTCGATATTATGTTTTCATCTCGGCGTGATCTTGATGCTATGAACAGAACTAGTTCATTTCTTGCGGACCGACTCGCATCGTCATGTTTCCACCATCATGTCTCCATTCTTGAATTTGGTCAAACCTTAACAACTCTGGAGGCTACGTTAGAATGATATTTGAAGCGGAGTTTGTCAAGCTGACAACTCAGTTACGCAGCGCTCAAAAAGCAAGTCAGGGTATCCATGGTGAAGTGGCCCTGGGAGCCTGAGAACTTCGCAACGCATAGGTCAGGCTGTAGTCATACTAACATCATGTCTTGGTGTCGCATACGACTGATTCTTACAGATATCGTGAGATGTTGTAGCTCTGTGACTCTTACAGTTTGAGAGCCTGGAACCATCTTATGTCATGATGTTGCGGACGTTGACATGCTGCTGACATCAATTGGACCCTGACGTTTGAATTGACCCAACATCAACCGACGTCAACACATATCGTCACTCTCACACTGATAGACGAGCCTTGAAATCTTCCAGTTTCTCAGCATCTGTTCGAAGTATGGATACGATATCATGTTGTGAAGTTTTGCTGTCTAGTCGGCGAAAGCGCTCAAGAAATTCCCCTAGGGCGATAAGGTACATTCCTGCCTAGGTAGTCGGCAGCTCGTCTGCATGGTGCAGCTTAGAAAATTTAAGTGTAAGGTTATTCCAGGATGATACAGCACTCGTAGGTACTCCCACAGTCGTAGCAATAGTGATGATGGTGCTGGTGCGAGTGGATGGCCTCTATGTCCCAGATGGCTGTCAATTGATCTCATTCAATATTGATAGGAAACATTGTTCCGTTTGACACTCTACCAATTCAGCCACAGATCGCGCGGCCTATCACACCCCTATTATCTAATGAGCATGAAAAGGCCTGCGCAACAACTATTCACCCAAGTCGTCACCTCTCCGGGGAGCGCTGCGGCATGTACCCATACAAAGATTGATCAGTTCAAGAATCACTTGCACATCACGTATAAAGTCATGAGTCACGTATGACTGAGCTGGTTTATGCATCACTTGTAATACAATGTCCTTATATTGTTTGCCCCCATCGTGGCTTACATGGGCTCCTTCTTCGATGCATCAAACTTCTGCCCTCAACTGTCTACTCAACCTGTTCCACTCTTGAGCTATATTGAGTTCTATAGAGTTTTCTATACTTAATCATGATGTCGAACCACTGGGACATAGAGTCGAACGTTTCCGCTTCTTCGAGAAGCTCTTCAATTTCCTCCGTCCCTAGCCTGAGCCAGACCCAGATGCGAGTCTTCCTCGTCCAGACTGCGAAGGGTCTATCCTCCTCCTCAGGTGGATACAATGCCAATATATGCTTGTTACGTTATCTGGCCTCCCAGGGGCATTCGGTCCGCCAACTATGCTACTCGCATCACGGCGAAGCAGATGCAGTTGTCCGGACTATGGCTAAGAGTGGTGGGCATGATCTGCAGATTCATAAGAGGCAGCTGCATCTGAGGTGTGGATACGGAGAAGATGGGACTGATGTTGCAGTCAATGAGCCTGTTATGGAAGATGGCGTCCGGTACTTGGCATTGGAGAATGAGGCTTTTGTTGAGGCATTTGGCGGTACCGAAAACCTACACAAAGCAATGCCTAGGGAGACAGCACGCTATATTGAAGTAAGCTGATTTGTTTTTTTCTAAGTTCGACTTATGAAATCTGATGTTCTAATCCTCGTGCCGACTAGACTGATATATTGTCAGCACGGTTACATGACTTTGTCTCGTTCTTACAAGACGAAATCAACAAGTTTTCGCCTACGCACATCATCTTCAACGATGGCTTATCCATGCAAGCTACCTCGGCCTTGCAGATGCCTCGAATCAACGCCCGTCGCATTGCTGTCATACATACGGCTGAGCAACTCCCCTTTGGGCCTTTCGCTGGTGGCATGCCTGGCATGTTGAGCTCGCCACACGAGTCTAAACTCCTCCAAGAGATTGATGGTATCTGGAGTGTCTCCGAAGCCATCAAAAGATACGCAATCGATCACGGGAAGCTTCAGACCAGCTTCTTCGTACATCATCCGTGGACCTACCTCGAAGAGCGAAATCATGAGCTGCCTTTGCGTCTCGATAACTGGAACAAGAAGTTCATCGGTATGATCAATCCCTGTCCGGTTACAGGTGCTGAGATTTTGGTTGGTCTTGCCAAATCCTGCCCACAGCACAAGTTCCTGGCATATAAGAGTTGGGGGGTTTGATGACAAGTGTGGCCGGCAGATGCAAGCCCAGGAGAACATCATGTAAGTTCATCATTCCGAGCCACACTTTTAGAAAGCGAGTTCAACTGATGTCCTGAAGCATTCACCCCACATGCAAGGATACGGATGAACTCTGGCGGAACATCAAACTGCTTATCGTCCCCTCCCTCTGGTTTGAAGCCTGGGGAATTGTGACGGTCGAAGCTCACCTTCGTGGTATTCCTGTCATCTCCTCTAATGCAGGCGCGCTTCCTGAGGCCATGCTCGGACTTGACCACGTTATCCCAGTTAACACCATGAACGGGGATTGCGACAAAGAAGGCGCATACATTGTTCTTAACCAAGATATCGCACCCTGGGCGAGCGTCGTCAACAGGCTTATGAGTGACGAAGATCAATATAAAAGACTGTCAGATAAGGTGCGCAGCACGACGGAACAGTGGCTTAGGGGCGTGGATGGGAAGGCGCTAGAGAAGTGGTTGACAAGCTTGTAACGCCGTACAAACGAGGGCGCTTCGAGCGCGTGATCGGTGTCGAAAGATCGGTGTCGAAAAATGATGGTGTGGACTGAAGGTGGGGTGAATAATCATAGTGACCCAGAGTAGACTAGCTCCTCGGCGAAAATTGAAGGGGTAAATCCAACGACCACTGACATCATATTTCGTTCGCCAGCAAGTAAAGTGTCGCGACCCCTACTTGCATACGCAGATTATGTATGCTCTCAGGTAACCTCAACGTGCGTTATTGGCTGACTCAGTACTGCAGGTTCTACTTGCGTCTCCGGTTGAATACGACTCAGCCTAGTTTTCACTGCCTCCTTCGCATCTGCAGCATCGGCCCCTTCCTCCCGGACACGAAAATATCGTAAATCTGGTACTGATCCTCAGTCTGTCGTCCAGGCTTTCCGTGCCGATCGCCCCCACCAAGTCTGCTCTTTGGATCGGCCTGAATGTCATACATCCAGAGTGTCTTGGCAATAACAAGACGCATCTCGAGCCAGGCAAGGTTCTTCCCGACACAGCCTCGGGTTCCATAGGAGAAAGCACAGAATCCATCCTCTGCCAGTCTAACGCTCTCGGCTGAGGAGCCCTCCTTTCCAGTCTCGTCTACGATCCAGCGCTCAGGGCGGAATTTGAAAGGCTCCGGGTAGACGTTGGAGTTGTAGCTGAGACAGTAAAGACCAGTGCTCAAATGGAGACCAGCCGGAAAGTAGTGATCACCGACTGTTGTTCCACCAGGGAGTACCTCACGGCTTGGCTCGGCTGCGACTGGTGGTGTCATGCGCATAGCTTCCTGGAGGAACGCTGTGAGGTACTTGCAGGACATAATCTTGCTGCCAGATGTGATCTCATCGTAGCTTGAGAAGATCGATTTAACCTCTTGGGCAATCTTAGCTTGTACATCCGGTCGGCGAGAGAGGTAGAAGAAGGCCGCGGAGAGTACAACGGACGTCGTATCAGAACCAGCTATGGTCAGCAACTCGCACTCCGCGAAGAGCTCATTTTGATCGTAGCCGCGCTCGCCGGTCTCCGGATCGACAGCTTTGAACAGCCAGTGGAAGAAGTCCCTTCGAATCTCACCATCGGGCTTCGGATTCTTCTCCAATTCCTGTTCATCCCTGACTCGGTTTTCGAGGCACTGCCCAACAAAATTCTGCCAGTTCACGACTACTGGTGGTGAGGCGAGTTCGATTAGCTTGTTAAGACCGCGAGGCTTGAGCCATACCCACGCGTTGGCTAACGGGCCGAATGCAACCTGCCGAATATTAGCTCGGTCGATCAACGCATGATCTGAGACGGGAGCTTACTGGATGCAGAAGCTCCAAAAATGAGACCATAACCTCTGGGATATGCCGCAGGTCGCTTCCTGGCTCCTTCATGTTGAAATTTTTACCGAAGCACAAGTCACCAAGGATATCGAACACGAGCCAGTTCATCCAGTCACACATGTTGACTGACGTGGTCCACTCGCCATCTTTGGGCGCTTGTTGGCCCAGTAGTTCTAGCCATCGATCAATGTTCTGGTGGAGGAAGACCTCAGCATCTCGCAACGCTGCTTCCGAGAACGCGTAGTTCAGCACACGACGCTTGCGTGCATGGACACTAACGGTGGTGCTGCTCCACGTGTTGATTGTGTGCTCATTGCGTGGCCACACTTCGTAGTAGACAGCCTTCTTGACATTTCCTTTCGGTCCGAAGATCTTCTTGAAAGCAGCAGGAGTGTTGAGTACAACACCGTCCGGACGATAACGAAACTCAGGACCTGTTGCTCATCAGCCACTAGCCGGGTCTGGTAGGTTAGATTACGTCGCCATACCGTACTTCTCCTGCAGTTGATACAACCAGATGTGTCGGTCGCCAGTGCGAGTATGCCACCATGACGGGAATACAGTTACCCGAGCCCAGAACGGCCCAGGGAAGGCTGCGAGTGGATGGAAATAGAGGCGATAGATACCAGTGACAATTACGTACGTCGATATTAAGAGAGATGACAAAAGGAGAAGGCCTGGATAGGAGGACCCATCGCCTTCGGTATCGTGGAATGCCATCATACACCTTTGGCTCAATCAGAAAAGAAGGAAAGGTTAACAAGAATCCGAAAGCGAGATGCAGGGCGTGGGGTCTCTTGTACGCCTCTCTGTGATCGCCGACTTTTCAATCACAGGCATGGTCTTACGTCGTGCTCCGCGGTCTCTGGCACTTACGGTACCCATATTAGTGCCCGCTGATTGGTCTCCTGATATGTTAGTAAGCCCTTAGGTGTGACTAGAGGCCGCCCCGCCTGTCAAAAACGACACTGAAAGGTGGAGTTTTGCTTCTCGGTTGGGCTAGTCGAAGGGCCGATGGCGAGCCGCACCTCCCGCACCAGCTATCCTCGACTTACACTTCGACTAGCAGACAACTGCGGCTGCTTACTTACCCAGCGCCACTATCGCGCCGCATCATCGAGTTTTCGTTTTGTTTGATGTAAGCGTAGATGTGGTTCCTGAATTCTCGTATTGGTCAAGGGCATATTTGCCGGTTGCCCGGACTGGTGGGTCCTCCGCTAACCCCATGGGAGTCGCACTGCATTTGCCCTGGTCAGGTTTGAGACAATAACCTAATGGGGGGAAGGAGTCCTCACGTTTTTGACAGGGTCTTCCAGTTTCTCGACTCCTCGCTACAGTGCTAAAACTACCAAGACGACGGCGTGTGTGGCTTCTGTATCCACCGGCTACTGGCAGGTTGTGAGGCGGCTTCCGCTTCCGCGATCCTGACTGTGCATACACGCTTGTTTGATTGGCAAACGGCCATTTCAACCAACAAGAACGTCGGGTCCGTACGCCACCCACCACAATGCTTGCGCCCACGTTGCGGCACAGTCTCGCATCACCGACCGGCGATTCGTTTTCAAAGGATTCGGCAATGCATAACATAATCGCGATACCGCGGGAATAAACGCCACTAGGTGGACGACGATACTGCGCGTGAATGCGAGCCGCATCACGCCTGGAAATTCGTTGTCGGTTATGTTTGCCATCAATTGGCTCGTTTTTCATAGCCGTAGCCTCGTTCTGACTCGCAATGGACAAGGGAGCTAAACCAGTTATGCCCAAAATGACGGCCAGGCACATGCTCAACACCAAGGATAGGGATAATTTTGCCTAGGCCGACCATTTCCGGCAATGAACAGCTCGGCAGTTATCCAGCAACGGTTACCCCGGAGCATTTTGATCGACGGTAGGTTGTTGTGCGAATCTTGGATACGCGGCTCTCGCGTTTGGCTACACCTCGGCAGACACTGATCAAACCCCGCGGAAACACATAAACAAATATGCTCTTATTTCTTTTCTCGGTTTGAAGGTGGACTAATTATGCTGCTGCAGTATTCCAGACTCGCTTCGCAAGAAGAGTGTGGGTGATGTTGAAATATCCATGGATGACCACTGTGGAGCGGGTTCCTATTTCGTTCCCGCATAGCACGCACGCCGTCTCCGTTAGAGGATGAGTCCCGTAACGACCCCACCCGAACCACTCACACGTGAAAGCGAGCGGCACTCAGGCCGACAAGGACCCCCTGACCTGTAACGACGCTCCACTTCCCAAGTTCTCCCCGTGTGTCAGTGCCATCGCTTTAGTGCTTCCGTGCTTTATACTTTGCCCAACAGCTCCAGAAGACCCTCGCAGATGTTCGGATTATGACTTATCATCGCCTAATTCTGCGTTCGCATTGGCCGATCATTAGCTAAAGAAGCAAGGCACGTCATGGGTTTGAAGGGGCCTAAAGGGGATCCCGCGACAGGGTGTGGCGGTAGTGGTAAGTGGATTGGGAACATCTGGGGAGTTTGGTCAGGGCGCTGGGATGTGAGAAAGGTTTTCTTCTTCGTCTGGAGGCCTCGTCTTGACATTGTATATCATGACTTGGTGTGCCGCACTGCTTTGTATTTCGTGTTCGTGCATCATTGTCAACGCCACGGCGACTCTTGCTCCTCTTTGTTCGTGATACCTGGTGTACTTGCGAAGGATAGATGAGAGTTGTGTAACTTGTGCATCATGGCACCGATTATAAATCCACAGGAGAGCCTGTAAGTCATTCGATCCTGTCTACTCGCCCATCATCGCTATTGGACCCTTTCTACACTCAGTCTCCGCGGTTCACTCAACCCATGTCATACCACGACCAGAAAACAGTACATTGGGTAACATGTCACTGACAAGCCTCCAGCCAGTCCTACCGCCGTCGTCTGGATGGCGTGGCTATCTCAACGTACATCCTAATCATGCTACTCGTCCCCCTTAAGGTCTACTGCCGGAAGCGACACGGGGGATGGCGTAATGTTCAGATGGACGACTATATGTCTATGGTAGCGCTGGCCGTGGCTAACGGTTTCTTCTACGTGTGCATAATTGGTACGTCCTGCTCCATTTCACCATATGAGCCGTAGGCTAACATCAAGTGCTTATCAGGCATGCGAGAGTCATTGGGACTACACATGTATGAAATCACCAACCCGCTACAAGCCATCGCCTTCCTACGGAACATCTACATCGGCCAAATCCTTTATACGTTGAGCATTACAACTATCAAGCTTTCCGTCCTAGCCTTCTACTGGCGGCTGTTTGAGATCAAATCCCGAAAGTTCATATATGTTGTTACTGCAGCGTCAATCGCATGGTGTATCGCTATTGTAAGCCGAACCTATGCCTCAGAATCCGATCGCATACAGCTAACACACCTCACAGCTAGGCTGCGTAATCTTCAACTGCTACCCCATACAGGCCGCCTGGGACATCACCATCACAAACGGAAAATGCATTCAGACACGCGACATTTACCTCGGCGGTTCGGTGCCCAATGTGATCCTCGACTTCATCATCGTCGGCATGCCTCTTCCGCACGTCTGGCGCCTGCACGCACCAATTGCTCAACGCATCGTTCTAGCGGGCATGTTCGCCCTCGGCACCTTCATCGCCATTGTCTCGCTCGTACGGTTGATCATCTTCCTGCAGATCCCCATCTCGGGTCAAGTCGACCCCACCTACAACTTCCGCGAGATCATCGTATGGTCTATTGTTGAAGTCAACGTCGGTCTCACATGTGCTTGTTTGCCTAGTCTGAAACCCGCTTTCAGATGGATCGGCCTTGATAGACTCTTTTCTTTTGCTTCTTCCCGCCCCTCGGATATGCGGTCGCCTGGACCAAGCTCGCATGGTGCTATGGATGACTTTGGGTCAAACCTGAAGAACTCTGGGAGGCCGAGGAAGAAGGGCGCTACTGGAGGCTTGTTCTCGACGCTGGCGGGCATTAGTCGAGTGGAGGATGAGGAGGAGTTCAAGTTTGTTGATGACGATAGGCAGGGGAAGCATAACGTTGAGATTGAGATGGGCAGGAGGGCAAGCGATGACAGTGCACAGAGGACTGCGACAGGAGGAATTAGTGTGCAAAAGAACTGGAGTGTGCTTGTTGATGAGAGAAGGGCAGATCGAGATCGGTAGTAACGACTGAAACATGCGTGGACAACCGAAGAAAGAGGAATGGATACAATAATTATACGACAGATAATGATGTCATGTCATAGAAAATCCAAGCAATACACAATTCAAAAACACACAATCCTGACTCGCTGTATGATCTAGTCAAACTGCTGTGTCGTAGTTGAGGGGCTTAAGTATCTACTCGATTTTGGAGCGATGTTGCGTCAAGATTGGGAAGGGGATATACCAAAGACCAACTACATTTGCGAAGCGGTGTGCGTGACAAACGGAGATGCGAAGAGAGATGCGAGGAGAGGTTCGAAATACGTGATATTTTCTAGGTTGCTAATCAGTTCCTAAGCCGACTTCTACCTCGACTGAACGACGTAGAGGACCGCATGGAAATCTCCTTGCTCTTTGCAGGATAGATCGGATGCGGCGAAATAACAACTCAGATTCTCTAGATTCTCGATCGATGCGCACCGAACCCTCCATAGACATATCTTCTGGCAAGTGGAAGATGACAAAGCTGCAGTCAGCCTCGATCTTGTCGCATATGAGGACAAAGAAGTCCTCACATGACTTGGTTCTTTCCGTGAGCATCAGGGTTGTGTAGGACCAAGTTGTGCCTGGGCCGACTCGAGCGCGTCGCTTTTTGCTGCAATAAAGTCGCAGCTCAACCTTGAAAGCAGGATCGGATGGATTCGTGTTCCGATTGCTAGCTTGAGATGTTGCCCTGCTGTCCAATACTGAGTCTTCAGATTCATTGAAACTGTTATCCATTTCTCCCTCTACAGATTCTGTGCGTTGACTAGCAGTCTCGTCGTTTATGTTGTCAATGTCGCCTCTCTTCGTTTCTAATATGTCCACAGCGATTGTGTCGTCAGGATCAAACTCCAACGTTTCCGAATCATTGTGGGTTTTCATGGTATAAAACTCCGAGTCTGTCTCAGAGCTGGCTCCCTGGCAAAGCAAGATGGCTAGCAGGCGCTCTTTCAGGCTGACCTCATTAGCGCGTATCCTAGCCATCGATAGCTGAAACCCACATGGCGCTGTCTCGCGGATAGATCAGATCGCGGATATAGCTGATACCGTCCTGCGGTTTGAGCAGATGACGTTTTTCTCCAGGACCTGGTTCAGGCCATATTATGGGACCATCCTTCTTTAGAAACTCGTCTATCTTTTTGCTAAGCGAATTCGGATCTGATGGATCAATTAGATTATCCTATATCTGATGGCGCATCAATAAACCGAAAAGAGCCTGCAGTCCAACTGTATATAGCGCAGAGACTAGCCTATAGTTGGACATTGGGTTTCTTACTATGTGGTTGGGATCTATCCCATAAGTCTCCAATCCAAGAGATTGGATGTATTTGTTAAGTTCAACACAGTCAACTCTTTGCTTTCCCATTTTTGCACATAAACAATGCTATCGCAGAGGCATAGGAGTGTTGCGGTTGTCCGCGGAAGCTTGCCACGAACGGCTGCAGACTTTTTCTGTTGTTCGTTCTCAAATGTCTTGATCTTGCATCAGAAGCTGTTCTGTTCTTCTTGTGCAGTGAAGGATTCTTCGCTTAACGTATTCGCTTGTCGTACGTAGAGTGGAGTATATGTGAGATTGATTGAAGAAAGATCTCGCGTTGTTCGGGATGCGAGATGTCACTAGGTGAGGTGGCCAATCGGACCCCTGCCTGCCATGCAGGCGTGGCCTGCTAGCCGGCTGCCGACAAGGCTCCTTCCCTCATACGTCAGAACAACAGCGAACCATCACCGCCTACTCCAAACGGTCGCTGTCGTGTAACCGTCGGGATGTCACCTCGCAAGCCTCTTATGCCGGTGCAGCCTCAAAGAGCTCGAAAGAGTGTGCGCACGCCCGTGTTGAAAAATCCATCAGCAAGCTCTAAGCGCGCACGCGACTCCAGCCTCGACGAGTCCAGCCCTCAGCCTGATCGCGAGATCCAGTCACAAATTCCTTCAAATGTGACAAGTGACGCCTCAAAAGCGCAAACACCGGAGAACGACGTGCTGCCGTTACGTAGTAACGTGTCGAGCGAACTAACTTCACCCATGATGTCACCTGGGCTGCGTGCACTCGACACGTCCCTCCATGAACAGGCTCGAAACGCGTGTCCTACCACCGCGTACGATTGCTTTAGCTCGCAACCTCACCTGAAAGGCCATTTCTACTCCGCAAATCAGCTCTTTCAACGAGGTGTCTGGATTGGCTACTTGGCTCCCGAAAGGCAAAACGAGTCATTTCGCGGGCTGCCCTCTTTCCACAATCTCAAGGTCAACTACAGCAAGTTCCGCCCACCATATCCTCCAATAGTTCAGGGTTCTCCCAGAGAGAATCGCAACGCTATCTGCCGAGGCTGTGCCAGGGACGAGTCGGCTCTTATTGCTCTAAGCGAGGTGCAGTTCGGAAAGAACGGCGTAAGTTGTACTCAGATCGGCTACAGAGTCATCAGGCCATCGTATTGACGAGATACAGAAGGTCGTGATCATGCCTCTCGATGGCGACGACGATGCTGGAGTTTTCGCAATCATGATTCCTCAAAAGAGTGACAGGTCTTTACATGGTCTCCAATCCTTTCGTCCTTACGAAGTGAGTCTCATGCCTATGAGGCTTATTCGAAACATATACTGACATACTGTTTGAACATATTCAGCTTTTCAATGGCGGCACAGGAGACAAATTTGTTAACAGTTACATGATGCTCACTCTCCGTAACCCTGACAGCGATGCTGGAACACTGGAGACCGTTCTCACAGTATTACCACCGAAAGAGCGTGCCGATATTGTTTTGAAGTTGAAACAATTGCCGACACGTGACAACCGTCTTTCCTCTACTCCCAGACTATCGAAACTTTCTGATGTGGATGCCACACCTCTGGCACCGCCTGTCATGAGTAAAGCGCACGTTGATGATAGCGATGCTCGAATCGATGAGCCTGCGACGCGGAAACGGCGCAAGATCAGCGACAGTGCCGCGAACAAGTTCGAGCCTGTACGACAAAGTCCTACAGGCTGCAGTGTTGACCTTACGCAGTCGCCGCCACCGCAGTCGCCACCGCGGCCACAACAAACGCTACGAGAAAGTCCTACAGACTGCAGTGTTGATCTTGGGCAGCCGTTGCCACCGCAGTCGCCACCACGGCCACAACAAACACCCCAAAGGACCCCAACTCCTGCCGATGATGTAAAGCATCATGGTTCGATAACATCAGCGCCATCGAGGCCTCCATCTCAAGCTACCAGTGTTGCAAGTTTCTCGAACGTCATATCTCTTGACCTGACCGATGAGCAAGCTGCGCGAATCTGCTTCATCTGGACAGTAGTGGACGATGATATTGAATATGAATTCGTGCATGCATTGGTCGAGTGCAAGTCATTCGGAGGCTTGCTTGGTCTTTTGGAGGAGGATGCTGAGGCTATCCCATCTGCTGCCAGCATGATTAGCAGAACGAACGTCTGGCGACTGACGTACCGTCTCGGTAACGGTCCCAACAAAGCAGTCGTGCTGCGTAAAGGCACTGAAGTTGCGTTCGATCGTCTGCAACTTACACTTGCCCAGGCTTCTATCTGGCAAGAGAATCCTAATGCTAAGATCGATATCGAACTCAAGTCGTTGAGCAGACCGGATCCTGTGTGAGCGACATCAAACGATAGGTAGCGACAGCGCCTCTTCCTACCCTTGCGGATTCTGATCTACCTACAAGCGTGCTTTCTATCTCTTTGACCAACATCTGGATACCACTGCAAAGTGTGTTGACCGCGTTTTGCGTTGATTTACATATACCCCGGATCAATGTCTATGGTCCTTGTTCAGCGGATTGGTCAGAAGTTTTGATTGTCGGAAACGTATTTGCACAATGTTGGTGTGCCCTGGTAGTGCTGTGTAGATGCAGTTGAATGTACGTACGTCTAGAGAATTCAGTTCTACCCTTGCACGGGTCTCGCCGCATGATCTTGAAATGCTCTTGTTTGGACATATATTTACGCCGCGGAAGGCGCCACAACGCAATGATTCCGCGTCGCATGCATGAAACCGAAAAAGCCCGCTATCGCTCAGCGGATGCCTGGTGCTGAAACAGGCTATGAGAAAAGCGCAAAGTATCCATAGAGCTCAGACTCATCAACGACGACCATTAGTAGCGGACTGGAACACACATGCAAGTCGCAGAAGAACAGCAATGTGCACAATACATTGTGTAAGTGTTTGGGGGCGATCGTCGTACTAACGCCACATTTCAGCCAATCGGCAAGAATTGCCCTGTGGTTCCGCCTGCCATCCCCAGGTGGGCGCCGCTAACCCTGTAAACGAAGCTTTCATACGCTATGGTTTCTTCATCTGTACTCTTATCATCTATCATATTCTCATTTCATCTTCGGAATGCCGTTCGTTTCCCTTGCGCACCATAGTGCTGACTCGTACATGCTCTGAGCGGCCCGTTTACAAGATTGCACCATCGTCCTCCCGCAGTCTTGAGAGCATCTGTATGTAATCATACCCGAGAAAATCAGCACTACACATCACGCTCCCCGGCAAAGTTGCGAAGCCACGGCGCTCGGTGCTCATACGACTACTTACAGAAGCATTGATAGCTTACACTCAGCTTACCTGGAGAAATATTGCGATTCATGCATCAAGCCCAGGCATCATGGACGGCTCGGCTATCACGTACGCAACGTCTAAGGACTGGCTGGACATCATGAAGAATCGATCAAAAGTGCGCATGCATGAGCTGATCGAGCGTCTTGGACTACGCGCAAAATGGTCGTCCAACAAACGCGGCAAGACAAACTTTGAATCCGCCCTGGTGCGCGAACTGGTCGCAGATATGGGTGATGTCGTCTCCACACTACCAAAAGAGCCGGATGAGCTTATGAAGTTTCTAAGCGACGAGGGAAGTCTGAAAGAGGAGGTTGATGGCTTACTTGAGAAACATGGCGCTAAGGTCTGGGGAAGAGTGGGGGACCGTGAGCATCTAATCACAGCGAACGAACCCGGGGTTGAAGAAGGTCTCTACCCTAGGGATCTCTACATTGAAAATGAGGAGGACAGGGCACTGTAAGTGAACCTCAGGGCAAATTCCTTATCTGGGAGTCCTTGGTATAGAATCGAACAATTGCTAATCGCCACCTAGAATTCACAAACTCCTCCATTGGTGGATCGGACTGAAAGCATGCAACGTCATTCTTGCGCGCGAACGTCTGGACCGCGAAAGAAGAAAGAAGGCAGAGAACCGACAAGCGCGAGCTGACGCCGAGTTTTCTGGTCAGCAAGAGGGTGGTACGCCAGCATCCTTTGTTGCGCTTGCACCAAATTCAGTGTTGCATGATGGCGACACAGCCTCACGTGGAAGCCCCATGTCATCGAGCGCTATGCTTACGCCTCCGGAATCTGGGGAGAGTCCTACTATAGGACCTCGAGAAGGAGCCGGGTTCACAGCTCTCAACGGCAGTGCACATGCGACGAATGGTAACGCAGCGTTCACGTCGACGAAAACACACGAACAGCAGGTTTCGCAACAGCCTAATAGTATCGTCGAGGGTGTCTGGAATAAGCTCGCTGCTGAGGCATCCAAATCTCGGTACCTTAGCACGCTGTCAGGACCTGCTCCCACCCAAGCCGCACATTCTACCGAAACCAAAGCCGCAGTACAACAGCAGATCGCAAACGCGACCCAAGCTGCTGCTGATCGGCAAATTAGTGTTCAAATGGCCGCGCTGGTCGCAAGCTTTCGGTCGGATGACGGTGTACCAGAAGAGCTACCACAGCCAAACAACAGTATATCGTATCGTGGGTTGGACTACGATGGTTTACGAGCACTACGCCAGTACATCTACGGAGAAGAGCGTGGCGTCTCAATGGATGAGGAAGCTCTTCTTAACCAACTTGAAAGAACGTGGCGAGAAGGCGTCCGAGCCGACTACAACAGGATAATTGAGAACATCCCCGTCTTCATCGCCAGGGAACGAGCATTTTTAACATGGGTGGAACTGAAGCGACATCTGTCAGCTCTGTTACGAGCAAACGACCGTACGTCTCCCCCAGCTGGAAAGCTATCTAGCTTTCACATGCTTACTTCAACACAGGTTGGTCAGCCGAAGGCCACACGGCCGCCGAAATTGAGCGCCGCATTCAACAGCACCGCACACTTATGGGCTGCACACAAACGATCATCGCCAACTTTGAAGACATTGGCCAAGGCTTCGGTCTCGGTCCCAATGTCGCTGTGGACCGCGATGAGCTGCTGCGACAAGCTCTCGTGGTATTAGCTGGGGAAAAGTATGCTGTTGAGATGCAGTGGAAGCCTGTAGACTTTACGCAAGTCATGGGATGGCTGCACGACCACTTGGAAAGCTTCCGCAAGGAAGAAGAAGAAGAGGGAAAGGGTATGCTCTGGTATATTGGCGAGTCACGACGCTAGTCGCGATTACTATTATCCTGATACGCACGTATCATGTGCTGCGCTGGTGTAGTCGTAAAATCTGTGTACGTGGATCTTACAGGCGTTCAGGTTTTCAGGGTGCCGATCGATCAGCAGGGTTGAGGCCCCACTAGGCGTCCAATTCGGGAAAATAAGCTATTCGGGTAGGTCAGCCGTAAAGTGGTTTCAGCTACTTGATCATGTTACAGGACCGTGTAGGATTACACTAGCTCAGCTGTGCCTCACCCCATCACCATGCCGTAGGCAAACTATGCGACAAAGTAATTGCTTTATTGCGATCGCCTTGTCGAGATCGGATAGGGAGCGCGTGTGAGCAGCGTTCAATAGTTCGGCAACTAGTTTCCGAACGAATACACGGCTCGGCAGCACTTCGCAGTATACCCTTTCGCTTAGTCTACTCCCTGCAGCCAAGGGGGCGTGTCTTCAGGCTCCGCACTGCGCCGTAAATCTCCCTAATGCCACGTTCCTATTTTAGAGTGGAGTGACCGCGCCGCACATTCGTCACATCGCTTCACATTTTGTTCTTTCGAGCTGTGGCGTTGACACGACATTTCGCTTTACTTCCCATCAATACCATGCGACCGCGGTTAACAAAATGATGAAGTGCACACAGTTGAGTAATCGAAGTTGGGTAGTACAAGTGTACCTAGGTGTAGATACGGCAAGGACAAGCGCGTCATAGATGCATATGTAGTTGTAACTCCTGACCACGATACCAACGACATGTATCCCCGGCTATACGAAACAGTGATAGTGCCGCTTATTCGTTCATGGCATGTGGCGGCTAATGGTGGCTTTGAGTAAGAGGATCGGATGTTTTGGCCTATGCGAGTAAGAGTTGTGCTGCTAGCGACAAATTCATTTGTACCTCGTGTATGATGAGCATCCCTGCGATAGATATGATTAGCATAATCCAGCAAATGACCACTTCGCTCATAGTGCAAGCGTCGTACATTGAACAAGCAAGGGTGAAGGGGCCCGCTCCGTAGGAACGAATGAGGATGGGGCGGTACTATGATTACACTCGATGGGGATTTATTGGCGTGCGAGTCATTAACTTCGGAGTGCAGACGCGTATTACCTCTGCACATGTTTTGTTGCGGCCCCTGCCGGATCACTGTCTCGCGTCTAGGCACCTCTTTTCTGGGTATCTTTTCGACGCAGCGTACCGTCGTTTGCCTTCTACACGTCACCGGCATCAATCATCATCACCAATCAATCTTTCGCCGCCCAACGCCCCCACAACAAACTCTTCCGTCCCTACTCAAGTGTACAGTTGCATCGCAATTTGTTCTTCCTGTGTGTACAGGGGCTTTGGTTCTTTGTCTAGACGGGTAGCACGATCGGCATCTGAGACTGGACAAAGTTTTTTTGGGGTAGCAGCAGCTGGCAATAAGAAAACTTTGTTCCAAGGCGGCTTAGTGGAACGTACTCCTTTTACCTTTGCCGAGCGAGCTACCATCAATCACCCCAACCTTGGAACTCAAGCGGATCCATCACATTTTGGCGCACGCGCCATTGATTGTCATCCCCATCCGCTTACTTTTCCATCATCGTTTTCCTGCTTCCTATTTCACTGTTGACGTACCCGCCGTCACCCATGTGGCGCCATGAGCTCAAAAGATAACTTGGCCCTGGATCTTGAGCACGGCGTGCGACGATGGGATCGCGCTCGATGGATCTCCGTCTTCAGTTCGCATAATCCGACTATACGCGAAGTGACGGAATGCTTGGGTCTGGGCCTATCCGCGTCTTCCTCCACCACCAACCGCGGCATTCCGAAGTTCGACAACCCAGACTACCGCAAGTTATCGAGTGAGGTGACGAAACTATCAAAGGAATTACCAAAAGAAAGAGATGCATTGCTGGATTTTGCAGCGGATCCGAGTTCCCTGAACCAGGAGCTTGAAGAGCTGCTAGCGAGTTACGGACCCGCTATTTGGGGCAGGGATGCAGACCGGAGCTGTTTACTTACACCAGACCCGACCAAGAAGACGTACAACAAAGACCTGTTTTACGAAGAACCTGAGCATAAGGATATGTAAGTTGTGTTGACAAGCATGTCAGGTGTCAAATGTCAGGATGTGCGCTAAACCCGATTCAGTCTCAAGATCCATTTGCATCGGTGGATCATCATCAAAGCGTGCTACTATATCCGCAACATGAAGCTGAAGAGGCCGTCGGGCGCGAACGAGTATGACCAGCTCGCCGACATCGATGGCGAGGGTCTTGTAAGTGATGATACTACCTTGATGCCGTCGTCTGGCTAACAATGGTAGTCGCCGCATGGAACGCCACAGTCACTCACTCCACCAGATCCGGAAACTGTTGCCACCACCGAATTTGAAGTTAAACCCATCAATCTGAAGAAGCGCAAGAGCAATGCTCACCTAACCATGTCTGACGATGACGAACTTGAAGCCTCCCCTGTTAAGCGGCCTTACAGCACGATGCCCGTGAGTCGAAAAGGCAGTCCGAGAAAGTCATTGAAGTCACTCTACCCTGCGGGTCCAGGCAGCACAGAGAACATTCCTCCAATGCCGACACATAGCCTTCTCCATCGATTCTCACCAGCGCCAGGAACCGCATCCGAGCCCGCTCGATTACAGCTCAGTCCCCTGTCAAACAACGACCTGAATGGCGTGTCAAGGCCTTCTGCTGTCACGCAGAATTCTACGAGTTCAGCACCTGGAGGTTTCACCGCAGTCAATACTGGAAGTTTCACTGCTGTCAACAACACGCCTTCTGCGAGTGAGCCACCCCGAGAACCAGTACGGGAACAAACAAGAGAACCTTCGAGGGAAGTGCATCGAGCTCCTCATCCAATTGGGCATCGTCACAGCAACAGCTATACAAGCCCATATGAGCCATCCTCACATAGTACGGCAATGGCTCGATCCGCTACAGACACACCTCGCTCTGCACCGCCAGCTACTCCTACGCCGGCTCCAAATCAAGGATTCTCAGCAGTCAGCACATCTTCAGCAGCTAATGGAGCGGGCGCACATATGAAGAAGGAGTCTCCTGCCGTTCAACCTGTTCAACATGCGCATATTGCTCCACAACCACAACAGCAATCGCAACCGCCGCAACCGCAACAGCAGCCACCGCAAGCACAGCCACAAGGATCACAACAGACACCGTCTCATACTCCACATCAGCATCACGCATCGCCACATGGGCAACCACCTCAACCGCATCATTCTCAGCATGCGCATCTCCCTTCTCATCCGCACATTCAGGCTCAACATCAGCCTCTACCTCGACCACCAAGTCGGGCTAATACCCCAAGCCATCCTTTCGGCCGTTCTCTTGCACCTCATCCCCGCAGTAGATCTAGTACACCACTTGCGCAGGCCGCACCTAATCAGCCGGCGACGGCACCTAATAAGCAGGTCACATCTGCACCCGCGATACAAAGCGCTCCAGCGTACGGCATACAGCTCGTACCGACACAAGAAGCACCTCCAGCACCATCGAGTAGGCAGCGACTGCCATCGAATCCTAGTCAACCTGCTGCACCACAACATGCGTCACCTCACCAATCTCATCAGCCTGTACTAAAAAGCCAACAACCGCAACAACCACCAGAAATGGCTCATGCCGTCCAGCCACCACAGACCTTCCCTAGGGGCTCCGTATCCACATCCACAGCCGACCTCCGGCTCCTCCAATGCGAAGTAACAGCTGGCCTCTTCACATTCTTCTACCCACGCACCACGATGCCACCAGATGAGCCCGCCCTGCTTGTGCGCATGCACACGCTTTGGTTCCACGGTGAGAGCCTCTTCCGCGCCGAGCTTCCTCAACACTTCGACCTCGTCTCCAAGATCCTGACGGCTTGGCTGCACGAACGCCAGGCCATCGCCTCATTGCGCCATTCTATGCAGGCAAATCCTGGTGTCTCGCACGTAGGGCTGGTAGATCGTTTGCTCGCCATGAACGATCTCCGGGCTATGCGACTGAAGTGGAAGAACATGAGTTCAATTGATGGACTGAGTCCCGAGGATCTGCTCTGCATGGCATTTAGAGTTATGACGAACACCGAGGGCTCGGAATACCTATTCAAGGACGGGCTGGCTAGGCTCGAGCTTGGCGTTTTCGAGTTCCTACGCAGCGAAGACTCGAAGATTGTTATGCAGAGGCGGGATACTAGGGCCGGGTGAACCGGCGGCCTGAGCACGATGTCGTTTGCTTTCTTCGATCTGTCTTTAGTTTCTTTGCTTTCTTTTTCTCTTTCCAAGTTTGGGTCTCTCGTTTATCTCGTTTTACTTGTACCTGTACTAATGCAGCTGCCTACGATGGTAGCTTAGCGTGGGTTGGGCCCTTGCGTAAGTTCTTGCTTGCTTTTCACCATTTAGCGACGGCGTTTGGGCATTACCACTTTGTTTCTTTGCTTATCTGCAATACGAAAAGCGGGTGCGGTTTCCGATAGCTTGTGTTACTAAATTGGTACTACTACTTCGTTGTAATGGATGAAGAGTGTGGCTGGTAATGATTGTGGGTTGGAGGGTAGCATGGTGACGGCAATGGCTTGTATGGCGCAGCCTTCAGCGAGCGAGTTGTAGAATGAAGCTTGCATCGACCATTCCATGTTTGTGCCTAGCCTGTGGAGGTGTGTCGTCGTATGCTGCGGCAGATGTTGAGACTCGATCTGATAGCCAGCCAGGGACCCAATCAACAGTCTGTGAGTCGCGTCGATATGGGGCGGAAATCTTGTTGGGGGTTCCAGACCAATATCGTCGTCTGACCACACGTCTTCACGTGCGCAGTACACACCCCGGACGATGCGCATCATGGCGACACCCACCCACCAATCCTGCGCAGCATACCGACGACACCATTTCTGCGCGTCTCGCGTCCTTGCAGCCCTCTTTCCGTCCTTCATGCGAACATGGCAAGGATGAGATATGCCCCCCCTGCGACGCGTCTTCCCGGCGGCCGCCCGCTGTGGCTGCCAGTCTAAGACATCCGTCTGCCTCATGTCTCATGACTACCCCCAGCCACGCCCACTCACCGTCACTGCCCACGCACCCCTATTGCCATGAATAGCCTCGTGGGTAGTTCACGCGCTCGCTGTAGCTGCACACCACTTCGCGACGGCGTCTGAAGATCGTTCGCATACAAACCTTAGGCGCCGACGGCCCCTAGACGGCATTGCTCTTCTCGCATATGACCCTATGGCCGGTTGCTTGCATCGCACCGCACAAGTAGTTTCGGCGCCATGGTGCTGAGACTCTTTGCGCCGCCTGGTATGCCATTGCAGAATACACAAAGTCGGAGAGGTTGCTGATCAGACGGTGCGTGCAGGTGAAGGGCAACATCGACTTGTCCCAAAACGACCGGATCCCATCGGTGCCAATGCGACCCTCCAGTATTCCGTGCTTTCCTCGACCGTTGTTGCCGCCGCCTATACGTCCTTCGCGTCGAGATATAGTCAGAGAGTAACTCCAGCGCGGCGGCTGTCTAGGGCGGCTGTCTTCATACGGGCTTCGGCCAGACTGGGGGCTTGGACAGGTGTGGCAGGAGCGGCGCTCAACTGGTATTACTACTCGGCTTTCGCCAAGGTGGTGGTATCGCAAAAGGTGCCAGAAATCAACAACTGGAGGCTTTTTGAGCGGACAAAGTCATACACTGTTGATGATGGCGCTTTGGCAGGCGCGGCATTGGGGCTGGCTGCCTCGGTGCCGTCGTTGATCATGCGTCGGCCTGCTATACCACGATGGACGCGATGTTTGGGCATGATGAATACCGGTGCTTGTGCAGGCGTGCTGGGAGCGCATGCATACTTCCAGTACACTGGAGAGAGGCAGGAGGCTTATAAACATCTTGGTCGGCAACTCAAGCGAAGATCACTCGAGTTCTGGGCCATCTTCTGGGACGCAGAGATGATGGCTAGTCTCGATCCTATCATGCAGCAGTACGTACGACACAACGGTTTCTGGTACACAAGATGGCTGCCTGAGGAAGTCTTCGATCGAGAAGTACATGCCAGCGAGCCCTTCGCCGGCAGCGAAGTGCCCGCCGCAATCACTGAAGCGCCTGTTGAAGAGCAGCCGCCGTTCTACATGGCACCCATCGAGTACGCCGAAGACTTGCGCCAGATTGACGTACAAAACACCAAAGCTAGAATCGAAGCCATGAAGGCGGACAGACAGGAACTCCTCAAGGAAGCCGAATACCTCCTGTTTGTCAACGCACAGCAGCAGTACGAATACTGTCACTTGGATACTATGGATGATGAAGAACGGCAACGACGACTTCAGGAAATACATCTTGTCGACTTAGCGTACGATCGCCTTCGTGCTGCAGCGAATGACATCGACATCAAGCTCATCCATTGGCGCATGTCGCTCAAGCACAAGCTTGTTTGGGAAATGGCTACGACCGCTACCTCTGCCACCTCCTCCACCTCCACCAGCACGATGACAACTCGAACAGATGCCCTCGCCGACTGGCTACCCGCCCCTCAAGCCTTGACTTCCTTCGCGACGCACAAACCGACGTACTCGATGGGCGAGATTGAAAAGGTACATTGGCAGATTGCGGCTGAGGTCAAGAGGTTCGAGGAGGGATGCAGAGATGAGAGATACCCAAAGGAGAAGAGAGAGAGGTGGAAGAGGGATGCTGAGGATGGGAGTAGGATACTGAGGGCAGCCGATCATGTCCTTTGGAGGCTGATGAAGGCGAGAGAAGGGGCTGACGATGGTGACGCGAAGAATGATGGGGTTGGAATTGGGCATGAGAAGAGTGTTGCTCCTGTAGGCCAATCGGCAGTCACGACTGAGGCCGCAAAGCTGGACACAGCAGCCACTCCTGCTAGGAAGGAGCTCGAAAAACCTCGTGTGGATGACAAAGTGACGAAAACACGTACTGGTGCTCTGGATGCTGACAAGTCTTGATACCGACTTCTCGCACATGTATACTATGGGTTATGTTTCCTTTCCTTTTCGTCTAACGGGCGCTGGATGTACTGTTTGGGCGCTCGGGATACGGTGTTGGAGGTTAATGCTCATTTCTCACTTTCATCTCTCATCAATTGTGTTCATGTTCACATTCACTTTGTTTTTAATGCCGACGTGCCGTCGCTCAGCGTCTAAATTTTCATACTGCCATAACGCCGTTCAATCTGCCTACGCTGACTGATACCGCAATCCATACCCGTACCAAATACCTCAAGAGACACCAAGGCGATACCATGTACGGTCCGCTACCTGCAGAGATCGCTGCATCGCTACTCAGTTCTTCTGGTGCCAGTACAAGTAGGGTCACGCCTCTCTCTCCGCGACTAGATTCTACGACACGGCAGCCCGTTCGCGAAGACGGAACAGCAATATTCGGACAGAACGACTCAACCGGGCCAAGGACAAGTGAGACTGTCTATTCTCTGTTCGCGATCAACCTTCCTACCTCTTCCACGGCCTTTATAGAATATCTTGACGAACTCGACGAGCTTCCGGACGGTGGAAAGGAGGAGAGAATAGAGAAGAGAAAGAGGATGCTTGAAGCGCTGGAATACTTTGGAACGGAGATGTGTCAGTTCAGGCTTGACGTGCTCAATGACCATAAGAAGCGCGACGCGGTGAGCAAACACAGGTAGAAGGTCTATATGGAGATGGAAGCTCGTTGTGCGGAGTTGACGGCTATGTTTCTCTCATACTTCGACAACTTCGGGTCGCCACGTTTTCCGGAAGCTACCACACTCGATGCGGTTGAAGAATCCTTCTCTGAGATCGCTCTCTTCCTACCCGCTATACTAGTAGGCAAGAACTATATTGATCACTTCCCCGTCGCTGTTGCCGCCTGGCTTACGTACTGTCGGACTGTCCTCTCGGTCCACGCCGCGCATTGGATATAAGCCTTACTGTGACGCGCACTCGCTGTTGCGCTTGCCACGCTATATCTACGCTAAGACACTACTAACAAGTAGGTTACCATTCTCTCGCCTCTCCTTATTTCTCAAGATTGTTAGCGAAGCAGTACATGTAGAGCTTGGGTCTGAATCTCTATATGCGGCTCTTCGGTTTCTAGAGTCAAGGAAAGACGAAATGAAGTACTGAGCGAATTCATAGGTTTAGGAAGCCGTCACACAAAATATGGGGCTCCCTGCAGCCATGGCTTAGGCATAACCTGGTTGCGCTACTTCACGGTTTGATAGATCTGTCTTCTGGTTCACAGGTAGATTCGAACACTCATACAATCGAGAAACTCTCTCAACCAGTCCATGACTTGTGTGTCTACTTGAAAGAAAAGGAGAAAGTGCATATCATTCTCACTAACTGATTTCAAACTCGATGCTGACGATCATTTTGGGATCAAACTGAATAAAATGAAGGGATCTCGCGCTTCCAGGACAATGACACCAATCATGTCATGCTTTGGATATAAAGCTTCCAAAACGTAACAAATCGTCTACGCCTATTAGATCACTGAATCAGTCCAGATTATCAAGGAAGGAACTAATTACCGTATGGTTAAGCAACAGAAAGAGAAGCATCCAATCGCAGCCTTAGCAGTTGTAGTAGCAGACACCAGCGGCAGCGCAACCTCCACCACTTGGACACTGCAAGTCACCAGTGCAACACACTCCCGCTCCGTCACCAGAACATGCCTTGATTTGATTGCCGGAGTAGAGACACATGTTTCGTCCAAGCATTTGTGCGTTGTCGGAGATTTGAACAGCAGACTCAGGAACCGGGGAAGCTGTTGCTAGTGTAAGGCTGAGAAGCACAGAAGAGAGGACGCGAAGAGGCTGCATGGCGGTCGGGTTTTCGAGGGTATTATGTCGAAGTCAATTGAGTAGCTGGTTGATGATAGACATTCCAGAAGAGCGTGTGTCCAAGTATTTATATTGCTGTTTGGTATATCCGTAGATCAATTCTAGTCTCTCTATACTGGTAGGCATCTTCGTCATGCCATGAGCCTCACCTGGGCAATCTATTAAAATGGGTCGTGGGTTCTTCGCCGTGCTAGATGGGAAACGATCAACACAAAGCCGTAGCTGGTGTCTTGATCGTTGTTTCCCGGTTCAACATGTATGGCATTCATGGCCTCGGTTTTACTCACTTAGTGAATGAACATGTACATTTGCATGCGGCGGAAACCAGGTAGCCGCAAAACACACCTGCATCACCATCTACCTATGTATTGCTACATGATTACTGAACAGCGATATTCCTCCAATTCAGCATCACCATTGTCGTCAAAACCATTCCGTTTCAGATCCATTCGGGCCTTGGAGGAGAGCACTTATCCCGGTGCCTTTACTTACGTATTAGTTCCTAGCGCTAGCCAAGTCCGTGCTAGTGCTAGCGTAAGCTGCCCAGCCTGCAGCTGCGCAGTGGGTCCACAACTCACTGTTTGCGATGCTATGATGCTTCGTATGTCTTCTTCCGTACAGTCACTATGCTCAGAAGCTCCTTAGCGGTAGCCGGTTTCCGGGTTACCGCCTCAATTGAACCCTGCAGCTTGGTCTAGTCCACCGGTACTTACGTACCCGACGACCGCTTCACCAGCAATTTGGTTCGGTACTTTGGCAGTAGCGCAATATCAACTCAATTATGAGAAGTCAGGCTATTTGCTCGCTGCCACTTGTTTGGTAAAAAGAGCATTACCAGTTTCCTCTTATACTGCACTCTATCATTCATATTCCATGGAAAGTCTTCACCGCACGACGCCTACGCTATTCCGCCCTCACGACGTGCCGAAATTGCCTACCTATCTTGAGCTAGTTGCGGATATATCGCGGCGGAAACCAGGTAGGAACCACAATTAATCCAGAATGTCCAGGTACATCGGTGAGACATTGTTGATGAGTGACCGCTCATTGCTGCTGGACAAGAATTCATCCGTATAAGATGTCAAGATCGGGTGTATATGTGTGTTCATCACACAGCTAGTTGTTTGGTACACCCTTGGAGAAATAACGTATCCTCGTCATCCACTACCATGAAACTTGCCCTGCCAATTCTTGCGGCTATGGCTGCCTCTTCTGAGGCCGCTTTTTGTAATGGAGGATGGGGTTTACCGTCGGGGTCTTCATGTCCAAGTCCCTATGTGAGTACAGCACAGATCACTGGAAAGCCAGCATCTACTAACTGTTCGCAGAGCTGGTCCTTCTGCGTGAGTTATTAGCGAAGCACAAGAAGAAGAATCTCAATTCATAATACGTGTATAGTGTCAAGAACCAGGAAGCCCAAATCCGACTTTCCCTACATTTAGGAATTGTGTGTACCCTGGTAGGGGTGGACAGCCCGCCCTCGACTCTTGCAACGGTAGCGGAGTAAGTGTTAGATCCGATTCCGAGCAAAGAAAAAGAGACTAACAGCTGTGTGACTAGTTTATCCAATGCGTAAGTGATTTGTGAATGTGTTAATCTCTAATATACTGATGCATGCAGTGCACCATTTGAACACTTACATACCATACGTTGAATTATCGTAGACAAAACTGTGGATACCAGACTAGCATTACCATCTCTTAAAATACCATGCCATACAACCCGTTCAGAGACAGCACTCAGCAATACTCTTACAATTAGATACATGCTACCCACCTCACTCCTGCTCAAGCTAACCCCCTACTTCGCACAAACTTGACCCTTTGCCGCCTGTAAGTTCTTCTGATTCTGCATCGTCCCATCCATGACCTCCTGTACCAACATCTTGATCGTCTCTCCATCCGCCGCTGCATTACCCTTCAAACTCTTGACCTGATCAATCTCCTTCGTCTGCGCACCAGCTACAATAGCCAGTCCATCAGCAGCTGGGCTGTTGATCTCCTTGGCGAGTTTCTGGTTGTTGGCGCGAATGTCGACGCCGCGTTGTTGGATTGCAAGAACGGAGGTTTGGGTGGCGTTGAAGCCGGCGGTTCCGCCTTGAAGTTTTAGGGCGTACACGCTGAGGGGGTTACCTGTCAGTATTGTGGAGTTTTGTGCGGAAGGGGAATAAGCATACCCTTTTAGCTCTTGGGCTTGAATGTCGAGGTTGGCTTGGATGCCTTGCTCGAGCTTCATTTGGATGGCGGCGCAGTTGGTGCTGCCTGAGGCTTGGGGAGCTGGAGCTGCGATGGCTGAGGCGAAAAGGCAGAGGAGGGTGAAGGTCTTCATTTTGGCGTATGTGTGAAGCGCGAATGGTAGATTTAAGATTAGGTATATGTGTACGTTGATGTATGTAGTAAGTTGAAGTCTAGCTCACTCCAGGTGAGTAGCGATTGTAGAGGAAGGAACGAAGGAATGCTTGAAAAGATTGATGAGACTGATGCACCATTTCACAGATACCTGAGCGCCGTCTTATACTTCCTCGCATCCCGAGCCTCCGATCACACAGTCTGTCTGATTTACGGGCCGATGAAGTCGCCTTTGGGCGCTGAGCCACGCATGCTCTCACAACCTGCACCTCATGAAGAGCGCTCCCAACCTTATCAGAATCCGGAGAGAGGGAACCGGGATTACTCTTTGACAGTTTGCTCATGCGGAGTTCGCTTCTTCTCGTCCCATTCGTACGGTGAGAAAACTGGAGACGGCCGTGAGACTCGAAACAGGGTGTTCGCGTCACAGATCTGCAGTGAAACAAATCGGTCCGCGGATTACGGGGCGATGAGCTTGTCAAAGCTTGTGATGTTGGCAGTGTATGTTCTGGAAGCTGCGCAAAATGCTCTCATCTTGTGATGACATGTGCACAATAAGTTGTGGTTGGTGTTCAGTTTGATGGTGCCGCAAGTGTCAGACATCATTAGTCTAGGCCGCGTCAGATTAGCGCCGACTCCAATGGCTACATACGATACTGCAAGTTGCCTACGAATTTGCATGGACAGGTGGATAAGATTTCATGTTGCACAGCTGCCATTCACCACCATCCTAAACATGTCACCACGGCAACATATATACTCCCGTCCCGCCGCGTTCTCCACACATAACCTTACATCATGCATCAAACACCCGTCCATTCGAACATAGCAGATGCAATTATACTTTTTTTCATTATCAAGCGGCATACTAAACTACGTGAGACGCCGTGCATCCTTCCTTCCCAATTTCCAAGGAAGGAATGAAAGAAAAACTCAAATCGACCCTCCGAAAGCCTACTAGGAGGTGGTCGCCGAGGGGATATCGTTGTGATCCTAATGTTACAGTGATTCCATTTCATTTTCCGCCTATTCCGTACGCAGATCGTAAGGTCGTGAAAGTGGCACGTATGGCAGTCATATCAAAGGGAGGAAGGATATGACCGAACGTTGCTTGTCGGTGGCGATTGGTAGCGAGACGCTTACAACTCCTGCTTAGCAGAGGCAGAGGCAGAGCTGGCGCTAGCGGCAGCAGCATCGTATCCGCTCTGAGCAGACTTTGAGGCAACAGAGGAAGCGCTGGAAGCGGACGAGGAGGCAGCGGCGTTGGCGCTAGCAGCCGACTTGGAGATAGAGGACGAGGATGAGGAAGCAGCCTTGGCAGCAGCGCCAGTAAGGGAGGTGGCGCTGGAGGAAGCACGGACGGAAGCAGAGCTGGCGCTGGATCCGGCGGCATCAGTAGCGGAGGCAACGCTAGCCTCAGCGAGACCAATCTGTTGCTTGATCAAGTCGGTGTAGTAAGCGAATCCACCGGTGGCAGCAGCGTACTGGTTACCAGCCTTGGAGGTAGCGGCACCGTAAGCGGAAGCACCAGAAGCAGAGACAGATTCGGCAGAGGCAGAAGCGCTGTCGCCGTAGAGACGAGCACGGTGCTTGCGGGCAAGAGCGATGAGCTCGTTACGCTTGGAACCCTGGGGAACCTTGATGCCGTTCTTGTCAGCCCACTCCTTGATCTGGCTGTCAGACCAAGAGTCAAGGAGGGCGTCACTGAGGCTCTGCTGGGCGTTGGCAGCGGCGGAAGAAACGGAAGCGTAGGCACTCTGGGATTGCTGGCTAGCAAGACGAGACTGGCGGCGGAGAGCAGCAATCATCGAGTCGCGGGTGCTGGGCTGGGGAACGTTGTAACCGCGCTCGTCGAACCAAGACTTGAGGTCAGAGTCAGACCAGGAAGCGTAGAGCCAGTCACCAGGGTAGTTGGCAGTCTCCTTGGCCTTCTCCGCTGCGGACTGGTAATTGTCACGGACGGCTGCGAGAAGAGAGTCACGCTGGCGGGGCTGGGGGACGGGGATGCCGTGCTTGTCGGCAAAAGCCTTGAGCTGAGAATCCGACCAACTGCGGATTGTTAGCCATTGTACAGATGATGTGATACTGGCACCGGCACGTACGAATCGAAGATCCAGTCCTTGACGCTACCATAGGCCTGGTTCGCCGAGTCCTCGGTCTCAGTCCAGTAGACCTTGACCTGCTCAGCGAGGCTCTTGGCATCCTTCTCAGTGCCCTTCTTGGCCTGCTGGCCCTTGAGGGTCAGGTAGTTCGAGAGGGTCTGTGCATCCCAGCTGGTGTAGGGAGTCACAACCTTGTCGTTCCAGTTGGCCTTGACCGTCGACTGGAGGTTCTTGCGGTCAGAGGGGCTAGGGTGGGGAACGCCGTGGTCGCTGAGCCAGCGCTCAAGCTCCGTCTCATGCCACTTGTCGTAGACTGCTTCCTGACGTCAGTTGACTGCTGCATGGCGCGATGGGCAATTCAAAAACAAAGGGGAGGGCTTGTTTACTATACGCACCGGCGCTTCCAAACCAGCTGTTGGCCGTTGCTGTAGCAGCAAGCGATGCCACAAGAGTGGATGTAAGGGAGAATCTCATGATGTGCGGCTGCCGATATGAGAATGCTTAATATCGGTGATAGAGAAAAAGACGAGGGTCGAGATTTAGGCAAACTCGGCAGAGGTGTGAGGACTAGAGGTAATGGTGGGCAGAGCGTTTATGAGGGGAGGGACAGACAATGGCGGGTAGATTGTGTGCGTGGAAGTGACGTAGTGCTGCACGTATGGAGCTTGGACAAACAAGATCCCCAACGCGCCTGCCTCCAGAAGCAGCCAATGAGGAGCTATGGCCACATGCAACCGCGTCTTTTGACTGTGCGCAATTGTGAGATCGTCTTCTGCAAACACGGTCTAGGCCTTTGTTATGTTTGACATCTGACAGTCTGGGAGAGAACCTCCGAGGCATGTCATCTTGTTTGCCATGTCAAAACTCATCATCATGGCACAGGTGGCACGAAATAGCTCCACTCGGCTGTGCCGTGTGTCGCCATGGCATTTCAAAAAATTCCCATCCCCATAATGCGGGGGCGATCACCACGCTAGCCCACTACGTCATCGGCCCAACATGCACAAGAGTTATGAAGCTCACCCCTTCTTTTACACGCGAGAACTCATGGGTAGCACGCGAACACGTCAATTAAGCACTTGGTGCTTGATGGATGCTATGCATTTCCTAGACTCTCGACAGTCATTTCTAGCTAATTATACATCAGGGTCATGTTATTCGCGCTCTGCATAAGGTCTTGCTCATCCTCGTACGCCTTCAGATCCACTTCGTCCACCTTCGCCTGTGCACTTGTTAGCAACATGTCCAATGCCTGTCGCTTTGACATAACGTACCTTTCCAGAAGCTGGCAGGGACTTTGTCTTTCTCTGCTTCCTCGTTGTCGACCTTCTCATGCGCCTGTTCCGCCCGGTTATCCATGTCCTTGTTGTGTTGCTTGACGTCCTCGCTCTCTTCTTCCGGTGCAGGAGGGTTTTCGTTGAGGATTTTGGGTTTCGCACCTTTGACTTCGTTGGGGCTGGGCTTGTTGTCTTGGCCCTGCTTGACGGCTGGCTCTTTGCTCTCCTTCATCTGGCGTGCAAATGTCGAGAACTCGCGCTTGCCAGACTTGTTTGATGAAGGAGCTGGCGATTCTGATGAGGGCTTGGGGGACTCATTCTGGTTCGAGTTGCCGTCCTTGTTTGGCGACGACGAAGACTGGCCTTGGGCAACCTTGGGTGGTGCAGGGCCGGGATGCTCGAGGTTCTCGCTGGGGTTCTGGCCTTGCTTCTCCGGTGACTCTCCAGCTGGATTGCCCTTGCCGGAACCGTAATCTGAGGTCGCGAAGCGGACTTGTACACGGGCACGGGGGGCCGCCGAAAGTGCGGGCCGTAGAGCTGCCGAACGCAGCATCGACATGGGGCGAAGGAAGCTCATAATGTAAATTGGTACAAAGGAATTGAGATTGACAAAGATTATGGTGTTGCGAGATGTGTAGGTTTGAGTTGAGTTGGTTGTATGCCAGACGTCGAGTTCTGGAGCTGTAGTTTGTCTAAGCTCGCGTTGACGTCATGGTTTAGCCGCGACGCACGTCACAGGAGGCTCGAATAACCACATCTGCAACGCTGCAGCGGCGATCGCTTAGCCTTACAGCCACTCAAGGATACTGCATTCCTGCCCGCACTTAGAGCTGAATATGCCCTGTTCATATGTCTACAAAGCTTGCGCTAAGTACGATTCAGACTTTGGCCTTTATATATATACACGTTCAGCAGTACGAGTAGCTACCAAAAGCATAACAATAGCCTCAGGATCGCATAATGATCTTGACTTCATGGTCCTATAGCCGAGCGGGCACAGAGTTTCAAGCGACCAAGGAGTTTTTTTTTGAGCGACATACAGGAGCCTGAAGACTACATGGGTAACGAGGCTGGAACACCAGTGTACGAACCAGACGCCTCTGAAGACAACATAACCTCTCAAAACGAGTGATGTTTTTTCAGACCAGGTGCGTTGATTCACTCTTATGGTTCAAACCCCGTAATCATACTACCTGTTCTTATCGCACCTTATCTCCACCACCAAAGTTTCCTCGATCATAACAAAATCAAAGCCATCAACTAGAATCGGCTAAAAGGCCACTTTGTCCGGTCTTACAGCAACGCTTTCTCGATCCGTCCATCCTGCTTAGTATATGGAGTCGGCTTGTTCTCTCTTCTCCACTTCTTGTGCGCCTCGCTCACCAATGGCGGTGGTATCAATCCTTGGATCTTCCACAAATCTCTCCGTGGTTCTTCGATATGGAATTCCCAATCAAAGCCTTTATCTGCAATATGAGGCTTTATCACAGAGTCGATGTGATGAATCCACGCCTCGCGCTCCTCAGCGGCATTGTGCGTTCCTGCTAGCTCGAAGATGACGAATCGCACCATCTTATCATTCTTCACGCCACCGACATACTGGGATGGCGTTGGGACAAATGATACGTCAGTGTAAAATGGCGGAATCATCTTGTATATTTTGGAGGTAACGTCCTTGGCAAACGCCTCGCGGGAGGCTTCGTCAGTGAAAGTTGCTGAGCCATGAAGAACGAGCCAGATGGGCATCTTTGATGTATCTTGCAGAAAATGTCCCGAAAAAGATGTTCAGTAAGAGAAGCAATGGTTCCGTTCAAAGACCTTGGATCAGTTAAGGATTTGTCTCAATCCAGTCAACCACCCTCGCTTCTTATGCTGCTGCTCCTGCTCCCTACACCTCGGTTCAAGCTACCTATGTAGCGGGGTTCATGTTTATTGTTCACTGGAAAAGTAAAAGATCATACAGCTTACGCGCGTAGGGTTTGATGTTTAGTATCCTGCTTACTTACCCAGTGTTTGGTGTTTAGTGATCACCCGAGGGTCAAACTCGAAAACCCCCTCCCATATACTACTTCATTCACGAAAGTTTGAAGAGTGCCCTTTTAGTTTCAGTAGCGATCCAATCTACTTGTATCTCAATCTAGCCCTTGCACTTGTTCAGAAAAATCATCATAATCACCTCGATCAGGTAGGGTTGCACCAACGGCTTTCAGTATATCCAAAGCTCATTGCCTAATTGCTGGCGCAGAATGGCGTCAAAAACAGTCCTCATGACTGGTGTCTCCGGGTTTGTCGGTATTCAGACCCTCTTATCTTTCACGTCTGCGGGATACTTCGTTCGCGGAGCGGTGCGGAGCCAGAAGTCTGCAGCACAAGTACACACCGCCGCCAACAAGCTTGGAATCTCTGGTCTAAAGTACGAGCTGGTAATTGTCCCTGATATCACCGCACCAGGCGCATTCGACAGTCATCTCGATGGTGTCGACGGCATAATCCATGTGGCTTCGCCTTTCTATAACGGTGTCAAGAATTTCGACGATGTATACCTTCCTGCTGTCCATGGTACTCTTGGAATCTTAAAAAGTGCTGCGAAAAGGAACGATGGCAGAATCAAACGTGTAGTGGTAACATCGTCATTTGCAGCTGTCTGTGACTTTTCCAAGGGTCCACGACCAGGGTACGTCTACACCGAGAAGGATTGGAATCCGATCACCAAGGAGCAAGCACTCAAAGTTAAGCCACTTCAATACGTGTAAGTCCTAGTCCAAAGAATCTACCGAGTAAGATACTGATTGAACATTAAAGCGCTTCCAAGAAGCTCGCAGAACTGGCTGCGTGGGACTTTGTAGAAGCCGAGAAGCCAAGCTTCAGCCTCGCGACCGTTAATCCCCCCATGATCTATGGTCCAGTCGCCCAGCTTGACTCCACTGCAAACTTAAATCAATCTGCGCTCGACATCTGGAACCTGATGACAGGGCACGTCAAGGAAGTTCCACCAACACCTTTGCCTGCGTTTTGCGACGTTCGGGATGTCGCTCAAACACACCTTAAAGCATTCGAGCATGCAACTGGAGGACGTTTTCTACCAGTCGGTGGGACATTCCTTTTCCAGGATGTTTGTGCTATACTGAAAGATGTGGCGCCAGAATGGGCCGGCTCCGTACCAGATCCAGAAGGTAAACCGCGACACGAACATTTCCTGGTAGACAACTCTTGGACAAAGAAGGAGCTAGGGATGAGCTTTAGAGGGTTGAAGGAAACAATTACGGATACAGTAGAGTCGTTCAGAGCCATGCAGGTAAGGGCAGTTGCTTTGAACAAGGTTCTTCACTAATTTGTAACAGGCAAAACCTAACCTCTGAACTTCGAATGTTCAAAGTTGACTCAGGATCGAGTACCCATATATCATATCGAAACCGAGAGGTATTCGCGACCTCTTGTTTCTTTCGGTACTAGGTACTTATACCAATGTTTACAACCGATTAAAAGGAATAGTTTCTTGATGGAGAACTAAAATTGGAAAGAATGTCTTACACACCAATAACCATACCTGCGTTCCACACAGAAGCGTCGGTGTCCGATATAAATGAACCTCCTTTACTCCCTTCGACTCCTCTAACGCATGCTAACTATATTCTCTTAACTCGTTTTGCAATGTTTTCCAACAACCTATAATCCCCATCAGCATCAACACTTCTTCCAAGCTTCCTCTTCCTCACCTTAGGCGCTACCTCCCCTTCCAACTCAGGCCCTCTCCCCCAAGCCCCTTCGAAGCTCCACTCCTTCTTGAACTCTATCCTCTTCCTCTTGTCCACAATCTTAACATACCGCCACCCCTCGCTCTCCCAATGTTCACTCGGCACCTCAATCCCCTTTCTCAATTTCGCTACCGCCCTCTCCCACCGGGCAACAGTACTCGCGTACACGGTCGTCCCCCGCGCCGCCATATCATGCGTGATTTCCCTGTACTTTGCTTTATCAGATGCGAGTCGTCTGTACCAGTCTTCATCTGCGACGTCGAAAAAGGGGCCGTAGGACTTTTGTGGGCGTAGCAAAGGGCACATTGGACCGCAGGCTCCGTGAGTAGCACGAGGAGTACAGTGAACGCAGTAGAAACCGTGGTGTTTGTGCGAGAGGGACATGTGTACGCGTGTATTTAGAGACAGTCTGATGATGGAGAGGGAATCTTTGAGGGCATGAATACGAGATAACAATTGGGGAGTTGCGTGGGGTGTGCGTTTGGGCGGTGAGGAAGAGCGAGATGATTGCGGGAGGATGTCTAGCCAGGAAGAGTGGGTTTCCGTGGGTAGAGCGAAGAGTGTGCGCGGCATAGCTAGAAGCGAGGTGCCTTGGTTGAGGTTGTGTGAAGAGTAGATTCACTGTGATTGGCCTAGAAAGGAGTGAGAATCGGGTGTAAATAGTGATCTGTTAATGTAAAAAAAAAGAAGTGTAGACTGCACTTTGCGATACTTTAGGATGGTGTGAAACTGTAAGTGAGACTGATAATACATTGTGTCAAGGTTATAATGGTGCACTATGATAGGAGGACTCTCATCTTGCTTTTGTGGTAGTCGTGAGGAGATTAAAAGACGAATGCACAGTGTAGTGGAGCAAGCAGTTGCGTTGTGACATTGCGTTTGAGTGTGAGCACGTGCTAGCTAACAATGTGCTGTTGGTCTGGAAGTGATGTGCTCAGCTGTGGACGGGATGGTGTTTGCCAAAGCCAAATGATCTAGCACTAGTATTAGACTCTCACATCACCATCGTAGCTTCCCATGTCTATCTCTCCATGACTCTTACAGTAGCGCTGTAGGAACCTTTCGCTCTCCCAATATCTCATCAAAGGTCGTCAGAACGCGACGTCGTACTCTATCCAAGTCTTTGAGCTCTTCCTGATCACGTTCTTCTTTGGCCGCTGGATGACTTTGCTCTTTCTGGACGACTATTCGTGGTTGAGAGACATTAAAAGACGCTCGCTCCAGGCGATTTGCTTCCGATACCAGTGCCGGCTGACGTTTTAGGTCTGTGGCCGCTGGAGATATTGGAATGTCTTCAAAATCAGGCGTGTCTGACAATCCGGTTGCATCGCTCGGGTCAGCGAGTTCGAAGCTAAAGCGACGTCGTACATTAGATGGTCGTGCATCTACAGGAGACCAGGCAGCTGAAGCATGAGCCGCCGCAATCTCTGAAGCGCGGCTCCTGTGTACTGTGTTGTCGTGCTTCTCAATCTCGATCTTCCTATCTTTCGTACTATTGTGCTTTACAGCAGTGCTACGACTCAGTCTTACTGGGTTGCTGCGAGAGCTGGAAGTAGTGTCATTTTTTCCAACAGGAGAAAGAGGGGCCTCCATACTGTTGTTTCCAGGGTTGTCGATGCTACAGGTTTCGTAATGATCTAATGATCGTGGGAATCCAGGACGTAGCCATTCATGATACATTTGTGAATACACATTACGTTGCTCATACCAATCTGACTGTGAACGAGTAACACGCCGCTCGTAGGCTCCCTTCACAGTTTGACCGCTCTGAGTTTTTACACTGCGATCAGTCATCTGTCTTTGGGGAGAAACAAACTGCGAAGCGCCCTCTAGACGATGCGGACGACGTTGCACGACCTCGTAAGCTTGCTCGCGGCGAGGATCTCCTATCTCAAGTTCTACTCTTCGTAATGCCATACCGGTGTGACCGACATCTTCATTGATGATAGTGAAGGCGACACGATCCCCTACTCTAACTTGTCTTCCTCGTTGTGCCATATTGGTGTGAATGAAACTTTGGTTGGTTGTGGTACTGGCGAGATATCTGATCATATCATACCGGTGGCGCTGCTTTTCAGGTTTGCAAATTGTTTGCCGAAGACCGACATCGTGAAGGTATATGGGTTTCCAGAAGACTGTGCGACATCGTGGATATTGTACGACATTCGGTATTCGTCATGAGGTTCGAGAACTGTACGAGGTATTGGTATGCGGCCTGTAGTATCCGTGATGTGTATTTCGTAGGTTCCAAGATAGGACCAAACTTTATGGCGCATATCGTGTGAGAAGCCATGATGCACAATGCGCAAGTTTTCTGTCATCTTCCAGGCGCCTGCCTCAAGCCTCATCCACCTCTTCCTCCTTCCTCCTCTCAACCTCCCTCTACAATGCCTCAACACTCATCGGACACTTCCTCCCCTCCCACCTCTTCTGTTCTTCCCTTGCAAATCCCTCCAAACTCAACATACCCACACACAAGAAACCCAACACTTCTCTATCTGTATCAAACACCTCCCACCACTCACACTCTGGCATCTTGATCCCTGTCTCCCTCGCCGCCAGATAGATAGCTGCCGTCGCCAGCGCCGGTGGCTGATGCGTAAGGTACAGGCACTGCGGACTCAGCAACGCAGTATTCAAATGCGCAATCGCACGTTTCGCAAGTTCGGACGCGCGGGGATGGGAGAAGATGTCGAGTGCTTGCATATACGTTATACACAGTGTATAAGGTAATTGGACGGCAACATTGAACCCAAGAGTACGGAGAATACGTTGTTCGGTCGTGAACAGCGCTGCGCGGCGCCGCTCGTACGTGCCCTCGCTCACATAATATCTCGCCGCATCCTTCGACTGCTCCAGATGATCCCCGTCGAAATAGGTAACCGGCAACGAATCTAGATATGCGTACACGTTAACCAGACTGCGCGCTGACTTGGGAAAGGCAGAGAGCTTCGTGGTGAGGTATAGCGATGCGGCTGAGACTTGTTCTGCGCCGAATTCTGCGAGACTTCCTCCTTCCGGGCCGAGCCAGAAACGCATGAACACTACAATAGCTTGTGCGACGACTTCTTGTGGGAGGCGGAGGAGTATGCCTGCGGCTTGTGTGAGGCGGGCGCCGGCAAAACGGATTGAGTCTTCGAGATCAGATGGGATGCCGTCGAGTTGGGAACCGGAGGTTTCGAGCTGGGCTACGGTTGCCAATGGATTTGCGAGGGGCGAGGGCTGCATCTTGGAGGTGTTGTACGGGGACTGAAAGTCTTGCGACAACGTTGTGGAGTTGTGGGAGCTTTGGCGCAGAAAGATGTTGGAGATGGCGATGTGGAGCTGGCGGACTTGCGATGGGCGAGCCTCGGTACACTAACCTCTGTTGTTTCTAGTCCACAACATTCGCTCCACGGATGTACATCGCACGCGAGGCAACCTTTTGGACTTGATGATTTAGCCACCTCATTCCTGTTTGCGAGAATCTGTCAACACTTGGGATATATTGGATACTTTTCGAGAAACATCCAATAAGAAATCGTCTCCTTAGCTCAATTGGGAGAGCGCCAGACTGAAGTCATCAGTCACTAAATCTGGAGGTATCGTGTTCGATCCACGAAGGGGACATCACCGTGCTTGAGCTTGCTCAAGATCTTTCGAACTATTCTTTTTGCCAATCCATAAGCCTCGGGTACCAGTATACGAAGGCTGGTACAGTGTGGGGGTGGATCTGCTACCCCTCTCTGCTCGTGGATCCATCGCTTCATTTTTGTGCATACTAGTCAAGCAAGGCGACCATTGTGCTGTTGCCACGTACTCTGGCGTCATGCATCATGATACTTGGATCGATCTCAGTATCTCTAACTGGCTTGGTCGTAGCCGGGATTAGTATGAGATCATGGTACAGAGTAGGAGCATGGGGTTAGTTGGTACAGGGCTCTTAGGTTATGGGTCAATATCATCATCTATCAAGTTACTGTGCCCCGTCTCGCTTACTGTCAGCAAGCCTCGTGATGGATTACAAGCACCAAAGTATACAAAGCCTTGATAATCAGATGATATAATCACAATATCAATATCAACCCTCTCCACTTCTCATACACCAAGGTTCTCTCCATCCTGCACATCAAAACATGGTTCACCTCGATCTCTTTCTACTCACCTAGCATCCCATCCATAGTTTCAAGTAGACTTGCGTATTCCATAGACAACAAAATGATAGCATTAACATAATAACTGATTAAACGAGGGCGTAAAGGTGGGTATCTTGCCGGCTAAATGCTAACCAAAAACCGCTAAATATCAACACGACTATACACACAATACAAAGAAAAAGTCGTCGCGATTGCTCGCGTAGAGGTGACCCGTAAAAGGGTGACAGAAGGGTAACTCTAAACATTCCCATAACCGAAAAACAAAGAACCCTGTATCCCAAAATCCAGTAGTATCCCAAAGTAAAATCCAGAAAAATGCAAAGTCGGAGAAGTGAAAACGCTAGATGAGGAGATGAAACCCAAGCAAAAAAACGCCGTCATTATGTTTTTTCTGCACAGAGTGTGCGAGAATACGACATCTAGTCGATACCAATCATAGTACCATCGCACCTCCAGTCATCCACCTCGACGTCCTGGGCCGCCGTGTTGGTAGCTTCAGGGTCGATCTGGACATGAGTGAGCCAAGTGCCCACACGGTTCTGCCCGACTTTACGGCCGTCGCGGGATAGACCAGCCATGGTAGAAGAGGTGACGACCTGCTGAGGGGGCGCAGGCCGAACGGGACGGGCTACAGGAACGGGAGCGGGAGCAGGCGCAGGGCGGCGTGTGCTACTGCTGAAAAAGGATCCGCGGGGTGTCGATGTGCGGGTTGCGGTACGGACAGCAGACACGGGGGTGCGGATGGCGTACGAGTCGTTCATGTGGTGGGCAGCTGCGTTACCAACGCCGTATACTGCGGCCTCCGGTCCGTCGCGGCGGACGGAAGAAACGGTCGGCGTGGGGTTGAGGTGGAGCGAGTTGCGAAGGTGGGCAGATAGCCTGCGGGACTCGGGACGGGGGAGGTCGCGTTCACTGCGGTTGTGGGTGCGGACGCTGGGGCGTCGGGCCAGGGGAGGAGAAGGTTGTTCCGGGATTTCGATGACTTCTACGTCGGCGTAGCGAGCTTGTTGGGGGTAGGGAACGCGCATGTCGTTTAGGCGGTCGTCGTCGGGAATGTGTTGATAGTTGAACCATGGGCAGTTGCAGGTTTTCCAGGGAGCAGCGCAGACCATGCAGAATTGTGCTGTGCAGCGGCTAGAGACTACTGTTAGATCTTGTGATGTGTGCGAGTGACATGCTAGACTTACCAGGTCATGTGATTGCAACCTTCTTTCAGCTCGACTACAGCCTTGCAGCTGTAGCACCGTTGCCAGCCCTTCTCCTTGGCCATCTCGACTAGACGGTTGGTCTCCTCGTCCTTGGGGCATTCGCGCTTCGTGTGAAATTTACTGTTGCACAGTACGCACACCTTGGTGTTGCATGAGCTGCAGCGTGCGTACTTGCGGCCGTACGTTGGATCCATCTTGATCTTTGAAGGCTTGATCCACTGGCCGCATCCTTTCGAAGGACAGTACAGGCGGTTGGCGGTTGTGTACTCTTGGAACTTTTTGTTCCATTGGACCTTGAACTTGTCATCGAAGAGTCGGTCGGCATACTTCAACGGAATGTGCTCCGAGGTGCAGCATCGGGGTGGCATGTGGGCAGGATCCTTGACCGAGAGGGTGAATTGGCGTTTGAGGCATCCGTAGCACATGCGGTGACCACATGCAAGCTTGACAGTCTTGCTGAGAGGAAGGTCATCGTTCATGCACACGAGACAGTCGACCCTGAATGGAGTTAGCACAGTAGAGACAACGTGATGTTAGTACTGACCTCTTCTCCTCATCCCGGTCCCTACGGGAAGACGAACGTGAGATGGGAGTAGGCTTGGAGAACAAGCTTGATAAGATGCCCCCGGTACTCCGACGGGCAGCATCCTTGACCGACTGCGTCCTGGTAAGCGGCGTAGGGGGTGGCGACTTGACAGTGTTGCTCCGCTGCCGTGTACCAGAGGGTCTGGCCTCTCTAACAGGCGCATCACGTGTATGTGCTTTTGGCTCGCGTGTAGAAGAATTCCTGGCCCTCATTAGTCGAGCTACGTGTACAAGTGGAGACGGGTCTAACCTGGTCAACGGCGGGACTTCGACCCTGCGGACTGACGCAGATCCAGAGCCAGAATGCGGAGTGTAGGCAGTCCTGCTAGAAGAATTGCCTTCCTCGCTTCTCTTGCGCGCCGACGATCGTCGCACAGTGACTTCTTCGACATGGCCCATGGACTTGGGGCGGCCAAAGACGAAGTCGTCCTCATCATCAGGTATCACTTCTCGCCTCTTGGGCTTCCGCGTGCTGTCCCGTCGCACGTCCTTTTCGCGACTGCTGCGTGACTTTTCCTTGACGGGAGCTGCCCGTCTGCTGCTCTCCTTCTCCATGCGACTGTCTCGGTCGCGCCTCCGCTCGGCCTCGTTGCGTGAGTAGTAAGACTCTCTGCGCGCCCTCAAATCTTCAATGTCCACCTCTGCTTGCCTCCTTGCCTCGTCCGCCCGTCGGCGCTCTCTGCGTTCTCGTGTGGAAGCTGTGGGTTCGTTGTCGTGGTGCTCGCGGGACTTGTGTCGGCGATGTCTCCGTTCTCGCTCGTCGAGATATTCGCCGTCGTCACGGTGTCGTGTGGCCCGGTCATCGCGTCCTCGCGCCATGCCCAGCCAGGGCATATGGCCAGTATATTATGTGCCTCCTGCCAGCCTCGCAGGTCACAGGCTCATTAACACTCTCGAAAAACTGAAGGCAGCTGTGCAGGCGACGCACAAAAGCGAACGGGTGTGTGGAGAGTTGCGGTGGGCGTGACGAGCGAACAGCAAGCACCTGCAGGTAGCCCAAGCCTGATCAGACCAAAGTCGGCCAGTCGCACGGGGCAAGCCGCCGGCGGTGTGCGCGCACTGGGTGCCTGTTGATCGAAAGCGTCCTCAGGGCTTTCGCTAAGACTTTTAGTCGGCCCAGGGGTATTCGTCAGGCGTCGACGCACTGGCTGCCAGCTGTCTTAAATACGCAGATGATGTAGTTTTTTCGCAGGAGGCAAACGGAACCATCGGGTTTAGTTTTCATGCAGCGTTGCGTGCCCGCAAAAGCAAGGCCAAAGTCTATTTGCTTCATGGCGTCGCACTGCTTTTGGGCCAACGTTCGGGCTGCAGTTGAGTCTTAGTGAGAGTCTTAGGGAGACGGCCCGCCACAGGGGCTGGAAGATTTATTGCAGAATCTAATCGCGGACATGCAACGGCGCCCAGCGTCCTCAGTCCTTCTCGAGTGTAATTTGGGTCGAAATTTCCCATCTCTGCCCGCCGCTCCCGTATCCGCCGCCCAAGCGGTTCCGCACCATGCTGCCAATGCGATCGCGCAGACGCCCAATTTCCTCCAAATTCCTCACTCGAAGTTTCAGGTTCGCCTGGCAGAGCCCGTAGTGTACCTGCCAGAATTTTGCCTCCTCTACCGTTCGCACGGCTGGGTCCGTCTCCAGGTCGTACATGATGTCCGACACGCCGGGTCCCGAGTAGGACATGAGCAGCATCTTGCCGAGGGTCCATCCTTGAATCCATCCTAGCGCCACCATGGAGAAGGCAACTGAAAATGAGAGGGTTCGGTCAAGCCACACATACATCTGGATGCTCAGTAGGGGCAAGATTAGCAGGAGTGACGAGCACGATAATGTCAGAAAATGCGACGGGTTGCTCAGCACAGAAGGCAGGTTAGCAATCGCACTTAGCCTCATGACCTTGCCTATGCGCGCATGGTTCTTCAACAAGATTGCTGAGACCAGTGTCGAGACAACACCGCACAAAGCAGCAAGATCAATGCTGCCAGCCGACACTCGCTCGTGAGCGTCGGCATGATGCGCCTCATGTCCGCCGGTATTTTCAAGCGCGTGCGTCAATCCATGCGATATGAGGTCCAGTCCCATGAACAGTAGCCCAACAGACATGCCTAGTCCTGCGATGACCTCCAGACGTTCAAAGCCAAACGGATGTCGTATGCTAGATCGCTTCCATACCTCGAAGTTGGATCCAACGTCAACAGCCACACACAGAAAAGCCCCAAGTGCATCGTAGAAGATTAGACGAGACAATACTGTCAGTGCCAGCGATTCATGTGCGCCCCATTGTACGAGGCCAGCTACGACCAGATGGCAGAAACACCATGCCAGCCGCAGCTTCTGGTCCTTGGACATGGACGAGCGGTACTCTTTGAACGTCGGGATCGGAAGCGAGGCAGGGAGCTGGAGCGGAGCGCGCGGTGCGGGTTCTAGAAATATCTGATGTGATACACTACTGTGTTTGTACTTGTGTCCTCGTCTTCGGCCGATGTCCTGCGGGAGTCAGTACGATTGCGTAAGATTGCGTAGAAGAACGCACATTAGCCTTTGTCTGGGGCCGCCCCGGCTGGTAGGCGACAGATTGGAAATTGAACGGATTGGGGTTCTCGGATCCGTTCGCAGAGGGCGGCTCAAGATTCATGGTGGAGTCGCTCGCGGGCGTGTATAGAAAGGTCGCGCTCGCGGGTGTATACAGAGTCGCGGGCGATGCTCTCTGCGAGACAGAATCACTGGGCCCGAGGGTCGCATACTGCTTGGAGGGGAACGTGGCAGACATGGGCGAGAGCAGCGCATTGTTATTAGGCCCCGTATCTCCAACAGCCAGATCGCTTCGGAATCCTAGTCCAACGGGCTGGGGCGCGTTCTCGTCAGGAGGCGGCGTAGGGGTCCGCGGTGGAGCAGGCAGAGGCATTTTCGAAGCCATGACGATGGCAAATGAGTGACGGTAATGAGTGACTGTTAGCGAAGACGCATTCCAGGCTTAACGAGATAAGAAGCGCAGTCAAACCCCGGACGGGAGGTGGAGGGGAAATTGAGGGAGGCCTTCCATATGCGGCGACCCATAGTCGGTGCATTAGCCAATCCGGACCCGACTAGCCCGCCTGCAAGGGAACCAGGACATGCGACCGGGGGTTGACGTTGTTGACAGCTTAGCTCCAAACATGACACCTTGATTCACCACAACGGCGCTCCATGGCAGTTGACGCACGTGGGAACCATGCAAGACGGAACTGCTGCGCGCAATGAGGGTCGTGCTGAAGGCGAAAGAGCTCGTGCTGACGGCGAAAGAGAGCATGCTTCGACGCGGCATGGGAAACATGAGGAACACGGCCAAGGGCATCAACGAAGCAAATCCGGAGGCATACTAGGCGCTTTCCGAGATGCCATTGGCAAGTCACAGTCATCATCCACTCAGATAGGCAACGACGAGGGACACGACCAAGATGTGGAAGTCGCGAAGAGGGCATCTTCCATCGCGACTGCCCTGCGCCAAAGCCAGGGCAGGCAGAGGAAGGGATCCTTAAGGAAGGCGGCCATGGCGAAGATGCGTGAGCGGAGCAGCTCTTTGCGCAAAGCCAAACCACCTACAATTACCACTACAACGAGCGTGGACCCCTCGGACGAAGCAACGGCCCCGGGTCGCTTCAGCTACGAGAACGCTCCTCTCAATTCTTCGTCCGACAGCGGGTGGCTCCCCGCTGTCCACCTGTCTCCATCGTCACCCGCCGTCATTTACACTCCACCCGACGACCCTGAACGCACCCTCCCGTCACTGCTTGCATCACCTATGAGCCCGGTGGCACCTTACGCTTCAACTACGGATGAAGACGACATCATGTCCTTCTACCGCCCCTCTACCTCGGGCAATGACTACTCCTTCAGTGGCCCGAACCAGGGCTCTGTTACATCTCTCTCACACCGCCGTTCAACTCGGAGTAACCGACGCACTTCCATTTCGGCAGTCCTGACACCTGCCGAGGCTGACCCCGATGACGAGTGGGATTACAGCGAGACGGAGTGGTGGGGCTGGGTCGTGCTCATAGCAACTTGGATCGTCTTTGTCGTCGGTATGGGCTCTTGCCTCGGAGTTTGGAGTTGGGCGTGGGACGTCGGCGAGACACCGTACGCTCCACCTGACCTTGAAGACGACGCGACCCTGCCCATTACTGGTTACTATCCCGCATTGATTGTTTGCACGGCAGTTACGAGCTGGGTGTGGGTTGTTGTTGCCTGGGTTGGCATGAAGTACTTCCGTCACGCCAAAGTGGGCGTAGACGGATAATCAGCAAGCAAAGCATCAAGCAAGCCACAGAACCATCACTTACCGACTACCGATCGCATGAACGTCCCAAGGTCCTGGGAACGACTTTTCTATTCTAGTGCTCTCGCTTAACCTTACCGCATGCGCAATATCTTCTTGGGCTGAAACACTAAGCTATAATACCTCTGTTAAGACACATCATAGCCTCGCTATACCACACTTTGCGGTATGCCATTACTTCTTCCGTTATTGTTCTTTCTGACACTCGCGCCAATATCTGCAGCTACCATCTTAATTATTGAAATCGCCGACTGTCTCGATAGAATAAGATCTGCCACAATGCCACATCTTTCCTCTGTCGCTTGTCGTGATTCAGCGGCTTGGACCACAATCTCCGCGCCCGGCTCCTCCTCTCCACCACAATCCTTCGACCCGCTTCGACCCCGTCACTCGGGACAAGGGCAGTACTGAACCTGGTGCGAACACCTCGACATCACCGTATCACCCTGTAACCTCCGATCCTGCAGAGTCGCAGCCAGGGTTCCACATGTTGGTGCAATTTTGACAGTGTAAGATGAGGGCAATTTCCCTGTCCAGGCGACTTCATAAACAAAATGGTCGCCAACATGTGGCTGATGGTCGCAGATTGTATCATGCAATTGGTCTGTGATGGCACTACACCAAAGACCACGGGGAAGTTCCAAGCTCGAGGAGCTACTACCAAGTTTACTCATCCTCAAGGGCTTAGAGTCTAGGGAAATTTCAAAGAAAGACGCCGAGTTCAGGCAAACGGTTCACGGGGCACAGCATGAACGGCGGACAAGGACGATACCGGCCCGGAAGCCTCAACGCACGCCGAATACACTGGTGAGCCAACGGATCACCAACGGCAGACCCTTCCGCTTTTTCGAACTACCGCAAGAGATTAGAGATGAGGTCTATTCCCATCTTGTCGTTCGCAAGACCTCGCGTTCCCTCCCCATCATTGACGCAACAGCCATCCTAAATGACCGCAAGAAACGCCTCGCAGCACGCAAGTCTCGGGAGCGACTGAATCAACGACGGCTCTCAACTGGACAACGACCAGTATGTCCCCGTGCAGCAGATCTCGAGCCAATCCTGCACCTGGAACTCCTCCGAACATCTCAGCGACTAGCTGGCGAAGCAACAGACTGCATGTACACCAACAACTGGTTTGCCATTTCTCTCAATAAGCTCCCGGTTCCTACTTACGAATTTCCGCAAGGCTGGGATCTATCACGCATCAAACGACTGCAGGTAGAACTGCAGTTGAAGGATGCTATACGAATGAACCGATACGTCGACTGGGCTTCTTTCCTCTCTGCGTTCCCGTCACTACAGTTTCTGCGTATTGTTCCTACGCTTCATCCAAGATACTACGAATGGTCGCATCCGGAGTTCTATGAATGGTCTAGCACGCCTTTTGTCCACAAAGCCTTCTTCAGAGAGCTACTGACGGCAGTACCGGGCTATGTGGATCTGAGGATTGGGCTGCCAATGGATGGTGCGGCGGATGACGTGCAGATGCAAGGCGAGATTGCCGTGCATCGAAAGTATCTGTGTGACATGTATGCAGAACTCGGGAGTAGGCTTGATGCCGCTGGGAGGCGGTTGGAAGTAGGAAGAATTGTATCATAGGTGCTTGACGCCGAGATGGGTTGATGAACGGACGCTGCATGCAGTCTAAGGTTTTTGCGCAGGCAGAACCATGTATATTATGTCTCTTATCTAATGTTATTCGGAAGCCTATGGCTTTGCTTTTTTCTTTTCTCCTCAACGCACATGCATTGAACCGGTCTTGTGCTTTGTTATGGCAGGGGTTGTTGTTGTTGCTGCCCAATATGCTTTTGGTGGTCAACAATGCACGAAGACATGTATCCCATGTCCGTAGTATTTGGCTGCGCCTCAACGACGCAGAAGTCCTCTCACATGGCTTTAAATCCAGTTCGTTTTGGAGACGCAACTCTCAGTCATGAGAGTGTACTGTGCCACTTTTGAAGAAAACGAGGACAGCATAGTGAGAAGATGGATCTTAGAAGAGCGAGTGGCGAGGAATTTATAGATAAGTTGCCACGAGTCAGGCAAAACTCCGCTCCATGTAAAGTACTCTTGTATGTTTTTGGATCGTTCTGAGGAAACACCTCCCATCTCTCTCTCCATATAAATCGCCGAGCTGGTTTTGGATATCGCGATATTCAGCACCAAATATTGCTCACGTCGATATTGTTGTAGAAGTGCGGAAGTTTTGAAGCGAACCACCGGGCGGACGCTTTGCAATGTGAATCTCTGAGTGAGTTTCCTCATACCGGGCAATTCCCAGATTTTCTCGATGCCAGGAACGCAGTCATGTCTGACCAACCACAAGGTTTTTGGTCAAGAAAAATAGAAGTGTGGTGGAATGAAGGAGACTTTGTGTGCCGTTGGAGGAAGAATATTTATATGCATCGCCTGAGAGGGACAAGCTCAGTATAACATGGCACAAAGGCCATTTCGATATGATTATCGAGTCTCTGGATCCGCACTACAGGACGTCCATAGGCTTTGCATATCTTCTTTTATCTTCAGTCAAACTTGATATCTCCGAAGAGCGAGAAATTCTGCTCGGAATCACATGACATCGAGTTGGCTGATTTTTAGAGGTCAGAGAACATCAGCATGATGTATACTCCACTCATCTTCGGACAGACGACCCGACATGTGCTGACTCTCTGCTGTTTTGGAAAATACGAGAAGTGTGTGATAAAGTAGCAGTATCGGCATGGAAGAGTTCGAGACTGTATAGCTGGCTTGCCTACAGGGAGCTAGTAATCGTTGGCAATGTAGTTTTCGAGATCATGCTAGGTGTCGTGCATATATAGGTATTCGAATCATTTTTGACGAGCAACTCCAAAGAACAGGCATATCAATCTAGACTGACCATCTTGATCATTTTTCTGTAACTGGTGTGTTTTTGAAAGAGATTGAAACAGGTTTTGTGATGTTTTCCGCTGGCAGGAGTCTCCATGACTTCATACCTTTGGTGTTTTAGAAAGCTGGACGCAACCATATGTTGTCGTCCCTATCTTTTTGGTAAAAACGTGGAAGAAAGAGGGTTTTGTGAAGTAAGAAGTCGACGGCTGAGAGAGAAGTATTTATACACTTTGCTCGCTATCCAGCACCCTTCACACATCAGCGATGCATCGGAGATCCAAGGATGCCGAACGATTTGACGAAGCAACCTGGTTCCTCCAAATGGTCTTCATATTTGTAGTTATTCGTTCCCACAGCATCTCTTCCAACGGGTAGGAAACATTCTCGAACTGCATGGCGACTATCAAGCTTGCTTTCGAAATGCAACGAGAAAGTGTTTGTTTTGGAAGACTGCTGAACGTCTCCATACATGCGGCATAGCCTGGTAAACTGTTGGAAAATAGGCGAGTATTGGACACTCCAGAAGTAATTCCAGAGGCTGGAAAGTGTCCACACATAATCTTTTAGTAGCAGCCTTCTGTACAGACTCCCATGCACAGTATGCCATTTCGTTTCAGAGAAATGAGGGAGCGTTCTTGTATAACAGGAAACAAAGAGGGAGAGGAGAAAGAAGGCCGTCTTTTTATATTGTGGATTCTCAGGGAGTTGTCGCTATGAAGCAAACGCGAACGTGCTGCCGGATGTGTCCACACATCACAGTTTGCACGTGCCGTTGCGAACGCAGCTCACAATGAACATGTCGTAAAGTATTCTCAGGAGAACGGAAGCTCCACACACATCACGCTTTCTCATCATTGTCTTAGAAGCAGTCTCTCATGCCAATATTTCTTCTCTTTTCTGGAGAAAAAGGTAATATCTCGACATGGTACTAGGAGGAGAGGAGGAGAGGCAGCGCCAGCTTTTATATCTCAACCTTTTCCCAAGTCCTGACGTAGGACAAATAGGACCCGTTTTCGAACATAGTAGATTGAGGAAGCAGTTTTAAAATATACTTAGGTATATATCCCTAGACTGAACACAATACAGTGTTGAACGGCCAAGTCTTTCCATATGGTCGTTCCACGATGGCGTTTTAGAAAAGCAGACTTCCATGATTTTTCAACGTGTGGTTTTTTTGGGAACAAAAGAGTAGAGCGGTGGTTTGGAAGGAAGGAAGGGAACAAGCAGAAAGGAAGTTTATACTGCTGGCCCATGGCACTAGGCGCTTACAGCTGTCGTTCATAAAGGCTTCTTGTGCTGTTTTCTAGCAATATCTAGCGATAGGTACTGCGATTTTGGTGTTTCATTTCTCATGGATACGAAGAACTTATTTTTGAGGTGAGATGCACACCCCATGCCTCGATAACGTTTGGATCTAGGGATCAGACCAAGTATTCCGGAATTGTTGAGTTTGCCGCTGCTCGTTCTCCCACATTCTTGCTGCAGGTCCGATTTTCAATAAAGGCGAGGCCATCTCACATTTCCATGAAGGTAGCACATCCTAGAAGAAACAGCAGCACACCCTATATAGTGGTGAAATCCGGATTTTGGAAATGAGGCAAATGAGGTGATTGTGAGAAGAAAGCAGGAAGCCCAGCGAGAAGTATGGGCCTTGTATATGCTGCGAGGATCGTATCACGAAGGACTCTGACTTTTGAGAGAAATTTGGAGCAAGTCCGCAACATAGCAAAGCGGATATTTATTGTGAGAGAAGATCAGAACGCGCGGCATGATATTCGCTACATTTGCTTTCTACGCCATGGCGAGCCAATATAGAGTTTTTGAACAAAACCTGGGCCATGCTTGCTGCCAATGCGTCTTTTTAGGATGACACAAGGAGTTGTAGGATAGAAGATGAGAAGTTCTACGACGAGAACAGCGAGCTTTATACGTGTCCGTAGTCATGTGAGTTGTAGTCTACTGTTCAAGGGAAAGGCGAGAGCTCCAAAACATAATATGTGAAGTTATTCTTTCTAGAAGGAGCATAGCTTTTGCTCAGTGTGCTTTCTGACAAATGTTTTTGAGATACCGGAGGATCTCATTGAAATCCAAACGTATGATTTCGTAAAGAGTAGCTAGGAAACTCGGAGGCAGATATTCGATTAATGGCACTGGTCTTCGACATGAATCAAGTCTGAGTCTTTCTCTGGACAGCAGATCATTGCGACATCGTGTATGTCTTTTTATGGAAAAGAGGCCGCCCCATCAATACACGTTGTATTCGTTTTGGAGAATGCAGTCGAAGCAGTGGAATGAAGAAGCAGAGTCTGCAGGCAACAGTAGTAGACTTTATACGTCTTGAAGAACATGGTCTCTTCATCATTTCGTTTTTGAGAAAAGCGGAGGAGTGCTGCAACACTAAACTCTTCTGCCGGTAGGTTGTTGTCTTGTTTTTGTGTCGTAAAACAGATTCCCCAACTCCATGTGCCTCTTGTCGTTGACTTTTGGATCTCGTGGTCTCTCCATAACCGGTGGGAACGTCCATTTTATATATGGGTGTATTCGCAAAGCGGATTCAGTCATAAGAGGAGATAAGAGCTTTTTGATTTTGGTTCTCTAAAGGAACATACAGTCTTTTCAATCCGTCCGGGGTAGAGTCTGTCGTTTTTGAACCACCCAGCCGACTCCATGGGACGTTGTTGTTGGCTTTTTTGTAGAAAGTGTTTCCAAGTAGAAGTGGACGAATAACCTTAGCAGAAGTATTTTGGACGTTCGTTACGAAGGGTATTTGGTTCTGGAAGACGGACTCTCGCCCATGAAGGGAACCTTCCCACATTTGGGGAAAAGAACTTCTCCATCAGATTATGAGTCCGTGATTTTGGAGAAAAGAGAAGAACTGTGTGATGAAGAAGAGAAGCAAAGAAGCCAGAAGAGGTGTTTATATACCCTTAGAAACCCAGAAAAACACGTGCACAGCCAACCACACACTCTCAAAACAGCCACTATCGCTGCCCACACCACAGCCAAGACAGCGAAGCCAGCACGAGATGAAATGTTAAAAAGTATATTTTGATCAATCTCCATCTCTAAGCCCACCTCATGAGCATATACACACCACTACACAATGAATATAGAAAAACGCCATAGTGAGCATCGTCAAGACACCTTCACTAATGCCGTGTTAAATCTCTAGTCCAAATAAGAAAAAGACATTATACACATTTTTTGAAAACCTCACCCACTCCAAGGTCCTTGGCCTTGGAGAGCATAATCATGTTGACCATGATATGCCATGCTTACAGGCCTTTCAGTTAAAGTTCTACTCCCTCTTAAAAGACTGGAATCCCTGCTGCGGCGACCCCGGACTCCTATACGGGTTATTCGTATTCGATGGGACCCTCGCCGGTGCATTAGCATTAGGTTGCCACTGCCTCTCGCCCTCATCCTCTTCCACCTGCGGTGCGCGCGGTCGGCTGCGTGAGCGAGGCGGAGGCACCATAGTCTGGTACGAGTACTCCTCTACCTGTCCCGTGGAGATGGAACTCGGCGATCCAGGAGCAGTGCTGCGAGGCGGTGGTGGCAAGTTGCCTGTTGGCGGCTGTGCGTACTGGCTACCAGACGGTACTATGTTGAGTGGTAGAGGAGGTGGTGGGTTCTGACGCGGTGTATCGACGGAGACGCGGGAGCCGAATGGTGATAGTGTGGTGCCACCTTTCCTCTTTCCGGCTGAACTGGCTTTGCGGAGTAAACCGCGGACTTCGTCGAGATCAGGCCTTTGGTCTGACATGCTAGGACGGCCAATGGTGCTGGAGTCGTCGCGAGCTTCCCAGGTGTCGTCGCGGATAGTGTCTAGGCCTGGTCTCCTGTTGTTGAGGGAAGTGATTGCGTTGTCTTCGGTGCCCAGGTAGTCTGTGCCGGTAGACTTGCCGGTATCCTCTTGGGCAGGGTTGAGTGGGTGCAGACGGCCGGCGTCGGCGTTGGCCTTGTACTTTTCGTATGCTGCGACAGCCTCCGCAGGTGGAACTGCGACGGACCATGTGGGCTTGTCCTGCGAGCCCAGAGCGGCATCTCCTCCACCTGGGCCGTTGATCGGAACCTTGCGCAAAGCAACGACAAGCGCGCACATGAACTTGGATCTTCGAGATGCGCGGAGTGACTCGTTGGACCAGTTGCTCTTATGACGAATCTCGACACGAAGCTCCAGCTTGTTCATCTCGGCAATGCTAACAACCTCGATGTCGATATCAGGGTGGAACTCGCGGGCGTTGACAGGATCGCGAACGAAGCTCATCATCTCCAGCTTAAGTAGATTGATGTCTTCGAATGATGTACCAAAGTCGCAGAAGACCGAGACTTGCTCTCGCATGGCCTTGCTTCGTGTGATGTTCTCTACCCATAGAGAGTTCAGGACGATGTTGGGGATCTGGACCGTCTTTCCATTTGTGACGCGCTTGAACACAGTGTAAAGCAGAGCGATATGTTCCACAGTAAGCTGTTCAGTGGTAATATCGACACGATCACCGATATCGTACGGGTGCTTGACGAAGAGAAAGATGCAAGAACCGAGAACTTCCTGGGCAGTCGTTGCGAATACGAAAGAGAGCGAGAGAAGAGCGGTCGCGGATGTGGCGAGTGTGGTACGGAAAGCGGGAGCAAGGAAAGCGACGAAGACGAAAATACAGACAATGACAGCAATGGTCATGATCAGACCGTCGAGAGCGTTAATAGCTTGGTCAACATCGTGCATGCTCGAGTTGATCGACTTTCGCTGTCTGGCGTAATCAGTCACAGTCAAGATCATCTCTTCCAAACTGATGTCGCCGTTTCCGTCTCGGTCAATCGCAGCAAAGCATTCCTCAGCCTCCTCCTGGCGACCTGGACCCATGACTTCGACGAGATCTTCCAAGTAAAGCTCGTTCTTGCCCTCGACGACCATGGACATCCAGATACGCCTAGCCAGAGCTTCAGCACTCTTATTCCTCTCCAAAGCGGTCAAGACGACGGAATGAGCAGAGTTGGGGTCAAAGACTTTCTTGCCAGTGATCTCGGAAGCAATAGTGCCGAAAACTGATGTGATCTTATCACCGATGCGACCAGCGTCTCGGCCAACTTCTTGGATAAGACGCATGGGCGTGCGGCTACCGGATCGGCCATGCTTGGCCGTTCCCTTCTTGCTACCGAAACCGAGATCAAGAATTGTGTCCTGGATGATGTAGTCTTCCTCAGCAAACTCGTTGCAGTAGGCGGGGAATAGCGACCGCGAAGTGTCGTAGAGGATACCGAGGAGGTAGATGTTGCGCTTAGACTCCTTAATCTTGTCGTCAAACTGCTTGCGGTGGTAGCTGATACTGATGAGCTGGATCAAGACGCGCTCAGCGAGGATGATGATGGTGCAGACGAGGAGGGCAAGCAGGACCGATTGCATAGTGTCCATCCAGCCCAGTCTGTCTTTGCCGGGGTTGACTCGGACAAGCTACACCATGTTAGCACACGTTCATCTGAGGGCTTTTCGCACAACTTACAGCAGGGAAAGTAGCCTGGTTGACAATCATCCAGAAGACGAAAGACAGAGGCTTCTCCACGGCTCTCAATAGCAGCGCATACTTCTTGACACCAGGGCTGACCACACCGATGAGGAACTCGAAAACGTTAGGGATAAAGTGTGCCACAATCTTCATGACCCAGAAACTGAGCCAGATGATCTCGATCCAGATCCAGAATTTCTTCTGGTTTGTGTTGCCAATGGAGCCCGTAATCGTGCCTGTCTGCGAAAGGATGATGGGAATGGCGAGTAGTAGCGCTACAGGAGCGACATAGATCATGTAGCGGGTGACAATACTGAAGTTCAGGATCTTGGTGTAGATCCTGCCCATGCGGTTGAGAGCCGTCTTCTCTTCACTTGCGCGGGGAGGCAGCGGTGCTCCAGTCCTGGAGTCGACCACTGCCAGCTTCCTGCGTCCCCGTGAAAAAGTGTGCCCTTTCTCCGACTTTTCATTTCCGGATGTGGGCGAGGATTGGGAGGGGGTGTGACTGACGACAGTCTGGAGGGGTATGTCGGCGGTTCGGTTCTCCATGTTCTCGTTGGCTAGAGGCTGGAAGCCGTGATTTGAGAGTCTAAAGGACCTCTGAGAGGATCGTTTGCTTGTCATGTAAAGGAAATCTAGAGGTCGTTCGTAGGAGCCGTGTCGTTACTGCGAACGCGCAGGCGGGGTATTGTGGGTATTGTGAATGGGATGCAGATCCCGGAGGCTTTTGCGAAAAAGAGAAGCTGGCAGAGAGCGTGCGTCGAGCACTTCCTTTTCAGGAGCTGTTTGAACGAGTAGTACAATGGAGATGCATAAAACAACAGCAATTCAACGAAGGCCTGCCGTCGATTCTCGGGGTGACTCTAGGAAACAAGGAGATAGGGAAACGAGCGAAGAGGCTCTCGGGGACACAACAGCAAAGAAGTGAGGGTGGAAGAGCGAGTGAAGAAAAGTAGAGCAATGGCAAGGAGTTACTTTGACGAACAACGCCGCGCGCCGGTCCCCAGACCATGGCTAGCGGTATGCAGGGAGGGGTTAGCGGGAAAGCCACATGCTACTGAAACCGCTAGCTCGTCGCCACAACGAATCACCGAAAGCAGATATCGTCACCGCTGGCTGCACATGTAACTGCCAGGCCGGCCGTCTAATTACCGTTATGAATGCAGATCGAAGACGTTGGACAGAGGCATGCTTTGTTCATCGTCGTTCATCGTGGTATCTGGCTACTTGGGTGTGGTTTCCTCAGCCTCACTCACCCACATCAGGCATGATTCAACAGATCGGCCAACCCTGTCGTTGATCGGTTCTGGCCAAAATACCCGGTGCAGATGCAGGCACACGCGTATCGATACCCCTCGAGCTCAACAGAGCAAAATTGTCTTCAGCAGGGTAGCATCGCGATCGCGTCGCATAACCATGACCGGTTGAAAACTCGGGATACGAGTATTACAACCGCGCCGACTGTCGAGCAGATTCAGCCGACGCAAAAGCAACTAATGCGCTTCTGTACAGGGCAGTCCTCAAACACGACGTCGTATGCCTGCCACTGGTCCACAGTCTCCTCGCCTATCCCCGAGGAATCCAAGTGGAGGTTCCCCAATTCGAGGATTTGTCCACGTAATCCCTTACCCCTGTCAAGGCTTGCATTGTGCCTGTTTCAGCCACAAGCAACCGACATGTAAGGTACATTCGGCCGTTGAATGGCTGCGAACCGTGTGGCGGTGAAATGAGCCCTTGGGACGATTTAGAAATCTTTGGCCCTTGTGCTAAAGAGCAGAGTTGACAGCTGTTCGTAGAGGGTGCCAAAAAGATGGGTCTATTCTTAGCCCTTGTAGATCCCGAGGTAAAGCTTCTTGCGATCAACCGCTAAATGTACCCACAACCAGGGTCCAAACAGAACCGTCGTCGCCCCAAAGCTGTTAGGGCTCCAGAGTTGATGTTCAAAACCACGATCGATACGACGAATGGGCACGTTGGCGATGACGTGACGTGGCTGCGAGCGGGAGTTGCACTGGGACTGGGACGGAATTCACCCCACGCAGGTGGAGTTTCAGCCATCGATCAACACTGTCGATGACGTTTTTCCTGGACTGCGGGCGGGAATAGCACTGAGCACAACATTGCACAAGTAATGTGGAACGCCTCCCGAAATCTTCGCATAAGATGTAGATCAATCAACTTCTTGGGTAGATTCCAATAGTACGGTACCCGCCCTTGAGGGCCTACAGACCCTCATCTCTAGTGCTATCGTGGAAGCCGGAGTCAGGTAGAGGTGTTGTGCCCTGCACTACCTCCTGCATCTGAGAAAGAGAAAAAATAGAACCTACGTAGCAGGTAAGATTCCATATGACTTTCGAGACTCATTCTGTATACGTAGGCGTACTACGTCTACTTTTCGCAATGGGACTAGAGCCTGACATTGAGGCTCGATGAGGACGCGTGGCTGGGGAGTTTTGAAGAAGATATTTCCTTGGATATATCCTTATCCATGAATAACAAACATAAATTCTAACTGTTCCCACAAAGCGCAATACCGGCAACAACACACCACCCCCAATTCCACATCGTTGCGCTGACCAAGTCATCCACATTGAGCACCCCAACACCGGCACCCATCAGCACCTTCCACGCCTCATCTCGCCTGCCAATCGGCCAACTTGGAGTACCCCAATACCTACTCTTCAGGCCCTTTGCATCCGCTGCTTCGACCTGCTCTTTGACTCTCTCAATCTGTCCTGATGACATGGTCGCAAACCATACCTTGCCTACTGCGCTGCTGAGGGCAGAAGATGCATAGTAAGAGTTTGTAGTATTGTAGTCATTTGAGACGGAGAGGAGGGGTGCATCGAAGAAGATGTAGCGGTCCGTTGCGGCGTCTTGGATGAGGTTAAAGGGAGTGTTTCCTGTGCCGACGATGGTGAGGGGTCCTTGATGAAGAGTCTCACCGTCGTAATAGGTTAACCAGTTCTTCTCGCGCAGTGGAGCGAGTTGGGAGAGTAGGACTGGCCATGTTGCTGCGCCATCGGATTTGAAGTCGATGAGTAGGACTGTCGTTGTGGTTGGGTCCATGTCGAAGATCCCAGTCTTTTTATCCTGCGAGTCTGCTGTTGTTGCATTTCTCTGCTCGAGAATGTTTGCCAACGGGTCGAGGTATAGGCTCTTTATCGTCCGGTCCTTGGTTGTAGACTCCCAGGAGTGACTGACTAGTAGCTCGTCGTCCTCGGTCAGCCAGATATCTGCTTCGATGCTGGTACATCCTACTGCCAGCGCCGCATACAAAGGTACAGCGCGCCAGTAGTCATTGTGAGAGTGGCAGTTCTTCGGTACGATATCGCGGCTGAAGTCATCCCTCCAGTCGTATTGGAATGCTACGCCTGCATTTGGTTCTTCCCAAGTGTCGACAATATTCTGGAGGCCGTTGTGCCCAGGAGAAGGAGCGAGTCGCCGTAACAGTACGGACACAAAGGCTATGTAAACACTAGAGTATGTTAGAACAATCCGTTCCCATGTGTAGACGGAGTCTTCTTACCCTGCCGCGATAGTGCCAAAGATTGTTAGGACAACAACACTGATACCACACCCGCGATACCATCGTATTCTCCGTGCCCTTCTCTCGGCATCTGTTTCTTCGCGTCTTTGTCTGCAACAACCGAACCTGCTCCACCAAGTTTGAGATGCGCGATCTCGATTTGACTGTCTTTGAACCTCCAGATCCTCAAGGTTTATTGTGCTCGACACCTGACTCCCAGTCTCATCTTCATCATCATGGAATCTCCGCATGATCTTCTCGTCGCAAGGCTTGTCGGTGTACCTCGGCAGTACTTCTACCAGGAGATCTGACTGCCTGAACTCAACTAGCTGCGCCATGGTTAGAATGACAAGGACGAGATCAAACGAAGCTTCAAAGACAAAGATTTGCAAGAATGCGGGGAAAGCTCGACATGAAGATATCGCTCCTATGAGTGATTTGTGGCTGCAGTCTGGACTTGTACCATGCATGAGGGCACTAGCCAGACCGGGCAGGACACGATAGGACCTCGGATTCTACCAGCCACACCTGGACACGCTATCTTGGGGCTAAAACTAACGGGAATAATGTGGCTGCCACGTACCTCTGGTGGTGATGATGTCGTTGATGTCGCAGCTTCACTTGAAACCGTTTGTTCTCTGCAATTGAATAGCCATCATCTTCACACGAAATATAGCATTCTCATATACAGTTCATTCTGTACGCAGCCCCAGAGCAGATACCCACCATCTGTCTGCCTCGCACTCGACCATCGACGTTGCGCCCGAAGCTTTTCGTAAGCTCTTCCATCTACTCTTGCACCGTGAAGCTTTACCCAGCAAATCTCGGCACTTCTTTTGCGGCTGCCTTGAAGTACGACACCATTACACTTGAGACCCTTGCGTAAACATCTGCATATTACCACTCTCGCACTCGGCCATGCCAACTTCAAAGAGAAAGGCTCGGCATCTTTCTGGTACTATTTCTCGCTGCCTGTAAACTCGGGGTTCGTACGGTCGCATCTCCGGGGCGTTCCACGCGGGAACGGAGTGAAGGAGACTATATCAGCGATAGTTTGTTTAGGGGACGTAACGCGCGTCGCTGTGAAGCTGTGAGGTCAGAGCGTCTGTCCGAACTCGTACACAAACGTCGTTAAGTTTGGTTGACTATGCAAGCTTCGTGGGGGTCTGGGCGCGGCCCCGAGTTTGTCAGAAAAGCTTCGCAAGGTAGCTGCCGCCCAGCCGGGCGTTGACATTTGACAAGCGCTATCGCCATAAGAAAGCGCCTCGCGGTACCTCCGAAGTTCGCCAGCTGCTACAGTGTTCAAGGATGGACCCATCTTCCTCCAGAAACCGAAGACGTACAAGAGCAGGAGGCCAGCGCCCGGGGAAATGCGCAATCCGGGATAAGATACTGCGCGCGCCTATACCAACTCCAGAACCAACCAATTATTTCAATGGGCTCCGAAGCGCAACCGGGCAACTACCCGCAGCCCGCGTACAGCCTCGCTGGCAGGTATAATCGTGGGGCTCAACCTCTGTCGCCCAGGGCTGCGGACGGCTCTGAGCCGCTCACATGTCCATGTCGAGTTGCGTCTAAACCCTATCCAGCCTAGTTTCTGTGGGTTATGCATGTTGACAGGAAGCTACGATACAGCCGAGCAGATCACATAACACGGACACACCGACATTCAAGCACGATTTTGACATTTTCGCTTGCGGGGGAATCACGAGAGCATCTTTCCAGCAGCTCCAGCAGAACAACGCCATTGTGTGGTGATTGCAACAGCGCGTGACCAGAAAGAATGCGAGCAAAGGTGACACACAGGCCACTTTGTCCTCCTTCTTCCTCTTGTTATCCATATCGTAGCAAGACAATTGTTTTGTTCTAGACTAAGATTGGGAATCTAGTCGTATGCACGCTTCTGCCAACTCACCACACCGACTATTTCTTCACGCATACATATGGATCCTGGGGTCAACAAGATAATCATAATAATAACACAGACCCAGCCTCGTTTATTTTTCTTTGCTTGTCCTCACATATAACCACACTGCTATCGCACCTTCACAAATCGGTATACTCGACGTCTTTTTCGCATTTCTCGTCCTTCGTTTGTTGGCGGGAAGAGATAGCTTTGGAGCTTCACGATAGCAGCAATCACGATACACGATACCACGCAACAAACATTACGGAACGTTCACCAACGGAACCCCGCACCCCACCCCACTACTACCACTACTACTACGACAACAACAAACATCCACACCCCACTCCAACACACAAAGACCTCGACCATGGGAAAAGAGTCCTCCTTCCGTCTCTGCATAGCCTTCCTCCTCATCGTCCAAATAGGCTGCTGGGCCCTCACCCTCCTCGACCTCCTCCACCCGGGAAAGCCGCACGCCATTATCCGCACAACCATGGATCTAGTCAGCATATACTTTTCCAGATGCTGCCAATCGAGCGCCGCACTGCAGCAGTTGGCGTATACGGATATCAGGGGACTGATGTACTAGGGCTGCACAGGTTGAACGAGTAAGAGGTGATGGGATGGAAATGAGGAAGATGAGGAGGAGGAGTAAGAGCACGCTGAGCTTTGGCTTGGCGGTATCGCTCAGGAATCTGCGATGATGGTGTTTGGTTCCTAAACAGAAGAGGAGGGAGCAACGATATAACGATTTTTACGAAGCGATGGCATGATACCACGGCGTTTTGGGACATGGAGTACAAGGGATATGAACATGGTCATTGCGATGGCGTACAGATACGACAAACAGGATGGCAGCATGCTACCTGAACCAAGCAGAGTGCACGTGATGAGGAGTACCGAAAAGCACACGCAGGTCGTTGCAGGAGGTCCTTGTGTTTACTTTTACCGTTGCTATGAAAAAAACCATTTTGAACTATATATCCACAATACATGCTTGATATATGATAAGTTCACTAGAGTCCAAACATTTCTCTCACTCTCATATGCTTACTGCATTCAAAGTAGTCCGTCTTTGTAGGAAGATGACATTCATTCTCTTTCTGTAATTCTAGCGGTGAGAGACCTCAGCACACCACACCAATAGCAATTTCATCCCCCCACCCACCCATCCACAAAACACCTCACGCCCAAGCCCATGGAACCCGAGATAAGAGATATGAACAAGTATAGCGATCGTCTGTCAAATAAGAGATGTGTCTCGCCTACGAGATGCATGCATCCATAGCTGCTCCCCTGCGCCATTGTTTAACACCGATCAGAATGCATAAAAAATAGAAGAGAGAAAAGTAAAAGGGTTGTTGCTGTTATATACGAGGAATCAAAGAGTCTACTGCGTAGCCTGATGATTCAACTCATGCATCATGCTTACTTCGCCAAGGTGCTTCTGGTCAAAGTTTGACGTGTGGTTCTGGGAGGCGTCCGACACAAGTTGAACAGGCGGCGCTGGACTGATCTCGTCGTCGTTCCCCGCTTTCGATGTCTCCTCATTTGGCTTGAGTGTCATTGTACTCTCAGTCAGGGGGTCGGAGGTCTGATCCTCTGCAGAGCCTGAAGTCTGACTCTGGCCCTCTACACCATTTGACTCTTCAGCGGCTTTGCCGTTTACAACAGATTTCTCTTCTGTCTTCGTCGTCTCCCCAACATCCTCAATGAACTGCGCCCTACCGCTCTTGTCCTCATCCTCATGCGTAATCGCCTTTGTCAGACTTTGGAAGTTGAACATGGGCTCCATGTTTGTCGAATCCTGCGGTGGGGTATCAGTCTCGCCTTGACCCAAACTAACCCCCGACGCATTCGAGCTGGGAACATAATTTGATCCAGGTGCAAGGTTACTCTGGTGTTCTTGGTGTTGTAATGAGTTTTGGTAGGACTCTGCGAACGACGACGAGGATGATGACGCATTGGAGATATTGCGGAGGACGGAGCGGTGCTGTGACTGTTCGTTACTATTCTCAGGATTGAAAGGACCAGTGGTGTTGCCAGAGTCGGACGTCTCTCGCTGGATCTGCGCGCGACTAGCTTCGAGATGCTTTTGCGGGTCGTCCTTGGTAGAAGGGGTGTTGAGAGTCGATGTCGGTTCCGACATGGGATTGAAACCGCCGGCGCCACCAGACCGATCGACTCCTTTGCCTTTGCCGGCTGCTGAAGAGCTACTCGCTTCTGTTTCGTCAAGCCCGTCAATCTCTATTGGGTGAAAGCCACTGCCAATGTTGCGTTGGGCCTTGGCAACTTTCTTGATTTCCTTCGCCTTCTTCTTGCCCTCCTTCTTGGCTTCTTTAGCAGCGTCCTTTTCGTCTCTCTTCTTGCGATCTTCTTCGGCTGCCAAACTAAGACGTATAGCTTCCATCATCATGAGCTCCTCAAGATCATCAATCCTATTACCTCTCCTCGAGCTAATGCGGTTGGGGAACAGGTCACTTGAACCTCCTGGCTGAGTGGATGAGCTTTCGCCTTCGCGCCGAGGCGTTCCATGTCCACTGCTACCGGCACTGTCGCTAGTGAATATCCTCCTTCGTCTTCCCAGGCCGAATCGACTCTCTCCTTGCGGGAGGTTTCCCATCATGTACGCCGCGTTATGGAGAGCTGTGGCAGCGGCAGCCCTTCGCAAAGCATGCGATTTTGCGTCAGCCAGCTTCTTTGCCCAGTCGGGCCGCACCATGTCGGTTGTGATGACAGTCTTGTCGGTGACTGCAAGCGACGTCGCTCTTCTTCGTCCGGGTCCGGCTGCAGTAGGCGAGTTCAAAGACGAAGTAGAAGACATTGCCGATGTCGCGCTACCCATACCATTATGACCTTGGCCATTGTAAACGAGTCCTCTCCTAAAAGGCGGTGGCTCGTAAGTTACTCCAAACTCGGTTTGTGTGCAATAGGGACAAGCAGCTGGCTCTGACACTAGCTGAACCTCTTCCTCTGGCTCGGCAGGTTGCGCGCCCTCAGCGCCGGGTTCTCCATGATGCTCAGGGGGATGCGGGTCGGGTCTCTTGATCTGGACAAAACATTCCGAGCAAATGGGCTGATCGCAGCACCGTGTCTTGTTCAGATGTGGTGGGTAGTACATGAAACAGATAGGACACTCGGAGGCGTTCTTGTACAGAAAAGCCTCGACCCGTTGGCCATTCACGTATGGGTCTTTGGGAAGGTGTAATTCTTGTGGGGCCATGTCAGACTGCGAAGCGTTGCGGGAACCGGTCGCGAGGGAGGCAAGTGTTTTGGCGCGTCCACGGAAGAATGGCGAGGAAGAGGAGTTGTTTGCGATCGGAGACGCAGGCGAAGGGAGGGAGAAGGTAGGGTTCGAAGGGGAGAGGCCGCCTCCGCGCTCCGGTTCTTGGGACATGGATCGAGCACCCATGGGCACCGTAAGCTTGTTGAGACTGGGCTCTGAGCTGCGGGGGTTCCATGCTGTGCTGAGGTGGTTGTTCGTGTTCGTTCGAGGCGGTTCTTCGGGAGGGATATCATCTGCGGCGGGCAGTGGGCGGCCGTTGACGACTTCGACGAGCTGATGCTCCGTCCAAGTATCTTCGTGGTCATCGAGACCTCTCCAGAAGGGAGCAAGTCGACGCTCGATCTGGTGTGCATTAGTTGATGTCGCTGTGGTGTAACTGAGCAGCATACCTGTAATTGCCGCACCATAGGCTTGCTGAAGTCTTCTGGTCCCGTATAGACACCGAGCGTGACCAAGTAGCCTCCGTCGACGCCTTCCTCTTTCAAACTCCGCTCACGTTCCTGTGCCCGGAGTATGCGATCCTTCTCCAGCTTGCGGGCCTCACGCTCCGCCTTTGTTTCTCGCCGCGGTTCGAGGGCGGGGTCGCGTTCGGCATTGTCTCCCGTGCGTATGCCGAGGAACGACAGATCTGGCCTGCTGCCTCTGTCCCTCCGCGAGTTGCCATAGGGACTGTTGCCCGGCCTGTCGTGTGTTGATGCAGCGGGACCGGCAGCCGACGGAGAGGTGGGCTGGTGTGCACTGGAGCGGCGGGCGTGGCCTCTCCGCTCCGGCTGCGACTCTTTGCCCTGCGAGTTGCCCATGGTGAGGGTGGTGGGATGGATGGAGGAATTAGGTTATGGATGTTTACGTCTTTGGCGGATCGCAGCGGGCTCGTAGCAAGGCGGCCCGTCGATGCCCAAGTGCAGTGACGATGTCTGTGCGGGCAGGGATCAGGTCGTTATCGCGACGATTAGCGACAGCGAGGTGGTGAGGGTGTCCGGTGGGAGATAGCACAGTGTCACAAGGACATGGATGCTGGGGAACCTGGCCGTGGGTGGCCCTTTCCTCGACGCGTCTCAAGAAGTGCGACCAGAAGGAGGCGGCAGTCGCGATCGACAAAAGGGGCGCATGGGCAGCGGAGCAGCGAGGTGCAAGCGGCGACGGAGCGACGTCGACAGGTGCTGGTGTTGAAGAGCGAATCCTGAATGATGTCGTTTCTTGGCAGCAGGCCAGGGCGTCGATCGCAAATGAATGTTGCGTATGAGGTAGTCGTAGGGCCGAATGGGCGGGGCGAGGGAATCAGGCTTCAAGATCAGTCTTGGGGCTTTGGGCACGTCGCTTCACCATGTATTCATTCACACAGCACTGCCAGCTGGGAGCTGTATAGGGAGGTAAGACGGCAAACAGGCTGGCGACATCTGGGCCTATATGCAGCCATGCCATGCAGCTAGGTACTGGAGCTTGTGCCGCTTAGCCCGCGCCGCCACGATACCAGTACCAGGAACCAGATCGCTATTCCCGCCCGCGCACTCCAGCCCCGACAACATTGTCGCTTCACTCTTGCACCATTTCGCCCATACCGACCAATTTCTCTCCAGCTGACTGTGCTGCCAAGATAGACATCTTCGCAGTAGTTGGGCGACACGCGAGCACCACCACCCCGCCCAAATGCGGGGCTCCAGGTATTGACAGTTGGCCGTGGGTCAACGGGTTGCATAACATTCTGCTTACTACCTCTGCTCCTACCCACCTAGCCCGGCCGTTCCTGCCCTCTCAAACTCAACTCCCATCTCATGTCAGATTGTTCCAAACTCCCACGACGACTCCCAGTGGTACTTGTCTCCAGGGCCGGATATCTGCTTGTCGAGGCGACCCCACTCCGGACTGTTCAACAATATTAGCTTGCGGCCTTGCACGACGTCATCATGTACTCACTGGTTGATGCCATCAACATAGTCTTGGGCTTCAATAGCAATGCAGCCGTCGCGCGGGATGAACTTGTCTTGGCCTGCGACGCCCTGGGTGTTCTTGAATTCGCTCTTTCCATCGTTCCAATTGCACGTGTACAGCACTACAGCATCTTGGTTTGTCGTCAACTTAGCTTTGATGCCGCTGTATGCGCTTGACAGTGTGAGTACAGCCGCGCTCTTGTTCCTGCTCTCGTTGAACGCCCAAGCGCCGTTGTAGCCGTGGCATCCGTTGCCGCAGTGGTTCTCAAACTCGGCATTGCCTGATGCAAACCCAAGTTCATGCGGCGCCGACCAGACTAGACACAAATCAGTACCTATTTCATGTGCGGTTTGTGGGAGGAAAACGCCTACAATCGTCAATGGCTCCTGCTGGGATCTGCGCAATCTCGCCAGTAGGGAGGGCGTTTGCATCGGCGACAAGGGCTCGCTTAGCCTCTGGCATATACACAGTATGGTTCCAGACCGTGCGGTTGTCAGGTCGTTTGAAAGCATCAAGCTGGAAGTAAGTGTGCTGCGTCAGCATAAGAGGCGTTCTTGCTTCTGGAGATGTGGCATCCATGGAGATGTGCCACTTGTTCTTCGAGACCGAGTATGTGACGCTCGCATCGACGCGGCCGATCATACCGAGAGAAGAGTTCGATGCATCGCTAATTGAGAAGGTGATTGAGGAGTTGGTTACTGCGCTAACATTCCACACTCTGAAGGACCAGTTGTTCGTGCCGCTGTGGAGGGTGTTTGGACCATCATTCTTTTCAGTGTGGTAGGTAACGTTGTCGAGGGTATATTCGCCATTGCCAATGCGATTGACGTAGCGTCCAGGAATTGCATTGTAGACGGGATGTCCAGGGTCGACGGCTGCAATATGTTAAGTAATGCTAGGTCAAGCGCGCGACGGCGGGCTTACGGTAGTAAGAGGTATTGTCGTAGCCTAGAACTATATCTAGCTCTTGACCCGTCGGATCTGTAATTGTGTCAGTGGAGGCTATCTTGCACTTCGACTGGAATCTACCTTTGACAAAGAGGTTTGTGAGGGTAGCAGCGTACGGAATGAACTGCGCTCTAATCCCTTCTGCCTCAATCGTGTACCTTCCTTGTGCATCTGGGTGCGGAGACCCTGGGTGTGCAAGCGCACCTCGCGCTGCTGAAACGGCAAGAAGAGCAGGAAGATACCTCATCGTAAAATAGGCTGTCGACGAGTGCTAGAGTAGGAAGGGACGACCGCGCCAGTAAATACGGTACCTACGGAAACCACATCTTTATACATTACAATTCACTGCCGCCCCTCTCAAATTGCATACTACTTCATTTCTAGAAGTTCACCTTCATATAAAACCTCACGGGGCGTCATGGGTGTATCCGGGGTTAAACGGGGGCTTGGCTATATAAAGCAATCTGTCTGAGAGAGTACTCCAGAACTCCTGCAGGTACTAAATGGCTTAGCCGGGCGTCTCTAGGCTTCAAGTAGGTCTTAGAGTGCATTTAGTCGTCTTAAACTAGTTCGAATCTGTATTTACTGTTTGATAGAGTGTTGAGAGCTATAGACATGGAGGCGGTTCTGCGGAACGTTACTTGCCATGTGGGGCGACAAGCCGGGTGTTGTCTCCGTGGGGTTTCTCTAACCATGCCGGCTTTCTTCCACCTGCGTCAGCGACCCTCGGGTATTCCACAGAAGCTTTGTTACCGCCCTGTTGTGAAGCATGTGTCTGTTTTTCGTGGGGTTTTCTTATCATGCCATTGGTAGCCACTAAAGATACTTGGTGCCATCAAGAAGAACGTGTGCAGTCTTAGTCACGGACTTTGAGCCTAAGGAGTCCGGATTTCGCGTCTACTCTGAGCAAGATCGAGAGGACTACAGGCTATTTCTCACTGCGTTGCGCAGCAGTACAGCCCAGTCGGTGAGTACGGCGTTGAGAACATTTATCGAAGTAGAACATGGACAACGATGTTCATTGGCACCTGCAGCATCCTGCCGCGTGTCGGGCGGCCTAACATACCTGCTTATGTGCTTCTGGTGCTGTGAAAATCGATCTTACGTTTGCACATCACAGCCATTCCTACCATCAAAGCTTTCTGATTACATCAACATGGGAGCACTCGAGTTCATCTGCGATCGAAGGTTTCACCGCAGTTTCGTGGTTCCCGCGAACCCCGAGTCCAACACATCCAAACCCTACCATGTGTCTTACTCCGACTTTGGCGACGCCGACAGCAAAGCAATCGTCTTGTTCTGTGGAGCTCTGTTCGGTCAGCGCTTATGTTACGCACCCTTGGACCAATTAGCAAAGGCCCACCATGTCAGAATTATCCATCCGGATATACCTGGCGTTGGTGGTAGTGAAACTGTGGAGCCTGAGAAGCGTGTACAGACCTGGCTGGGTAAGGTTAACAGTGTCCTTCTACGAAGTCAGCTGATTCATTGTTACAGAAATGGCCCCCAAGCTTCTGGCGCATTTGAACATCTCGCATGTTTCGATTGCTAGTCACAGTGGAGGCGACATCTACCTCATGAACTTTATTCTCGCCTACCCACATCTGTTGAATCCTAATCATCCATATGTCGCTTTCTTTGCTCCGTGGGTCCATTACTCGCATTCGAAGATGACGCATCTACAGGCTACTGAGCTTCTCCCTGCTTCGTGGATAGGAAAGTTTGGCTCAATTGGTAGATTCGTCAACCAAAATATCATTCCAGTGGTCGGCTTGAGTGGCGCATTCGTGAAAGGGATTTCCGCGCCACTTTCGCGTTCAGATCCCACAACAGCTCCCGTTGCACTCACAGTGTCTGGGGCTGTCGACTCTGGAAGGCCAGAGGATGGTCCTCACGACGTTTTCCAGGACATCGCACTCGACGATACCAAGGCTGTGGATGACTTGCGAGAACACATCACCAAGTTCGTCTTCGCCGAAAATGTGGACGGTGTCTCGGCAGACACCCAGTTGCTCCTAAAGCGCTCTGTTCCATGGAGTACACCCGTTGTCGAGTGGGAAGATCTCGATGATGCTGTGCAGCTTCTTTCAAAGACAATTGCTGGAGATGATCGACTGGCAGGCAGTAACAGGGTCTGGTCTATCGACTGCTTTCATGGTGAGCACGACCAATTGGTTGGTGACAAAGGGAGGGATTGGTTCAATGCCATCTGGACGCCGAGCCAGAGCTATCAGTATCGACCCTTAGTCATTGAAGGCACTGAGCATGATTTCTTGATGGATCCAATTTTCGGCGCGAGCGAACAGTGGTTGCAGCGGGTCAGCGAGTCCTGGCAAACTTCACAGTCCGACGCAGCGGCTCCTTAGTACTCAATCGATATCCCTACCTTGCGGTATTCTTTGTAGTATGTTATCTAGCGATTCATACGTCGCCAGTCGTCAGTCTTCAAACTCTGATATTCGAAAGCTATGTCAGTACCTCTAGGGTAGTGATCAAGATACAGCTTAAACAAATTGAGCTTCTTCGTACTGCCGACCTAGGTACAGTGACTCGTGCATCCCCCGGAGATAACGCCCAAACGCCGATCTGACGTCTTCACCGAAGCGAGCCGCAGGGCTGAACACGCGAACACCATCATAGCCCCGTTCCAACCATGGCCGAAGACATGCAGATAAATCCCCAACGCGCGAAGCAACTCGCAGAAAACATCGCCAGCATAACCTCGCGCATCAACGCCGTGAGCAAAGGCGGGAAACAGGTACGTCCTCCCCAATCTCTCAAACCCACCAAAAACCCCCAGCCAACATCTCTGACGCGCCCCAGGTCCGCCTCATAGCCGTATCTAAACTCAAACCCGCAAACGACATTCTCGCCCTCCACCAACCCTCCAATCCCACGCAAACCCATTTCGGCGAAAACTACGTCCAAGAGCTCCTCGAGAAGAGCAAGATCCTCCCCCGCTCCATACAATGGCACATGATTGGCGGTCTGCAGTCGAACAAATGCAAGCAGCTGGCTGAGCAGATACCAAATCTGTGGTGCGTTTCCAGCGTAGACAGCGAGAAGAAGGCGAATGAGCTGGAGAAGGGAAGGAAAGCTTTGGTCGAAAAGGATGGGGACAAGGTAGAGGGGAAGTTGCGCGTCAAGGTGCAAGTCAATACCTCAGGTGAAGAAGCGAAATCTGGCGTCGAGCCCTCGGATACACTGTCCCTCTGCCGACACATCATAGACAAGTGTCCGCACCTCCAGCTCTCTGGTCTAATGACTATTGGTGCGATTGCGAGGAGTAAGGAGACGACTGCGGAAAACGAAAACGAGGATTTCGTCGCGTTGAAGGAGACGAGGGATCAGGTTATCAAGGAACTAGGGTGGGGAGAAGAGCAATTGGAGTTGAGTATGGGCATGAGTGCGGATTTTGAGGGCGCGGTCAAGATGGGAAGTGATGAGGTCAGGGTGGGGAGTCAGATTTTTGGAGAGAGGCCGCAGAAGAAGGATGCTGTCATCAAGGAGAAGGAGGCGCAAGAGAAGAGCTAGATGGTTGAGTGTAGGGGTGTGTTGGGGAGATTCACGAACGTCTTCTTCGCGCGTATTGAAGTAGGCAGTTGATGTCTCGTATCCGTGATATGTGAGTGTAACTTTCGAGTGCTTGTTCGTGTTATCAGACAATCTTGAAATTCATCTCTACTGACTCTTCTTCATACAAAGTATTTAGATCTCTGAGCCTCGTACCTATGTTCTCAGAGCCTGACTCGTCCATTATACCGATACGCATGTATTCCCCTTGTACTCCTTTTATGGCTCTCAGAATCAACCAATACTGTTCTACGCTAGTTTTCCTTCCACAGGAACTCAGACTAGCAGTCTCGAGAATTTTCAGAGCAACGATCTGCGCTCCGTCCTCGTGATGGACGGAATCCCAAATAGGGTAGCATATGAACGACTTCGGTGATATGCAAGGTCGTGATCCTTTCAACGTAAGGCTACTAGGAAGATGTTCATCCGACATTCGGGCGTCTTGTATCTGACCGACCAAATACCTTCCCTTCAGATAAATAACTCCATAAGATATCTCACCCATTGGATCGTCTCCTTTGGGTCTTGTCATGGCGCCGAGGATTTTAGCGCACGTCTGAATCTTACGACCACGCTCATAAAGTGGCCATATCACTTGCCCTTGAGCTGCAGCCCACGACCAGGATGGGGCACGCCATTCCTGGAGCTTTCTTTGCGCTATACTCATAGCGTGCCAACAGAGACTCTGAGTCAAGGTACTCTCCCAGTGTCCGGCAAGGTATCTACCCATACTCGGTGGAGCCAGCTTCGCCAGTCCTTGCAAAGCCGGAAAGATATCACTGGGATATGTGAGTGACTTCTTCGTATATATCCGTACCAAGCGTTCCCAATTTCTTTCGATCTCATCCAACGAGTGGAACTCATTCATCCTTGCTATCTTGCCCTTATCGAATATGTGATCAGTCTCGCTGTGTTGCTCAAGGCGACATTCGCATGTAAGAGATTCCCGACATTCCCACCAAAGCTCTTGCCTCATGAAGTGAACGATCCTACTAGACAGCATGCGCTCCTGGAAAACCCAGCCTCTCCGAAGTAGTGGTACTCCACTATCATCATCTATTGTAGGAAGCCGTTCATGACAACGAAGCTCATATTTCTCATCATTGGCATTTACGAAGTTCCTTGTACGCGACACGTATTGCTCATCAGATGTCGCAAAACAGCCTTGAGAAGGATTCGCTGCCCAAGTAGATGACAAGGTCACGGATGCATTTGCATAGATTTGCGACATCCGGCTTCCTTCGTGGCGCCAATCATCGATCGAGTCCTGAACGATACCTAGTCGCAGTCAGTGAGTCAGATGAACGGCTTCAGCTCAGATTGCCATGAAATACTGACAAAGCGAGTCAATCCACAGGTATTTGAAGCCAAGACCATGCGCGAATTGAATAGCATCTTGGAATGTCTGGGGCAACTCCTCCCAGGGAAGGTTAGTGGTGAATTGCTCTAACGTTCTGGCGGTAGTCTGAATAACAGATTGCCCACCCCAGCAATGGCTTAGACAGGCATACGAAGCATGTTCGGCACTTGAAGTGTGTAATCTAGCTTTGTCAGTTCCTTCGATAAGGATGATTCTGGTTGGTAGTGGCGAGCCTGAATTTTGAAGACAGCGTTTGTGATTCATCAGGCACTCAGAATACCACGCCCGTGCCTTCTCAATAGCAGCCGAAGAACCTGTATAACCTGTGATTTCGGGACCGATACGCGGGAAATTCCATGGACATGGACAGTCTGTTATCATCAGTAAAACTTGCAAGATTGGACTCAGACCACTGATATTTGACTCACTTATCAATCCAGGGGAAACACCTTCCATAGGCTCACATAGTTTACTCCGGATTAACATGTTTACAATAGTCGTAAGTTTAATACCACCATCCCAAAGACTGGCTCCATGGTGACTCTGAAGGTAAGAAAGTCCATTCACCAGAATTGCTTTCCTTTCGCCTGGCTCTTTGAACTTTCTAAGCCAAGCCCTGTAGGGTTCCAGAGCCCAAGCAACGATCTCACAACCCAGGCAATATGGCTTAGAAGCACAAACAACCCTTTGGTAAAACTGGCAATCTTCCTCGTAGTTTTCAGGTTTGAGGCATGTCTGACAAATCGGCGGATTGCAGCGGATCCTGCGACTGAAAAAGTCGAAACCCGTCTTGGTCAATTGCTGTGAACCAAACTTGGGAACAGTCGAAGCTTCCGAGCCTCCGATTGACACATGATTCGGAGGTTGATCTGTCTCGCCAATAAATTCTGTTTGTCCAGGTAGCTCCCGCGTTGTCATTGGTAGCTGCTCTTTGGTCATGAATAGCTTTGATGAGCTATCAAGCGTTTTCGTATTCTTAGAGGATCCAGCGATCTGGCAAGGCTCGGGAGTTTGTGTCTCTTCCCACGCGCTTCGATCTTCTTCACCGATGTACAGATGTAGCTTCCTAATGCCGCAAACGGAGATGAAGAAGAGTATAGATGGGGACATTAAAGCGTAGAATGAACACGACAGTCGGAGAGGAATGGAAGGTCAGAATTGTGGTGCCTACACATTGAAGTGCGGCTGAGGAAGACACCACTCAGCCTGATCACGTGTATGCGGGGTGCGGGCGCACTCAATCTAAGCCACGACGCCATCCAAAGCCAACGGTCTCCAATCGTGCATTTCATCATTACAAAACCCTAGATGAGTCTAACCACCCCTTTATAGTACATACATCTAAGCAGCAGGATCTAGAAATCCCTCCAACGTCTCATAATTCAACGGCCTAAACAGCTCATTACTCAAATCCGCCCCGCTACTTCCCAATAAACCTTCAAAGTTCTCAAATGCCGCATCGAAGTTCAACCAATCCGGTGACTGTTCTGCGAAACCAAAGCCGGCAGGCGGACCCGCCATAGGCGCACGATCTGCGCGTTCGCTACTTGTCGGGTGTTGACCGGGCGTAGGGGCAGGTATTGGATTGAGCAGACTAGTCATGGGAGAGTTGGCGTGAGGATGATGCTGTTGTTGCTGGAGTCGAGGGTCAATAGGCGTATCACCCATATTCTGTGACCAAGGTTGCGACTGGTTTTGTGGTGGCAGTTGGCTATGTGTAGCCTGCGGCGTTGGCGGCTCGGTCTTTGGCTCGGTTTGACGGGGTTCTGCTGGAGCAGGTACGGGCGTATTGACAGCATTGGTGTTGCGTCCTGCAGCGTTGCTGAGCACGGCTCGTCCTAGATCCGCTGTCGTGCCTGCAGACCACCATGCGTTTCGTAAGCGATCGAGGAGGCGGACACATTGCTTGAGTTCTTCGGTGGCGCGGTTGACGTGGACCTTTAGGCGGCGAGACCGGAAGTGACGATATACTACACTGAGAGCTACACCGAGCGCGTAGGGTACGATGGGGAGGGGTGGAAGTAGTTCAGGAGATTCAGCGTTGAGAAGGTGAATCACTCGCGTTGCTGAAAGACTTTGTCGGACGTAAGAGGGTGTCGATTTGACAGGCGCATTGATAGAGAGGGACTTGTGCGAGGCCATGCACATGGTGTGATGGAAAAGTGATAGGAGACCTGCGAAAGTTAGCAAATATCGCGAGTTACAAAATAGTATGTCTTACTCATGATAGGACCATCGAGCTTGTCTTCGCCGTCTCCCACCATCTCCTCGAAGCCTAAGAAGTCGTCGCCCTCCCATCCTGTCTCCTCGGCAGCTCTACCAGGCCTGTAGTAGTCGATGACCTTGTCCAGCATCTCTGAAATCTGTAGCCATATACCAAACGGACTGGATCGCTTCTCGGGGTCTGAGGGTAGCTGTCTCAAGCTGTTGTCGCGGTCGTGCATAAGCAACGGCCTTCCGTTCATACATGCGTTGATCTTGTCCAGACTCCACAAACACCAGAAGACGTCTTCCAGATTTCCTTGGGATTCTGAGCTTTGGTTCTTCCATTGGTGTCCAAATTGGAGGCCAAACGTATGCGCATGATGTATTGCTTGCGCCAGATGCATTGAAGATTGCTCAGCGCCTTCTGGACCTTCGCAATGGAGTGATATCAGAGCAAGTACTTGGATGAGCACGACGCGGTTCTTCTCCAGCTTTGCTTCGATACCAACAATGACCGCATTGTAGAGTCTTTGAGAGAACTCGCGTGGATTGAGCGGCTGGGTGTCATTCCCCAGACACAGATGTTTGGCAGCTGTTGCATGTTTTGAGGCCACGATACAGATCGCTTGCATCAGGATCCGCGGTTCTCGCCCATAGTTATATTGCTCGTAGAATAGTTCTTTGTCAACGAGCGGAAGTAGTGGGTGTACGTAGCTAAAATATATCTCGAGAAGGGCCGTCTGATTTATGCGAGAAGGTAAGATGTCAACACCAACAGCGTCTAAGTAAGTCAGGAGAGCCCTAGATATTTGGTCCTCTTGGTTGGAATGTGGACCTGTTTCGACAATCCGTGAAGAGCTTGATCCCGCTTGAGTCGATGCTGGTCTTTGATCTCGTTCTTCGATCCATTGTCCTATTGGAGGGTGGTTGGGTGATTGAGCAGTTTTTCCGCGTTCAGAGTGAACTTGCTCTCGCAAGACAGCTTCGGGATTGAGATAGCCTAGAAAGTTGGGTGGTGTTGGGGCGGTATGATCCGAGGCCGGGCTTTGCGGCGGCGGCATTGTGGATTGAGCATGGCCGTAATCTCCACGGGCACCCCTGGGATCATGAGGATGGTAGTGTCCATTTGTTGTAGGGCTTTCTGTTGATGTCGGATTGCTTCCGCCACCACTTTGGGTATTGCTTCCGGGTTCGGCCTCGTCATCGAACGTATGTGAGCAACGCTTCTAGTATAGAATTAGACGACAGCCACAGGCTTGCTGCATCCTTGGAACTTACTCTCCGCTTCTTGCATGATTCGCACGCGCGGTGGACTCCTGCGACGCTGTTAGCTGCGCGTTGCGACGTGCGCACGGTCTATGCGTACTTTTGCGCTTCCGGAAAAATTCGTTATTCGCAGCGAACGTAATCATTGTAGACATCTCAGAGGGATAGCGGTATGCGCGCTTTGTCCCGACAGCGTAAAAATGCGTGTATAGTTGGTAGTCTAAGGGGCGTTTGTTGTCCTCATGACACAAGGTTGCCCGGAGCTCGAGCTGGTGTTTCCTACACGTGATGATCCGGTCGCGCCTGCCGCCTCCGCATTTGGTGGCGCGCGTGGAGCCGAGGCGATTGGCTAGCAGAGCGGAACACGACCTGCTCCTAGCTCCGGTTACTATACATGCAGCCGGAGGCTTTATCAACCTTGATTTCGACCGTTTGCATAGTGCGGAGAAGCTATCGCTAGACTACATACTGCAGGTGTTCGCTACATCTATCATGCGGGCTGGCATGGCAAGATACAATGTGTACCTTCAAGGTGTGCTTTCGCCATCTATAGTACAACGCAGGGAAACGCGCCTCTCCGTCGCTCACGCCAATACGGGTTCCCATCTCACATCACCTTGTACTCCGTTTGTCCGCCACGTCCCATTCCTGATACGGTTGCGCTTCCTGCCGTCGATAGTGTCGCTGCTTTCGACTCGCTCCGATTGATTGTACTCGACTTCACGCTTCCTCTCACCTGGCTACATACGTACCACGGATGTCAACTCGAGTATGTTGTTCCTGCGGTAGCTTCCGCTTTAGAAAGACTTATTTTGCACAAGTGTTGTTTGAGTTGCGGTTGTTGAGAATGACTGGTTCCTATCCGTCTTCTTAGCATTTGGATGGCGACCCAGATATGGCAGCGCGCATACATTACTGGTTCGATGCACCCTTCTCGTATGTCCTTCTCGTACGCAATACTCGCGCAAAGCTTCAGATAGTATCGCGAAAAAGTGCCCGACGACCTTCAGCAGACTAAACCACGATTCCTACTGTATGGTATTGGTCGTATGCACCAATAAGCCCACCGGAAGATGAGGCACCCCCAAAGAACTCGAGGCCATCTTGTCACTTGGACCCAAGACAATAGGGTCCGAGTACCCTCGCTACATGGAGATACATGTGGTCTCGCAGGAATGCGACGATGCATCTGTCCAAAGACCCTCCATCGCGTAGGGTCTGCCGAATGCCGATACTGTAAATGTCAAGCTGTTTTTCACCTGTCAGGTTTGCTCTACCATCCAGTCTGATGATGTCGACCACAAACAACTCGAGATTTCTTGTATAAATAAATGGGCACAGAGGCTGCTAATCCACCCAACACATATCCAGCATGGCCGAGCCAGAAGCTGGTATCTTACGCCTTGCAACCGAGTTACGTCAGATGATTTACGACTATATTATCAGCGCCAACCTAAATCGAACCATCAAGGTGACATTGGATAGAGACCACAAGATTCATTTCGAGAACTGCAAATCCATTCTAAATCTTGTCTGCACTGACACCGTCTTTACACAAGAAGTGCCCTCCTACTTGTTTCGGCATTTCACCTTCATATTGACAGACAGCAAACGTGCCTGCTATCCTATTGTCGAAGCTTTCTCCAAAGCCCTTTCGCCGAAGAATCGCGTCTGTGTACGAAAAATTGGCATACCGTTCTTCACTAACCGAGACGATTTCGGTCCCCCACGCCCTAGCCTTCAATCACGCTTTTGGGACTCAATGGAAAGTATCAGACAGAAGAAGATGGCACATAAGAGGTTGTTGCGTCAGGGCCTTTCCTCCGCTCTCTTACTACTAAACTCGATGCCGGCTCTGAAGGATCTCGAACTGGGTGTCGACGTCACCGAGGCCATTGGGTATGTCGACAGTGGGACTTTCGACTTGCCTAGCAGTAGTGAGTTCCTCATATGGCTGGCTACAATTCGGTCGTCTGGAACATTCGCTCTTAATCACCCTTTGTCTATAGCGCTGCACTCGATCAAAAGTATGGGGAAGCTTCGTCAAGTTGAATTGAAGTTGAAGTGGAGCAACTTTATCTTCGATTCATACAACAGGGCTGGTCATAGATTTCCGCAGGAATGGACGCAGACTGTTAAAGAAGAATTGGAAGGGTTGTTCGAAGACTTCCTACGGCGTGAACCCTGGCCTAAGTAGCCTAGTCAAAGCAGAGATAAGCAGAACCTGATTTTCACTCAGATGGCAGATGGCATTTTTCTGTCTCAGCATGTGTCCATAAGAATTCACTGACGATACACATTCTCAGAGACCATTCATCAATCTTACTTCTTCCCCTCCTCTCTCAACCGCGTTCTAACATCCATCAATGCCCTTCCCAACAGATTCTGTCCCCATCTATGCCGATTCCTCTGTGCGTCTCTCTCCGCAAACCCCACGCCCCAAATACGATCGGAAGGGCTAGCCTCAACCAACTCACGCTCACCAGTAGCTAGCAGCATGTGCCTCAGGTTTTCTGCATCATCACTAATGGTGAACTTGTGATATGTACCCTGTGTCACAATCTCCAGTTTACCTAGTTCATATTTTAGCAATCTCTTCCTTCCATCGTTCCAGCGGGTGAAAAGAAGCACTTACGTTCATCCCAAACCTTTGCATCAAACCCCCTAACCTGTCGTCCCAAGTCTTTGTGTTCCTTCGGATTCGTAGTCTCTAGCATCTGTTTCGCAATCTTTTCGTCGCCGAAGCAACGTGCCTTTTGTACCATCATCCACATTTCTGCTTGTGCGTAGGTTTCGTTGTCGACGGTGAACTTGGACCAATACCATTGGGATAGGTAGCCGTGGCCATCGTTTGGTTTCCAGAAGAAGACGGGTTTGGTGGAGGGTGTGGCGGAGGTAGGAGAGGAGGCCGAAGAGGAGGAGTTGAGGTGGGGGATTGTTGTTACCGGCATGTTGGAGGGGTGTGGTATCGGGATTCGGTTGGTGTGCGATATCGTACGAGTTATTGTGATTGTGTTGTGATATCCTATCTTTGAGTGATTGTAACAGTAAGAGGTTTAGACAAGACTCGGTGTATCGTTAATGTGGTAAGTATTTGGCGATATGACTCAACCATGTTCATGCTTTCCTAGGCAACATTGATACCTCAGGCACTAGCCGTGGTTCGACGGCATTTGCGCCCTTACGCCCTTCCTGAACAATGCCACCCAAGGTACCCAAGGTAATTCGTCTCACGCTGAGATCACACATACAGAGGACTGTCGCAAACACCTCACTATCATAGTAGAAACCGTCTACCACAAAAAACAACGCTCCAATGTATATGATCATGCTACATGAACCAATTCAGAAAAAAAGGGTATGCGCCATATCTTAATGTTTTCCCCCCTTTCAAAACAAGCGCTACCACATATGCAGCCAGCCCAATCATCAAACAAACTTTCTCCCTCTCCCTCTCTTTCTCTTCCAACTTGCCCAGACCCAGACAAAAACATTAGTTTATGAACAAAAAAAAAATCGCGGTCTCGGGGAAATGTAGAAATAATCATGTTTTTGGTGGTGACGGTGGCGGTAAGAAGTGAAGTAGAGAGGCGGTGATGGTGGCATGAACGAGAAAATAATTTACCCATTCTAAGCCATTCCCTCAATACCCTGCGAAAGTCGATCCTGCATAGCCTTGACCAGCACCGGCGGAACCGACTCATCAGTCGCCCTTATCGTAATGCGGTACATCTGTTCTCATCGTTAGCTCGTGCGCCCTTGCTCAAGTACCCAATAACATCATCATCACGTACCTGCGTCTCGAAATTCGGTTCCAACCTCAACAAACACCCAAACTTGCCCTCACTGCTATGCAACACCGTGGCTCCCACAATATTCTTAACATTAGGATCCACACCCGTAACAATCCCCCACTTGAACCCCTTGACCACCTTTTGCACAAAGTCGCTATCCATGGTCCTGTTCTTGTTTACCAGACCAAAGATACTCTGGTGTTCACGCGGTGCACCGCCGATTTGCTTCCACCGCTTGAAGAAGTCTTCGGCAGAGAGTTCGGCACCTTCCATGTACTTGTGTAGAAGGACGGGAAGTTGTAAAGTGAGACCCTGGAGGGCGCCTGCGAGGTACGAGATACGGATCGTAGGTGGGTCGATGAAGACGTTTTTGCATTCGAACATGATTGTTTGTTGGGTCTGGCCTTCGGGGGCGATGGTGGTATCGGGGAGGCCCTTGATATCTGTTTTCAGGGTTTCTGCTGACCGGTTATCGAGCGTGGTTGTGAAGGAGCCCATGGAGAATTGTGACTTGTTCGTAAAGTAGAAGATGAGAGCGCCCAGTTGTCCTCGGTACTCTGTTCGGAGGCCGACTTGTATCTGCTGGTCTTCGTAGAGTACGCCCTCTGGCCGCAGGAGCAGACGGGTGTATCCGACCTCCCAGTCGGGACTCAGATGAGCAGCGCTGGCAAGGTTCGGTGCTTTAGAAGCCTTGTTCATGTCGATGTTGAGATCCAGACCTTCCAAATCGCTTGATATTGCGGTAACGCCGTTGGCACCATTTGTCGCGCCAGTTTTGGCATCCTTTGGTACAGGCTCTGTGAAGCTTCTCTTGACGCCAGCGGACGTGTTCTGCCTTGCAAGACCAAATTCCTTGAGGTCCGCATTGGCGTCCTTGCCGCCAACCACCCACGTTCGCTTGTCGCTAGTAGTGGCGTGCTTCTGATGTAACCGTGAGAGCAGTGCTGACGTTCGTTCTGGGTAGGGAGGCATCTCGTCGCACACGGTGCGTAGTAGATCGTCCGTTGGCATGGTGGCAAGGGTGAGATATTCGCATGCTCTTTGTTGAAGTTCGGAATCGAGCGAGTGGCTGTAGGCGCGGAAAGCCTGGAGAAGCTGAGGCTTGATCTCGGGGAACAAGTTCACGTACTTGACGTAGCACGACAGGAGTATCGCCCGTGTAGTTGATGAGCAGCCTCGCATCTTCGCGCTCAACGCCATAAACTGCTCGATTGGGCTACATCCTTTGCTATCCGCGATCAAGTGGCCAAACTCTCCGAGCAGGTATCCGCCAATCTTCACAAGTGTCTCGTGGCAGTCCGACTTGATGTACTGCAGGATGGTTTGCGCAGCGTAAACTTGTAGCTCCTCGTTGTTCGTCGTAATCTGGATGACTCGCTGCCAGACTTCGTCGCTGACGTGGTCTCCAGCCATCGCGATCAGTCGCAGCGAGATATCCACGTACCACTGAACGTCCGTGGCGTACTTCTCTGTCAGAATGGCAATCTTCAGCACCATCTCTTCTCTTATCGCGTAGTCGGCGGACTGTAGATATCGCAGGAGTTCGTTCACGATCGCTTGCGCATTCGTCGGATCGCACATGCTGTATAGCAGGTCCAGACCCTGTCTTCGCACACTGATATCCCTATCTCTTAAAGACCCAATAATAATTGCCTGGTGCTTCTTAATAGGATCGAGGTTCTCAGTTCGAGCAGCCAGATGCGTCATGGCCTCCAATCCTAGATATCGCACGTTGGTTTCCCGGGATGCGATGAATTTGCCCAGCCGTTGCGATATTTGAACCATCAGGTCTTGTTCTGTGTCGAGGTGTATTACGAGGTTGATCGCTTCGAAGAGGACGGCGTTCTGTGCGTTGTTCTGCTGTACGTTCTTCGGCATTTCCAGGGCGGAGTCCATGATCTTTTGGAGTGCTTCGCGAATCAGTTTTCGAATATGGGAGTCCTCTGTTTCTGTCAGCGCACGTCTTTAGCAGTGGGAAGCGACACAAACCAGGTGGTGGGTAATACTGCAGCAGCTTGAGCAGCTTGACCAGTATCCACGGACATGGCACCTTGTAATAGAAGTAGCCTTCAGCACACTCATTGTCCACGACAATCCGCTTCAGCCTATTCGCAGCTTTGATGTAGCTTCCCTTGTACTGCTCGGTGTTGTCTTGGACGAGTGCGGTAACCAACGAAGTGACCGAAAGCGCAACGCCCATGTCGGGGTCGTCCATGAGCGATATTATCCGTTCCGCCCATTCGTGTTGTACGATCGCAGGGTGTTTCCGGTACAGCCGTAGGAGTGTGAGAGCCGCCTTCTTCTTCACGAATGCCTTGGAGGCCCTGTCCAACGTCAGCTCGGCCATCGGAAGCGTTCTGTGCCACTCACGGTGATATGAGGAGCCTGTGGACTTCGGCGCTCAGTGCTTCTCCCAGTTCCTTCCCACCCACGTTGGCAATCGCATGCAGCGCCAAGCAGTTGTTGAGCTCATTGTGGTCCAGCAAGTCCTTCCTGATGCTGTTAACGACCAGGTGCAGCAGTTCGTGCTCCTCGTGTAGGAATAGGGTAACGGCGAGATATCCGATCTGCTTCTCCGAGTACTTGGTCGCCGAGATGAGGTTCACCGCTTCGAGATGTCCGAAATCGACGTTCCAACCGAGTATGTATATGTATAGGAGCTGCGAGGTTCAGCAAACGGGGCAGGGAGAGCGGTGAGTGGCGTGTATACCTTGCAGACGTATTTCTTCTTTTGATAGCCATTCAGGCCGGCATCTGGGGGGAATTCTGTTAGACCAAATCATGGGGGAAGCGTGTCCGAGAAGTACCTCTGAACTTTTGCCTGCAGCGCTGTTAGCCTTGGGGGACTTTGTGGAACGAGTTGGAGTACCCACCGTATGTTGGCCAATTCCTTGTTGATGCGCTTTTCTTCCAGTTCTCTTGCGCGAGCATTTCTCAGGTCAGCGATGAATGAGACCAGTCCTGTCCAGATTTGTAAGCTTCCATCCCTGGTATCTCGTGGGCATGCCGTCATGTACCTCGCATCGTGGGCACGTTGCCCGACTGCTCCCGGCTGAAGAGGCCTCCACCAGCCCTCGCTGCCATCTTGGACGTGACCGAGGCCGCCATGCTGGTGGTAGTGGTCGTGGTGGGTGGGCGGTTCCCACCTGGTAGATAGCCCGACAATGCGGCGGCGGTAGTGGTGCGCTATGAGGGAATGGCGCGGTACGGGCCTCGAGGCAGGGTTTATGCTGGCGTGCGCGCTGCGGAGCGGAGGTGGATAGTTCGCGAAAGGGGCGCCCGTCAGCGGATTCTAGAGGCTGGCTGCAGGCTTAGGGCGCATAAAAGGGCAGGACATGGAATCGGAACGGGCGAGAAAGGCTCATAACACGACTAGAAGCTATTCAGCTGGTTCCCTGAATGCACAGGTGAAGATGGGTATAAGTGGATGTTCTACACATGGATGCCAAGCAAACAGGGTCTAGCGTGGGTAGCTGCTGCACCGTGCAAAGACAGCATCCATCCCATCTATCCTGCGCATAGCATACAGCGGCCGATGCGTCCAGTCCAAGGTAAGACCAGATGGAACATCTCGAGGCATTGCCACGAAAACCTACACATGCGTATGTCCGATCGACCGTACCGCTGCGCTTCCCCGAGCTTGACCGCAAGCCATCAACCGATGGAATGCCCTACACATGGAGATTGAGATCATAGGCCAAGGGGGTACGGCCACATGCCGGAGAGATCTCATAGAAACGCCAAAGGTTCTAAGCTTTCCATAGCGACGCATTGCATGTCCAAGCTCGAAGCCCAGGACAGACGCGTCTCGACTTGGTCTGCAAACGCGTCCAAACACTTCTCACGCGGCGCCAAAGACATCATGGCACAATTCTGAACTTGAAGATTGTCATTTATTGGTATCAGGTATATCCACTCAGGCCATTATCAAACGCCAAAAACACCCTCCCATGTCACTTCGGTATCCCCGCGCTTCAAATGCATCATCATCGTACGCCGTCACACATCCACCACGCTCCTAGCCATTTACTTCTGGGTAGTGAAGTCGGTCTCGAGGTTGGAGGTACCGTTGTTGTCGGCGCGACCGCAGTTGCACGCATCTTCAGTTCGCTTTCCGCAAGCGCATGCTGAGGAGTCGGAGGGAAGCTTGTTCTCAGTAACAGCCTTCTCGCAAGCTGGAAATTGTTAGTAGGTGTTTAACAATTGGTAGGTGGTAGGTGAAAGACAGTGTTGTGGTAGACTTGGAAGAAGGCACATAGAGGGAGGCATACTGCATTGAAGAGCGGGCTGCTTTCCACAGGAGCACTTTGCCTCTTGAGCGCACACGCAGGTGCCGTTGTTACGTCCGCAGCAGACCATTTTGATGTTGTAGTGTTGGTAGGTTGAGTTGGTGGTTGGTAAAGGTAAGACGATTTGTTTGTTTCGTAAGATTGTTTGTAGAGTGATTGAATCGTAGAGTTGAATTGGTAGCTGAATAACAATACATTGACCAGACAGCCCTTCTTTATACCCGTCACTCACTTCTACGACCTATGTCATGGACCCTGGATCCTAGCGGGAGAATCGTGTGAGTGGCTCATCTGGCCAATCAGAGGCCTCTTGATTACGCTGCAGTTACACGGTGAGGCTGGAACGCCACTGCCGCTTATTCACTGCCTTTTGCGTGTCCACTATTTGTTGGAGATCGTTTGAAGGTTATCTGATTGATATGGTCTTGTTGGAAAGTGGTGTGATGGAGTGTTCTAGAGATTTCAGCCAAGATACATTCTTGGCACCATTACAATTACAATACCACGAACATATTTCACGCTTGGAGTGCTATCATGACCAGGCATTATCGTGAACAAGTGGAGAGTGATTTATTAAGAATATGTAGATACAAAACATAACCATGTCGTAGAAATCATTGCGGTGCCGTATTTGTCCGTTTCATTCCCTTGCCCTTTAACCTTTCCCTCGCCGGCGATTCTTTAACGACCGTACGAGGAGATACCTCTTCAAACTCCTTGACAATCTCTCTCGCCAAGGGGGTTCGTGGACGCTCATCAGTACCATCCCCAACAAACGTAGAACCCCTAGCCCTACCTGGAAACGTTCCAGGTGAATCTGTAGCTCTACGTGCCAGCTCCCTGACCCTCCCTGGTGATGCTCCACCAGGACTACCTAGTGTGCTCACATCACCCGAAGATCGACGCCCTTGGTGTTTAGACAGCGATTGCCTAATGCGAGAGTATTGCGTCCATTTGGTCAGCCTGGAAGTCCTTAGTACTTCCCCAACGGCTTCTTGGAGTTCTCTTACCGCATTGTTCTGCAGCGCCTGAAGCAGCACAATCGCGTTTTGGTGGTCTCTGCTAGCCGTTGATGGAGCTTGCTGTGCGAGACCTGCTTCTGTTGCGTTGGCGTGCTCTTTGATCGTCTCAAGTAAGCCACTATCCTCTTTGATCTCTTCAGCGATAGCTGCGGCGCCCTCCAGTGTCTGGGCTAACAAGCCTAGGCCAAGCAGTCCTTCGGATCGCGCTTCGGGGTAGAAGCGCTGTCGGACTAGCTGAGCGATGGGTCGAGCAATCTGGGGTACTTGTAAGATCTGTATTTGTACTGCTTCAACGTCTTTTTCTGCGTTTGGTCGTCCAAGATATCGCAGCATGGCAACGATGGTACGGCCAAGCTCGATCATTGGGTTCTTCATTGTAGTGCTTGGTAGGGGTTTGGCTGGAGCGAGGGCTTGCTCGACGATGTGTGAGAAGATTACAGTATCGGCTGAGATGTCCGGGTCAATTGCTTCTGTGTCAGGGCCGACGGTCTCGTACATGACTTTCTCGATGTTGTAAAAGTTGCCGGTGACAAGCTTGCATAGCATCGCCGCTGCCTCGCCACGGACCGACGGATCGTCCAGTACGAGCATGCGACAGCATGCTTCCATGAGTCCGGCATCTGCAAGCAAAGCCCTGTTAGCCTCTGGAAACGTAAGATGCCGCATGAAACCTGCTGCAGCATATAGAAGAGCAGGCTTATGGCTCTTTTTAAGAATCAAAATCAGTCGAATATGTAGCTCCATGATCTTGACCATGTCAATGCAAACCTCATCAGACATGGCCAAATTTCCCACCATGACACAAGCGCATATCGTAGATGGGTATGCGCTGTCCCATGGTGCCCGTAGCTTTGCCTCTAGTCTCTCAATGACAGGACTTCTGACATTGAAATTCTGTGCAAAGACATCTGTAGCCGAGGCAGCAGATAGCAGCCCTATCAGTTGTGCCAGTAGGAGGACCTGGGCTTCATCTGACGTGACGGTATCGGCGTTCTTGCTGGTTGCGAGTTCCTCGAAAACAGCATCGATGTCTTCTGGCTCGAGTCGCGCCTCAAACTCCAGCATAAGGGTGACGAGATCGTCGAGCAGTTTTGGTGTTGCTATTCTTTGCTGGAATTCCGGATCTTGGAGGTAATGTACCAGAATAGCCACATATTCCAGATGGTGGTCTTCATCGTACTGGAGTGCGACATTCAGCAAGCTCTTGAATGTCTCGAGTGAAACTTCGTCTTTGAACTGGTCGTCTGTCAAGTTGCTCGTGGTCCAGTTGAGCAGGTCCGTGGCATAGTCAAGCGCGGCCTCTGGTATTCTGTCAAGTACTAGGAAGGTGCATATTGTGGCGTCCAGTCTGATGGTGGCCGCCGCAGCTTTGGCGGGTTCTATTCGCATGAGCTGCATGTCTGGAGGATCCCGTGGCATTGCTCACCAAAGTCATTGCAAAGATTGAAAAGTACGGCCAATGTGGTCAAGCGTAGCTCTGGCGATGGAAGGCAGCCAGCGATGGCTTGGAGCTCTCTTACGGCGAGCTCCCTGTTGGTATCTTGACTCCAGTCAGACTGTTTGCGTCGTACAAGGGTCTTTCCTAGGATACAGTACCATTATCAGCAACCGAGTTGCCGATGACTCTCAGGTATTGCTTCGCTATGGGATCTTCATGGCGCACGGTAGACAAACCGCGAAGAGCGTAAGCAAGGATTCCGCTGTCTCTGAAGGGCGCCTGCCATCTTTCTATACACTGTCAGCATGGTTGGCTTTGCACAGAGGCGTTACATACTACGACCGCCAACAGCCGTCCCGAACAGCTGCAAGGTCTTCTCTATCGCTTCGTTGTCCCCACTTGATGCAAACGCATCGAGCTTATGCACGTAACCTGTGAGGGCAGCGGTCTGACCTGCAGGGTTCCCTTGAAGTAGGCGCTCCAAAGACGCTATATAGTCGCCAAGCTCCTCATTGGTTAAGGGCATATCGCAAAAGTGTGAAGATGAAGAAAGGCAGTCGCCGCAAAGTTGTGGCAAGGCTCAAGTCTGCATAGTGGCGGGCGAGATCGGGAGGAGGTAAACAGGCTACTCTAAGTCCGGAAGCAGGGCTACAAACAATAGCTACTGGCAGGTTCGTGTTTGATTAACTCGATAAAAACTGCAATGGTTCAGCCACTTGTTTTTCTCAAACACGGAAAGACGCGGTGACCTCCTCGGTCCTGCAGCAGCGTCGACCCACCCGCCGCGGTTGGCGTTGCCTTTGTCCGATTCCGTTCTGGACCCCTGGAAACAGATCCCTTGGCAACATTTGAGCCATCTGGCACCCAACACTCAACACCGCACGACGTCAAGCATCACGCCCGAACACCTGCTCCGACCACCGACCCTCGTTTGACCCAGCTCCAACAACCAATTCGCCATCATGACGCGCGCTACCCAGACCATCAGCATTGGCATGCTCCTGACCTCCGTACAGCAGCCCCTTAGCTCTTGACATATCAAGACGTGTATGCTAACATGTGAAAGATCTACCTTTCCCTGTTCCTCCAAGTCGTCCCTCTGCCTCAGAAGATCCAAGAGGAGATTGTTCCTTTCGTAAGTCGCAGCTCTGCGTGAACGTCTCGGCCCCACTACGTTCACCACTTACATCACCACCACCATCGTTCCCGGGCTCTCGCTAACCAGACGGCAGCTTCCCTTCTGGGCTCTCATCTCCTTCGGCGCATACCTCCTCTTCAAGCTCGGCTGGGGAGTCTTCACCTTTAACGACGTACCGCAAGCGCACGCGGAGCTCATGCAGCAAATAGCAGAGGCGCGGAAAGACCTCCAGGCAAAGGGCGTAGATGTTGGTGAAGACTAGACAGAATAGAGTTCCAGGGAGCAACATAATTAGTCTTGGTTTGGAGCACAAGGTGGGGATATCACAGGATCTGTAATGGATGGGTATTTGAACGTTCTACAAATGCTACGCCAAGACAACTTCTAGTCTGGCCAAATTCGAAGCTTATGCTGCCGCAGCGGCTTCCGCCTTCTTTTGTGCCTGCTTCAACTTCTTCTCCGTCCTCATGAACTCTCGAATGCCCACGGGTATGTCGTCGAACAGCTTGTCTTTATCCGCATCATCGAACCCAGTGTCCCAATTCGTTTCACTGCCACCACCATCGTCATCCATGCTCGTAGCAACGTGACTCGGCGACTTGTCTCCCGCCACCATACTCCCTGTCCCTTTTCCTTCCTGCCTTTGGGCCTGCATCGCCGCTCTTGCTTGGGCGCTCTTCTCTGCCCACTCTTCCATCTCGTCCCGGTACATGTCCCACACACAATTCACGCATCCGGACATGCAGCAGTTATCCGGTTCTTCGGGTCGTGGGGGGACTAGTACACCAGCAATATTTTGAGAGGAGTTCACAATCTCCTGTTTACGTTCCTCCAATGCAGTTGTGGAGCCGAAGATTATACGGGCTTTGGCAAATGTTTCCTCTTTTTGCGTTTTTGGCGGCTCTTTGGGTGGCTCGGGCGTCGTGTGAGATAGTGATTGTACTTCAGACAGTGGTTTCTTTAGCATATCTAGATATTGTTAGTTTTGGTCTTGCGAACAATGTGGATGAGAGTCCAACCTGCATAAAAGCCAGTGATAGGCCTGGCTTGTTCGCCTTCCAGTGCGATGTACCCTTTGAAGCGACGCTGTATCCGATCACTATTCTGGATTCCGATCCTTCCTGCCTCTATCGAAGCACGCGGCCTGCGCCATGCTCTCGTGCATGAAGCGCAGAGTCTCTGGCGCAATGCCAGAGGGCCCGAGTATGCGATGTGTTCCATTATCCCAAAGGAATGAGCGAAAGACGAAGCAGTCACAGATACTCTAGTGTGTCTTGTTACAACATGTCGATGTTGGCCACTTTGGTCGAATGCCAATTCGCAAGCTGATTGAAAGTACCGATTGACGGTTCGACGTCATTTTGCGCCGCCGTTCCGAATGTCGGCCAAAGCTGCAGCGAACGCCGACAGGGTAACAACACGCGACGCGTCGCATTCACTGTTATCGTCGCATACCCCACCAGCACATACACCAATCTATTCCTACCACGAGAACCCACAGATATCGCGCCGATACTACGACTGCAACCGATTCGCCATATGCGAACACGATGAACGAGCCACCGGCGAAGCGGAGGAGGACCATTTCGCCTGACGAACAAACATCAAGCCCTCTGAGGAAGCCTCCTCGACGACCGTCTTTCGCATCGCCCACAAAAGCCAGTCTTGCGCGCAACTACCCGAATCTCCTATCGTCGTCACCTCTCAAAGCATCTCCAAGACGCAACAGGCAAGCGGGGTTGTCAGCCAGACGTGGTCCTCGAGCAAGGGAACAGACCGATTCGGGACTACCGGGTAATGAAGATGAGCCAGAACTTCCGGGAACCCCGTCTCAGAACGACCGCGAAAATCCGAAGCAGCCGCGCCGAGGTATTCTCTTCTCTTCACCAAGCAAGCGGCCTCCGCGTGTCAGAGATCCTGTAAAACAGCCTCCACCGACTTCGAGAGCGCCAGCAGTACAGCCCGATGATATCACAGGGCCTATAGAGGATGGTCCTGTCGAAGACATCACTCAGGAAGCGGTACAAGAGAGACAACCTCCAGATCCAGAGATCGAAAGAAGGAAACAAGAGAAGGCACGTCTGCAGCGCGAGGTAGGAGAGTTGGAGGCTCAAGTGTCAAGATGTATTGACGAGGTGGTCAAAGAGCAGCGCCGTGGTCCAGAGGATTCTTTACGGCCTCCAGAGCGCGACAGTTTGAAGTGAGTGTAATGATTCCCTATCGTAGCGAAGCGATGACTGACGCAATACTAGGAAGTTCATATCCGAGATCAGCGGTACTGATACAGAGCCGGAGAAGCCAGCACCAGTATCAAGTCTGCTTTCTTCGTTCCTACCATTCGCCGCCCTTTCCGTCCCTCCACCACGCCCGAAACAAGCAGAAAAGCCAGTTCCGTCCCATCGGCCAGTGGAACTAGCGGATCCCTTGCCTTACCTGGAGATGTTTACATCACTCAAATTTTCCACACAACTTAGCCTGCCTCGTAGCAAGATATTTCCGGCGTCGCAGCGCGTTCATCAGAAACACACCATCGATATTGCGGGCCCACAGAAGCTGCTGACAGCTCAAGTTTCGATTACAATCGACACGTTGGCGCACGAGATTATCGACATGCAGCTGCTTCGCATCTCACCATGGGCCGAGCGTGAACTAGGCACCTACATCCGCGCAAAAGCGCTAGAAAGAGATCTTGGTAATGCCTCCTGGGCCATGGACTCGTACTGGCAAATCGCACGGAAACGCGCGCAACACTGGCACAAGTGCAAAACCAACTTTGCGCATCTACTCGTAGGTCGCTCCGCGGACGATACCGAGAATACTCAGCCAGTAAAATCCATCACGCGCAAAGACCTAAGCAGGAACTTGGGTCGCGATACCTTGATTCTACAGGATAAACACGTCTTACTGAAGCTCAATTGGCGGATCGGCTTCGATTGGACGGGCGAGGCGGAGTCGGATGTCACCGTGGAAGCCGCATTTCCTCAGGTGTGGTCGGAAATAGGTGATGGTGCTGCTGCTTTTAAGAAGATACCCCAAACTTTTGCTTCTCTTGTTCGCACAAAGGGTGCTTTTCAGGCTACTAGTGTCATGGTAGCTTTGCTGTTTTCTCAGTAGATGGGATATTTATAACGCATCCTGAAGATATACTGCTTATTCTTGAGAGGGAATTCAGTTGTATTCCATACCATTGGCGAGTTCTTTATATTTGCCATATAACTCAATTGAGAGCGTCTTTGCGTACGTGTAGGTATGCCAAACTGTACCATGGTTGAGCGACTAATTACTCACCAGTAACACCTTAGACTCACAATCGCTAAGTGCGCGCATACTGTGGTTGCCATCCACTTCACTTTATCTTATGGTACTGCGATGACGGAGAACCGACAAGCCAGTTATAAATTCCGCAATGGATATTGTTCTTGCTTTCGTATCTTCCAGCCTTCCATCTTTCCTTGACCTCCGCAACTAACAAACTTTACGAATACCTCCCGGGTCTATCTTCATCGCAACTTTTGTTGTCACAATCACCCACATATTCTCCAAATCATCTCCCCAACTCTCCGTATCACCACCATGGCTGAACGCATCTGCAGCATGCGCTGCCTCTCCTGTGGCCACGACACCACCAAAGGCAAGGTCTTCCGCAACATTCTCAAAACCATCTCCTCTGAAGCATACCAAGGAGTAAAGACAATTACACTACACTGCAAGTGTCCCGGTTGCGCCACCGCGATCATCATCGAAACTGATCCCAAGAACAAGAACTATGGTATCGTAAAGGAGGCGAAAAAAGTTAAGAAGGATTTTTCAAAGACGGTTGGCATTAAGAGGAAGAATGATATTCAGTAATTGGCTGATCGGCGCGCATTCTGATACACAGAAGACCATTCCAATGGACTATTCAGTAGAGACACATCAGTCTGCAAAACTCAGAGAATACTTATCTGATGCTTCAAACAGGCTGTCAGGACAGGTAAACGGTTTGTCGTTTTGTTCCTTGGTTGAGCTGAAGCGTACCAATAGAGGTCGACGTGATCGCTTTGGCTTCAATCGCTTTAGCATTAATCCTAGGCTGTACCCCTCTCCTATCATGTATCCCAGACGATATTTGAGCAGCCATACTTCTAATATACTGCAGCCAAATTTGGGTGGATTTAGGGATAGAAGGATTGTGAGCAGATGATGGCGAACTGATCTTCGATTGATCTCGTATACGTCGTTTTCGAGGACCTCCACCCAACTCCGTGTTAAATGCATGCAGCTTCTCTGTTCCGACCTATTTAGGCTCTTCGAGTCGAGTGGGCTGTCCGAGTAGAGTCTACGTTGGGCATATGCACTTTCAACTATCCTGGGAAGAAGCATGAGTAATATGTCTTGCGGTCGCATCGAGTAATCAGCAAGTATTCGCAGTGACGGATGGATCATACCCATCGATCCGAATACTTGGTCCCGGTTATCGGAGCATTTTGAACCCCGAATTATATGCCAGATTTTCTCCCAGTCATCGTAACCCCCGAGTCGCGCAGCATTGATCGTCAATATTCGTAATCGTGCGTCAAACTCAGTTTTACTCTTGGGTGTACGATCCAGGCTCCACCACGCGGTGTTCACTCTTATCCAACCTCTAAAGAGCGTATCCCATGGCAGGATCTTCGAGCCAACGCGTATATTGACGATTTTACTGAGTACGATCTCCTGAGTAATCCACAGTCTTGACCAATATGGACTGCATAAGAAGCGGTGCAGAGATAGGATATATGTACTCAATCCCCGCTTATCCACACTTAGCTTTGGGACAGGTTTTTGAGTCGTGGGAATACCTTCACGGGCGATCAGATCCATAAGCTCATCGCTACCTTCGAATTCAGAGCTAAGCCAGATCTCGACAGCAGCTACGCTGTAGAGCTCAGCCATTTGGTTGACCTGGTGGGTCTTTTCGTCGTTCTTTCCTTGATCGATGCATATTTGATCGATCCAGAACCAAGCTGGGACACAGTCTCGTCTTGTTTTCAGAAAGTCGTATAGATTTTTCCGAACCGAAAACCAGCCTCGACATTCGGGGCTTGTAACAACTATGTCTTGCGCAGGAAACTCAGGGCCCCAAGTGTATGATAACGCGATGAAACGTAACGTTTCTTTGAAGAACTCTGTGTAGAGAGCCTCACTCCGCCAGTCAGTAGCTTGAGGGTTCCGAGCTTTAAGTCTGTTTTTTTCCTCCTGGTAACGAGTGAAAGCATCGACATGACTACTGAAGTCGATATGCTTTATGGTGACCTGAATTGGGCCTTCCGGGTCGGAACTCGGTTCGATTGTTAGGATGCGTATCTCCTTGTGCTTGAAGTTCAGCGGAGAGTACGTGAATCGCACGTCTATAGGTGGCATCTCCATCGCTAAGGCTGTGGTTGGATGTTTGCTTGGCAGCTGAGACCAATGCGAGCCTTTGTAGGATGGCTTTGATCTAGATGCTCGAATGGGAGTAGCGTTTGGTAACTTGCTCCTTGCTAGACTGATGGAGTAATAGATAGAATCTTTGGTGCGATTCAACGTGCAACGCCTGTATCGCGAGGGCTGTTGTTCTATCGCAAAGACCAAGGCAGCTATAGGATCGGGCTGTGTCGAGGCGGAGCAAATCTATAAAACTGAGGCTCACATATGGCTGACAGGCCCTGGGCCCCACATTTCGTCTTTTGATACATACTAGCTGGCGCAACACGACAACATCAACGTAGAGCTCAGTCCACGATTACCCCTGCACTTGATGGCCGCAACTTGAGATGACAGAGGAAACGAAATCTCAAAACCAAGCAAACCTTGGAAGTGCGTACCTAGGTAATGTGCAGAGATGGGCGGGTGGCTAGCACGCACGCAATCGCAGTCCTAGATGAACGAAGGGCGTCTCGGGTTGTAAAAGTGCCACGCAATATGGTAAGGCCTTAGGCAAACTTTGTTTCCAAGTTCGCCATCATCAAGACGCAAACCCACTACCCATATATCGTCTGCCTACCGATTTCCGATACTCGTTCAACAACAAAACATAAATTTTGCTGTCTTTCATCACATACGCATAAATCTGATTTGCGATCATATACAATAGTGCTCAACAATGGTGTGCCTATATCTTAGCACGAGCACGTTCGTCGTGGTATTATTAGAATATACTCCTGGATTTCTTGTGCTACTACCCAGCAGGTGTGTTTTGTAGGACAGCTTACAGCTTACCAAATATGCGAACAGAGGGCGTTTGTTATGCTTCGTATCTGCACCACGAAAGGAAAGGGACGACAAATCTGAAGAACACATGTCATCAATCTACGAATGTGTGAGATCGATAGCATCTACTCGAACTATTGGGAAACAGCTCGAGGCGCCAGGTAATGAGCGCCATCAATCGGTGACTTTGCTGTGCCTAGCAAGACATCTCAGTCCGTGTTGTTGTCATGCTACATTTCCCATGGCTTACTTGCTCGCTCAATTGATTTGAGGTGGCATGACGATCTCAAATGGTGGACTATCGGTGCATGCGAGGCTGCCACCAGCGACAATGTATCAGTTTGCCTTGTGGTTGCGTGACTGTCCACATCATCGGGCGTTTGGTATTCAGAAGTTGGTGTTGCGTTCTTGTCGATGTGATCAGAACCTACGGTATGCATATGGCAGCGGTAACGGTGAAAAAGCCTCGCGATAGACACGCGTCTGCCACAAGCGTTTGCGGATGTTGCTCCGATCTTGACTACCCCTCCATAGGGGTTGAGTGAATCCACAGTCAACCATGACCACCGTCTCAGAACCATTAAAGATAGTGGTTGCTTAAACTGGTCGCCTGGGGCCTCGCCCCATCGACGCATTTGCCACAGCGCCTACTTACAGACCACCTACCTGGACCAGCTCTTCCCGCATCCGCAAGGCAGCCATGAACCACTCACCAACTACACGCGCGCTCTATTCATGGCGTTGAGGAATCGAGTGGATATGAAGCTGCAGGAGCCAGTCACGCAACCGCCCGTCCCCTAAACAACGAGGGGACCTTTTCTTAGGCCCACCCCCGCAGCGCCGCACAACCGCATCGATGACCTGCAGTAGTTTCTTACCCGTGCCGCTCCCTGGATCTCGAAAAAAAGAAGCCAGAGCCAGACGAGATGTAAACATGATCTTAGTGTTGATGACCCAAGGACCCAGACGGCCTCAGGGCGTAACGCGCACGCGTTGTTGGCGGCGCAATCCTCTTCGTCAGCTGTGCTGCATCATCGACCTCTCCGCGATATGACCGGTAAGGCAGTCAATCAGCCATCGCCATCCACCATCCCAACTTCATGTCGTCAGCTGATAGGATGCGGGATGTGTACTGTAAAGAATGGGTGGGGCAAGGTATTGCTGCACTGCCAAAATATCTTTTTGTAATGGTGAGGCTGTTTCATATTATGTTTTGTGCTGATGGAAAATGGGTGGAGTGGTGAGGCGGAGATGGCCACCGCCGCATTGCCGACTTGAGCGAGGCGGTTGACGAGGATCCCGTGGCTATGTATACACCACGCAGTCGCCCAGTTAAGCGCGAGGGTTGACCTTGTGTAAGAGCCGGGTATGAGGCTGCTCGCCATTGCTGATGCATGGTGCGCGCTGTAGGAGTGCGAAACATGTGGGTAACGTCAGGCTGGCGCGGGTATTGGGCTTGCATGCGACGGGAGTTGGTGCTGGTGGAAGAAGTGGATAGGTAGAGATGTATTGGGGTCGTCAGGTGACAGTTAGTTATGCGGTGGGCGAAACATTTGATGTAGAGAGATGTGCTGGCTGTATTGGTGAGGCTGTAGTTGCTTCGTGGTGAAGTTTACAGTAAGACTGTGTAAGCAGCTCACGTGCCGACTATCGGATTTGGACGACGTCTTGCGCTTTCCACAAGAGACTACATTGCACCTATGCCACTGGGAGACGCATGCCACATCCGTAGCGATGTTGAGATGTATGTCACGATGTTCTTCCCGAGTCACCCACCGAGCATCCTACGACAGCTCAACGGAAAGCGTGCAAAGACCGAGTGCGAAGCCCGAGTGCGCAAGAATTTTCAATCATTGCACCGAACTTGCTCAGGGCACTTGACCACTTCACCATGCATTCTGATGATCCTGCGTCTCGCTGCCGGAGTTCTGCCTTCTAGTCGGACCTAACTGTGGAAAGAGACGGGAGATTACTCGTGGCCGCTGTGATCTGCAGACCCTCAGCGAGGCTCAGATCGAAAAATCCCATCATAATCACGACTAAGCTCAACGCGAGCGGCTGTACTCATCCAGAAAAGCCATGGAACAACACAAGGGAACCGCAAAAGGTCCGAAGTCCCTGCCGATCCAATCTCCTCGCGGGCTGCTCGTCTGTAGAGTTTGGTTCGGTGGTTAGTTGCCGCCGACTAAAGGCTGCTAGGGACGAGTGTTTCGTCCATCTCGATTGCAACCGACGAGTTCAACCAAGATAGGGTCTCACAAGTGACGCGTTAAATTCCACGCAGCGCCAATGAGTCGGGCCCCAGACGGACTCTCCAGATTCCGCTCCAGTGAACTATGGTGGAGAACACGGGCGGCTTTAATTCGACGCGTTTCGTGAGACCGCTTGACGAAGGTTCCATTCTGTCGTTATCGCTAGTCGGCCGCGCAGCACATGTTGTTGGGACTGACATATTGGCGGGGTGTATTGACGAGTAATCTAAAGATACAGGAGTTCTGGCATGGACTCCGGTTGCTGAGGTATCACTTCAAGAGCAATGTGTTGGATGATTTGATGATGTTGGTTGAGATGAAGAACGTTTCTAGAACGGCTGATCAGACCCGGAATTCTCGCTGGTGCTGGGTGGATAGCTACGTCTCTGCTACAGAGCCCACAAAATCTGCGTAGGCATGTGGATGCTGATCGGACCCTTGAGATGCGGTCTCTTCGGAAGTGCGAGTTCTGTAAAGATCTGACCTCAGCATGCTGTATCAGAATAAAGTGATGTACAGGGCCTTGTATCACAGGCCGCTCAGCGTGATGACGTCCTGGGCGGGCATCAGCACTGAAGACGCGCAAGCTAACCCAAGCGATCATCAGCTAGTAAACGGCCTGCGTAAACCTTACAAGAAATCGTAAGATGGAATCCACCTGGGGGGCAAACTTGGTGTATCGGAACGGAACGCCCCAGATGTGTAGTTATTGTAATGCATGATGATACAGCCATATGACCCTTGGAAAGCTTCCGGAGTCGAGTCCATCCATAGCGACAGCGAAACGTTGATGCCTGCATGCCTGGAGATCGACCAAGGAACCTTGGAGAGTTCGGACCGACTGGGAGCGGTGTATACTATATTCTGCTATACGGCACGCTCGACCAATGGTAATGCAAATCGCCATGAGGCATGAGGTGGCGAATGGCGGTTTGCCGGCACTTGTTAATCGCCAGAGACTGCCATTCTAGTGGAGCCAAACAGAGGCTGGTTTACACGAGGAAAACGAGGCTGTCATGCTGTCATTTGTTGACGACGAAAATCTTTGAGTGACCATAGAATCTGGAATTGACTGGACCTGCGAGTGGGTGAATGATCTTCTACTACGGTCACTGGCGCCGTCTATTGTTGACTCCAGCCGCAGACGCCACGTCGCAGGATCTGTTAGCCATGTTGACTTCCTCGATGGGCACGACAGATCGATTGGATGTTTCCTTGATCACACAGCTGCCGTTAGAGTTCGAGGGCGCAGGAGGTTGAGATGGCGGGGCAGTTTTAGTTTTGGTGGGTGTCAGAGGTTTAGTTATCGATAAGGCTTATCCTGCAAAGTCCTTACCTGGCATTTGGCGGTGAAAGTGCGACTCTCGACCACCTCCACTGAAACGCTCGAGCTTTGTGGAGAACGCCTGTCCGGCAAGGAAAGCATGCACGATTCTGAATCAGCAGGATCGAGAGCGCGCATGGTGCAGCCTATGGCGGGTCGAACGGATCAAAGCAGACAGCACACGATACCTGGTAGTCACGGATGGGCACTATTGCAAATTGCATGTTGTTGTGCAGCGCGCTCACAACTTTCCAAGACACAAAATATGCGCTCTATGAAGAGATTGCTAGCGGCTTGACAAATTACCGCACACGTCGAGCGGCTGAGCTATCACCCGTAGCCACGTTCGTGGGAACGGTTCCTTCATCTCGAATACCAACAAAGTTTCTGGCCGTGATATTGACCCGCAACCAGCGCAAAGGAACAATTTCGCTCAGGACATGATCTTCGGTCCCTTTCACTCACAGACTCCCGCTCGTAGGTTTAGCCTACGGGAGGCGGACTTGGCTGGTATCTGTGCTTGTGCACGGATGACGCTGGAGAGCAGAAAAAGAATTGAAAGCTGCAGGTGCTTTGCACGGCTATCTCGCTTGTGCTGGGGTCAGCATCGTAATCTGTCACCCATCCCAGCGCCTGCGACTCATATGTGTACAAGATGAGTCGGCTATTCTTCCAACGGGCATGGATACGGGATGAGATACGAGCCGGTAGAACGCTCAGCCTCTCGATCTGGAAGTCTTGGAACATGTTCTATTCAATGGCAGCTGTACGATCGATGACTGGTAAACGACAGATGAACAAAAGTTCGCCCCAAGATATTGCGCAATAAGCCACGACATCAACAGCTGAGCGAATAGCCGGTGTGGGTGGAACAGCAAGACAATCATAGGCGGTGACTGCCAGGTCACAAGGCCATAACTGGATCTAAACAACACGTAGGTCTAAGGGATGACTCGAATGATGATTGGCACAAAAGTACAAAATAATCTCCGCATTAATTGGCTAGGCGGAGCAGTCTCGAAAATTCTGGTGGATGCTGGTGCGCCACTGGCGGGCCCAAATCGACCAGACAAGATTGCCCACGGAGCCGAGCGACAGGGTGTGCTCATGGCGAACGGTTCGGTTAGTCATCGAGGAGAAGCAATATATTGGGCAAGCCAATGATAGGCAGCTACACAAACAGGGCGAAGGCCGACGCAACAAGGTTGGAGGACGTGGGAATAGACTGGGCCCAATCGGGCATCAAGTGCCATGTGTCATCGCCAACGCTCTTTTGGCGGTCCCAATACTGGAAGCAGCTCGCCCTGGCGCACTGCAGCAGTGCAGCAACGGCAATAGAAGAAAATTGAAGGACAAAGAACGATGATCAGAAGCGCCGGAAAACGAAAGACAGGCCCACCAACTCGAAACCCGAAACGTGACCGCGGGTTGGTGACAGGCACTGTGCCGTCCTCTAGACACAACACCGGGTTCAGGCAGACGGGACGAAAGGTCGTCTGGCGGCATGACAGTCAGAGATGCAGAGCAGTGCCGCAGCGTTGCGAGATCGTCGTTTGGACGGGCTGCATTCGTCATGGGCCCTCGGAGCCAGCGAAGACTATCGAACGCCGCCCGTGCGCTCGCGGCTTTTCGAGACGTCGTAAGCCTGGGCAGGCTTTGCAGCGTGTTTAGGGAGGCTAAGCAGCGCTAGGCAAGGAACTGCATAGTTACATCTGCTTGGGGCGAGGCGCGGTCGTTTGGGAGGCTTGGTGGGCCCGTCTAATCGGCCGGTGACTTTGTGCTGAGATCAGGGGGCCGCGCTCTGGCAGAGGCTGGGGAGGCAACGAATGAGAGGGTCGAGCTGGGCCAGAATTGCCTTTGACATGTGTCCTCTCACTGCGGGCTGACGAGCGCGTGTGGAGCGAGCAGTGAATGGCCACGGTGGAGCGACAATCGAGACGCCACACACACAGCGCGCGGGTCCGCTTGCACCGTCTTGCACGTAGCTCTCTGCACTTGTCGCTCTGGTGCCTCGAGGCTGCTGCACTTGTCGCGTCGAGAGCAGGCCTGTGTGTCACCCTCTCGGTGCTGACAGGCGTCTGATTCGCCCCAAGTCACAGCCGCCCGGTGAGCAGCGGAGTCGCAGGCGGCATGATTCAGGTGAATCAAGGACAGGCCCCGGCCGCTCGGTAGCTGCATGACTGTCTTTGTTGGACACGGCCTAGCGTCCAACTGGGTAAAGACGGCTCACACCACTGCACACCCCGGCTGCTTTCACTCTCGCCTCCCTGCGCGCGTTGAGACGAGCTTGCGAGCCAGGGTGGGTTGCGCGAGTGGAACCACACATTAGCGTCTGAATGTGCGTGCCGGAGGCCATGGCACACATCGCTGATGGCCTGCACTCGCTCTGTAGCCCCATCCTTCTTCGTCATAGCGCCGCTCCTTCCCTATATTTACGAAAAACCGGGGCCTCCAGTCGAGCCAATAGCCACCTGGGCCCTCCTGCGAAGCCTCTCTTTATCACTGCTGCCCAGCCGTCCGTCCTCATACACATACATCATATCCCGCCTCATCCTCTACTACTACCACCACCACCACAACCACTACCTTCCTCCTACTACTACTCTACCTCCTCCCAACACATTCCTTCTTCAACCACAACCCAACAACTTCTTCGCTCTCTGTCAAGCACTCTTCACACGACAGCCTCTTAAACTCACTCAACCGTCTCCACCTCCAAGTCACCTGACTTGCCGGATCTGGTTACTGCTCTATAATACGTTCTTCTCTTTTCTGACTCTTCCATCCGGGACTGTTTGCTGTTTCCACACGGACCAGGCCAACCTCCATTCTCCGGATCACTCTAACATCGTCCTTGAGGCCTTCATTGGACCTGCGAGGACTTCTTCCACTTCCCTCTTACAATATGTACCCAACTCCCCCAGCATCCCCAACCCAAAATGGATTCTGCGCACCCAAAGACCGCCTAGGTCAAGTTCTAGCTGGTCGACTCCAGTTGACTGGCATTCTCGGTGTAGGAGCTTACGGCGTCGTGTACACAGCCGTGGACATCCAGACCAACATCCCATATGCCGTAAAGGCACTCAACAAGGTCGGTCTTGAGCCTCGCCAGAGGAAGTTCCAGCAACGGGAGATCCAGCTCCACCACCAGGCCAGCGCTCACCCCAACGTTGTCTCTCTAGTCAAGATTATGGACGCTCCTGACTGCACATACGTTGTCATTGAATACTGCCCAGAAGGTGACTTGTTCTCCAACATCACCGAGCAGGGCAAGTACGTGGGTAACGATGCCATGGCCAAGCGCGCTTTCCTCCAGGTTTTGGATGCCGTTGAATACTGCCACTCTATTGGAATCTACCACCGGGACCTCAAGCCAGAGAACGTACTAGTCACTGACCAAGGAATGACTTGCAAACTTGCCGACTTTGGACTTGCTACTACCGACCACGTCACCTCTGACTTTGGATGCGGCTCGACTTTCTACATGTCTCCAGGTATGTTGATCTAATCTGACTCAGCAAGTCACGTGCTAACTTTGGGCAGAATGCCAGACATCGGCACCCAAGGCCTACTCATGCTACGCCTCAGCGCCCAACGATATTTGGAGTCTGGGAGTCATGCTTGTCAACCTCACATGCGGACGCAACCCATGGAAGCGAGCTTCTTTCGAGGACAGCACCTTCCGCGCCTTCATGAAGGACCCCAAGTTTTTGAGGACCATCCTTCCCGTTTCCACCGAGCTCGACGCCATTCTCAGGCGCATGTTCGAGTTCAACCCTGCCAATAGGGCAACCATTCCCGAGATTCGTGAGATGATTCTCCGATGCTCATCTTTCACTGCCACAAAATCAGCGGTCGCAACGCCTCTGTCTTCTCCTCCTTTCAGCCCAGTGGACTACAGCCGGGATGCCGCATACAACGCCTACTACCAGGCTCCTGCGGTACCCCAGTTTGCTCCTCTCCCCGGCTCAGCCTACGCCCCATCACCCTTCCAGCACTCTACCTCATCTGGAAGCTCTAACTCGGACAACGACTCTGTCTTCTCCGTGTGTTCATCTGCTTCATCCGCATCCTCGACATCTTCGTACCAACACGTTTCCTCTTCTCAGGTTCCCAAATTTTCTTCCCGAGTACCGCAGCCTCAACAACAATACGTTTCTCAGCCCCCTGCCAATACGTGGTTCCAGCCATTCATCCAGGCGGCCAACCTGGTCAAGCATGTGTCCTTCCAGCCTTCTATGATGGCCCCGGTCCACGTCTACTAGGCCGCTCTTCTCTTCTGGCCCATTGGATCCTTTTTATTACGATATGCTTCTTCACGATGTGTTTATACAATTTTCGAAAAAGTCACGATGACACGAACAGCGATTGATTTCTCGTTCGGTGTTGGTGCGGTTTGTTTTCTTTTGGCGTTATAAAACTAGACCAGTCCGGACGATACTCCGGCTCTGGACTTTTAGAACTATCTGGCTACTACGTTTAACTTGGGCAATCGCCTTGATGGCACGGAGTTTGAAATTGGGGTGGCAATCCACGATGTCTGCCACGTATATTAGGAGTGGGGTCAATGGGCATTTCCCGGAGTTGTTCTTGTTGGGCTTTGAACCAATAGAGGTCCATTACCATCACGTTCGTTCGAATTTCACATCAAGAGATACCAGAGCACTAGCTCAAAACTGTACGGTAGTAGGTCCCACAAGGAGGACAGCAATATTTGCACTTCGCAAACTCAAACAAATGCAAAAACATACAAGCGGTCGCCGCGACGACAGTCGCGAGCAGACCAACTAAGAAAGCCACATCTTCAAATCCTATCACTTGACCTGCCTTCGCTTTGTTGACATTGCCTTAGCCCATGTTTCTCTCCACGATGTTCACACCGAATCTGCGCTTCGACCACACCCAACGTTGTCGACCCACTCACACAACGCATCAATCTGCAGCCACCCTGCCGCAGTTCTGCACCCAACCCAAATCGTGCATACACTTGCGCAAGAGATCAATCTCGTACCCAACCACTTGTCTTGTCACCCCACCCAGGCTCCACGGCCTGGGCATCATCCACATGCATCCGTAAAGTCTCCATCGCGATGAACGCTGTAAGCCTAGAGACACCAGCGAATCACAGGTTTCACCAAGGCCAATGTGTGCATGGCCATCTGCGTGCTGAGCATGCAAGTGTGCAGTAGCCTGCTTGACTCGACGGGGACTATCACGCCGGGATTGCGCCCTGCCTCATCGATCTAACTGCTAGAGGTCTAAACAGATGTGTAAGATTACTAGGCGCATATCCAAGGGGAATTATGGATGGAAGGCTGCGGATACCGGATGCAGGTCATGGCCGATTGATGACCTGAATGAGGGATCGAGACTCATCTCTGCGCTTTCTGTCATGCCCTTAGCGCATATCTTTGTTGGGAGAATGGAGAAGGCCGCCTAAACGGATTCCTCAGGCCACGCGATGTACAACTAAATGGAGGTTGGCGAGGCTATGCTAAGCTACTTGTGGCTGAGATGGTGTACTGTTGTTATTGACATGCTGTTGGACCTGCGCGGCAGTCGTCTCAGGACCTGATCCTGCTGCTGTTAGAGGCATACCACGAAATGACACGCAGGCAGTCGTAAACATGTCTCGGCCATACGAACGCCATCACCATGGTCCTTGTCTCGCTTGTTGGCCGGTCAGCTGGCCATCGAGGAGGGCTGAATCTCCAGTCAACCATCAAACGTCCTTCAGCTTCCGTCGCCCTTGTGTCGTGTCGGCTACCGATGCTTCCAAGACACCTTAGCATGTCGCGTAAAATGTACATCCGCGTACAGTTGCAGTGAGGCGTCACCGGAAAACTTGGTCGACACCAATCGGCACACGCATTCAGGCAAGGAAGGGCACCGTTACAAAGAAGTTGTTTTTGCGGCCGCCAATCCTTCGTCATATGACAAGCATGGTGGATATCCGAAGAGGGAAAAGCAACGGCCGTCGCTACCGGAGATCCCTCAGCAATCAGCAAATACGTGCTCATTTCGTGTGGTGCTGCGCGCGGGTAATGGCGTCGAGTGACGTGCAGAAGGCTGACGGAGCAAACTGGTGTAAGGATGACATTATGCCAAGGACCGCGGCTGGTATGTGTGGCAATCATCATCACCAGCCCACACCAGCCCGCGCCGTTCCTTCTGCCGCTAGCCACTTTCCAGGAAGAAATCCCTCAACTCCATCCTTTTGCATCATATGCATCCCACCCCGCGGCCCTTTCGTCAGACAATGTGCATACCTACAACAAGCTTATTGTTCGTTATTGATCCAGCTGCGCAAGTGTGGCGATGGCCGCTCAACGTCTCGCCGAAACCAGGTCCAGACTTATTGATGCGATTCAAGTGCCTTTGCCCATTCGCTGGGTGAATTGCATGCATGTATAGGTATGCTAATCTCGCTCCGACTTAGGTCATATCCAGCAGGAAAATGGTCTTGGAAATTTTAGCATACGATAGGAACAAGCGCCCTGGTCGTTCAACGGCGTCAAAGATCTGCTATCAGCTCATATTGAACTTTATCGACAAAACTGACCCTAGAGGGCGTTGAAATCTCGCTTCGTACGGAATGACATCGTCCTTCGGCTCTGCAAAAAATGGTGGCTGTTCATCAATCACATGGGCGTTGCATGTCACCCGTATACCGTACTTGCATCAATTTCTTTCTTCCGGCTTCCGTACGCACCCCAGAAGTATGCTTTTTTCACGCCACGAACGCGCCTCGAATAGTCCTTTTCCTTAGGCGAAACTCGCAGAACTTTGTTCGCTTAACCTATGCGAGTGCGAGAATGCGATGGGCACTTTTCGGCGTCACAGATAGACGAATGAGCACGGTAAGCCGCATATTAGCTACTGACATCTAGTCGGGGATTGCTATCCTAGCTGATGTCAAGGCTTCAAAGTAAGGAGCGAACCTTGCGCAGCAAGCTTCGTGGCTTACTTGCCTTGTGTCACTGTGTCACAGTAAGTTGGGCCAACTCATCGGGTCTGCCGAGCGACATCCAGCCTTGCGGGTAGCTGTGCTTTTGGGACCTGATGCTCGGAATTCTGCTCTTTCTTCTAGCTGAGGCACGTCCTTTGCGCTGTGATCTTCCCTTTCCCAGGATTGGTACTATCAAAAGCATACATGCGTCGTCATGCGGCTATTCTACGCTACATGCCGACGGTACTTCGATCAGTCATCGTGTCAGACTACGAACAGCGTTGCTTCACGCTATAGACTCGAAACGTACGATCATGAGCTCACTTTTTTTTCCTCGGCCACCGGAGATACATAGCCAAGGTCACTAAATCTCCAGATATTCAACTTTTCCGCACGGTTGCTTCTCCTGGAGCGACCTCGAACTTAGTCGGTCATACAAACAACATGCAATGGCGCTACATGGTAACACGGTAGCCATCCATGTCTGCCTCATCAGCCACTTGCGAGAAGCCTTCCACAACACGACCAGATCGCTGCTCAATACTAGCACGATAACCCCACACATGGTACAGCATAACGCCGCCTCTCGACATGTGCTGGTTCATCCCTCCGTAACGGGACGCTCCTTGCTGCAACCAGCACCCTTGGAACCCCAGGTAATACAACGATAGTCCCCATCTAGCCTGCTGCAGACGACCGCTGTCTACGAGCGTATCACCACGTTTGAGTTTGCTACACTCGCCACACGAATGATTGGACATGCCCTCTTATCCGCAGTCCCGCCTTAGAGACACAAGCGGCTTCCCGTACACATATGATCGGACCGAGAGAAGTGGTCAGAGTCCAGTAACACAACCCCCACAGCAAGGGGCCTTTGCATCTGGTTCTGTACGCATGAAGGACAGGTGTGAGACTGACAGCGGGGAGGTGTTCCGATGGGTGTATATGCAACTAGGCGGTCTCCGAAAGGTACTCAAGGTCTTTCGCTGCTCAGCCTCTTCGTGCGCTGTACTATCTGCAACGGTTTGACAGCTCATACCTTCTCTATGCTTTTTCAAGATTGGCGAGGCCAAGAAGAAGCCAACGTCGAAAGTCGATCGTAGGTTCTTTTGCTTCTCCAATTAGTAAGGTTTGACTTTAGGGCACCAACTTGCTGGTCACCCACGCGAAGCTGCACGGCCGTACGATCAACCTATGAGCACAGGGCGTTGGGCATACGAGAACATCGTACGAGCGCCCTCATGGCAGGTGCCTAGCGCTTCAAAAGACGACTTGTCTTCTTTTCTTTCCAAGGTTCTCTTCACGTCATTCTAGATTCGATTCTACACGCCCAAACCTTACGCGAAGGTGCATGAACCGGGTAGCGCGAACCAAAGATCGGAACACTATTATCGTCAACACCGCCTCCTAACCAATACGCTCGTAGGTGCTGCTTGTCGCCGGGATGACCGCATGGGTAAAGAAGCAGCTACCGGGCCCGCAAACGATCTGACAACGTAAAACGAGGATGCAGCGAGCCCAGCCAGGATCTACTGCACGCCAGCTAGGCATCCTTCCAGCTATGGGCCTCGCATATATCTGCCCGAAGGTATTCTAAGGATAGGCTTCCTGCGTCTGTAGCGGACAAGGCAACAGAAGAAAAGTTTGGGCGGAAGCATATGCAGCAACCGTCCGAACGCTGGTCGGCAAACCGTGACTCACCTCTGAACCACTATACTGACCAGATAGTGCTCATTTCAGTGTAGCTCTGTTACCGCAAAGCGAGGAAACACCTTGCGCAGTGTATATATGCTGAAACAAACCATCTCTCCAGCCTGTCATTCACAGCCAAACACCCAACCCCCACCTACAACTTCACGTTCGCGCATTCCAGCACCCCATCCACTTCAAAAGCAAACAATAGGCTCACAACCCAAGCCGCTTGCCCAAAGTCTGGATCCGTTTCCTGTACAAGGCACCTTGCATGCGCTAATATCCCTCCCTACACAGCGGAAAACCCGGTGGGCCGGAAACAGCCAATAGAAATGCAGAGATAACCGAAATCTCGAACTAATACAGTGTCTGATTGGCTTATTCCGGCCCACCGGGTTTTCCGCTGTGTAGGGAGGGATGGTATCTTCGCCCTACAAGCACCAGTCGTTCAGCGGCCATGTAGCGAGCGCTGTGCCTAGCCGCCTAGGAACCGTGCTTTACGCTCGAGTCTGTCACACGACACGATGCGGCGCGACAGCATGCCAGAAGGCTGATTGCATCGGGGAATTATGTTGCGCTAGGTGCGTTGGGCTGAGATTGTCAGTGCGGAGGGGGAGGGTTGGTGTTGTGTGACGGTGGTGTTCTAGGTAGTGCGGACGGTTGTCTTGTGTGCTTGGTTGGGTGCCAAGCTAGAAGAGGTATGCTAGTCATCGCATGGTGTTGCGAGCATGGTCGTTATGGACGTGGGAAATTAGGTATGTGTACAGTATTTGGGTCTTTGTGGTGGTGATAAGCTGGCACTTTATCAAAGAGAGAAACTCAACACCTTCTTAGAGCAGTGTAATTCCTATTGTAAGTTGCAAGGTAAAGCTTCTTATCTCTATAACTGTCTAGTTCTTCCCTTGCATACGGTGCTGGTGAGAATACTGTATCATGAAATTGAGCGAACTGGAGAGTTACCATTAATAACAAATGCAGTCGCTAAATATCTACACGATTGTCTAAATGGTCTATATGGACAACACTGCGGTATACTGAAGCCAGGCAAAAGTTAGTTATTGTTCCACCCAACGTCCATATCTTCCCAGAAGTCCTAATCCTGATCTTCCTCTGCATCTTGGGGTGCCGCCTCCTCGCCTTCAGACTCTCCATCTACAACCGTGCTTCTATCACTGTCAACGCCCTCCTCAATCTTTCCACCTTTGCCCCTAGCATTACTCGACGCTTGCTCTGAAAAGGCAGCTCCGTCCCCACTGGTACTCCCATTCGATCCTTCCAGTCTGAGTGTGAGTCTAGAACGTCGCGTCGCCGGCTCCATCTCAAGCTCTTCATCTGCCTCAACCTCTTCAACCTTGATCTTGATCTTATCAACAGCCTCCTTTCTGACTACAGCACCCCCACTACTCTCACCTCCCGGCCCACTAACGAATTGTATACCGACCGGGTTAAGATAAGTATTAATGTTCTTGAGCAAAGATGTCCTCCACCAATGCTGCACATCAGAAGTCTTGGCGATATGGAAGTGAAAGTCCGGGCACATGTCACATACTTGTCGCCATGTGGTGCTATCACCAGGAACATCGTTCTTATTGCTACCACCGCCGCGTGGTGAGCCTTCTGTGTCGAGGTAAATCACATCACTACGTGTCCAGTGTGAACCTAGGGCGTCAAAGAAGAGTGTGCGGAGTCCTTTCATGGCGCCGACATCGTGACTGTGGTAGCCTCTCTTGGGGGGTGCAGGAGGAGCGCCGGAGGAACCATCATCGGTCGTGAGCTTGATCTGCGGGTTCAAGGGATTGTCGCTTGTAAGAGGTTCCGAGTTGATGGTTACCACACGTCGTAGGTTCTCTTCTGTGGTATTGACACATACGTATGCAATATCACCGGCTCGAATAAGAGATCGTTTGGCGTCAGATCTTCTAGATTTGGCGAGCGGTAGGAATAGATCGTATAGTTTTCGCATTGCTGCTTCCCAGTACTCATCTGCTTCTAGCTTAGCGGCAAGGAGACATGAATCCGCGTGTGCTCGTATACCACGGTACCCGGCGACCTGTGTGTTGATGCTGTAAATGTTTGAGTGCATGAATGAGACGAACTCGGCAAAGGAGTTGGGACTGATAGTTGGCAGTTCAATTTCTGATACTGTGTCGTCTGCGGCAATGATAGATGTGAAGATGTCAGAGTACCGTGACAACTTTGCTTTAGGCAGATACCAGGTTCGTTGGTTATTTGGCTCTGACTCTGGCCCGACGATGATCTTCATAGTGCCTGGGATGGATGAAACACTTTCCTTGGGTGTGTCGGCGGAACGGTAGACACGTGGACCTTGAGACACTGTCTCAGACCTTGTGTCGAACACTGGTACCATCAATGTGTTTCGAGGGTCTCTGTTCCTTTGCACTTTAGCGAGGGGTGAGGACGGAAGCATCGAATCGGCTTGTGCAAGTCTTCGCTGGCTAGTTGATTGTGATACGGGGCGCGGGATGCGAGAGTTCATGCGATATCTGTGAGATCGCGAGGGAGGGGATATATCTTGGGATATACTGCTGAACAAGTACGGATGACAGGTACAAACGGGCAGGTTGTCGCGTGTGTGCCCTTGGTGACTAGCGATAGTGAAAGAGACGTTAAGGAAGCTTTGTGGGGCTCAAGACAAGTGAGGTCGTACGTATGCGTTCTGGAAAAAGTATATGATGATGTTTGTTTGTGAAAGCATGAAGTTGTAGAGTAAGATGGTAATGCGTGTATGAGCCATCGAGAGAAGAGCTTGTAAGGTGTATGTCGGGTCAGGCAGCTGCCCAATGTAGATGGTATAGGCAGCGACGGTTTGGATCAAAGTGACAGCAGTAAATATTGACTGCATCACCAAATGAAGACATTGCGATGGAGTTCAAGCTCAATCATTGTTTGCGGATAACCCCGACTTAGTCACTTATACGCCTAGCCTCGTCGAAGAGCACCGTCTTTTTACACAAGTCTAGACAGAGCCTAACTACAACTCCTGGCTATCGCTGTTTAACACCGTAGTTTGCTTGAATACCGTCGTACTAAGCATGCCGTCATCCAGAGGTATCACCCATGCGCCCTACCCTCTGCTTCCAACGCCACATCCAGCGTACTGCTCTGCTCTGTACTCAATCCATCAACCTCGGCCCGCCCACCATAACGCTCTCTAGCACGCCACTTTTCGCCGAAAGTATAGAATACCCATGGCACCTAGATGATGGTGCACAAAGTCAACGTATGTCTCATATGCAAGTTGTCCAGGGACATTTCCTACCGGCGTGAATGCGAGGGCAATAAACGCAAGTAATGAGAACGACCAGCCCACATCAAGCTTTTGGTACATCTTATGCGAGAAAAGAGGCGCAAGACCACCGACAAGCGAACGCATGACAGAGCAGGCAGCCATGCCAGATGCAGAATGCAGCGGGTAGGCGTCAAGAATGTATGTACCTGTGAAGAACTAGACTGCAGATCAGCGACCGTGAACTCAGATTTGAGACTGGACTCAGAATGAAGCACTTCGGGGCGACATGAGACTTACGATAGCGCTCATAGCCCCTGCACCAAATATCGCTGTTCCAATTAACGGCGCGATCCAGTGCACCCCATGTTGCGCAGTCCAAGCATATATGAACAAACCGATGCTCACAAGCGGCCACCAGAATATCATCGGTAGCAACCGGTTCTCCGGTCGTGTGTCGCCTTTCAGTGCTCTTCGCTTGACAAGGCCATCGCTTATCGCAGCGCCCCCAAGCATACCAATGAGGTTGCCGACTGCAGTGCCCAGATAGGCGAGGCCTAGACTTTTCGGCGCCCACTTGTATGTTTCGACAAACGTGGTTGGGAGAGTCGTGTACAGGACATAGATGTAACCGTAACCGGTAGCAGTAAGGAGTGAGGTAAAGAAGATCGGACGTGACAAGAATAGCATGCGAAGCGGCATAAACATCGCAGTGCCAAAAGCTCCCAGCTTACCTGCTGCCGTACCCACATCAGGTCTTACTCGTAAGTTCTCATTCCCAGTCTCATTCCACAGTCGCACTGTTTTCCGCCGAAGTAGAACCGGCTCGTAGGTTTCCGACAAACAAAGCATACTAAGGACTGTACCTATCCCACCAAGGATAGCAGTGAGATAGAAGATCCATCGCCATCCTTTCGTAGCATTGAGGTAGCTGCCTGCTGTAGGACTAATTGCTGGACCAAGGTTATATGCCAGACCTATCAATGCCATGACGCCTCCGCGCTTCTCTTTCACCATGAGGTCTCCGAGGCTTGATGGTGCAAGAGCGAATACACTACTTCCGCCTACACCAGCAAAGAACCGGAAAACAGCCAAGACACCAAGTGAGTTTGCGCGCCCGCAGGCCAAAGTGCATATGGTGAAGAGCACGTTGCACAGGTGGTACAAAGGCAGTCGGCCGTACTGCTCGGAGAGGGGGCTAATGAGGAGTGGTCCAAAAGCGTAGCCTAGGACGTAGATACTCAGGACGAAGGCGGATAGGTAAGCGTCGGTGGATCTGAAGTCTTTCATGATCTCTGAAATCGCTGGGGCGACCACAGAAGACGTGAATGGCCTCCTACATGTCAGCGATTCATAACTGCGATGCATCTAGGGTGTGATACTCACGAGACAAAAGACATGAAGAATATACAGGCGATGTTGATAGTCTTCTTCCATGAGGCGAAGTTTCTGGGGTTTGCCGCATCGTCATTGCCATGCCAGTCGACTACATTTACCTGCCTCTCTTTCTCAGACGCGAGTGAGGTGTGTGGGCTCTCCATGGTACTGCAACGTAACATGTAAATTCTCGGTAGGACCTCGCTCTGATACAGGTTCAAAGCTAGCAATAGTGGTAGGGGGCGAGTAACAAAGAGTTTTGGATACAGTTGGTATAGACGTTAGAAAGCGATGAGTCTCGGAATGTAGCCTCAGTCTTTATGTGTCCAATATTCTGATGCCGTCTCCCATAAACATCCGATGATAGGGTTGCCTTGTAATTACGTCGCTCGAGGTAAATACGGCTTGACGAATTGAGTGCTGGAATGTGTCGGGCTGGCATCGGAAGATAGAAAGAAAGCGAACGGCTGCGACTCCGGTGCCATGAACATGTCAAATTTAGGGTGATACCGGCTCTCGTTCTTACCCACCTGCCCTTGCGGGCTTCCAATTCCACGCACTTAGCAACAGATGTGCTACAATACACTGCTGCCGGCTGCTTAGGTGAGCATAGGATTCGATGATTGCGAACCAAGTAAGTATAAACAATCCTGAAGTCTATGTGGTGCTGTCAACTGCCACAGGGTACTTCTCCAGGCTCTCGTACCATTGAAGCGTGCTTCCTATCATGAAAGCCCAACTACCCCAAAAGGTGCTAAGAGAAGCCTGATACTGCGCCCAACTCCTGCTATCATACCCAAAAGCCGGACACAACGTGAAGCCTATACCCCCTACGAGATTCCAGGCGCCGACCCACCAACCGAGTGTCCGGGGTGCCGGCTTCCACCACTTGGACTGTGTCTCGATCATGAAGAGGGCACCGGAAATGACGAAACCTAGACCGCCAAGGACTTGGGGAGTCCAATAGAAGATGATGGTAAGCGTCTGCGACATGCGATTGTAGATGCCCGGCAGCGCTGTCAGACCCGCGACCCAGAAGATTGTTGCACCGAGCAGCTGGAAGAAGGAAGCTATGAACCCGAGATTGTGGATGTAGTGGGTTCGTAGTTCTTCGTTTGACGGCCACCATATCCACAAACGCTCTTGGGGCGCCAAATCGGACTTTGATTGTGTAAATTGCCGGGTATCGACGGACATCTGTTTGTTGTGGTGGTGTGTGCAATGCGACTTTGACGGCCGCAGTGCCACGCGTTCTCCGCCCTGCTCTTCATGCGATAGAACCTGCTCCACTGCCCATCCGAAGCATCCCGATCTACCCTCATTCACAGCTTCTGCCACGAGCAGGAACGACCCCACTTCGAAAACAGTCACCCCGACAAAGGCGGTTATGCCCCCACCATACAATTCCTCATTCGCGAATTCAGAATCCGGTCGTACCAACGGCAGATATACGAAGAAGGCATTGAATATCCATATCACACTGCCTATCGTGAAGACAAAGGCAACATCGAATGACACGTCCCATATCGGAAAGTACGTGAACATGCGCCAGATGTTGCGTGCAACGCTACGAAGGGAGGTAGTTGGGCGTGGGGTATCGTGCTTTTTCGAAGCGGTAGCCTGTTTGGGTTCGATGTCTACTGCATGTCGTCCTTTGCGGTCATTCCGAGAAGTCCATTTGTACCGCACATCAGGACGCTGGTCGTGGCGGTAATGCGCTCGCGTAGGGTTGAGGAACGGTATCGGACCAGTGACGCGATCATGTTCGAGACGTAGGCCATCCCCGTGTCTCACGGGCTCACGAGCTGGGTGGAAGGTGTTGTTGCGTCGCGTTTTGCGCGTGTCTGGGCCATGGCGACTTGTCATATCAGCCTAGTCGTCTTCAGTTCGCATGAGCGTTGCTGTGTCGTTAGCATTGATCAAAGCTTTCTGTATCTCACGAGAAAACCGGCAGAAAGCGACTTTGAACCCATGTTCAGACGCGTAGATGCTGCCAGCCTGCGTCATAATCTCGGATAGATGTAGCGTTGCAGTTAGTCTGTTGATAGCCGACGCCGGCTGTGCTGAGTCAGCCAGTCCACCGCCTCGCGTGCTTGCTCTGGGATGACGCGCTACATACGAATCATCCGCATAGCTGCCGTAGCTGTATTACCTAGTTTCGGGTTCAATTTTTTTTTTTTTGATTTTTCTGTTTTGGCAAACATTTACTGGATTCTTCATAGCCTATACGTGGCTCGCACAGCTGCTTTGATTGTTGCGTCAATGGAGGAGGAGCGGCCCCAATATAGCAAGTGTCAAGGTCAGTAGTACAAGCTGACCAAGTTCCTTCAGTCAGCTGATACTCAATCAGAGCGATGCCAGCTCATCAGCCTGGACTCACATATCCCAGCTAAGGCAGCTTCACCTGAGTACATCTTTTCTTTCGCCTATAAGAAGCCCGTAAGTACGTAACATTATCCATCAGTCAGACCTGATGGTATACAGCGGCCTATACCTAAAACCTGGGAATGGATGGGAACTAAGAATGGTACTGGTCTTCTCGATCTCCCACGTGAGTTGAGGGACATAATTTACGGCTACATCTGCGACGATATGATCCACGACGGATATGGATGGCGCAAAGAAGACGAATGGGCCGAGGACCGCGATACAGATGACAGTGATCCCGACGACAGTGATACGGATGGCAGAGACACGGATGGCAGCGATACGGATGATAGCGATACGGATGGCAGCGATACTGATGACAACGACACGGATGACCAGGAGCCTATCGTATATCAGAACTGCAACATTATGAGGATATGCCGACAAGTGCACTGGGAATTTGCTGAAGTGCTCTACGCGCGGCCGCTACAACTTACTAGCATCCCACCGTTCATCAAACACCATTTCGTTGTTACGGGATCGCATATCCTTCCGTTATCAAGAACATACGGACATCTTGTCAAGAAGCTGGCATTTATCCATTGCATAGACCGTGAAGACTACTTAGGCTTGGAACCGCGAATAGGAGAATTTTTCGACGCTCAAGTTCTTTGGCTCGATATTATTACAGCAACAAGGAAACTGCTGAAGCTTTTCCCTACTCTACAGATCTTGCGTATTCTTGTCACCAACGAGCGAGTCGAGCCTTGGGATGACGTATTGCTGGCCATGCTCGGGATGCGCACGTATAGAAAAGAAGAGCCGGTCGAGATCGCAGAGAATGTAATCCAGGCAGTGCGCCAGAGCGACAATAGACCTATCAAGGTTCCGCAGCAGCTGGAATTGTTATATTTAGAAGACAACGGCATTGTAAGGGAGATGCCTTTGAGCAAGGCCTTGAGGAATACACAAGCAGCAGAGCTCCACAAGAAAGAGCTTAGAGAAAATCCTGAGACTGGGTTAAGATCAAGCTGAAGACGAAAAATGGTTGTGATCGCACTTAAAGAACTGAGGATACGAATGTTGAACATGGTTTTGATGTGAGATGCTAGTTTCAAAACCGAAGACCATATGCACACTCCAAGGCGCCGCAAGATCGTCGCTGAACGCCATCGCTGTGATAATCATACAAGTACAAACAACAACAGGACCAGCCTGGCCATTATGCCGCAAGCGACATCAGTTCACCTTTCCCTCTTTCTTCTCCTTCCTGCCCTTCTGCCTCTCATCAATCTTCAGCCCCCTAACCAGCTGCCTTCCCATCATCCTCGAGATCTCCTTGGCATAGTCCTTCATCCTCATGTTATTTTGCTCGTCTGCGCTCTTCCCTTCATACTGCTTCTCACTGTATGGCGGTGGCGCATCCGTATACCGCGCGTACTCTGCTTCGATGCGCTGAGCACTCGAGTTGGTTGAGAAGTTGGAATCAGAGCGGTGCGCCGAGTGGTCTGACGAGTGCGTTGAAGGCGATGGGAACGAATGGTAGGATGATGCTCGTGCTGCTGTGTTGTCTTCGGTGTCGGTTGTAGCAGGCCTTTGGTGTGCAGCAGCGGCAGCGGCTTTAGCAACTGATGATGCTGAGTCGTGGCGAGAGGACATTCTAGAGGAAGGGGTTTCGCGTTCGTTGACGCTGACTTCTGGGTAGTGATCCATGATTCGTGTTTCGGTGGTGACTCAAGGCCGACTCGTAGTGGTAGTTCAGGATCTAGAAACCAGAATATAGGATGTTTTGAGCAATGTAAACGTGTATAGTATGGAGTTTGACTGTTAGCGTCCTCAATGATGAGTATGCTTATTGGTGCGGCCGAATGATGCCATCAGGTCGATGATGCAGGTCAGGACCTTTAAACGGTTGCCTACTCACACAACGCACATGATGTACCTGACACAGACCCATAGCAATCCTGTAAGACATACTAAAGACGTCATTTCAGCGCCATCGCGCAGCCCAGCCACGCTTTGCCTGTCGCAGTCCAGGATAGGAAATGATGTGTGGCTCATCAGAAGAAGATCATGCCTTCCAGGCAAAATGCGGATACAACTCTGCTGACCTGACGGGCGGGTCGATATGCTCCGCGGATGCAGAAAGCCTTCATGAACCATACCATGACACGTGGAGATGAACGTTGTCGGGGAGACGGCGAGGGAGCGAAAAGCGAGGCGCAAGCGAAGCGAAGGATGTGTGGCGTTCAGCATGGATGGGGCCAATGATGTCATTCATCACGATCGGCCGTGCCGTGTCGCACAAGAAGACCTGAAAGCTGATGTAGATCACAAGAGGGGACAAATAATTGGCATACGAACGATTGGGTATCTTAGTCCTCAAAGCGGACAGTGCGTGCAACGTGACAGAGCGTGAAATGGGTGAACAGGACGAGAAGCAGGTGCTGAGCCCCCAACAAACCTCTCACACCCTAACCAGACCCCTGACAGCGTTCTTGAGCTTCCCCAGACCACGTGAACTCTTCTTGAAGTCCTTCTGTCGCTCTAACTCCATGTCCGTCGGCGCGTTAAAGTTACCGCTTATTCTTCGAATCTGTCCCTGCGAGTTGTGGTGTGCTGGCGACGGCGAATAGTAATGCTCAGCTGATGAGAATCTCCTTGGACGTCCCGTGTCATCATCAGAGTATGACGATCTCAGATATGCAGAAATGACAGCTTGTTGAGACAGTTGCTCCTCGTCGGATGATCGTTGCGCATATGGTGGAGTCAATGTCTGGGGTTGATGCGACTCTGCGCGCTTGCGGGAGGATGACATGGCTGCAGTACGTTGATTTGGGTCCTCGGGTATATCGCTCATGGAGTATCGTGCTGATCTAGAGTCAAAGAAGGATTTGTGGAGAGTGTAGAAATTGCTTACGACCATGTTGGGACCGCTCTCGCTGCTGTTGTCTTGTCTGTTTTTCCATGGTTGCACTTCGTTTCGCAAACCAATTCGTGTCGTATAAGAGTGGGCTGCTCTTCAATTTGGCACGAGAAGCTTGAGTAGATATCAAAGACGCAAATCGCAACGCTTGAATGTGATGGATCAAAGCAACCCCGAATTCTCGCAAGGGCCCTACCTGTTCATACTTATCAACATAGCCTTCAGGTACCTTCGGCCAATGCACGTGGTACCATGGTAATGCCAAAATCTAACGTCATTGACCCTGTCTCCCAATCAACTCTTCCATGCAGGAAACTACGAGACTCAAACTGCGGATCGGGGACAAGACGGGTAACCGGGCATTGTCTGCCTCGGGCGTCCCGCATGTTGCCAACTTGGCGGTAGTTGATGTCCAGTTAAGGTTGCCTTGCATGGCATAGTACTTTGTAGTGTTGGTGTCATCCGGAAAGTCGTATCCGCGGATGAAACGGACGCAGGACGATATGACTGGTGGGGTTGGACGCAGGGCAGCCTTAGCGATGTTGCAAGCTCTAGATACGAGGAGATCAGCGCAAGGCTGTGATGGACATGCGAGACGGAGGGTTGAACGAGTGAAGTGTTGGACACATGAATTGATGGGCTATCATTGCGATATCTGCACGAAGGGCTGGTTGCGACTGGTCAAGCGACCTTCTTCGAAGAAGTAGCTATTGCAGCAGCCAATGAGCGATTCGGCTACCATCAGGATGCATCTGTAGAAGACTAAACGAATCGCATAGCAGGATGTAGAGAGGTGCAAAAATCTCCAATGCGACCAGTATGTGGAAGAAGAAGAGACGGACTTTCGGGCACTTCACTTCGCTATAGAAGTAATATCCATGTAGGTCCGATTCGTCCGAATAGCACCTCAAGATCTCCATCACCTGATTTACAGCATTTCCTGCGAAGGTGCGATCTTCGAGATCAAGATCTTTCATTTCGACAAAGAAACATCTCAAACATCGGTTCCGCCCTGATTTGCAGGGGCTCATCTCCTCTTCCTCGCTTCGCACCCTCGTCACCCAGCCCAAAGTGGCAAAAAATCCTGCCAAACGGTCCAAACCCCTCGTCTCCCCTAACCCAACCTGCACAGCCAACGTTTCCCCGCGCTCTGCCCAGCACTGCTTTTCTGCGCGGCAAAAGATAATCCGCCCATCTGACCTTTCTTCTCGAACGAACAACTAGTATCCTAAACATAGTAACACACGTGTAGCCACCTCAAGATTTGCGAGGCTACGTTGGCGATTTGCTTAAGGCCGGCCGAGGCGCAGCAAGCCGTGCGGACGGTCTCGGATGCCTGACCGCAACGCGTCCCACAGTGGGCCTCCGAGATGATGATGAATGTGCGCTGACGCGGTGTTGCTCGACGGCTCAACTGCGACTCAGCCCATGTGGATATTCCAATAAATAGGAGAAGAATGGTACCACCTGGTGGTGGTTTCGACGAATTTTGTTATTACCGGCATTTCAAACATATATCGCATTGAGACTATTGGAAATCTTCAGCATAACATATAATCGCGCTACATCAAACGGTGTATTGCTTCTTCTCGCGTTCACAAACCAAGAAGGAAAGAGACATTTACTTGAAGTAGCAACTTTCAGGTTTTCCGTACGTAGCAGTAGCACCTCCACATTCCAGATCCTGCCATCCCGCACCCGGGTTTCTGGCTGAGCAACGAAAAAGCCCTCAACAAGCATCATCCCTAACCCATTCCAGGGGTCCACGCAACTCTTCCAAGGCATTCATAAGCTCTGGAACCACGCCGACTATCCACGAACCAGTATCGGCGAACCCACTGGGACCCTGACAACCAAAAGCCCACTTCGTTCCTTACAGCTGTAAACAAAGGCAAAGCGAGGCTTCCGATCCCGAGCACGTATAGTACATTAGCATACCCGCAGATCGTTTTTACAAAGATCTCGTATTCAGAGCGGTACACTACTACCACAAACTTTCGGCTCTACCCACGCTACCCTACTGTACAACCAAAGAACAAAGATCGACATACAACGGACCTGAAAATGGACGTCACTACTACTATCAACACACAATCGTCATCAGCGTCATCGTTACGAAGCTCATCGCCTACTACACCCATAACACCTTCCTCGCCTGCATCATCGGCAGGCGCATCATACTTCAACGCACCAAACTCGCCGCAGATCCCTTACCACATCATCGTCACGTTCGACGGTAAAGTGCGCGAGATGATGAGGATAGAAAGGCAGGTCGAGTATCCAGTCCAGGAACGCCGATCGCGGAGGCCGGCACCTAGGCCGAGGTACTACGCGAAGAATGCGGAGGAGCAAAGACCAGAGGCTAAGAGGGTTGACAGCGGGTTCAGCGGGATGTAAAAGGTCAAGGCTTGGTTTGGGAGGTCGGCGAAAATGGCGTTTACGATTTTGATGACTTTCTTCATGGGTACAACGGAAAAGGATCATACCACGGCTGTCGTCGTTGGCAGTCGGCGGGAACGCAAAAAGCTGGAGGCTACCTAGCTGGAATACCGTCAGTAATTGTAAACGTAATCAAGAACAATGGAGGTCTTACTGTGCTATCCAATGGATCCAATTCGAGAAGAATCCTCCTCACTCGTCAGCCTATTCTGCGATCATTCAGATTTTGGCTTCTTAGACGCAACTAAGACATCACGATGCCAATGGTGCGCATCTCTTGCGCTAAATGTGAAGAGGCGGCCGAAGTCAGAACCGTTGGCGCCGTTAGGCGGGCTCTTGAGTCAGTGTGCCGCCAGCCAGGAACATGTCGTGCAACCGCTGGACTCGTGTATCCTGGGTTGAGAGCGAAGGATCTGTCTGTTTCACTCATATCTTTGCTGGCTAGCATGATGATAGTGCTGACAAGGAGAGTTTGTAACGGGGTGAGACGAAGCGACTGAAGTTTCCGAAAGTAGGAGTACCGTCCTGAGCTGCTTATTTTGCCGAGTAATCTTATGTGTATCAACTCTTGTAGCAGACCACGTAGTGAAGGCGGTAAAAATTGCCGGCGTAGTTCCGGATGTCAAACAATATGGTCGATGAAGATACTGGGTGCACTGTTGTGAAGAGAGGTACAAGGTATATTGAATAGCTAGACTAGAGACGAACTACTATTGAGCTACGATGGCGTTCTATGCGCATATATACCTCCTCTCTTGGCGTTCTGGCCTGGAAGCGCCCGGAAGGGTCTGATATGCCCTGGAGGGGCGCCTGGCCTGACACCGGACGGACATGAGAATCTGGCTAATGTTGACACGAGCGAGGCATCTCGTGGGCGAATCGGTGTCGATGACGAAGTAAAGGTTCTTGGTGTCGATGACAAAATAAAGGTTCTTGGTGTCGATGACAAAATAAAGGTTCTTGGTGTCGACAACGAAGTAGGTTCACCCTTCATGTTGTCTTTTGTTACTGTTCGGGTTACCAGTCTGGCCGAGTACTCTATGTACACTTTTCGATTCGAACAACCCATCTCCTCCGACCTTGGCCTGCATCTATCATCCAGATCCAGATCTTGTCCGAGACACAATTACAACAGATGATGTGTATCCTGTCATCTTGACCGACAACCTCGTTCGTCAGCTGTCTCGATGTAGGACCAAAGGGGGGATCCGCTCCGCGACGACTGCGCGATAGAAGGACTCGAAGTCTCTTCAGCTCCTCAGCCAAGGGTGTCATGCCCTCGTCTCTGAGGCGGAGAGCCGCCCAGTTTATCGAAACGAACAAAAGCAACTCATCGTAATCGGAGCGTGGTTCGCCGTCCACGGTGATGAAGTCTTGAAGGGCAAGACTTTCTGCGAGGTCATTCGGCGACGCGACGGATCCGATCTTTGGCCATGTGATGAAGTGGAAGGGAAGCTCTTCCTGCTGAAGAAGTTCATAACGAAGGTTACTTGGATCCCGTGGCTGGTAGTGTCTCTTGGTAAGCGCATCTCTCCCAAGCGGTTTCTCTGACCGCTTATGAGAGGCCTCCTTCGTGTCCTTGTCGTCGAACGTCCGATCCCTGATGGTGCGCACAAGAGTGGGAAGTTGGACATGACAGTTTTGATCAAAGAGCCATCTCTGCTCCGCCATAGGAAGATCAGCGTAGAGATAATACCACATCCATGTTGTAATAAAGGTTGGCGACGGCTCGTCTTGACGGCATACGCTGGGCATGTTCGTCAACAGAGGAGAAGCCAAAAGACACTGCATGCTCTCTTGCATCCAGGCAACCTCGCTGTCTACCACCGCTTCGAAGAGCTTGTACAACTGTGACAAACCGCGAAGGTCAAAGTCTTGTCCGTCATGTTGCCCGAACAGTGTCACTGTTGAATCTGGGCTCTTTGCCGGGCGATTTACCCTGATGAGTGCACGCTGGCTGATATTACTTGTATTTGGCATCTGAAACAATGGTCAGATTCTTATCTAGGAAGTCTTATCGGCTTGGTTGCGTAAACTTACACCCAAATACATGAACAACTGGTCCTTAGTTAGGGACCACGATGCTCCAGGCCAGAGGACACATGCAATGAGCTTTGTAGCATGATCACGTTTGGTGGCGGAGAAGGCGTCTTGCATCAGCCACATAAACGCTACCTGGAGGTATGGAGTAACGATCTCCTGTTTCCGGAGTTCTTCGAAGTAGCTCAAGTATTGGGCTCGACCGAGCGCGAAAAGCTTGTCCCCAAGGGTCATGGCATAAACCGGGTCACTGCCAGATGTGCTTGACGTACTTTGGTTTCCAGGAAGAGGAAGCGAGTAACTTGTTCCGTTAGAAGTTGCCATGATTACGTCGAGTGAGGCCGGCCAGGGTGTGCGGAGTTTCCTGATGATCCGGGGATGAACAGTTGGGAGTTATGGGAAGGGAGAGGGCGATGAGAAGAGCTGTCAGTCGATAGTTGGGAGTGGATGCTGTCAAGTCTGCTATGAGCGAGCGATGGAGTGTAGAAATCTGAAAGGCGCTGTGAACGAGATAGTTCTTTGCCGGATGATGAGGTTGAGTGGAGATGGCTTGGTAGTCGAGGAGGTTGAGATAGCTTGGTAGTCGTGTTGGTCTGCGAGCGCGGAGGATACCGCTGTGGATTTTGATGGCCGCTCACTCGTATCGAGTAGCAGAGACACGTATGATGTCAGTGACTGTCAACGTTCGTGTAGTCGTGGTCGATGTTATCGAACAACCTCAGTTCTGTGCATAGAATTGGGTCGATTGAAGAACATTAGTAAGATAAGCCAGTATACAGGTTGGTTTGTGAGTAGTAAGAGATAAGAAGGTTGATTGGAGAGGAAAGAAGAAGTAGTCGCTGGGGAGGAGAGAAGAAGTAGTCGCTGGGGGTAAGGGCTTCCGTCGAAGCGCATGAACCACCCGGGCGCCGTTATGTCAGCAGCAGCGAGGGGAGCTATGAACAGTGGGTTGAACACGAATAGTGATGCAGGTGAGGGGCTCTAAAGTCTCTGGTATATGCAGGAAGAGTATCCAGAGTGATCCATGCTGGTCCACATAGATATAAAGGTTTGGCCAGGCCAACAACTTGACCCAACATAGCGATCAACCTTGCAGTCTCAGTGGCATACCACCCAAAAAATCCATAAACATACGGGAAGTTCTGTAGGGTCTTTCAAGAATGTGGGGTTTCAAGGCTCCCTTGGTGGTTTTCATAACCTCAGAAATGTCTCACGGATCCCAGCATTTTCACCATACCATCATCACTTAAGATGGCACGGTCTTCTTTTCATGCCATAATCACCATAGCATCGCTCTTGATATCTTGGGAGTGGCTGTTTCCTAGAATCATATATTCATTGCGACTGGTCTGTTACTCGAAACGATACGAGACCAGCCAGGGACGACCACGCAGCAGCAGCCCTGAAAACATATCCAGACGCATGACTAGCTTGTCCAGAGAAACGTCCTGTTGACGAAATGAAACAAGGATGCAAGTCTTGGAGTTGCGCCCATATAACCAAGCGCCAGCTTTTCACCTAAGCTGAAGTCAAAGCAGCTTACCTAAATCTATGTACATCCCTCGTTTCTGACAGCCTCCAGTAGTTGTCAACTTAAAAATCATTACCACGAACGTCAGAGCCTTTAGAGTACGGAGAGCGCTAATCAAGCATCGTGCCGAGTAGATACATACGTCACTATCATTTCAGCAACGGACTTTGGTAATCTGGACGTGCTCCGTGCTTGCTCTGTGGTCAAGTGTACTTGGGTCGCGGATCCTAACCGTCCCAAACAAACGAATATCCAATCGTCGATTCGGCATGTGCAACCACTTGCCTACATGGGCTGCGAATCTTAAGTGGGTGTTTACCTCAGTCGACCGTCATGGGGTTCCAGCGGAAGCGAAGTAGGTATCCCGTCCTTCCTGTTGGGCGGCCACTGTACCGAGATTTCCTCCTCAAGATGCGACTCGAGGCCATGGATGCTAGACTAACATATATTCATTTGGTAGACACGAGGCTATAACCGAGCCCTGCGCAGGAGCCTAGAACACGGGAAGCGGCAAGGGATAGCCCGGGTCTTAGGCAGCCAAGAATACTTTTCATTCGTGCTAGTAGTACGATACCTGTTGCTACTGGTAAACGACCATTCCTCAATGCATTCGAAGTATCTCGTTTCCGAAGTCAGTGGCCATGTACAATTTCCCATTCATCGTAGAATGATCTGGAGCTATATACGTTGCTGATTAAGCGTATGTCACACCTCGCCATCCATCCCATCTCACTCTCCAAAAAAGCAAACTTACCATCAAGAAGATTTACACCTCCAACGCCCAACAACAAGAACGAGGGTATGTGCAAACGCATCGCTGAATCGTAAAAAAAGCATCAGTCGGAACCATCAAAAGTTTCCATCCATTCGTCCTTTCCATCTTTCCGGCATCCCCCATCCAGCTCATTCACATAGTCCCATCGTTCAACATGGTTGAAGGTAGTTCGAAGGCACAAGACCAGGTCGACCAGTGTTACCCACAGGTTCAGCCTCCCACCATCCATCATCCTGCAACCTAAGCACAGCAAGAATATCTCCCTTTTGGAAACCTAGTTCCTCTGGGATCTGTGCCGCATAGGAATACATCGCGCGTGCTGTTACAATCTGTTAATAAAATGCCCTCTTCCTTCCTGTGATGACAAAGTTGGAAGTAAAACTTACAGTAATTCAAAATCAATCTCCCCTGACTGTTATAATTCTTCGGCTCAGCCAAACTCTTACTGCGCGCCCTGCTCTCGGCTCTCACACTTCCAATCACACTTCCCGCACTCCCACCACTGGCTCCAAATCCAAACTCACTTCCACCGCCCATGTAGGAAGATTGCGGTCGCGCTGTACTAGCAGTACCGGGCCTCACTGAAGACCCAGAGGTCGTAGGGCGCGCCGAGGTAGCAGTTCCAGGACGACCACGCACACTGCCTCCGTATTGACTGCCGCCGTAGACACTACCATCGCCGCGTACGCTACCTGCAGTCGACAAAGCGAGGTCCATGCCAGCGCCACTGTGAGAACTGGGTGGACGATCTGAAGCAGCGGAGTTGCGGAAAGCCGGGTTCGGACTTGCGGCTCTGGAAGCCGGACCAGGTGCCGCGCGAGACTGGGGTCGGGATTGTGATTGTGCGTAGGCTGGTTGAGGGGGCTGCTGTGGGGGAAGAGGTGATGCAGTTCGCGGTGCTGGGGACGGTGCGCCGCGGGCTGGTTGTTGGAACGCGTTACGTCCTACCGGTGTGCCGTAAGCTTGAGCGGCGGCGGTAGTTGTTTGTGCTCTGGGCCTGCTGCCGGCACTCGATGCGGCATATGGATTGGGTGATGCGGTGCGGCTGAATGAAGTTGCGGGAGAGGCTTGCTGTTGTCCCCTTTGCTGTTGCTGCTGCTGCTGGAGCCTCGATGCTGGTCGTGGGGCTTGTTGTTGCGGCGGTTGCTGGGGCTGCTGTTGTGCTCGTGGTGCTGGTTGAGCTACAGGCTGTTGGCGTGGTGCAGGTTGTGTTGCTTGTGGTTGCGCCCTTGGTGCTGGTTGCGCAGCTGGTGGTTGCTGTCGTTGCGCAGGCTGGTATGTAGAAGGCGAATTGGGCTGTGAACGGTATGAGTTTTGAGGCGCCTGTTGTGTGGTATTGATTGTGGGCCGGGGGCTGATAGCACGTGGAGGTTGTGCGGGAGAGGCAGTCCGTGGTGGTTCTTGCTTTGTGGGACTGCGGCTAGAGGATCGAGACGCCTGACCAGTGTTGAACATGTTCACTTTCTGGTTGACATACATCTGGGTGGTCTTTTGCATTGCACGCGAAGTATGTGCTGGCTTAGGAGCTCCCAAGCGCGACATAGCTGGCTGCTCTGGTGGTTGCTGTGGTGGTTGTTGCGGTTGCTGTCTCGGTTGCTCCCGTGGCTGCTCTCGTGGCTGCTCTCGTGGTTGCTCTCGTGGTTGCTCTCGTGGTTGCTCTCGTGGTTGCTCTCGTGGTGGCTGATCGTATTGTGGAGGAGGTGTGCCTCGCTTTGCAGCATTCAGGTCTGCTACGTTAGAAAGGGGAGTTGGCTTGCCGCCTGCCAGCCTCGAGCTGATACCAGGCGTGCCCGGAGGAGCAGGCGTTGCAAGACCCATGTAACGATCTGCTGTCTGGCGGGAACCGGCCTGTTTGCGATCATCTGTCTGACGAACAGACGTCTGTTTAGTGACACCCCTCAATTCCTCCAGGGCCTGCGCAATCGGGTCAAGCTCCTCCCCTGGCTCTGGTTCCTGCTCTTGTTGCTTCTTCTTGTCTGGCGTGGCTACGTCGAAAACATTGTTACCGACGTTGAGCTGGAAGGTGGCTCGAGGATCAGCTGGTTCTGGACTGGGCGAGGGCGCACGACTTTGAATAGCCCGAGTAACAGGTGCTCTACTGGCAAAGCTCTTGGTGGGGCTGGTATTCTCCTCCGTGTTTTTGCGCGGGGACGGTGCCCATGTGTTGCGATTGCGATTGGCAGGCATAAGAGCTGCCGGAGTCTCGACCTCGTGTTTGCTCTTTCTCCGCGCGAATGGACTGCTGTTGAAAAAGCCTCTCTTCTTTGCAAACGATTGCTCTTCAGGCCCAGGCGGGCTAGTTTCACGGACCGGAGACTGTGCCATTGGCTTACCAGGGGAAGCGGAACCACTTGGTGCCTCAATGCTAGAGAACGACGTAGGGTTTGAATATTCACTTTGCGAATCCTCCCTGCTGGCAGGTCGAACGGGGCTTGGGATTGAGCTGCGATCAGATGGTGCATCGATACGGCAGAATTGTGTCATCCCATCAGCAGGATAGTCGTTGTGTGGGACCTGGTTTTGTTGATACTGTTGGCGAGCTTGTTGCTGTGCTTGAACCAACCGGGGATCTGGCTGCACTGCGCGTGTGATTTGCGGTGATGGAGGTGCTTGTTGTGGCTCTGGCTGTCTTGGTGGCTCCACGTGCTGTCGCAGAGGTTCGATATGGTGTTGTTGTCTTAGTGGTTCGGTGTGCTGTCTCAGAGGCTCAATGCGCTCTTGCTGTCTTGGGGGATCTGTATGTTGCCTCAACGGCTGCACCTGCTGTCTTGGCTGCTCTGCACGTTGTCTCAGTGGCTCGACTTGCTGGTATCGCGGATCCACTTGATGTATAGATTCAGCATGTCGGGAATCAGCACGCGGTCGGGACTGAGCACGCTGTCGGGTAGATTCTACGGATTGACGACGAGACTCCATGCGCGGTCGAGGAGATTCATGACGCTGCCGGGGAGAATCCATACGCTGCTGCGGTTCGTCCATCAGTGGTGGCGGAGGTTCAATCGGCTGTCTGAACGAATCTACAGACTGTCTGAACGAATCTTTAGACTGTCGGAATGATTCTACAGATTGCCGTGGCATATCTATCGACTGCCTGGGCGACTGTCGGGCGTTGTCGAGAGAGGGCTGTGGTAGCATGATGTCGTCGGGAGCTATTGGGCGTGTCGACTGTGGAAGGCCCAGCTCTCGTACTAGCGGATTGTTCGGATCATTGTGCGAAGAGAATGTGGAAGGCGCTGGTGAGGAAGCGCGGTAGGCTGGATTTAGGGTTCTAGCGAACTGGGCGACTGAGTAGTTCTCGTCCTCCTCGGAAGCTATCGATGAGGTTTCGGCATCTCCCCTGCAGAAGTTGATGAACTTGGGAGGATCAGGAATCTCCTGGCCTGTGCCCGACTCCTTGATGAAGCCGAAGATGTCCTTTTCTACGTCACAGTCTTCGAGTGAGAGGCGCATCTTCTCGCATGAGGCATCGTCACTGACGCATACTGTGGAGGCAATGTTGGCAAAGTTCCAGAGACTGCTCTTCGTGTAGTCGATGCGCTCCTCTTCGAGGTCCTGGAACTTGTCACAGGCGGCTTTCCAGTCCCGGTTCCACCTGCCCGTGGTCTCTTCGAGGACCTTGACTGCGGCCTCGTATTCACTGCTCGTGGTCGCTAGGTTGATCTGTGTCTTCTCCAGCTTTGCCTTGTTCTTTCGCTCTTCATGTCCCATGACCATGTGTGCCTGCGCTAGGAAACCCTTGATCTTGAGACAGTCTTGCTCGTATCGGTCGCGTGCCTTGTTGACCGTCGATGTCTGCTGCATCTTCAGCTTGAGCAGCTTCTCGATGCCATTCTGAACAATCTTCCTCCGCTCCTTCATTCCTCCGGCGAAAGCGGCTAGCGGCTCTTCCAGCTCCGTCTTCATCTGCTGTGATATGCTCTGATGTGCCTTGCCCATGGACTCGACCTCGGCTCGGATGACATCGCACGACAGTCGTAGAGTGCCCGTTTCGCAGGATCCTAGGGGCTTGCGGGAGAGATTGAGGAGTTTCCGCGAGTATTCTTCTTCGATTGCGGCTCGGGCTGCATAGAAGTTCTTGAGTTCGTCGTTGGTGACTTTGGCCGCATGCATGCGGTCGAGCATAGGACCGACGCCCGCGTCATCTTTGCCCCAGAAGTTGTTGGCGACTGCATTGTCAGCATGGTCAGTTTCGAGGTGCTATCTATTTCACATACACGATAGGGAGACCGAAGGCGGCTCCGTCGCCGCTGCACCGCCCATGGCGCCTTGTGTTTACTGCTTCAGCGACAGGGAATTGAGAGAGCTAGCAAAATGGGCGAGAAAGCGAATGCTCGCATGTGTTTTGGGGGAAGAATATGGGGTATCTGATATGCAGTCGAGAAGACTGAGCCAGGTGTTGACAGTGGACCAGGGTGCGCTGGCGGTGTACCAGTGGACACCTGTGTTGACGGCCAGCAACATCACCATAGCGACGCGAGCGCCGAGGGGTAGCGCTAACCGCAGGCTATGACGAACCGCCGCCTATGAACTACCACCCCTATTGCGACGTGTTATTGGAGAAGATTGGTTTCTTTTGCCCTGCGTTCCTGATGCGTTCCCTGATGCGGTCCAGGAGGGCTACTACATTGCCATAGCCATCGTCATAATGCAAAGAAGCAAGCCCAACGCAGGGACTTGTTCAGCAAAGGACGTATCTGGGCATCAGCTCTGTCGGAGATATTGGACCTGTGCAAGAGACAGACAGCGCCGTGTGTATGCGGGTGCTGAATGCTGAATGCATGACCCCCGGCCAGTCTCTGTCGTCCATGCCGTCGTGGGTTGAGGTCGCGCAGTTGTGCCCAGGTAGTTAGCTGCGAAAGAACGGATTAGATTACATCATCAAGGAGCGACCTGGACTGGCTCTCAGTCGTACAACAGCAATTCATCAGACACGAGATGACTGGAAGGTCCCGGGAGACGTCTGTGACGGGAATTGGATCGAAGAGAAAACAGTCATGAGCATTGAGGTGGAGAGTGGGGTATATAGCAAGAGGGCGCCTCATCGTGTATTTCCATGTCGCAGTGTCTAGCAGCGCAACATTGATATTACGGAGATTGGAACACGGCATCTGAGAAGAGAATGCATCATCTACACTGCTTCGAACTTGGAATCAACCAACCTCTGTGTGCGCGGTCTTGGTGACTGCGCAGAGTGTCATGTCCAACGTGGCATGTCGCTCTACCACGGGCGCTAGTGCCAAGACCTCGCTCTTCCTGCCTGCATGGCCGACTGAACGTCTGGTTATCACACCCGTGCCCAAAACCCCATCACCACTCCAATCACCCCCCTTCACCCCCACCCGCCACGCGCTACTCATGGAAAGACTCTTTCGATGAGCCAGCAACACCCCTGGGGCGCCCCGAGACCAAACCAAAGCACACGCCTCACGCCCATATCTACGGCAATTGTCCACGAGCAGCGCATCACCAACACGCCCTCACCCAGCAACTCGCGGCCCGCCCAGTCGCCCGCCACAGCAAACTTCCCCTCGCTGCCGCCCGCGTCTTCATCGCGCCTCGTCCGCAGCCGCAAGTCGTCGGCCGCCTCGTCGACGTCGTCGCCCTTCTCGCCCCAAGTAGGACAGCAGCTCCCCGCCAGCCAGCTGCTGTCCTCGAGAGGGTCCAGGACCATAGCGCCCCAAGCTGCCTCGCACTTGGCTTCCTCCGCCGCAGCCGCTACCAACGGCCCAGGTGCACAGTCAAGTAGCGGCGGAGGAGCCTCCAAGCTTGTCCGCGCCTCGCCTTCACTCTCCACCTCGAGCACCACGGGCTCTCCCAGCACAGCCACCAACCCCTCTGGCCCCTCGTCCCAGAATCTCTCTCGCATTGTCATCGCCCAGATATTTCTGCTGCTCAGTCAGTTTGGCCCTGTAAAGGACGACAAAGACCGCGTCAAGTGGGACACGCAAACCGAGCAGATCAGGAAGGTTCGTCTGACCCCGTTTGCGCGCTTGCCCTGCACTCCCTTGCTTGCGCCCCGTCCCTTCCCCATTTACTGACGCGCCCAGCTGGTCGACTCAAACGGCATGGAGGTCTTTTCAAAATACTTCCGCCGCGTGCTGCAGAACAATGCAGCCACCATCTTCGGCACCGGCGCCCGCAACGCCGACAGCAACGGCAGCTACCAGATCCTCCTCACCGAGGTGCACAAAATACGGAAGGAGCCCGAGCAGGCAGACAAGATTGCAGAGTCAATAAGCTCCAGCGAGGGCGACTTGTTCCGCGACTTCGACCTGCAGGCCTTCATATCCCACTTCAAGCTCGACTCGGTCGCGAAGACGATGCTAGCCCTCGCCTGCAGGAAGACAGATCTCCGGACTAAAGGTGGGCATCTCAGCCCCAATTGGCTCCCCCACTGACTTGACGCTAACTCTCACCAGCCGATGCTGTACTGTCCACTGTAGGCGATGACCTGCTAATGGCCGTCGCGCAACCCACCCAGCCAGAGGACATGAGCCACGAATACCTCGCCGCCCTCGTCGAACGCTTACTGCAAGATCCACCACAAGGCTGGGACGAAGAGAAAAAGATGAGCCTAGCGTACGCCGTTCAGATGCGATACCAGCAGACACACCAACAGATCCCCGGCATCGTCGAATCGAAGCTGATACTCGTCGAGCTCACAGATGGCTCACGGAATCCTCTGGTCAAGCTGGTCAAACAGGCGGGTCCACAAGGCACAGCTACGGTGGAGGCATGCAAAGAGGTGCTCGCTTCTGCCGAGACGCGCGACATCAGCTACCAGCAAGTTGCCGCAGTGCTCCTCTATCTCGCGCTCTCTACTGGATACAACGCGAAGAACTTTGTTGCCGCACTACGCGAACACCGGACCGGGCAGCGGATAGACTGGCAGGATGTCGTGTTGGCTTTTGACCGGGACCACCTACGCATCGAGAAGCACCAGTTCCTAGCTATATACAACGCGTTGCTCCCTGTTGCCCAAGACACGGAGAAGTTCGACATACAAGCACTATGGGGAGGGCAATGGCAGCACGACTTGACACAGTTATACTTCGTAGTCGCTTTCCTGTCCTCTACACGACAAGAGCTGGACGTGACACAGATCCCTAGGTTACGCACCTCTTACTCGTTGAAGACGTTCGAGAACGCGTCCGATGACGCCAAATCCTTCGCCGAGGAAGCAACCAAACACCCCTTTGTCTCGCTCGACGCGACAGCCGCGCTGTTCAACATGATCTTCCAGACATCCGAGACCTATCACACGGCCCAGCTGATGGGCATACCCGATTTGGTGATCAATCCACACACGGCGGAGTTCCTCGTAGCGGCAGCGGCAGTCCCAAAGCCTTGGGGTGCCTTGCAGGAACAGGCATTGAAACAATTATTTGATCCGTACTTCCTCAAGAAGCTGCCCATCTACAACTTCGTCCTCTACGGCCTTTGGAAACAGGATTCCCAATGGCTTACAGATCGATTTGTCGATGCCTACAACGCCGACTCAATGACCCTCAGTCTGGTACTCGAGCACGCGGAGACGAACAACTGGTTAGAGCAACTGATTCGCAGTAATACTGACATCAGCTTGGATTTGGCTGCACAAGCGCACGCGCGCGGCAAGTTCGAGCTTGGTACCTGGCTTGAGCAGACATTCGAGCAGGCCGGGCCGCTATTCCGTCGCATCCTGACTAACTTTCTGAGTGCGCGGGCTGCAGAAGAAATGCAACGAGCACGAGACGACCATCAACCTCTTAACCTACCGCTTGCTGTCAAGACAGTATACCCACTGCTCTGGTTCCTTGCACAGTGCGGTCTCCCTGAGCCGGAACTGCTGCCCTTACAGCGGAACTGCATACAGGCATACCCGAGGTTGATCAACTACGGCGAAGGCGTGGATGACATTATCGACGCCAACGGCCAGAACGGAAACTCGCTTCCGGAAGAGGCAGATAAGAAGATGCAAGAGCATTTCAAGAACATGTACAGCGGTGACAGTGATGTAAGAGACATCATCTCAGCACTCAAGAAGTACAAAGAGTCGCGTGATCCCGCGGACCAGGATTTGTTCGCATGCATGATCCACGGCCTTTTCGATGAGTACAACTGCTTCGGGGAATATCCTCTAGAAGCCTTGGCCACGACTGCTGTGCTTTTCGGAGGTATCATCAACTTCAACCTCTTGTCCCGAATTGCACTTCAGGTTGCGCTGGCTATGGTTCTAGAAGCTGTTCAGGAATATCGACCCGAGGACAGTATGTACAAGTTCGGCCTCCAAGCTCTCATACACTTCTCGAACCGACTGCACGAGTGGCCCAACTACTGCGATCAGCTCCTCATTGTCCCTGGGCTCCAAGGAACTGAGATTTTTGCTAAGGCTGAAGAAGTTGTAGGTCAGCAAGTCGGCGAAGTTAACGGCGATGGTCACAACGGTGTGGGACTGACAAACGGTAACGGTGTCGATGATGTTCTCCACCAGGAGCCGGCCATACCCAAGTTCAGCTGCCTCTACGTCGATCCCCCACTCCGCCCAGAGCTGTACGAGGACCCCGACGAAGACGTTCAAGACAAAGTTCTGTTCGTATTGAACAACGTCTCCGAGCGCAACTTGCGCGACAAGATCAGCGATCTCACCGAAGCCGTCGAAGAGAGGCATCACCAGTGGTTCGCAAACTATCTTGTCGAGGAGCGCGCCAAAATGCAGCCTAATTTCCAGCAACTCTACCTCGACATGCTCGACCTGTTCAACGATAAGACACTTTGGGCTGAGGTGCTCCGTGAGACGTACGCGAGCGTCATCCGTATGCTGAATACTGACTCCACGCTGGGTTCTACGGAGCGCGGCCATCTTAAGAATCTGGGTTCTTGGCTTGGTTCATTGACTATTGCCCGAGACCAGCCGATCAAATTCCGCAACATCTCATTCAAGGACTTGTTGCATGAGGGTTACGATACTGATCGCCTTCTTCTTGTCATTCCTTTCACCTGCAAGGTGCTTGTACAAGCTGCCAAGTCTTCCATCTTCAGGCCTCCCAATCCTTGGATCATGGAGATGCTGGGAGTCCTTATGGAACTTTACCACTTTGCAGACCTAAAGTTGAACCAGAAATTCGAAATCGAAGTTCTCTGCAAAGGCCTAGAGCTTGACCACAAGGAAATTGAGCCCACAAACAGTATTCGAGGACGACCCCCAACGGATGAAGAGTTCCTTGGATCCATGGTTCCTGAAGGATTAGAAGCATTCAGTGATCTCTCGATTATGGGCCTGAACCGTGGCGCCCGAGGTCCGAACGAACGATTCTCGTCAGCAGCAATCACGGCAGCTCTGCCCGATTTCACCAACCAGCTCCAGTACCCGCCCTCTGGAAACAGCGCGGTCCCTCCAGCGGCATTGAAGAAGATCTTCCTTACTGCTGTCAACCAAGCCATCCAGGAGATCATCGCTCCGGTAGTAGAGCGCTCTGTCACTATTGCCGCCATCTCAACATCGCAGTTGATCAACAAGGACTTTGCTATGGAACCCGACGAGGAGAAGCTTCGCAATGCAGCACACACTGTTGTCAAGGCTCTTTCTGGTGCCTTGGCCCTTGTTACTTGCAAGGAGCCATTACGCATGAGTATTCAAAACCACATCCGTGTAACAGCTAGAGACCTTCCCGACCAAGCGCTGCCAGAGGGCCATATCATCATGTTCGTGAACGACAATCTTGACCTCGTCTGCAATACGGTTGAGCAGGCCGCTGAAATGTCGTCTCTTGCGGAGATTGACATGCAGATCGAGGAAGCAGTCCGCATTCGCCGAATGTTCCGCAGCTCTCGTCCGAATGAGCCATTCAAGGATGCAAACATCAGCCCATGGGCATTCTATATCCCTGAACCATACAAGCAGATGCCTGGTGGTCTGAATCGCGAGCAGCTGGCCATCTACGAAGATTTCGGTAGACAGTCACGAGGTGCTCCGCACACGAATAACACGTCCCAAGACGGTGGACGTCAGCTTCCAGACGTCCTCCAAGACCAGTTCGCAGCGGTACCGAACCTCCCAGCTCCAGGTGCTGCACCAGCAGAGCCACGCCAACCAGCACAGCAAGCCCGGCTACAGAGTCTTCAAGCCCCTCATGCACCTTTGACACAACAACAACCAAACGGCTACATGGAAGCTCCAGGCTTGGAGCGTGGCCAGCGTGGTGTTGAGGATCTTTTGCTCGAACTGACTCGCGTTATCAAGGAGGCGCCAGAGGAACGTATCAGCGAACTTCAGCCTGGTAGCAGCAATGTTCACCAGGTTTTCGACCAGCTCATCACAAGTGTTGAGTACGCGGGTCCTAACAAGGAGACCTGGGCTTTCCGCATCGCAGGTCAAGTCACTAACCATCTCTTTTCCGACTCATTGAGCCGCTTGGAGGTCGAGGTGATGGCGCATCTACTAAGTCATCTCTGCCAATTGTCTGTCCAGACTTCGCGGCAGGTACTTATGTGGTTGGCGACTCTACACGATGACGACAGGATTTTCAAGTCCACAGTCATGGTCGCTTTGATGGAAGTTAGCCTGATGGATATGCACCGCCTGAACACGACTATCGCTAAGGCCATTCAAGAACGACGTGTTGCCGCAGTGGAGATGCTGTCTAGCTTGATGGAGGAGCTCCTACTTAACGAACATCCAAGTGCGTTCCGTGCCGACTTCGCCATGTCCATCGATGCTCTTACCACATGGCTAGCAGAGGACCCATCCTTCGAGCTTGGGAAGCGTGTGCTCGGCAACCTTCAGGTACCATCCAACGAGCCGATGCTTACGCCACCAGGATCCGGACACAAGGATCAACTTGAATATGTCTTCGATGAGTGGGTGCATCTCCAAATGGAAAGCATGCCAAAGAAGACAGTTGGCGCATTCATCTACCAGCTCCACCAGCAGAAGGTGATGGAAACTCAGGAATCATCTGTTGCATTCATTCGCACCTGCATCGACTCTTCAGTAGCCGCATACGAACAGGAACATTCCGCACCGTTTGGTAACGGTAATGAAGACATTGCGACCGTCAAGATCGATGCACTTGGCCGACTAGTGGTGGACCTTGTCGTTTACCAAGGCGAGCAAGACGGAGCTGTCAAGGAAAGCAAGGCTAGGTATCTGGATCAGATACTCGTCGTTGTCGTGCTCGTTCTCTGCAACCATCACAGCACACGAGGCGATGCCTTCAACCAGAAGGTCTTCTTCAGGTTGTTCTCTGCCATCCTTTTCCACCTGAACGACGCGGTAAAGGAAGAGGCTCTAGCTGACCAGAAGGCTGACGCCTTCCTTGCTGTAGCCAGGGCTTTGTTGGTTCTCCAACCCTCGCACCTCCAGCGATTTACATTCTCGTGGCTGGCACTAGTTGCTCACCGTATCTTCGTACCTGCTATGCTAGAAGAGGGCCAAGGAGACAAGCGATGGGACGTCTACGCTCAGCTTATCGAGACGCTCTTGATTTTTACGGGCAAGCTCATCAAGCCTACAGGAGAGACGGTCATGGCTGAACAGTTCTACCGCGGTGTCCTGCGAGTTCTGCTAGTGATACACCACGACTTCCCTGAGTTCCTGGTCGAGAACCACTTCCGGTTCTGCAACAGTATTCCCATGCACTGCACACAACTCCGCAATCTCATTGTCAGCGCCTACCCTTCCACCATCCTCGAAATGCCAGACCCGTTCACAGCTGGACTTAAAGCCGATCGACTAGAGCATGACCTTCAAGCACCGGTCATCCGTGCCGACATCGCGCAGGTGCTTTCAGATGCAGGTATCAAGGATGCTATAGACAACCTCCTAAAGGACTCAGAGTTGAAGAACAAGGACGTTGACAAGGTGTGCCAAGCAATCTACTACGCAGAGGCTCAATCAGCAGCGTTTGAGCTCGTCTCCACGACAGCGAACCCAACGTTGATACATGCAATTACTCTGTACATTGGCATCGCGACTCTAGGGACCGGTCCCGCTAGCGTTCCGATCTTTGATGCAGAGAGCCCAGCTACCAAGGTCATCGAGAGGCTTGTCAAAGACTTCCACCCGGAGGCCAGGTTCCACTTCATCAGCGCCATCGCGAACCAGCTCCGCTTCCCGAACACGCATACTCATTTCTACAGCTACACGCTGCTCCACCTCTTCGGACCCCCTAACGACGATTCGCTCGCATTGGAGATCCAAGAGACCATTACCCGCGTGTTATTAGAGCGCCTGCTAGTCCACCGCCCACATCCCTGGGGACTCATTATCACGCTATTGGAGATCTTGAAGAACCCAACCTACACGTTCTGGGACTTGCCGTTTGTCAAAGCAGCTCCTGAAGTACGTAATCTTCTACTTGCTTTGCTGTCCAACCATACTGACTCGTCTTCTTCTTTTGAAGGTTGAGCGGTTGCTTAATGCACTGTTTACGCATGCGCAGGCGAGTCCGCGTCCGCTGGCTTAGGCGGCTGGTGGTAGGAACTCGGAGTTTTGCAGCAGAGTGTATTTGATGGGTACTAATAACCTTCCTCCGTTGTTTTTGAGGAAGACTTAAGTAGTTGATCTTCTTCTTCCCTTTTTCCTATGTGGGCATTCGGGTTACTTCTCAACCTGCTTACGGGTATCACGACTCCTATTGGGCTGGCCGGCAAAAAAGACAAGGGGGTTAATGACACGTATGTGGATGGGACCTGAGATGAGCATGGGAACGCAGAGGATGACGTTCGCGGTTTTTGGTATCGTTTTCTATTTCTGGTCCATGATACAAAAGCACGGAGTTCTTCGGAATCGTCACTTGGGGGTTATTGCTATACCATTCATGGGGATGCTGCGTTACTAGTCATGTTCATTGCTGTCGCGCATTTCTTGTAGAATAAGCATTGCGAGGCGAATACTTTGTACTGGGTGGATGAGGCGCTCAATGCGAGGTTTCTTACCGTCAAGTGCATACTTTGTAGGATATTATGAATGGTGTTTCCTGCTTCGTCCACGTCGGTTTGGTTTCTTGGTCTATCTGCTTGTATGAGCTGTGTATTGTGAAGGTGATGTAATGTAAGGATGTGAAGAGGGGGGAAGGTGAGATGGGTATGTGTGTTGCAACTGCTCTTTCCACTCCTCTATCAGTTCCGGGAGGCGCGTTCCCAGATGCCTTCATCTGTCAACACAGACAGCATAACGCAAACGCACGCAACAACAACAAACAGATGCCTTCTCACTTCTCACCACTCAACCGCCGCGACAACGAGTCCAGGCTCGGCCTTCACCACGTTCGCCTCTACCTGGCTCTTTCTTCTTATTCGGCTTTTTTCTGCCCACAAAACCGTTGTCGTGCTCCTCTCACTCTCAACCGCTATCGCAATCGCTCTCGGAGCTTCCACCTCTTAGGATTCATTATAACGACGCGATGACTTCGCAACTCGAGATTGACGCATCGCCTTCCTCAAGTTATCCCATCGCGTATTTTCTCTGCGATGGCGTTACCGACGCTAAGACACTCAAGGTGAGTTCTGTTTCTATTACTGCGTTTCCTTGTTGGTATGGATAGAGGAGTTCTAGCAACAGCTTTTACCGTTGTGAGACCTATACCACCACATTCAATATCCTCTGAATTATCCGGGACAACTCTTCATTCTCACACACTTGACAACTCACTATCCTCGCTAACACTACAAATTTCCCTTTCAGACCGCGCTCTCCCTCTCACGCACACCCAAGCTCCGCAAAGCGCGTATTGAAGATTACCGCCGCTCCATCCGTTCAGGCCACGGGGCTAGCACACTAGCATTCGACGCCCACAATTGGGGCAAGTGGCGCGGCACAGAAGTCGTCAAAGGTGTGATCTTCGAGGCCTTGTGTTTGGAGGAGGAAAGGGCGCTGATCCAGTATGTGGGTGGAACTGGAGAGGTCAAGATTGAGAAGATTGAGGTTGCTTGCCCGAGTCTGCTGGGCAAGGTAGGGATGATGAAGACGATCAGGGGCAGGATCTTCGTGCCGGAGGTAAGCCAAGGATGGAAGACTGTATGGAAGAATTGTGCTAACGAGTTGCTGCAACTGACAGGGCGATGGAGATACGCTCGTAGGAAGTACGAGGAGCTTCATGCATAGCGAAAGGAGGCTAGAGTCGGATGAGACCGATACAGTTGTCAGCAGTGGCAGGTCGGCTGAGGGTTCGGCTATGGAGCAAGAGCCTAACAGCGGCGACTTTTCCGAGACAGGCTCGATAGCTGCTGTTGACGGACATCCGACACCACGCATATCGCCTTCGATCGCGACATTGAACGACACAGATGTTCCCCACCAATCTCTCGACGAGCTTCCGTTGTCCGCCAGTGTCGAGTACCTGGAGCCTCTCGCTTACGAGCATCCAGTTGATCCGAATATTGAGACCAAGGACTGGGCGGCGACTAGCGAGGCTCCGACTACGGGAATCGATGACATCAAGGATACTAGGATCTACAAGGAACTCATGGAGATGCAGGAATCCAGCAAGGTCGAAGCAGTCGAAGATTCAAGCGAGGTTGAGACCCCGCAGGTCAAGAACATCAAAGATACCAAAGTCTTCAAGGCAATTATGGAGGCTAAGAAACCACAGAAGGTCGATTTGATCGAGGAGGCTCAAGAGACTGCCGAGACCACTGACAGCTATGAGGCCTTCCACACGGAGGAGACCAAAGATATCGATGACATCGACGGCGGCAGGAACATCCAGGTCGAATCCGAATACCAGCGGTTTCTTCTAGCAGAGCAGAGAAGGTCAAGGGCTGTCTCGATGAACACGTTCATCTCTGGTACAAGCACCGCGATCAATGATGAGCGAAGCGTGTCAGCGTCCGCGACACAGCCATGGTCCCCATCTACTCCATGGCGAAAGGAGCATGCTACCGCACCTATCCGTTCAGTTCTCACAGCGATATCTCCCAGCCAGTCTATGGGAACTGCTACTCGTATGCGGAAGACTAGTGATAGCATCAAGTCCTTGGTTGGAAAGTTCGAGAACTTGACTCCTCAAAACACCCAGAGCAAGGGTGCTTGATCGGCGCGAGGACTTCATATGGTATGAGATAACACCGTTAGAAAGTGCTACGTCTTCGATGGAAAAAGAAGTTATACACGTATCTGGATGTTCGGAAAGGTATGTAGTGGACTCTCTGTGTCTGCTAAGCGAAGCGTTTCGGCGTCCTTTTGTACTTTTCCAGCTACACTACCTGTATATTTGCTTGCTTACCTGTTTGCTTCATTGCTTTATGTCCAGAGTATACCGATGCAAAACGACATGTTTGTTTGCTTCATCTCCCGATATCCTCGTCTTTCTCGCATGCTGTAATCACACCATCAACAACCAAACTCTTCGCAACCGGCGCCGCCTAGCTTGAAGGTTGTCAAAGCTGAACCGTAGGACTCAAGTCCACGCGGCTTCAAAATCGCCAATTCCTCCAACCTCTCGATCAAGATAGAAAGAGAAACCCATAGAATGTGCTACTGGTATTCGGTTAATACTGCGTGCTGCATCGACCCCGCCTTCCCAAACATAGCTAGGCTGTGTAACTTCAGGCAGCCGGTCACCACGTTGTATTTAATCTGTTTTCCGGCCTTGCGACTGTTATCTTCTCTTTCTCTTCTCTCCTCTTGAATCTGCCTACATCGTGAGACCAACAAGCAGGTTTTGGGTAGTGTTTGGAGAATTCGGAATTCCAACCCCTTTTTTGCTTACCTCATTCAAGTTACCCCTCCTCTCGGCCCACTTGACGCTATGCCTACAGTCATCATCAAGCCTGGTGCTACTGTCTTCGTGACGGGTGTCAATGGGCTTATTGGAAGCCATATTGTCGATCAGCTGCTGAAGCGAGGATACAAAGTTCGTGGTGCGGTCAGACAAGTCCAGAAGCACGGATATTTGATCGAGTACTTCAATGATAAGTACAAAGAAGCAAAGTTCGAGCTGGTCGATGTGCCGGATATGACAGCCGAGGGATGCTACGACAAGGTCATCGATGGTATGTTGAAGGTAGGCTCGCTCCTGATACGCCCAGCAAAGCTAAGCTGTCTCGATCTCTAGGTATCGAAGGATTCATCCACGTCGCATCACCCATCGGAGGCATCTCAGACGTCCATGAAGCGATTGCGCTTGCCACTAACGCAGGCCTGAATGCACTCAAGGCTTGCGCAAAGGTCTCTTCATGCAAAAGCTTTGTCTTTACATCATCTTCCCTTGCTGCAACGTTTCCCCACCCCAACGTTGAGTTCTCAATCGACGAAAATACTTACAACGACGAAGCATTGAAGATCTTGGAGAAAGAACCGGGCAAACCAGGATTGTTCGTCTACGCAGCCATGAAGACGGAAACTGAAAAGGCGATAATGAGATGGATGGAAGAGAATCAACCCGATTTCGTACTCAACCGCGTCGTAAGCAGAATCTCTCACCTACTAGGAAGAGTGGTGCTAATGTTGAAAAAGTTGCCAAACGCAAACTTCGGCGCTGTCTTGATACCTGAGCACCAAGGCTTTCCGTCAACCATCGAATGGGCCCACGATGCTTGGAAAGGCATACAGTCAGAGAGATGGACAACTTCCGTTGGACCACAGTGGTACATTCATCCTGTCGACGATGCGCTTCTGCACATCTCCGCATTGATCCATAGCGATGTGAAAACGGAGCGTCTCTTCGGTTTCGCAGAGCCGTGGAGCTACAACAAGATGATGGACATATGGCGTAAGCTTTATCCCGAAAGAGAATTCCCGGATAACATCGAGGGCATGGGTGTTGATCGAATGGGCTTGCCAAACGCCAGGGCTGAGGAGGTAATGAGCTGGTTGAAAGGACCGGGATCGAAATGGGATAGTCTTGAGAAGGGATTGTGGGAGATGACTGAGAACTGGGATTGAAGGAGCTTCCTTCTTTGTATGTTTGCCAATTTAGGTGATGCTCAGGTCTTGTCGCTCCATTGGTGGAATGCATGGTTTTGGTCGCCACACATACTCCAGCTATCCAACTAGCCAGTGTACCCCATTGTGATCATGGATAGCCGATAGTGTGAAAACCGTGCCGTTGTTGTTGGACTTGTGAGATGAGAATGACTGTGTCACCCATGACCATAGTTGTAGCATTGCCTGTGCCGCCTCGTCAGTCAATGCTTCAGAAAGACATTTCACTTGTACGTCAGCAATCATTCGCCGGCAGAAGTGTATTTCCTTTTCCTTCAGTCCATGATGCGGAAGTGTTTGCGCAACATGAAAGACGAGAGATCTTGAAGCGCGGCCGCGGTAAACCTGCCCCGTACCTCAAGCCACCACAACCGCATGACCGCTCAGGGCGCAGGAAAATTAGACCCTTGTCCCCCGCAGGCACAGGCTAAGAAACCCAAGATACGCGGGGGAGGAAAGTCGGGGTTGGCGAAAACAAGCCGCCAAGTCGCGGGGTTATTCGTGGAGAAATGCCGCCGATTGTGACCAACGCGAGGCGTTCACTTGGCGACGCATCTCATAGTCTGGGGATTCATCGGTTAAAGATGCGCCAAGTCTGTTACACCACCATCCTCGCATCGTCACTCGCGGAAAGTACATGGATGACATTTCTTCCGCTGGCTTGGGGGCGCAGATGCTGGGGTAGCTTTGGGGAAGCTATGCCCCTGTGCAGCTACACGAGCATATCAAAAGAGATGGTAGCAGGATTTCGCGCGGGATCGCGTGTGGAAAGTATGCGTGATGAGGCTTCTGGACGGACGGAGAGCTGGGCAAGCAGGTGGTGTGGGAGATATAAAAGCTAGGGCAGCTGCATGCGTTGTAAAGTACCTCTCCTGCACCTCTGCAGTCCTCAATTGACCCAGAATCTCGGTCACAAGAGTTCAATTCCTCTCACAATCAAGATCCAGTCGTCAGGATGAAGCTTTCTACTTCTGTCATCCTCCCTCTTCTTCCTGCCCTCTCAACGGCGGCAGTGATCCGTCGTCAAAACGGCGATGGACCACAAGGAGGCGCAGACTCAACCCAGGGCGACCTCGGCGCACGACCTCTTCCACGATTCCCGTTCCCGGTTACCAAGTTTCCGGTACCGACTGAGACTGTCGTTCTCAACGAGACCATGTACATCGGTCCTGGTCAGGTCTTCGATGGACAGATGAAGCGATATGAGCGTGAAGAAGGGTCATGCAACGAGCAGGCGGAAGGAACTGATGCTGATGCTGTTTTCAACCTCTTGCCTGGAGCCACAATCAGGAACGTAGTCATTGGCAAGCACCAGAGCGAGGGTATCCACGCGCTAGGCGATGCATGGGTCGAGAATGGTAAGCTTCCTAGACCTGGATCGATTGCACTGGGATACTGACGATGCTATGACAGTTTGGTGGGAGGATGTTTGCGAAGATGCCCTTACTTCCAAAGGTCTCAACACCCAGCTCCGCGTAATCGGGGGCGGTGCGCGAAGCGCAACCGACAAGATCTTCCAGGACAACTCGCTAGGTGGAAAGGTCAACATCACCGGTTTCTTCGCCGAGACCTTCGGTACCTTCTACCAATCATGTGGCAACTGCTTGAACCAAGCGAAGCGCAATGTTACCATCCAGAACGTCATTGCCATCAACGGTACCCGCATGGGCATAGTAAGAATCCATAATTCCTTCTCTTCATATGTCGCATGACTAACGCGTTTCCAGATTTCACCCAACTACGGCGATGAGTACCGCATCAAGGACGCACAGGTCGCTGACGTCGAGCGCTGGGTCGACAAGGAGATTGGAAACAACGTTCAGACCGTCCCGTACACTGTCGGCACAGGTCCTGATGAGAAGTACGCGCTGTACAACCTCACTCGCGACCACCTTACCGACTACGAGGGCGAGATCTTGAACCAATACACTCCTGAGGACCCATACGAGTGGCTGGATGAGTTCTGGCCAGAGGGTACTGGTGCCGCGAGGAAGTAGAGTATTAAGGTAATGATCTCGATGAGATAGTCAATAACGTGCCCCACCACTGAAATGCGCACACCACTGAAATGCGCACGAAATGCAGCGACTAATGTTTGCACCTAAATAACTTAACACTACAATAAGCTATCTAAGCCTACAATAGCTAGAATTAATCCTCTACTTCTGCTGCATCTTTCTTGCATGTGCGCTTGTTATGTCCTGCTTCGCCGCAGTTCTTGCAGCGTCGAATACACCCTGCACTACTACCTGTGCGCACCCTCTCCTGACGCCTCTCCACCTCTAACTGAGCGTCAACATCCCTTTGCCCAACTATTTCCTCTGCCTCTACCTGCGATAGGGTTCCTCCCTTCTGAATCCGCTTTTTCCTGCGCTTTTTACGTTCAGATGCTGCCTGGTTTGCCTCCTCAAGGTTGGCTATCCTAGCCTCGAGCAGCGCATGTGAGTGGACTTTCAAAGTTGATCCTTTTTTGACCTGCAGCACCATCTCAATAATAGAGTCAGGTGATGAGCTCTTGTGCTCTCTTATCCTCTTAACAATCAGCGTTGTTTGAGCTTCTATCTCCCAGGCGTTGCTTGGTGTTTTGGGTTGCCAGGAGTAGGCCCTGGTGCAGGTGGCGTTGGCGTACGAGGCTTTACTTCAAGCTTCGATAACACCACCTCTGGGTTGTGTGGAACTAAGCCAGTTGCTCTAAAGCTTGACAAGATATTGTCCTTTGAGAACGCCTTATTAAAGACTAGCCCAATAGTGGCTAGAAATGCCTTTTGTCGATGTGGTGAATGTGGCTGTCTGCCAAGCCTCTGATTTCCTTCTTGTACGCCTGCTTCAGCGGGGCAAAACAACCTACATCAAGCGGCTGCAGGATGTGCGATGAGTGCGAAGACATGCAGAGTGTAACAATCTTGTTCTCTTCGCAAAGATCCTGGAAAGCGAGTGACTGGTGGCTCTCGTGGCCATCAAGAATAAGTAGGCGGTGACTACCTACTGTGCGAGCCTCTGTATGCTGGATGAAGTGCTGCAACCAAGCAAGACCAAGCTCGTTTGTCGTCCAGCCGTTGTTACTAACACCTATCCTCCAATCCTTCGGGTTGTTGTGATACCAGGCCTGGTCGTGGTGCTTTGCTTTGAGGATAAGGAATGGTGGAATTGACCACCCCATCGCGTTGATGCCGGCAATCAACGTCACCCACTCGCGATCGCCAGGTTGAACTCCAAGTGGCTTAAGGCGTCTTTCAGAGGCTGTTACTACTTTAACAGACCCTCCAACGCCTATCTGGAAGCCTGTCTCGTCGAAGTTGTAGGTGTCTTCGTCTAGAATACCGTACTTGGCTTTAACATTGCGCACAAGGTCGAACCATGGGCTAATTATCGCTGGATTGCTGCATAGGACTCTTTGGTGATCGCGCTGCCTAGTAATTTGAGATTTTAACTCAGGCCTCCGGCGTACGAGCCTGTAGGCCCAGTTTTCTCCAGCCTGGCCACCACCACGAGCAGCTAGCAGCTGGTTGGCCATTGCTCGTACATAGCTAAGCGTAGGGCAAAGCCTCGCGCGTCAAGCTTCCTTGTATATTGTACAATTGCCTCCTCTTCATGCCTCTGGAGTTTAGATTGACTGTGTTGCGTGTCGCGTCGTGAAGCTTTCCCAGCGCGTCGGTTGCGAAGGGTGCTTTCATGTACGCTAAAGGCGTGCGCAGCTCGCCGCTGGGTAAGCGATGGATTAGATTCTATGGCTTGGATAGCTAAAGTAACTCTGTCTTCAACAGAAAGTAATCCAAGATTAGGTGGTTGAGACATCGTGATGAAAGGTTGAAAGTGGTGGGGGCTTGGCAAAGTGCGCATTTCAGTGGTGTGCGCATTTCAGTGGTGGGGCACGTTAATGATAGAATTGAATCATGATAATGTTTTGTAGATCAAAACTCGTGTATCCGCATCGGAAAGAGATCTTTTTGGATGCGCGCTTGCTGTGTTCAGCCTCGTTCGTACTTGTGGCGTGCCGTACCGGTGAATTCGGATACGGATGGCAGTTGTGGCAGCTGCATCCTCACCGAGGATGCTCACTCCAAAAGCCACAGTGCGGAGATGTTGCGAGATGGCGAGAGATGATTGGAGTTGCATGAGCACATGCCTGTCTAATTGTCGACCAGCAGATTTAGTCTCAAAGCGGACAAGGGCCGCGAAAGCACAGACACCTCAACTCCCGTCCCGCTCAGCCTACGTCCTCCAAACTACTCTCTTGCCGCGAAAATGGAGGCGTACAACAAGGCTGAGTCTGACATGACGACGCCATTGGATCAGCATATGTCGCTTACGCGCTCACAATTTACGCTGCAGCTCGAAAGTGGCTGACCACTGCCTCACTGCGCCCGCATAGCGATTCTCAGCCTCAGGCATGGTACGCCTCCAAATCTTCGAGGTCGGTTAAGAGCCAGTGCTTTTCCTGCCGTCACTGTTCTTTGCGGCACGATTCTACAAACTCTTGTTAGAGGTGTATCATCTCAAACTGATTCATACTACTAAAGCCTCCCATAACCCTCAAGCCCCATCGCCACGCCATCAGGCGTTTGGTGCTGGGGACCCTGCAAACCGTCCGTCAATCGTCACTCCAAGCCTCCAAATCCGCTATTACTCGCACATCAGTGCTTTTCTTCAGTCCAGGATTGCAATCCCGTTACTCTCAATCTCACTATCATTTCAAGTCGTCCGGCGAGGACCAATAGTCTTCGCCGCCCGCCTTCCTTATCCCACCAAACCCAACATTCTCTTGTCAATTATCGAAATTCAGACTCTTTGTTTCCCCTTATGAAGTCGAGTACGACATCAATCCCTTCATTCATGCAAAACACTTGGCTAAGAGCATACCGTCGTGCGAGCCAATCGCCATCACGGAACCAACCAACGAACCTGAAGTCATCCCCGCTCAGGCATATTCTCCTCAAATCTCTCTAGCAGGGTTGGACGAACAAGCAGTTGAAGCGCAATCAGACCAGATCTTGGAAGAATCTTCCGACTTTCGGCCCACAGTTGATCCCACAGATCACAGCCTCGTTTCATCTCCTGCTACGCTTTCAAACGAAACACGCATCGACACAGCACTCCTTCGACAACACTCCATCAGTTCTGAAAGCACGCCTGCCACAGATACTTGGACGCCTCTTTCGAACGACGGCACCGCTGACACCGAGCCGGGCGAATTGGTGCCATCCACCCGATACGCCAGTCCTAGCGTACATCAAGCCATCGCTGGACAACTCTCACGCTTCGCAACACCTGTTGATGATCAACGTATACACAATGGATCCATTACATGTGGATACTGCGGCATTATCTTTGATCGAGTTTGCGACCGAAAGTAAGTATCAAACGTAGAACACAATATGACTACCAATCTAATCATCGCATCCTTAGTAACCACGTCCGTCGAAAGCATGAAAGAAGTCATCGCTGTACGTACTCGGGTTGTTCTAAAGCCTTCGGTCTCCGCGCAGATCTGGAAAGACATCGCCAAAGTCATCAGTCGCTCGAAAACCGAAGTCGCTTCCGGTGCCCCGAACCTGGTTGCGGAAAGTCGTACCCAAGAAAAGACAACATGCGCAAGCACATCAGGATCAAGCATAGATGATCTTTCTATACCTGCCTTTTGGTTTCCAGAGCTTGGCCTTTCTCATTATGGGAAGCAGTGTCTCCTCGAATCCTACTTCAAATGGCAGTCTTCCCGGTACCCTTTGAACTTTGCCACCACTTATTTTTGGATTCATCGTGAGCTTCCCGACTACTCTACAAGCTCCATTCGGTCGCTCAGTTCTCTGCCCACTCTATTCGATTCTGGTCTCATCCAGTGCCAGCAATCGCGTGGGGCTGTCACTTCGAAGTATACATGTCTATCCCACGAATGGGAAGCTGAAGATGACGATCATCAATACACCATTGGCAGTGGCAGAACCGAAAGAGTACACAGGAGTCCCTGTAATTCCGTGGAAGTCTTCAGAAAGAAGTCATGGGCATTACCACGTACTTTCTGGACAGCTGGCTTGTGTATTAGTCAAGATCATATGAAAGAGATGATACGCCAGTTAGCAGTAACTCACTGGATTTCCTCGGACACTACCAGAGTTATCTTCTGGTTTAAGTGCGGAGTATCGCGGCAACATAATGCTGTTGAACCGGATTCCATGGGCTGTTCTCAGTTAGCATGCCAGCTTGCACATGCTTCCCTAAGAACGCCCGTCACGGTATGTGGAGACATCCACAGCCGATTATACGACCTTCTCGAGCTCTTCCGTGTCGCTGGTAGGATTTCCAACGACTTCCCTGCCGTCGATCGGCCTTTGAACTCAGATTTGGTTAAATCAATCCTTCCATGGTCGAATTTCGGCACCCACAACGTATGGATGCGCTGTAAGGAACATATAAAATCTAAGTTCCGCACCTCTGCATTCTCTTTCGCCAGTATGGCTCCCAATCCTTGGAGCCACGAGGACGAAGTAATACCTAACTTCCGTACTCCCCCTGTCAACACTTCGCGCAGCAATGCACTATGGAACTTTGTTTCAGGGCATGAAGACGAAGTGATACCTAACTTCCGTACACCCCCCGCCAATATTTCGTGCCACACTGTATTCTGGGACTTTGTTTCAGGGTATGAGAGAACCGTAGTTCCCACCTTCCGATCTCGTCCGCTGTTCTATGGACTCCATAATCATCGACTTGGTATTGGCTAGATCTTCTGTGCCTTTCAACTTGGCATGCTAGTAGTGATCGCCCGCTAGGTCAGCGATATGGGTATTTTCTGCCGGAACCTACGCTGGCGATTTACTTTCCTTCTTGTTATCCTGTTGTTTTTCCAAGTTTTTCCAAGTTTTTCCTAAGAAAGAAAGAAAACCCTCGCAAAAAAACACAATTTTGAATTTCCGCGCATCTGCATCCAACTATAGCCAGTCTTTACCTAGTTAGTCTTGTTGCTATTGTTAATACAAAGAGTCTCAAAAAAAAACCCCGCCTGGCTCCAACTAACTCTATGTGCCTTTTCCTGGCAACGAGAGAAATGTATACCTTCAGCCTAACCAGACCCACGTTCGAAGCAACACGGAAGAACTGCGCCAATTGGAATGGTTGTTCTTCACGACTACATCGCGACAGTCCGTATTAACTGGTAGCGCAACTGTATCGTAAGCTTTTTCGCGATTAGTCTCGTCCCCACCATCTCGCCGTAGCTCGTCGCTTTCTTTGTAGACCTACCCCACCTAAAAAATTCTCTCACATCACGTCCGTCCCGTATCTCCGCCCAACACCAGAAAACCTCAACTCAGGGCAAACCTCCAGATTTTTGACAGCTTCCAATATTGTGTTAACAATATAAGGATTTTGTCATTCCAACTTCTCATCAAGCAACCAACCAATCACATGGTTCGGTGAGATGGCCGAGTTGGTTATGGCGCCAGGTTAAGGTTATCTTAACACATATTCCTGGTCACGAAAGTGGCGTGGGTTCGAGTCCCACTCTCATCAGCATTCGTCTGGCTTCAGTCAGATACCCCAGGTTCTTTTTTTGCCAATTGTTGGTACGTACAGTAACGAGGATGAAGGCGAGGAAGAGAGGCCAAGGGAAGATGGACATTGCTCCGCTTCGAGTTGGCACACTTCTTTTTTGTGTCTTAGAGGTTATCAACTTATCAAATGTAACCACTAGACCTTGAAGACTATCGTCTAATATTCAGTTGCTATGTATACCTACAGTACACGCAAACCGATCTTACATCTCCAACGTCCCAATCCTACTCCCCACATTCCCACTATCCCCCCAAACCCCATCGCCTACCCTCCTCCTCACCATAGCCAAAACATCCTGCCTACCCCCCACCTCCTCCAACTTCCTGCCCAGCGTCTTCAGCACCTCAAACTTAGCCGTCGCAACGATATACGCTGCATTCTCCGCATCACCCCTGCCACCAACAAGGTTCGAAAAAGTCGTTGCTGGCTTAAGCAGTGAAGGAAGGACACCCCCGCTTATCGTAGGGTCCAAGATGACGTCGACACCAGATTTGGGAAAGGCGTTTAGACGAGCATATGTTGGGTCTGTTGACGGAATATCAGGGAGAGCAGCGGTGGACCAAGATGAAGTGATGAGAGCGCCGACAAGCGTCAGAGCGGCCAGCGCATTCTCCTGCATAGCAATAGTCTCCATGTGATTTGTTATATCAGCAAACATGTTCGGTTTCTTGCTGTAGAAGAGCGCAGTGAGTATCCTCGCATACGCTGCTTCCGTCTCCGTGCGCTTCGTATCCTCGCCTATAGCTTCAGTTTGCGGGAAAGTGATTTCTTCTTTCGGCGGGCCGTGGAAAATGGCAGCGAGGGTTTTCAGCGCGTCTTGGTTTGTGCGCGTGATGGGCATGTCGGTGATGACACAGTCGTCCCAGGCTAGACCTGAAGCGCGGCGCGGGATGAGTGTTGAGCGGGGCATTGAGGCGATGATGTTGAGGTTGCTGGCTTCGCACTTGCGGATGTTGCGGTGGACGTAGTTTCGGATGACGGACATTTCCTCGCTTTTCTCAAAGTTCTCGGGGTAGTGCGATGCGTAATCGCTGATGTATTGTGCTGTCCGGCTGCTTAAGAAAGAATGGTCGGGACTGGGGTTCTCAGAGGTATGGAAGTCGACGATGCCTTTGTGTACGCCTTCTTCTTTCAAGAAGTCGAGAGCGAGACTTGAGTCGTAATGTGAGAGATGGGGTTTCGTCTTGACCGTGGTGATAAGTGTGCTGTAGAATTGGAGTAGGGTCATGTGCATGAGCATGTCGTCCTCGGTGTCCACCATTTTCAGGGCGGCGTAATGAAGCAGACCCTGACCTTCCTTCAATCCGGCCTCTTTCTCAACGTCGAGACCGTACGTGGATGCTATGGCATTCCAGTCCATAACGGCAACGCGTGGTAGCCACGACAACAGCCTAGCTTGTGAGATGGTCTTATCACGCTTGTTCAAAAGTGGAGGAGGTGGTGACGTGAGCTGTTTGAGAGATGTGTAATGGTAGTACAGCGAACTGATGTCTCGGTCACTCAGCAGGCGCCTCCACATGGGACCAGTGCCGTATGTATGCAACGAAGACTTGCCATCTATTGACACGGGTTCGTTTTTCGACACTTTCAGCAGTGAGGTAAGAAGATCTTCAGCCTGGTTTGCAACTCCCGCATCATGGGTGCACAGCCACAGACGAATAATGGCCAACATGACTGCTGGCCGATTCGCAAGTGTTTGGGCATCGGTGCTACTTGTGGTGGCCTTTTCGAGCAATGTGAGGATCAGATTGTGGAACGGGGTAGCCTGCAGGTCCAAGCCAATCTCGAAGTCGATGTCCTTGACATCGTCGAATCGGTATGGCTCAGCCAACTTGACGATGAAATGAGTGAGTGGCGCGGGATCTTGTTGAAGCTTTGGCAGTAAGGCTGCTATCTGTAGAAAGAGTGGCCTTGTCTCCTTCCATATTTGGTTTCGATACTCTGGCGTGTTGATGGAGAGCTCGCATCGCTCAAGTAGATCTGTGTCGAGTGGAGTAGCCGGATCTTGGTCGATCTTTTGCAGGTGCTCTGACAGTTCGGTGAGCGTAGTAGTTGACGCGGCCATTTTGGACGTTTGTATGTAACACTTTGAAAGCGAAACTTGGATGAGCTGCAACGGTGATGTTCAGTAGTAGCCCTGGCTGGGAGCGTGGCGGTTACTAAGGACTGTAAGAAGGTTCTAGGCCGCTCATGTGATTGCGCGTAGAGGTCGAATGCACGCGTTCCCTGTAGCCTGATGCACGGTGCTGGCGTCGCAGTGGTGCCTGGAGTTGTTCGACTATGAACCTTTTCGAGATGGTGTGGCTACTCAGCGATAATCACTCGATCTAGGCTTGTAGACGGCCTGGTCCTTGTAACTTTGTCGTAACGACTTCGGGTACTAGTGTGATGTTCATGTAGTGAGGTGGCGGGGCTTTGGGTACAAGTTCGGTTTTAGGGCCCCACCCTCAGCCTCAGTCGTGCTAGCAAAGGCCGCGGTCCCAGCTGTACCGAAATAATTTCTGACTCCACAACTCTCTCCAATCTCTCATTCGACGACACTTGACGATTGTTTAGACCGTTTCGCCAGACGTGCATCAATCCTCCAGTCAACCGTAAAAGACAGACATGGCGGGAAGAGGAGGAAGAGGAGGTGGACGCGGAGGCGCGCGCGGTGCCTTCAATCCCGCACGAGGAACCGTGACGATTGCCGGAACTGAGCTCAACTGGGATCTGACTGGCCTCGACATCCAGAAGGGACCTGCCGAGCGCTTTCCAGTGAGCATCTCCCTTTCTTCCGGCCCATGTCCCTCGCCCTTGTAGCTGCTGCTTTGCGCGTCGTCGCAGTCTTCCGGTAGCATTGCGCATTTGTACATAATGTTGTCGCAATCACCATGCTTCGCCAATCGCCGTCGCAGCAGTCTATCAGCACCACGCACCTCAAGAGCGCATCCTTGATTCACCCACTAAGCCATGCACAGGAAGCACCTCCACCCCAAGCGCCTCCACCAACCGACAGTGAGCTCGGCATGGTCAAGCATCACCTCGCAGTCCGCGACCGCATCCACGAAGGCCCCTTCTACACCATCCTCAACGACGGCATGAAGAACGGGCTGAAGCGAAAAGCCAACGAGCCTGCACCCACCGAAGCCTCGCTCTTCGACCCCTTCACCGGGAACCAGACATACTCGGCGAAGTACCTCAAAGTGCGGAGGAGACTACCAAAGTTAGATGCGCGGCCATACGGTGAGTTGAAATGAACAAAGCCAGAAAGGAAACCCAGCGCTCATTCACACAACAGTCGTCGATCTCTTCCCCGCAGAACTCCGTCCCACACTAGACGGCACACGAGCCGACTCCACCTCGACCAAGAAGCGCAGGACGCTCGGCGTGACCAAAGTAAACGGCCTATCCCAGATCGAGCGCCTAATCAAGTCCGAGCAAGAACGCACAAACGAAGCGGAAGCCCGCGCAGAAGAAGAGGCAGACGACGAGGATGCCGAAGAAGACGAGGAAATCGACGAGGATAAACCTGATGCCGTTGATGAGGAAGATAATTGGTCGGCTGCGAGTACGGACTCGGAGGAATCGGACGACGATTACAATGCCGAGCAGTACTTTGACAACGGCGAGGATGATGATATCGATGATGCCGATCCTTATGAGAATACGTATGAATAGGTCTAGGGAGCGCTGGCGTTTAGTTAGGCATAGCACGGCGTATGGATGGCATATCGCAGCAAGTAAGCGAGCGAGCATCATAGGCGTTCAGTTGAGTAGATACCCCAAATTTACATTCTTAACCAGTCACCTGTTACTTGTGAGATCAACCTGTGTTACTTTTGAAACAAGCTCATGCAGTAGAGGCATTGAATATGTGAAAGAGGTCAAAGGAACAGATTGAATTGATAACTATGTACTCGCTACCATGAGAGCAGACAAAGCACACCCAAAGCAACTCTGTTGATCTCGTACGTGATATGAGAATAGGCAGGTTCGGTGTGTATTTGGGGGAAACCCCCAGTGAGAAGGCATAAATCGCAATATCCCTTGAGGATTCTCGTACGTCGTACACGCTTGGATTGTACGACATACCAAAAACCTCAAGGGATATTGCGATTTATGTGGACTCTTGCATTGGGGGCAGTAAGGAAATTGGGGGGAGGGGTCTTGTTGGAAGTCTCGATTTGCTTTGGGTGTGCTCTGGTTGTGCTTTGGTGTTTTATGTCATGATATTGTTTCGAGAAACTGGTTACGTAGGCGATACCATCTTGTTCTCGGGCAAGATTCAGCGGCAGTGTTTCTTGAGGTGCCTCTGTAGATTGTCGTATCGCGTGAAAAACTTCTGACAGCCTGGAACTTGGCAGGCGAAGCGTTCTTGTTCTTGATGCGTTTTGGTATGACGATTGAGATCTGCTCGGAGACTGAACGCTTTTGAGCAGTTGAGTGTAACGCACTTGTAGCGTTGTCGGTGTTTTCGATTAATGTGTTGACTTTGGGATCAGTTAGATGACGAATTCCTAGTATCGTAGTCATACATACTTGAGGTCGCAGTGCCGATTAAAAGTATCTCCACAGGTGCTGCAAGATAGCTTGTAGGCCCTATCTGTGTTGCTGTGTTCGGAGCGTATTGACTGTTCTGAAAGTGGGGAGGTTGATGAGAGGCTATTGTTGAGACTGCTTCCTGAAGCAGGAGAATTGTTTGAATATGACTGCTCATCAACTACTGATGAGCCGTTGTCGTCGAGGCTGCTTCCTGAAGTGGCTGGAGTGGTTGAGCGTGACAGTTCCTGGGATATAGACGAGTTGCTGTTGTCGTCAAAAGTTGGAGTCGGTATTTCGTTTTCGGAAGATGTCTTGCTATGAAGATACCGTTTGTGTATCACAGGATTTAGGTCCTTTTCAAAAGCGAAGGGGCTGAAAGAAGAAACAGAAAGTGAATCGTCGCGAGAGAGTCCAAATCTCGAAAATGACGAATTGAAATGTAACGGAAGAGGGATAGAAAAAAGTTGCGGCGAAGACTACGTTGGCCTTCGCCCAAGGCTGGCTATGTAGGGTAGGCGCGAAGCCTGAGGGGAGGTTGCGCAACCCAACGCCCCGTGGCGTGCAGGTGGGGGTTTGTGGAGCAGAGCTTCAGGGACGATCTTTCGGGACAAATATCTTAATGTAGTATTGAGAGTTGATGACTGGGTTGAGAGAAGAAAGATTGTACACCGAATGCAAGCCTACCTTATATGTCGAGCCGTGTCTTTGGAGGCATAGAACGGGACGAGGCTGAACCTCAGCCAGCGCATTGGTCCGCAGCATGCATGCGCCTGCATATCGTCCGGCGGCTGCGCTCTGTCCTATCATCATTATATGCCTCCGCATCCCATTGGACCAAGATTGCTGGAGGCGTAGAGTGGGGTGTCGTGGAGGTCGGAGATGTCGGAGAGATGGTAGCATCGTAACGGGAACTCGAAGTTGCACTCGGCTGTGGGGAAAAGTCGAGCGCCCTTGGGTGGCTGCTTAGTGAGGACTGCTCGATTTTTCCCTTCGACGTGGTTGGACTACCCTGAAGTTCCTGTCGGTTCAAGTGTATCAAAAACAGCTCTCACATGCATAATCTAGAAATATTGTGCTTAACAAATTGTTTTCCTCATGTTTTCTCTCCTTTCAATCTAACAAAGATGCTACATGCCACTAGACATCCATCATCTTCAAGCCATACCTGTTCACATGCATTCCCTGTATTCCCCACATCTGCCAAAGATAATCCAAGTATTACTGCTAGATTTTCCCGTTGCAACAACGCAGCACTGTCCCTTCAAAAGCCCCCACTCCTTTATGCAATATACATATAACTCCAATAACACCAGACGTCCCAAATTCTCCACAAAGATAGGATTGTAAACCATGGGCTTTCAAAAAAAAAATCGCTCCCATATATCCCCTCTTTCACCCCCCAACGCACCAGAAAGCGCCAATCCATCGGATCGTTTTATAAAGGAGTGGAAAAAATATGGACAGATGTGAAGGTTGCGTTGATAGAAGAAACAAGGAATGAGTTGCCGTTATCGTAACCGCAGTGATGCGTGTCGAGTCTTGCGTTTTTGTGTATCCGGGATTTCCGTATATCGTACATGTGTATCTCGTACGTGTGCAGCAAAAGGTGCTTCATCTACCAGATACCGAACTGGTAGGTAAAGTACAGCATCGAACCGAGTGTAGTTCCGGTGGTCAGGAGCATGGTTCCGAGGGTCATTTTCTCGGTCAGGGATAGCGCGCCGTTGCAGTTGGGGCATGTGTAGCCGTCTATCATTCGTTAGCATTTACTCCCTAATACGAAAATCGAACATGGAATCCAAACTTACCCTTGAGCGAAATGTACTCCTGGGGCAAGTACATGCCGAAAGTGAAGCCAGTGAAAGCACCCAGATAACCCGCCCTCGGCGCCGCAGTAGCACTGAGATCAGAGTCGTAGATGAGCAACTTGTAGTTCTCCGTCAAGAACGGCGCCTGGCCCTCTGGCGTGTTCTTCGTGTTCCAGAGAACCTCAGTCTCGGTGGCGGACATGTTGACGGAGATGGTGTAGGTAGCTTGGTTGGCCGTGCAGGAGGCAAGGACATCGATAGCCGTGGGTGTCACAGAGAGCGAGGTGTAGTTCCATGCGAATGTGACCCAGTCGCCGACCTTGTAGAATTGTGTTCCGGCAAGGGCGTTGGGGGTGACCATTGTGAGGCCTCCGGCGGGTAACCGGGCATCGAAGCTGGTGGATTTGGAACCCTTTCCGGTTGTCTTGGAGCCGGAGGGCTTCTTTGTGCCGCTTGCTGTCTCCTTTGCAGTGTTGGAGGCGTTGTCTCCGCTGCTGTTGTTGTCATTGTTGTTATCGTCGTTGTTGTTGTTGTCACCGGTTGCGGTCGGTTTTGCGGCGGCGGATGTTCGTGCGGGTTGTGTGCTGGCGGGTGCATCTGAGGAGGCGTTGTCGTTGTTGTCATTGTTGTTGTCTAATCCATTCCATCAGTACCAAGTCATTCGATCACAAGTTTAATCGACATACTGTTATCCTGACGTCCAAGAAGCACGTTCTTGACATCGGTCAATCCGGAAATGTTGTCGAATGCATGCTTCACGTTCATGGCCTGGGTGACCGACGACATGGCCACGACGGCAGCGAGAATCTGAGACGGCCTCATGTTGTCCAAATGATGCCAACTAAAAGTATTCTTTCAAACTTCAAAGCAATGAAGCACCGAGTAGAGGGTTCCGGAATAAGAGCTTGTTTCGGCAGGCGAGAAAATCCGCGTGGAATCGAGGGGATTGTGCAACTCGGGTGGGTGTCAACAAGGCGGGACGGGAGCAGTAGAGCGAGAGGCGACGCGACACGTAGATTACGCAAGCAAGGTATTACAAACACTCCTCCGTCCGATAAAACGAGCGACTGGCGGAAGGGTGAGAGGGAGAAGAGGCGTGAATTCGAGGCAGCGATAAAGCGATTGATGGTTTTGCTCAACGGCGGATGCGAAAGGAGAGCTGGGCTGGCTGGATAGGGTGGTCGGTGGTCTCAGCGTAGTTACGAGCCCAGCGGCGAATGGGCAGACCAGGGGCTGGGACTAGCGCTAGGGCAATGCAACCCTAAATATAACATTCTAGCTCCGCAACAGATTATTCTTCCGAGCGTTGAATCAATGCGCTCTTCGTATTCTGACGAAGTCCTATTACCCAAGACTTTTCTCGTACTTTCTCCATAATCATGTGCTCTTTTGGAGCTTCTGCAGACACTCCAGCATGGGCTTGCGTGTCCTTTCATGCAGTATTCGATAGCGCATTTCGGGACGCGAGAACGATTTTGGTTTCCCGAGGGATGGCGATCATCGACTTTGTTATAGCCAGTCACGTCAGCCCTCACGCCAGCCTCCTGCAAGCCCTCTACAAAAACCACATCACATCACCTTGAGCATCAGCATCGCACTTGTATCAAACATGACCGAGTATCTCCTTGAATTCAGTCGGTCCGGTCATTTCTCAGTGAAACTGCTGACGGACAAGACTTGCCAGGGTCCCCTCTGCGGATCGAGCCTCATCAGCAAGGGTCCAATAAAGGAGATCTGTGGGTAGACAGGACGTGCGCAGATCAACGACGTCAATGGACCGTTGGTCACCGTGTGAGGGCAGAGGAGAGATGTTCACACCTCAGTCAACGTAGGAAAAGTCGTTGAGACATGAGGCGGAATTCATTGGCAACCACGACTTTACACAGCCGCGCATTTCAGCCTTTAGCTGCAGCCTACTGAACTCTACAACGCCGCACGCATTGCCTCGCCACACCACATGCTGTCTTATAGAGACTGTGCTGCCGTCAGATGTGCTCTGTTTATATATACTACATAACCTCAATCTATCACAAATTCCCCAGATTTCGGAAGGCGCCGCTAGACGATATCAGGTGCGGTACGATGACTACACAGAACCCGAACGACGTCGGCTGGGTCAGCGAGCCAGTAACACGTGGCACGTCATCACTACTGTATACTTGCATATCGACGACAATCATATGCACATGGAGCGCACTCCATTTGAATGTGCCTAAGGAAGGCTTATCGGCTGGCCGTGTCCTTATTTACAAGATCATTTGGTTTGTGGCGGCAATTATCGCGCCTGAAGCTTTAGTTGGAATGGCTGCCATAGAATGGCTCGAGGCTCGCAAACTAAGTAAAATCATGGCCGAGATCTTCATGGTACGTACCTGGCGTTGCTACATCGGCGTCGCATGTTGTGAACCATTCTCTGGAATTCGGTATCAAAGTAAAGCAGCTAACTGGATCTGTTAGGGCGAGCGTAAATGGTCGCATGCGTTCAGTCACCTCATTTTGATGCATGGTGTCAAGCTCCACATATCAACAGCATCAGATTCCGCTGAAGTGATCTTATCTGTTGACGATATCATCTATTCCGCTGAGCAAGGCTGGATCAGATGCGAAGAACTGTCCGTCGCAGCTGTGGAAGACAAGAGCAAAACCAGCGCCTTCAACAAAGCCGTGACTTCGATCCAAATATTCTGGTTCTTCTCCCAACTCCTCGGGAGGCTTAACTCCAGCATAGTGATCTCCCCGTTGGAGTGGTTTACGCTGGCGTATGTTATATGTGCTTTCTTCATGTATGGATTCTGGTGGCATAAACCTTTCGATGTTCAGACCCCGCTCCTGATATACACTGATCCATCGCTGTCTGCAGAACAAACGCTTGAGCTCAAACATTCTTTCAAGGAATTCAAAGACCTAGACGATTTCTTCAATATGGTGGATGGTAACTGGGGAAGAGAATCAACCATGGGAACGCGACATGACAGAGAGTGGATAGGTCAGGTTTCGAACAACAGACTAACTCAAATAGCTATAGCGATATCTACAGTACTTTTTGGGTCTTGTCATCTGTTTGGGTGGAACTATCCATTTTCGACTACTTTTGAAACATACATATGGAGATCTGCCAGCATATCCTGCGTAGGTATTCCCTTGGTCGTATTATTTTGGTACATGCTAGAAGATTTCGCTCTTACTTTATCAATCAAGCTCCCACCTTACATACTCTGGCTACTGGGTATCATGTATATAGTCGTACGGTTGTTCCTGCTCTTCGAGGTATTCTTCGCATTACGATCCGCTCCCCCAGAGATATACAAAGCGGTACCATGGGCTCAATATCTCCCTCACATCTAGAAAGAGATAGTCATAGTTATCGAAATTTATTACATCTAAAGGGTATCCGCATATATCCAACATCTCCTATATGAAGCCAATCATGAAAAAAAAAGTCTAAAGAAAGCCGAGAGAAAGAGAGAGAGAACAAAAGGACCGCTTAAATCAACTTTTTGTCTCCCAGTCTCATTGATCATCACCTCCGCCCCTCCCACCACGCCTTATCCTTCTCCCTCCGATGCGGCATACTCTCTCTAATATCCGTCTCCCGATCACTCGCAAACTCGACACTACGCGCCCTACTCCTACTCCTCGGTCTCTCCGCCCTATCCACGCCCGTCTTACTCCGTCTGGGCAACGGCCCGCGATCCTCCGCCGGAAACGTACTCCTCGGGGAAAACGTATCTCTCCTGCCTTTCCTGGACGTCGGACTAGCCAACCCGCCAGCCTTGCTGTTGCTAAAATCCGCGCTTAGAGGCCGTGCCGTCTTTCGTTTCGATCGCGTCGAGGTGGTGGCAGGTGGTTTTTTGATGTAATCATATGTTGCGGGATCGCGCTTCGCCAGCTCTCTCTCCAGTCTCCAGAGTGGGGCTTCGGGTAGTACTTTGACAGCCATGGTGTCTCTCCACTTGATTTTCCAGTAGACTTCTGCGTCGCCGGCGCGGGAGTTGTTGGCGCCGTAGTCGACGACCAATTTGTAGCTGTCGGTTAGTGCGCGGGCTTCGTAGAGGCCGCGATCTTGGATGCCAGGGCCTTCTAAGCGGTAGCGCGTGCGGACTGAGGGGTGAATGTACTCGTTTGTTTGGCGGAGAGGTCGGTCTGTTGCACGGCCTGAGAAGGGGTCTACCGAGGTGTATTGACCTGGTTTGCGTTGCTATCATGAATTAGTATGTTTGTTCATACCTACTTCTCAGCAAGGAAAGACATACTGTACTGCCGCCCAACGCAAAAGCGCCCTTGAGCTCGTTGTAAATCTTTCCAAAACTCCACGGTCTGATTGCGCCTTCTTCCTTCTTGTAGTACTTTTCATTCAGATCATCTTGTTCGAATAGGTATTCAGATCGCAAGTCCAGGAATGGTTCAAGCTGACTCATCATCCACGCAAGACTGATATTCGCGATCTGCATGTCATCGTAACCGCCGCCGACATTCGCATGCGCACCAGGGAACCATACTTGGCGGAGCGTTGTACGGTTTCCCTCAGGCTTCTCCCAAACAGCAGGGGAAAACGATGCCCGATTCTCATCCAAAGCGAGCGCTTGGAATGCGTTTTCAATGCAGTTGGAGAGCTTGGTGTCGTAGAAAGTTGTCGCCTTTGACTGCTTCATTTGCAGACCCAGACGTTGCAGCTTGCCGATCCGCGGTATGCCGAGACTACCAACCGTATCCCACACCGCTATGCATTTGATTGGAATATCGAGCCTGGTCAATCCTCTACGCTCTAGTTCTTCCGCGTATCGTGGGTCATCTGCGCTTGGTTTCCGGGGAAAGGGCACGTCCTCGTGCTTTGGGCGATAGTCAGGGTTCCGCCGATTTTGAACATCCTCATACACTTCTGGTAGGGTGTTCAAACCCTTCTTTGTGAGGAGACCAATCTCTCCAATCAAGCCTCCAATACTACGCGCAGTGAATGCGCCTCTTGAGAAGCCTAGCAAGAAAATCTCGTCTCCTGGATGATAGTTGTTGGCAAGGAAGGAGTACGCCTCTCGGACATCGTCACCGAGGCCCTTGCCTGTGGCGCCCCCAACTAAACGAGACAGTTTTCCGCCTTCCGTACCAAGTCCTTGGGAATAGTTGACAATTTGCTGAATACCATCTTGACTAACTGCCTTGATAGCTCTTGATATCCGGGTGATGTTGCTTGGGATGGAAAGAGTCCCGTTCTTGGTTCCATCATCCGAGTTTAGCCAAGTTCCGTCGCATGCAACAATCAACCTCTTAAACATCCCCCTTCCACCACTGAGTCCTGGTGCATCGACCATGGGTTCGCGCATGCTACGCACGCTTCTGCTTCTTGCGCGGGGCCGTTCTACTGGTACATCAATAATGAGCGGTGATTTAGCCCCACTTCGCGGAACGTCCACAACGATGGGCGCTGGTGTTAGAGGCGCTCTGGTGCTGGGCGCCCGACTTCTGCTCCGCGCTCGAGACAGTGCCACAGACATTCTTTTCTTGAGATTCTTTGCTCTTTCTTGATGTGCCTTTGAAAAGGGCAATTGTTGTCGTGGAGCGGACGCAGCCCAAGTCCAAGGGGAATTAGAGCGAGCTACGTCAATATGGTTGAGCTTTTTGCGCCCGCGGCGAGATTTGGTGACTGGCAATGCGGCTAACCGGGTTGTCGTTTATCCACGTGTCGACTATCCACTCTGCTGGTGTTGTGTTGCTGGCAGCCTTGGTGTTATGTCCGCGAATGGCCTGTCGTACACCGTTGGGAAGACACCGGAACAACGCGCTTCGTCTGCTAACTGTCGCAACTTTGTTGGGCAGACGGATGCGACTGTCGCGAATCCCCAGCCTCCGCTATTCACAGTTTCCAGCTCTTCCGTGTTCCTACTCTTCAGACCTGATGGGCGGGAGTAAGCGAGGCAGCCGATAACCTCATCAGCCTCGGGAACCTGCAGCAAGCACTTTGACGCAGGGCACGAGAAATCGCGAAACGGAGGGGGTCGGATGGTCAATATGATGGGAAAGGAAATGGGGCGGACGTGTCGCGCAGCGCACAGCGCACTCTTACGTCGAGTGGTTGGGCGTCGGCTTCAAAGCTTTGCTGTAGGCTGGGGGTGCCCAAGTCATTGGACTCGCTTACCCAGCCTCTTGTCTGCGAACATGCGATTACCCCTCGGGATTGTTGATTATTACCAGGCTGATGAGAGTATAACTGTAGTTGTGCAAAGATTCAGTCAATTTTACCCCGCTGGTGCCCAAGTGTGCGCGTGTTGCGTCCAAAGTGAGGCTGTTCTCCAGCACATCGAGCTCGACCGCAACTTCTTCAACAACGCAGCGCCAAGCTCGAGCTCACTTCCTTTCTGAGACTAGGATGCGCTGCATCGCATGGAGCCGCATTGGGCGCAGGTAGCCCTGCCGGTGAAGGCCCAATTTTCCATACTGTTATGCGTTAGGTGCATGCCAGGTGTAGACTTAGGTGCAGGAAGCGTGCGAGTCGGGCGGTGAGGAAAAAGGTACGTGGTGGTAAGGGACACCCGGCCCACCAGCAATGGTCGGCAACATCGAGATTGCCGAAGTCACGGACATTTTCCGAGCTTGTTTTGATGCAAACGTAAATTGTTTTGGAGGGGATATCAACTGTTTTTCAATTTCAAGAACTTTTATCTAGTAGTTCCGTTTCCTTTCAGTTCATTCTTCGTCGCTTTCTACGCGACGCAACATTCTGGTAAATGTTGACCAACCCCTAGTCGCAGATGCGCGCGCAATCATGCGCCGAGTAACAATCCAGCGCCTGGTCCCTTGGCTGGTAATCGCACAACTACACTCTACAGTTATCGTACAGAATTCCTTCCTAGACACCCATGATCTCAAGAACTCCATGCGATAAACCAACATCCCTAGAGTGTAAAGTGCAGCGCGAGCGGCAAAATGGAATCCATCTAGGACATACGCTATGACGAAACGACAAGAGGAGAGAATACAATAGATAGAGGAGGAATAGATGAGAGACGTGCCCCAGGAGAATCGTAAATGTCATAGACGCAGAGAAATAGTGAGAAAGAGACGGGCAGCTTAGTAGCCGCCGAAAAGATCATCAAGCTCGTCAAGATCAATAAGCTCCGGGCTCTTCATGATCCAGTCGTCGTCGAGCTCAAGTTTTACCGATTTGCGCTTGAGCGACGGTGGAGGCATTTCGATGTGGAGGACCGATTTCATCGCAGGGCTGCTCTGGAACGTCATAAGATGGTCCATCTGACCAAACAGTGCTGCTGCCGCCTCCGAGTCCTTGAGTGCGGCGCTTTCTACAGTCTCCTCAACGGAAACGGCGACTTCTTCCATCTTGACATCGCTATGTTGTGTTGGCTCGGCGGATACGCTAGCAGATCGCTCGCGCTCGGCCTCCTGGCTCATGCGGCGTTGTTGGAGAAACGAGGCAGTCTGGGTGAACTCGCGCTCGTCCTTTTCTAAAGGCGGCGATTGAGCCCGGCGGTTATGCGAGATGTTTGCAGTCGTGGGTGGATGGCTCTGGTTGGAGAAGGGATCGCTGTTAACGCTGTCGTAGTCAGACAGATCTAGCTCAGGCGACGGCGACATGCGATCTCTTGATCTCGCATCCATGTCTTCCTCTTCCGAGGTTGCAGACGAGAGCGATGGGGTGACGATGCGTGGTGCGATGGCGGTGGCACTTCCATCGGCTGGGATAGGTTGATGCGGGCAGGTGGAGAGGAAGTAGTAGACACGCTTGGGATGAGTGCCAACGAGCTTCTTGTCGAGCGGACATCTCGACAGAGCTGTCCAATTGCGCTTCAAGTAGGTGGCTAAGCGTGACGAGATGATAGCAGCTGGGTTCGCGGAGCTAGAGTACGTCAGCATGAGTGACTAGGAAACTAGTGATGGAGCTTGGATGCTTGGAAGTTTGGTACATACCTCTCAACGATTGGAATAATGGGCGACAGAACGAGGGCGAGTTCTTTTAGCAGGTGGGGACGGTTGCCTGTCTTCTGGAGCTGTTCGATAACGCCAACCACGATTTCGTCGTCGATGCCTTGGGTGTCAATCTTTGTCGTCCCAGACTCGCCGCCTGGCGAAGGTGGCGGGGTGTCTGCCACCCGGCCTGAGCTTTTGGGTCGCTGCTCATCCAAGCGCAGTGATGAGGGGCGCGGTGGTGATGGTGGCACCGACGAGAGTGAGCCGGAATGTGAGCGTTTCTGTTTCTTTGCGGCGTGCTGACCTTCGCTTGTCGAAGGCGGTGAGCGCGCAGGTCGCGGTGCTCCTGGCAGCTGTATGCCGAGTGACGGCAGCGACAGCGATTTCCGGCGGGTGTTGTAGGGCATTTTGAGGGAAGCGACGCAGTCGCAAACGTCGCTCAAGTGGAGAGGAAGGAAGGAGAGAGTCTTCCAAGGGAGAAGTAAATTATTGAGGCTGGCAGAGGGTGTGCAGCCAAAAGTGTTTTGTTACTGGGAGAATACCAGGGTCGTCGATTGGTCCGGTAGGAATGCAATGCAGCCTATACCACCAACGCTGCTGCCGAGTATGCAAGGTAGCGTGCGACGCTTAGATATCTGCACTGCAGCTGATGGCGTCGAAAAGGGCGCCCGATTACTCTGAGAGGGATGTTTGATGGTGTTGAACGTTGAGTGGCACCCGTCCTGTCGCGAATACGCGGCTCGCCTCCTGAAGGCAGTGAATACGTAACTCGGCGAAGGCGACTGGTTGCCTCAAGCTCGACCCAATAACTATTGCAACACAATTAAGTGCAGCTGCAACACCACGGTAATCAGGAATCAGAAACAGTGAGAAGCAAGAGTAAACGGAATGGGACAGGACAGTTGATGTCGGGCCCTGATGTAGTTCGAGGGGTGGTGAAGAAGAGGGGATGCGACGAGGGAAAGAACGGAGGCGTAGTGGAGCACACAGTGAAGAAGGAGCGACTAGGCTCCGGTAAGAGACCGTGCGTCTAAGTAGGGTGAATGTATCCAGGGATCGCCTCTTTGGTTATGACAGCATACTACTTTTAGAGCCCGTTTTTGCTTTGTTGGCCAGGGGCTAGAGCCTAACGCTCCTATCAAGATGCCGTGGTTACCTGCATGTACCACGCGGTAAAGTCATCTAAAGTAGATACTCGCCGGACGCTTTTCAAAACATGGCTTCTCGCCTGCCCGCTCCAACGTCTTGTACAGGCTTCGCTATCCTGCCCAATCCCGTCAGCCTGGGAATCTCGGCTGTCTGTGTCTTGCAACCTCTGTCCGTGTCAAGCTCCGGGCATTGGATGGTCTCAGCTGAGCCCGGAACAGTGAACACCGCACTTGGATCTCTATACATGCTGCCCCGAGCGCGCAACAAGTGGCACATGCTAGACGTTGCTCGTAAGGATGCTTCCTTGCCGATAAACTTCCGCCAACGATACGAACGTCTCTGGCCCTGAGACGGCTTTCCCGCAAGTGACCTCATGCTCAACACGTCTCGTTGGAGCCTCGCGCATCCTTCGCATCTGCAATTGGGCGGGTCGTCACAGCTGTCCCGCAAGCTGACCGCCATAATATCTTCCGTCCCCCAAGCAGTCAAACGGCCACGATGCGAGTGGACGGGCGCTTTCCATGATCTGATGCAGCGTGCATATCATCTTGTTCCAGAGCGGAGACATCCCTGTTCTGAGGTTTCGCCTAGCATACAAAGTGGATTTAGCCTCAACGCTGCAACCAGGATGCCCCAGGGCGGTGAGCACACTTTTCTCGAATTTTTCTTTAACGGAAGTTTTCCCACTGGCATGCGGCCAACCCTCGGCAACGTTAATACGCGAACGACAAAAAGCGTTCTCACGAGACGTGGCTTCATTCTTCTTTGTGCGTTGCTGATAACATGTCACGATGCCCGGAAAAAGCACAATGGATGATGCTGCCGAGCTGGATCTTCTGGCACATCGGTTTCAGCAGCCTCCACTCCGCATTGCGACCACACCCCCAAACATTGCGCACGCGAGTTGCCATCACTTCCGATGGCTGTGCAGGGATTGCGCATATGTCTTTCCCCGATGGGGACAGGCGCATAGAACCAGGTCCGGTCTGCATGTGCAGCACAGCGTCACCTTTTGTGGGGAACTGGAAGGTATGGCGCCGCACTTGTCCAGTGGGCAAACAGATTCACGGATGCGCTACGTATCTTCCCCAGACGAAGTGTGGACTGGATGAGGAAGTTGGCAAGTCGTGAAAGACGGTGAAGATGCATGTTTGTTTGCTTGTTCCCACACTCAACGACATGTCTGTAGATGACATGCATCTTTATCTGACTCGGCAAGTTGAATGCTGTGCATGATGATTACGACCGCCACTGATGCGTGAGCCCAACGTGCTCGACGGTATGAGATGCCAGATCCCAGGCACACATGCAAAAACATGGAAGGCCCGGATGATAAGACAGAACAAAGTTCGGGCAACCGATGTCGCGTTCCAGAGTGCCGTGACACGATTTCCTCTAAATGCCCATGATCCCGACTGCAGATCTCGCTTGACCTTCTGTTGGCTCCCAGGTTACGATGGTCGCGATCTGGGAATTGCCGCTTTGAGCCTTTCCCCTCCATCGCCAATATGCGTAAAGTTGACGTCGTTTCAACAAAACTAGGTCTGCTCGTACAACGCCGCAACTTGGGGTAGTGAGAGTTTAACTCACGTTATCTATAATAGCGGCAAACTTCCACAATCTCGATGTTCTCGATGGTGGTGAATGTGGGGGAGGCGATACGGTGAGTTATCATCTCCACAGCGACCACCATGGCTTCTGTGTAACCGGGGATCCGGCTGCTGCAGCAAACGGCTGCTCACCTGAGGTGGTGGTCTCGGCCAATCTTTGTCGCATGCCCTTCCTCGGCCTCAACTGCAACCACCAGGTCGTGCCGAAATTGTAGCGTTTTATGTCAACGACTTCCAGCCCACTTTCTTCGACAATCTTGCCGATGTCTTTGTTCCACCAGCAGCCGTGTTCGTCCGCATGAGCGGGAGCTGTCTTGTCCAACATGTTGTTGAGCCACTCGTAGTGCGACTTACCGTGCTCTAGAAGTAGGATCTGGCCGTTCTCATTGGTCGACGCCTCTAGGTTCTGGAGCAGCTTCACGGGCTCATGTGTAGAGCACAGTCCCATAGTTTGTATCACCGTGTCGTATCCGTCTTGGGCACCATATGGGGGCGTTATCGGGTCTGTGGCAGACTGTTGCTTGAAGAAGACACGGCTAAAGTATTCCTTGTGCGTGTCGTTCCACTTCCGCTTTGCAACTGCCAACATGGGCCCGCTTGAGTCGAGCAGCGTCACTGTCGCGCATTGCTTGGTCTTGTAGTAAGGTATGTTCCTACCAGTACCAACAGCCACTTCCAACACGTGTCCCTTGGCCATAGAAGTAAGCTTCTTGCGCTTCCTGGTCAAGAAGAGTAGCGTCTCAGACGTGTCAACCTTCTCGTCATAGCCCTCGGCCTCTTTGTCGAATCGGTCTGAGAGATCTTCAGGCAAGTCCTTCAAGTCACTATCCTGTGTCAACGACGTATAGAGCATCGTCGCGTATGTGCCCATTCCGAATGCGATCATGCCGACGCCGAACATTGGCCATTGTCTCCATCTCCGTAGTTTTGCCTGATGATGTGCCGACCTCAGTTCCTCATCCGACAGGCGCTGCAGATCCGACAGCGTTGGACGTGCTGCCCATACTCGCTTCAATGCTTGCTCAGGTGTTTGGTTGGCGGGGGCTCGAAGTGGTAGGTCGTTGTCGTGCTGCGCTCGTTGTATGCGTCTGTGTAGTGGTATGGCGGGCTTTGTGGGTATCGCAGGTTTTGCAGGAAAAGACTTTGGGGGCTTCGGGAGCTTTGCCATGGCGATGCAACCAGACACAGAATACCCGAGGAACGAGTGACTGTGAGACGCAATGGGTGAAGCCGTCGAGCAACAATTGAAGTCTCAAATCTTTCGATGCGCCGACCCAATCGCTCGGTAGCGTCAAAGCTTCCCTGCCGCCACGAGGTTATCAACCGTGCCCAGCCGACGCACGCCCTTCAGACAACGATATCGGCCCACCAGCGGCACTTGCACGCCGTTCGCGCTCATGTAGGTTGACTTTTCTTCATGTCTTTCCTTTCTTTTGCGCAGTTGTTGCATTTCTATACGTCTTGACTTTGCGCGCAATGGCTTCTTCTGCATCTCCCGAGATACCCTTATCCATCTTGATCGTCGGCAGCGGCGCATTTGGACTTTCCACTGCCTATTCATTATGTCAAAACCCGCGGTACAAGGACACCTCGATTACTATCATAGACCGTCAGCCTTTTCCTACGCCTGATGGCTCGAGTGTAAGTAGAGCATCTAATCTACTCTGTTTCAACACCTTGCTCTAGAGCAACACATTCGCCAGTGGAGTCAACTTGTTCAACCAAAATCAAACGCTTAAGCAAAAGCATACAGATTGACACTTCACGAATCATCCGTCCTGATTATGCTGCCGCACGCTACACCCGTCTCGCAACCATCGCGCAAAACCGCTGGCGAACCGACTTTGCGACCGAGCACTACCATGAGGTCGGCCTATGTGTGACAGCTTGGGGTCCGGAGCAGAAGTACGTTTCCGGATCACTCGCAAACGTCCGCGCGATCGGAACAGACAAAGTAGAAGTGCTGAACTCGCCGGAGGACATACAAAAAGCATGTGGTCTGGAAGGCAAAGACCCATGGGGCAACGGTAGCACCGGATACGTGAATTGGAGTTCAGGCTGGGCAGACGCAGAGGGCGCGATGATGTGGCTGAGGGAGAAGGTGGAGAAGCTGAACAGGGTGAAGTTCGTCACAAAGGCTGTGAAGAAGCTGTTGATTGATCACAAGACCAACACCGTCTCCGGCGTGCGGTTCAACGACTCGAGCGAACTCAAGGCGGATCTGACGATGCTGGCGGCAGGCGCATGGACGGCGTCGCTCATCGATCTCCAAGGCATCTGCAAAGCAACTGGGCAAGCTCTGTGCTACATGCCCATCTCCGAGGAGGAGGAAGCGAAGATGTCTACGCGGCCAACTATCCTAAACCTCTCCCATGGCTTGTTCATGATTCCGCCTTCCAAGCGCCTCCTCAAAGTCGCGCGTCACGGCCACGGCTACCTCAACCCGACCACGATCCCACATCCGGAGTCCGAGGACCCCAACGAGACAATCACCATTTCCCTGCCATACACACACGTCGACGACCCATCACAGGCAGTCCCAGTCGAGGGCCAGCGCCAATGCCGAGACTTCCTCGCAGCCATACATCCGTCCCTCGCCGCACCCTCGCGACCGTTTACCAAGTCGAAGATTTGCTGGTACACCGATACTAGGGATGGCGACTTTTTGATCTCGTACCATCCCAAGTACAAGGGGCTGTTTTTGGCGACGGGTGGCTCGGGACATGGCTTCAAGTTTTTGCCCGTTATTGGCGATAGTATTGTGGAGTGTATAGAAGGCAGGACACCGGATGACTTCAAGGGTCGATGGGAATGGCCAGCTGAGCGTGTGCCGGAAGAACAGTGGGCTGGTGATGGAAGTCGTGGTGGACCTGTTGGTATGATTTTGGAAGAGGAGATGGCGAAGAGTAGGGGGAAGTTGTAAGCGTCCGCGCGCCAAGACACTTCGTGTTGATATAAATATCTTGAGGTCGGGTTCTTTGCTCCCTTCTTTACATCTAAAATCATTCCCTTATTCTCTTTAAATAACGGCGACGACGTGACATGTCTGGGAAGTGTGGCGCTTCTGTCAAAATGCTAGACATAAACGGGTCATGGAAACTCCGTGCCATGCTTTTTACTTTCCAAGAGTCATTGCCTACTCCCCATGTACTCCTCCTTGGAAAACTTTGTACAAATCCAAAGTCTGGTGTCCGTCGTCGATCATAATCTTCGTTCAAAAAATTGCAGCGAAGAGCAATATGTTGTTCTTTTGTTGCCACTAGAATTACAACAAACTATGAGCGACAACCAAGAAGCGCAAATCTCTGTGGTCATGAGCGGTGCTGCGTTCATGAAGTTAATTCCCGAGCATCTTCGTATCGGTATAAATATCATCTGCTCACACTCCCTACCCCTCCTGCATACCAAGAACTAAATTTCTTTCCAAAACGTCGGCTTCCATACAACATGGTCGTGGCATGGTTGTGCTCGTCTCAAAACGCTCGGAAAAGATGTCATGTGGCCACAGAAAGTCAAGTCATCTATTACCAAAAACGGTCCAGTATCTGGGCATGTCTTCGTCCTCGAAAAGACCGCAGACCACATCAAAGCCCAGTGTTTCCCGTTGGTCATGTTCTCCGACATACGCAACAGATGAAAAGAATGTCTCTTCCCTGTTGCTACCAACATCACTACCCGCAAGGTCATGACCAAAACGAGGGAGTTAATCGATCATGGATGCTGTTTCTGCCAATACAGTATTCTCAGCATGCTTCTAAGCATATAAATGCCTATCTCGCACACTTTGGATACTCTTCTTTATACTCGAACTCACTGCCTTTTTCCAAAATTCGCAATATGAAGAGGAATGGTCGTGGCACGTTTCGCTCTCCTCAAGGCCTCAGTTCGCCAATTTGTGTGTACTCTCCAAATCGTACCACCTCCTGTTGTCAAAACATCATACCATAAAAGCTATGCTTTTGCTTTTTTTTGAGCGACCCACGAACAATTTCAGACAAAGATACCCCATGACGCTCATCTTCTCTACGCGCCAAGCTCAAACCCGTGCGTCTCACTTTATGCATAAATATCCAGCGGCTCTACGACTTCTACTCCTATTCATGCCAACAACTACTCCCTTTTCTCCCAAAAAATATGACAGTCGAATTTAATGTCGGTGGCGTGTTCTGCTTTCCTCGAAATCAGCACCCCTCATATCTATGTGGATGCTCGGAGCTAGACCTGTCACTATCAGATTTATTCATTAAACGTCCATGTCTTTCTTCGCCAACGAGTCGCAAGGTACTTCAAAATTCGGTTGCTCCAAGTCCGACATTTACACCACGTGCCAAGATCACATGCTGGGCATCTTACCGCGTGTATAAATATCTCCCTCTATAGTTCCGATACTTCTGTTCACATCCAAACCTGCTTAATCTTCTCCAAAAACTGATGAGAACGCCCGGATGTTGGTGGCGCGCTCTGCTCTCTTCAAAAGAAAATATCAAACGCATCATGTAGAAGTTTTGAGTTCTGCCTTACACCTACCAAAAGATGATTCGAATGGTTGGCATGTCTTTGTTCTTGGCTGGATTTGAGTCCATTTCAATATGTATTGGCTGCGTTCTCTGTCCAAAAATCCACATTTATAGTGGCAATTTCTATCTCATACAATCGGAGCAGTGTGACCGATAAAGAAGGCTCATCGAGAGATGACGTTGAACTCGCCATGAGTGGAGTTTTTCCGAAAGCATATTGCGAAAACTAGCAACGAAGGAAGTAATGTTGCGCGATCGGCTGTGGAGGTGCTACTTGGAAATATGACAGTATCGTAGAGTCCACTCATTGAATCCGCCGCCGTGGTCATCTCGGTCGTTATGTCTAAAGTCAACATCACATGGAAGTTGGCGGGAAGAAATATGAGTTTGTCGAAGTTCAAAAGTTTGATTGGATAAAGTCTACACAAGAATCGAAGATAACGAAAAGCAAAGCCTCCACGAAGCCATGTCGTCTACACACTGCATCTCCTCACAGCTCTAACACCGAGCCTCTTAATCTAAGCACGGCTGAAGCACTTGGTAACAAGCGCCTGGTCAGTCGAACCGTTGGGAGTCAATCCAAGGACGTAGCTCTGGTCGAAAGCACCAGCCGACCAGCCAATGTAACCAAGGTAGACATCGCTGTTCTTGTTCAAGCTAGCGAGAGCAGCGCAGACATCAGTCTCGCACGAAGCAGTGTTGCCACCACCGACCTCGGAGAGGATAGCCTGGCGCTTGTTGGTGCGGAGCCAGGTGGCAAGGGGAACGAAAGAGTCCTCGACGTGGTCGCTGGTGCACTCGGCGTGTGTACCAGAGTTGTCGCTGTCCAGGTAACGGTGGACGTCGAAGATGATCTTGTCGGTCGTGCCGTCGGTGTCCTTGACCTTGAGGAGGGAAGGACCGCTGGCAGTGGGGAAGGTACCCGCGGATGTGTAGTCAGTTCCGGGGACGAGGATCATCTGGGACTTGGCGCCTGCCTTGCGGATGGCGTTGACGGCAGCCTGGGCGGAGTCGGCCCAGGTGGACATGGTGAGGTCGTGGGGCTCGTTCATCAGGCCGAAAGCGATTTTGCTCTCAGACGCGTACTTGGTCGCGATCTTGGACCAGACATCGGCGAACTGGTCGTTGGTTGGGCCGCCCTGACCGATGATCTGGCCGTTCCAGCGGGCGTAGTTGTGGAGGTCGATGAGGCAGACAGCGCCGGTGGCCAAGCAGCCTTGGACGAGCTTGTCGTAGGCTCCAGCGACAGTGGCATCAAGGGCACCACCGAGCTTGTTGCTGACAAGGTGCTGCCATCCGATGGGAAGACGGTAGATGTTGAGCTTGTCGTCCTTGGTGAAATGCTGCATCTGAGCAATTCCGTTCGCACCAGGGTCGACGTAGGCTCCGCTGCAGGATCCAGATGTGTCGCATCCGAAATCGAAACCAGCAATGTTCATACCAGCATACTGAGTCTTTCCGCTAGATGAAGCAGGGGCGGCAGCCACAGCAGCGGCCTTGCTGGTAGCAGCAGCGACTGGCTTGGCGGAAGTCTTGGTCGCAGCGGCTTTGGTAGCAGGAGTCGAAGTTCGTGCCATAGTGACCATGGTGGTCTTGGGAGCAGCAGGGGCCGCGGCTCCTGAGCCAGCGCCAGGAACACACTGAGAGTACCAGTCGTTCTGGACCTCACAGTGGTAGCCAGATACACAGGTAGTGGCACCGGTGAAGCCTTGTCCACCACACTGCGCGTAAGCCGCCCCCTGGGCGGCGTAAGCACCGCTTGCCGCAAGAGCAGCGAATGCGAAAGAGTAACGAGCCATTGAAACGAAGTTTGAATGAAGGATAGACTTGGGTAGGTAAAGAAAGGGTGAGAATGCTAAGTAGCACAAGTAGAAGCAAAGGAATGAAAATCCACAAATGTGATGGAGAACCAAGAAAACAGCGGGCGGATTGCGCTTTTATCGTCTCATGGGAAGGGTACCCAGAAGGTCGTGCCCTTGCGCTTCCAAACCGTTCGAGACCTGATTCCAGGTCGACGGGATGGCGGCATATTGTCTCCGCATTGTTTCCACCGCTTCATGATCATTACCGAGATGTTCGGTGGTATTACCGGGGACCGTAGTGGCTGTGAGCAGAATATCACGGAGATGTATTGCTGTATGGCGTCTGGAGCTGTCAGTGCTGTCATCGGGACGCGGCGGCTAGGCCAAGCGAGATGGTAGGCCCACTTTTCGGCTTACTGACGCGCCGTTTCGAGCCCGTTTGCTTTGTTCAGTGAAACGACTAGGCTTGTATTTGTGGAGAACGGCGTATATCTCTTCATTTCGCCAAGATGAGAGGGGGGTACACAAGCTTCAGGATTGGGGAGATCCGAAGCTTGGTATGCTTAATCAAGAGCGCGCCATCGTGGTGAGAGGCTGTGTCTCGATAGGTCCTTTCGTCGCATGTCTTAGTTCTAGAACGTCGGTTCGCGGTTATTGTTTTGTTGGTGGTTGCACATACTGACGTCTTGCAGTTCCGATCATGAAGTTGTAGCAAGTGCAGCCGCGGCTCCAGCACTCTAGCCCTCACAAGGTTATAACCGGTGGGAGAAGCTGACACTGTGGATTCTTTAGTTGTTTTACAAAACATCATATCGGTAACGTGTAGACAGCGATGATCTCATTCATTGTATGCTACCAACAGGTGCGGTAAAAATCTGCGAGACATCACGCCAAGCGACATTACAGTTGGACACACAAAGGACGTTTGCATCACGTATGCGCCTATCAAGATACCCCTTCATCATCTAGGCAGGTGTCTTGTGAGTTCTTGCCACATGTAATGCTGCATCTAAGTACTTTGTTGGTAGAGTTGTCGCGTGTCAAGCTTGAGTCGTTGATTAAATGGGGTGGCTTGACTAGCTGCGTGGCTTGGAACTACTTGGACTTTGGTTCCCGAGGTCCCTCTTACGCCCGGACCAACACACTTCACACAACCTTCGAACGGATCTATCAGCACCTTAGCATGTTGCTTTGGACGCCTTCACGCTCAGCCAATTTCGAGTCCATCGATCGTCAGATCGCATAGCGCCCCTCCCGTCATGTGGTAAGAAGCTCAGCCTCGTCAACTGGGCGCCTCGCCTTGGCTGCATAACACTGGGAGGTCATTTGCAGCCTGCCCAGGTGGTAGATCGCAAGTCCTTGCTAATACTACTCTCCTCTCTGTCAATCCGCTTGACTTTGTTGCATTCCTTCTTGCGTTTTTCTCCCCTAGGTCTTCGCCTGCTATACAGGCCTATATGGCGATATGCTAGGCTTGCTATGAGGTTAATTGAAAGATATTGTGGCTTAAGTTGGCTCAGTTACTGCTTACTCGAAAACAAGGGTGTTATGCGAGCTGACGTATCGATATGAGAAGCGGGTAGTTTGGCCCCAGGCTGCCGTCCAGCGCGTCTTGATCCACCATCTGAAACTCGTCGCGAGTGTGTTTTCTTTCTCTATACACATTATACCAGCGAGGGGCACCCGACTGCCGAAAGAATGGAGCACGAACATCTAATAGACCCCGACCTCATCGATCATGACGCTTCTGCGCAGGCGGTACATAATCAGATTGAAGCACCAGTGGACAGTATGGTGGCATCCACACTGGGAGAAAATGGTCAGGACGATGCAATGCAGCCTGGAGAACGGCCCGAGAAGCCACTTATTTCTTCAAAGCACCACGGAACCCGTCTTTACCACTCTGGCTACGTCCTTGTGTTGGTCTTGCTCTATGCGGCACTCGCGCTTTTCGCCTGGATTGTGACGTGTACCCTAACATTTCATCCGATAACGTCAACGTCAAATTATGGTCTGCCATCCTTACATATTTTTGAGAGAGTGCAAGCTGACAAATCTGGTGCCTAGGTGTGAATTTTGACGTACCGCATGCATACGGTTGGACTGGAGCCTCTGTTATCCACTCATTTTACACCAAGAACGAAGAGTGGCTCCAAGCTGCTCAGTTCATACACCCAGTTGTGGCCGTTCTCACTCTCCCTCTCGTTTCCGCAGTATGCTCCAAGGCCGCAGTCACTTTTGTACAGCAACAGGGCCAGCGAAACTTAACACTGCGTCATACCATAGTTTTGGCTGACCGTAGCTGGTCCGATCCCGATATATACGTAAAGCTCATGACAGGCAGGTACAAAAAGTACCGAAGCAAGCTGCTCATTTTCGCAATCATGCTGAACATCATCGGTACTCCCTAGCCGCCTTGTTGAGATGATCGAGTATTGATAAGAATAGGCGGAATCATCGCGCCTCTCCGAACCCTGTTCATAACCACGAAAACAATTAAAACGCCTACATTTCCGGACATGATTCCCTCATTGACCGATATCCTGGATCAATTCGACAATGAGGACTTGCCTGACCTGAACATGATACCCGTCAAGGTTCGATCGGCTATGGCTGCCACCAGCAATCTCAGTCCACAAGGTCGACTGTGGACCAGCAAACCCATCAAGTGTGGTCAAGCCGTTGTAAAGTCGGATGCGACTGAACTACCCATGAACTGCGTCCTGCCAAATATGGCGTTTGGTAACATGTCGTTACTCCCGGATCCTTTTTTCGCCGAATTACCAGCAGGTTATAGTACGGGCCTCATCCGACAATACCTTCCGCGAATGAATTCGACAGCTCATCGGGTAGTCATCACAGAGCCCGAGTTTCCCACAAACTGTGCTGATCTGCCGGGTGCCTTCTATGTTAGGTACGCAGCGACGAACCCGAACTATATCACCATGACAGGTTGGGGAAACTGGAGCCTGGAAGTTTGCATGCCAGCGAACTTGACGCAGTCGCCGTGGCGTGCTGTACGCACCCGCCAAGATATCACCGAAGAACTCTATCTTAACATCTCTCTGGTATCAGCCGACCCTATGCAGCAGTACGTAACACCTGAAGACCAAGGCGGAATGTTTAGAATCTCGCTTGACACCACTTTGGGCTATTTTGAGCTGCCCAACTACATGAATGGCGAACAACCAGGGCCGTTGCTTAATGAGGACCCAACAAATCACTGTGGCGGAAATTGTAGTAACCAAGCTTTCCGCCAGAACGGGTAAGTCCTTGACACGTTTTCTGCTCACTACATCCTACTGAATCCATTACTCATTCATATACAACTATAGTGCGGATGCAAATGCGAAACGGGCGCGCGGAGAGTTTCCTGGTGATATAAGTAGTGTTGCTAACTCATCTCTCACGTTAGAGATGCGAAAAAACCGAGGCCCGTTGCTAACAGTCGCCTTGGCTCTCTTTGGTTCTGGATCCTTCATTACAGAGCGGATGGCCCGTCCAGATGCTTTCATGTATCCAAACATGACCTATGAAGAGGCGAAAGCCACGCCGAACTACGGTGCTTGTGTAGATCAAGCTCCTTTTACAAATCTGTTACAGTCGTGGAGCGACCAAGATCAGATTGGGACGTTCATAGATCCCTGCCTGAAAAACTCGATTCACAATCACGACGACGTCCAAAGACAGGTAGCCAACTTTGTGCACTCACTGTATTGGAACCATTACGACGGGTACAAGGGCGATCGCATCACGAATGCCTTCACATCCGCTGCCTTCCTCGCCAACGAGGCATGGCTCTCCTCTACAGCATTCATGAAAACTTGGTCTGTGACGTACGACCACGGTGCCGACACCCTCGTGCCTGTTATATCGCGTACCGGCATTCTAGTCATCTCCGTCCTTCTCGGCGTCTTTTTGGCATCGCTTCTGGGTCTCGCGATCTACAGCGCCGTCTTGCCGCGTTGGACCGACCAGCTGGATGCTTTCGCGATGTTGCGCATCGGCGCTTCCATCTCCGACAAGATCCAATTTCGAACCATCCCAAACGCTCAGCGCGTGCGCGTGTTGGACGAACTGCCAGGATGGATTGGCGATGCGGCCAGTGGTGAGGATGCGCAGGGCGAACTGGCGCTTGGCGGTTCTGGACGACTTGGTAGGAAGCGAAAGTTTGCTGCGTATGTTGTAGAGGATATCGGGAAGGGAAAGAAACCATGAGCATAGTAAACGCGGAGACAAGGCTCATTGCTCAGTGATATCTACAAAGCACTATTTCCAGGGTCAGCGTTACGAAGCGCGTGATCTACTGTGCCATAATGGTCTGAGACCCGCCTGCGGCGAACAAAGCCTGCGAAGACTCGGCAAGGGAAGTGATGAAAGATGCGTGTACTGTGGAAGAGGCTCCGAAGATGCACAAAATCTCCACAGTCGCAAAGACGTCGTTGGCCTAATTCGTCTTGACTACCTATGTAGCTACCCAAGGGCGTCACTATATAGGGCAGCTGTGCCTCGATAGCTATGTCTTATTACGCCCACGATCGTGATGGTGTTTTTAACCGAGAGCAAGCACGTGTTCTGAAACGGTTCCTGTCGTGATAACTTTACTGTCCAGTTTCGATCGATCGGTCGCTCTGGTGAAGGAAAGTGAATAGGCAAGAACTAAAACTACACAAGGGGTAGACTTGCTTCATATCATGGGACGTAGATTCCGGGAAACTTGGTCCTGAATCACCAATCATCAGGTCGCACGTCATCCATCCAATCATGTGGCGAAAGCTCAGCCTCTCTAGAAATGCGCCTCGCCTTGGCTGTACAACACTAAAAAGTCATCTTCAGCCTGGTGCATCGTAACTTCTTCTCGACACCTATCTTCTTCCCATCCAATTCGCTCAACGATATGGAAGCTCTTGTCGCCGTCGGTCTTGCTGGAAATGTTGTGCAGTTCGTGCAATTTTCTGGCCAGCTCATATCTCTCGCCAAGGAGATCAAGAAAAAGGGCGCTCCCTCGTCTCTGATCGACCTGCGCAAAGTCACCCAAAACCTCACAGAACAAACTCGGGTAATCGTGGATCGGCTCACAGCGAATACAGCCACACTTGAGCAGGAAGAGCAGGTATGCCGCGAAAGCACAGTAACTAAAGATCTAGGCAAGCACTAATGCGTGTAGCATCTACTCGATGCGGCCATGGATTGCGAAAGGGCTGGAGAAGAGTTCGCATTATACATTGATAAGCTTATGGCGGCATTAAAGCCATCCTCGCGCCTAGGAAGTGCACAATCTAGTGTAAAGATAAAGTGGCATCACAATCAAATTGAAGCGTACGTTTCTAGGCTGGACAGATTGCAGGGGTCTCTTTCGCTGGCAACAGTGCTTTCTCTACGTACCAGGGAGACTGGCAGCCACCAAGAGGTCCTTGACCATCTCAAATCGATAGAAGCGGGAAACGGCAAATTTCAACAAAATGGGGATGAACTGATAAGAGCTTTGAGCCTCTTGCATGGTCTCGTTCAGGAACAATCGGGTCCGAAGCTAGACATGTTGCAGAAACAGATGGACTCATGTATGGAAGACATCCAAAAGATCCGGACCTCGGTCGCGGAGACTCGAGAGGGAGAAATACTTCGCTGGCTAGACTTCCGACAGAGAACATGGCGGTTTGAAGAGGTCGTAGAAGCACATCAAACAACATTCGATTGGATCTTCCGAAAACCACATACAAACACACCCTGGCATGACTTCGGTGCTCATCTCTCCGAGGCGGAAATTCACAAACCATACTTCATAAACGGTAAAGTAGGGAGCGGCAAATCGACACTGATGAAGTACATCATATCGAATCAACAAACGAGAGTACGACTCCAGGAATGGGCTGGCCAAAACAAGCTTCTCAGTCCGTACTTTTTCTTCTGGAATGTTGGAACCCAGTTACAGAAGAGCCATACTGGCATGCTCCGCTCTTTACTACACAGCGTACTCACTCACTATCACGATCTCATACCCGCTGTATTTCCGACCTTATATGCCGAAGGGATTTCCATTAGCGATTACGAGCAGCCTTCCTACGTCGAACTCAAGGGCGCCTTTGAGCGATTGAAGGTTCGCTCCGCATCGTTCTTGCGCATCTGTATCTTTATTGATGGTGTTGACGAGTTTGAGGGAGACCATCGAGACATGTCAACCTTCCTCTGTTCTATAGCTTCTTCGGCGATCAAAGTTATAGTGTCGAGCCGACCGATCAATGCCTGCCTCAATGTATTCAAGAGCTGCCCAACGCTAAGGCTTCAGGATTTGACACAACATGATATGAGCGTCTTCATTCGGGACAGACTGAATACGCACTCAATGATGGCAGAACTCCGAATTGAGTCGCCGGAAAGAGCTTCTACACTGGAATCAGAGATCCAGGAGAAAGCGGAAGGAGTATTTCTCTGGGTCCGGATCGTCACCGGACTTCTACTGCGAGGGTTGGATGATGGGGACGACTTTGACGATCTTCTTCCTAAGCTTCGTGCCTTGCCATCCGATTTGCGGGAGCTTTATACCCGGATGATGCAGAAAATGCCCTTGGAGTATCAGGTGCAATCCTCTCAGATGTTCCAAATTTTTGAATGGTGGAGGCTTCATGGCGATGACAAACCTCTCGAATTACTCCTGCTATCTTACGCCATCCAACAACCATCTACTGCGCTTACCTTAAGAACGAAAGGTTGTAATATCCAGATGCAGTCGAATTACTCTGAAAGAATCGGAGCTCGTGTTCGAAGCCGTTGTTGTGGATTGCTGGAGTTGCGCGATGTTTCAACTGCGAGCTTTTTTTGGCCTCCTACCCCGGTAGTAGCCTATTTGCATCGCTCTGTAGCCGAGTTTGTGACTAGCCAAGAGGTATGGGACCATATGCTCTCACGAACGAACGACTTGAGATTCAACCCCGGTACACATATCGCATGTGGTATCCTTTCCATCTTGAGGACTTCATATCCTCCACCAGACGAAAGCAAACATCTGAGAGCTTCCGTAATTCTTGATCAACCAGACCATAGAAAAAGGATACTGCAATTCGCCATGGATGTATATTGCCAAAATACCGATATTGAAGACTCGCTCATATCTAGATATATGGAAGCTGTAGATGAGACCATGAATTCGAGATACCAGGACTTCGCTTGCGACTCAATAGATCGACAAGATGACAAATTCCCTCTGCATTGGTCTATTCAAATGGCCCAGAGCTGTTTGCAATCGGAGATGCAGCACCTTCAGCAACCTGATCATGTACCCAGTGTGTCCAATAACCAAGTAACTTGGCTTGGTTGGTTGACTTTGGTTGATTACATAACAAGCAACCACGAGTAAACGTCTATCCGAGCAACCACAAGTAAGGGTTTTCGCATTACTCGAGTCAACTCGGAGTTGGTTGACGACCTTACCGCATTAGGCATTTTTGTAGAGGAGGTGGGCGACAGAAGTCTTTTGGGGCATCGGGATAGGAAGAACTATTAGCCCGGATGTTCTGATTGGTTGGAAATTGCCGCTCTTGAGATTTGCTGTCGAAAACTCTCACGCCTGCAGCCTCTATGTACGAAACCGCCAGATTCCAGGTTAAACATGCCTACCCATCCATTTTTTCTGACTCGTAGAGGATCCACGTGTTCCCCTCTACCTAGGACTCCCTCTGAATCCCTTAGCTATAACCTAGAAAACATAGAGACCCCAAGTTCTGTTTCCACCAATACTGCTGCCACCTTCGAAAGAGAGCTGCCGACATCTACTCAATGCCCATTCCTATTGACTGGGACAAAATTCGCTATGAAAGGAAGGTGTTGCCATCGATTCGGTATCGTCAGCCTCACAAGCGGGCCCTCAACTCTAAAACCCAGCCCTCGCCAATCTACAAACACGGTGCGCAGCTCACAACCAATGGAGAGAACAAGTTTTGGCTCTGCAAATACTGCCATCTTAGTGGCCAGCACGATTCTGCTCTGTACAGTAGTGAGAGTACTACTAGTATCATGTATCACCTAAAGAATCAACACAAACTTGAAGAATTCGGTTACAAAATAATGGCATTAAACCCGTTCGACATGGCCAAGGAGCAACGAGCTCCATACCATACCTTGGAGGCCGGCGCTTGATGTTCAACGACTCTCAGTTCAAGAAAGAGTTTATTGACTGGGTTATCGATCTTGACTTCACCTTTCGACAAGCGACACATCAACGCACTCGTAACATGTTTACTGGCTGCTTAGAGGATATCGATAAAATTCTACCTAAGAGCCCATCAACTCTTAGCACCTGGGTTAAAGACATGTGGGACGGTGATACTGGGAGACGTGCTTGGCTAAAGGAAAGGCTTCATCTTGCGAAAAGCAAGATCCATATCTCAACTGATGCCTGGACTTCTGAGGAAGGAACGAACTATGTGGCAGTTGTTGCTCACTTCCTAGACGAGAAGCATAAGTTGCAAACAGCCCTTCTTGACCTCCCGCCTCTAAAGGCCCACATTCTGGAGAGAACATTGCGAAATTGCTGTCAACGGTTATCGACTTGTACGATATATCCGCTGTCATTGGCTTCTTTATGATGGACAACGCTGGCAATAACGACACGTGTATTGGAGAACTAGCAAAGCAGTACCCCACAATCACACAGCAGAGTCGCCTTCGGTGCGTTGGCCATATTCTAAACCTCATCGTCAAAGCTCTTCTGTTTGGGACGGGGTTAGCAGGTTGGAGAAAGAGCTCTGTGGTGCATCTGATGATGAGCGGTTTGAGATATGGAGGAAGCAGAGTTTTATTGGTAAGCTCCATAATTTCTGTGTGTGGATCAACCGGAGTGATCAGCGGCGGGAGTTTCTGAGAGAGTATGTTTTGCAGGCGTACGATAGAGGCAGCATCGAGAACCTTTACACTAGGGTACTGGCTGACGGTGGCGTCCGCTGGAACTCTGTGTATGCCATGATTGAGAGAGCTCTCAAGCTCCGTAACGCAATTGATTTGTTCTTTCTCCACTATAATCATAGTGGTGAAGGATACGATATCTCACAGGACGCCATTACTCAGCGCGATTGGACTAATCTGGAGCACTTCTTCAATATCTTGAAGCCGTTTAAAGATCTGACCAAACGCATGGAAGGCCGAGCCAATAAAGCTGGCCTTGAAGGATCACATGGCTCACTCTATGAGACACTCGAGTCGCTTGACGTCCTCTTTAAGAAGCTTCAGGAAGCCGGAAAGTTCGCAGACAATCACCCCGAGGAGGTTTCGGAATACTATTCCTGTGCTATTGATACTGCCCGCCTCAAGCTTGAAGAATACTACGGCCTTACGGACGCTACGCCAGCCTACCGATGCGCTGTCGCCCTCCATCCTGCGAACAAATTTAGCTATTTCGATATCGAATGGCAGCATGAGAAGAAATGGATTACTGAGGCGAAGCGGGTGGTGCATGATGAGTATGTACAATACGAGGAAGCAGCTGCGGAAGCAGAGATAGCAGAAGCAACACAAGAGGAGGATAATGAGGTTGGTACGGATAGCGATACAACGCTTGATCTTCTCCAGCAAGCTCGTAAGCGTCGGCAGCGGGTCGCCGCTAGTACGGCGTCTACGCGAGGAAAGAAGCGCGCAAGAGTCACCTCTGACCTCGATCAGTTTATAGCTAGGACTAATAAGGCTGATGGAGATGTTGATGACCCTCTAGAGTGGTGGATTCGCCATGCACCTGACTATCCTGTGCTCTCTAAGATGGCGTTTGATCTGTTTAGTTGCCCTGCAATGAGTGCTGAGTGTGAGCGGGTATTCTCACAGACGAAGAAGGTCATCACGGATGAACGGAATCGGCTCGATTCAGGGACTGTGGCGGCAATTGAGTGTCAAAAGCACCTCCTTCGAACTGGTATGCTTCTGTAGGTTGGTATAGATATCAAATCGGGAAATTCTATCGAGTAATGTCAACCAACCAAGCAAAGCAAGGGCTTCTCGTCAACCAACCAAGCAAGGTAAAGGATTCTCGTCAGCCAAGTCAAGTAAGAGGGTCGATTTTTGGTTTACTTGGTTGATGGACACACTGCATGTACCCCTCTCGGCCCAAGCAAACATTCGTACTTTCGCAGCTTACAACGCATTTCTTCCTTACCTAAAAGCGTTGAATCGAAGTTCTAAGCTCGTAGACGTTGAGTTCCTCATTCTGTTTGCACTGGGCAGTTGGGTGGATTGCGAATTCTCCTTTTCGCACAGACGGGAAACTCTCCGATTCTTGCTGCAAGTTCTAGCCGACCGTTCTGAACTTGGAATCGAGACAATGATCGAGAACAAAACCCTTTGGGAGCATGCGGTGGTAATCGCTTACGATTTCTTCAGTGGCCAAAAAGGCAGGAAATCGTTAGATGCGCCTTTCACGAAGGGCGGAACGCCCTGGCTGAGAAATGGGTCACTTTCTCTTGATACCTCCGATACAAGTGAGTCATGGCGGAGTTCAGTCCATGGCTGGGAAGCACGTCAGCGTCGCCATTCCGATAGACAAGAACTCCCGCGTCGTCATCAGTATGCGAAGCCAGTAGTGGTTCAATTGGCTAAAGTGCATGGGAAAGAAAAAGCTCAAGTTCAAGTCAACAGGGAGATCGCGATACCCCAGACGAAGCGGCTGCAAAAGTTGCGGGAGGAGAAGAAGAAGGCGACTTTGTGCCACAAGTCTGATGATTCGCTTCCTGCTGCCGAAGATGAGATACACGTAGTGACGCCCCCAGTACAATACGATGTTCCATTCGAAAACTCAAGGACTGAAAAGAGAAGTCATAGGGCTGGTGTCTCGGATATACAACAGGGCGTTGATATACTACGATGTTTCCTCTCCATTACCGACAAACCGAGAGGATTACTCAACAAGAACATCGTAACACCTAGGCAACTGACTTTCAAACCATTAACCATACTCCGAAAGGCACTAGCTCAGGGACGTGAAGAGGCAGAAGTATGGAGTTCGCAACCAGAATACCAATTCCTCTATCAGCTGGTCGGTTTACAAGAAACTAATCAATCTACAGGTCGGTACTGATATTCTCTAACATCCAGGAAACCACGGCCTTTTCATTCTTACAGCTCTATCAGTTGAGGATGTGATAGATAACATCAAAGTAAACAAATGGCCAACATCAATCACCGATGGTCAAATGTCGCGTCCATTAGCTCCCTCAGTCGCTCGATATATATTTTGTAGATAAAGAAAGTCTTCTCCTTTTTGTTCCTTTTGCCGGGCTGAAATCTACCCCGCAGTCTCCTGGGCATCACTGTCGTTCTCCAGAGAGTATGGGATGTTTCTTTCGATATATTGTAGTCTATTGGTTCCGCCATTACTTCCTCAATCACAAATGGCACTGATTTATTACGCCTGCACGTGTACAGCGCAGCTGTGGTTATAAGACAAGGCTGTCAACGCCGCCCACAATAAAGAGCGACTGAACAGGTAATCCAGTCCTCCATGGCCCCCCAAGCTCTATCCTTTCCTCTTGTGTAACTTGTTGCCTTGCAATAACCTCAGCGCACTTCCCACAAGTCGTCGCGCAAATATACTTTTCCCCATCCATCACGCTTCGTCGTCATGAATTCGGGTATCTCAGTCGATCACTGAGGAAAGCGCTGCATCCATCGATGTCTCACTTATTCTCCGGGGTACTACAGCGTAGACACATTATTTTCCGCTCGGCAATAAAGTAGCAACCGACTCACTCTTACAATAAACCAATAGTCACGTCTCCCTTGACGCGCGCATAAATCTCGACCTGGGCTACATCAGCCCAATTGTCACATCACCCTTAACTCGGGCGTAAAGTTCTACCTCGACTTCAAGATCTAGTTCGATCTTGATCTTGAGCGAACTATCCTTTTCGCCTTCTTTCACGGGTCGGTCTGCGATGCGCGATTGGTGGACAGGAACCATGCGACGGCCCTTCTTAGGTTTTGCGATGGTGGCTTCTAGTTCAGTGTCCCCGCCGTCATCGTCCGAGGTTTGGGATGCTTGAGGCGCAGGAGCCTTTTCGATCTCATTGTTCTTGCTCTGGCCTCCAAGTTTCGAGGGCTTTTTTCTAGGAGTCTGGGGTGCTTCTGTGGTAGTGTTGTTGGTTGCGTCGCCAGTTGGGGAACTTGCTATCAATCAGAACGATATTTTGGGATGGGATAAGAACACTGAAAGCTAGACGTTATGACTTACTCTGAAGACATGTTGATAGTGCAATCTGGTCTTCCAATTAGATTTAGAGAAGTCCTTGCTAATATTTAATACCTAATCGAAGTAACCAAGGATATAGATGGTAAACTTGGAATCACACTGAGCTCTTCTTTTAAGCTTCAGATACCTGTTAGATACCATGACGCAACAACGGCCCGACACTTACAGAATCCACTGAAACCTGTGCGCCTTTCTTATGACAACCTTCAATCAAGTTTCGTTCCCGTGAGAGCAAGGACACCTACCAGGTATAGGATCCTAGATCCATACCGACCGAGCACCGAGCGCAAAAGCAGGTTTAAATATGCTCAGACCATAACGCCATCATCTTCGCACAACTCCATCAGAGACCCAAGTACCATGGTGCTGGGCATTTTGACTGCCATCGCTGCTTGCCCCGCAATCATAGGCACAACTGAGGCAGTACGTCAAGGCCAAAGACAAAATGCCAGGGAAAAGCATCGGGGCCTGAAGACGAATCTCTCCGTATCCTGTTCGCGAGCCACAAGGAGTGGTCGAGAAATCGATCGATGCGAAGTGGTACTCAGCGAAAACAAGGTGAAGCATTCCCTTCTGGGCTTGCGACCGACGCTTGTTGGATCCTGCCTCGAGCTTCACAGCTAACAAGACGACGCCAGCTTTATCTCAATGTACCGTCAGATGAGTTTCCGGACGGCCATCCCGAAGATCACCCATTTGCAGGCTACTTCTTGCCGTTCCCAGACCAAGACTGGGGACGACAGGGGGAAGGCATGGTATCGACCATCTCAGATGACCCGCCACAGCTGAACTGGATATATGTGGATCGCGACACTTGCGAAGTCAAACACGGTGATCGAGTTGCTTCAGAACCTCATATCGTTGGCCCATGGGACGTGACAAAGATGGATCGTCGGGTCACATGCATGGGTTGGGAGGGGTTTATGGCTGTTCAGTATGGACCTGGAGAGTGGGCGCTCTATTTCGATGTCGACGACAACGGGTTGCGAGGCGTTATTGGGGATGACTTGGTAAGGGTGGAGATTGAGCTAGTACGGAAAGAAAGAAGGCAAAGACGGATGTCGTGTGGTCCGGGAGCCGGACCTGGAGCTGCGGTCGAAACTCCAAAAAACGACGACTAGTGTGGTGGCGCTGCAATCCACATGCTGGTGTTGAACAGGATCTCGGGATTTGACGTTCTTATTTTTGTTGGCCTCGGAGCCGAGCTCGATGATGGTCGGGCAATCAGAATCTCCATCCAACCCCGCCTCCCCTCCCCTCCCCTCCCAAGATTCTACTCTCCACGTCCATCAATCCCCCGCCAAAAAAAGAGAAGAGCAAAAATCACAAAACATACAACAGCGGGGATTCGCTAGTGGTCACCCACCTAACTACTAATCCGCCGGTACACTGCTTGTATATGGCTGAGCGGACGGGAAGCCTAATTTTCAGTGTCCTATGGTCGTATGTGAAATAAAGACCAATAATTGACATTATAATGTTAATGCCAACCTTTGCAGTGTCAGCATCGTAGAAGACCCTTACATTCCAGCATTCAAACTCACACTTCTCTTTCTGATCATGCTCTACGAGCAGTCTATTCTGACCATGATCTTTGCATTTCACTAGTCCTTCTGGTCGTTTGTCTGTCTTACATTCCGATCGTTATTCCGGGAATGAGGTGTCATGTTTTCTCCATTTCATTCGTCATGGGAACACTGAAAAGCCCTTCTGCCAAAGCTATCATATCGTGTCCAAGACTCGTAAGCATCAATCTGATCGCATCCACGGTATCGTCTGGTAATTGTCCAAAGCGGCAGAGAATGTTGAGGCCCGCAGGCGCCATTGGCGTTTTGGCGACATAGAACACGATCCACGAGTTACCGTCAGCATTGCAGATGTGCTCTTGTCCGTATGGCGATGGTGGGTGTATCCCGTACCCGAGGATCTCCCATCCTTGACGAATCAGTCTCGACCATCCGTTACCACGTCGTGTGTAAACAAGGCTTGTCCGCTCCCCGTGATGGAACGTGTCTCCATACAGATCCGGTGTCAGCTCGCCGTTGGATTTCCCACCTGGTCTAATCGGTTTGCTCAGACCCATTGCCGATCGATATGTTACCGAAGGACCGCATGGTTCTTGCCAGAACATGAAGTCCTCAAGCTGAGTACCGTACTGGAGCGTAAAAATTTCTTCGCCCGTAACAGCGGCAGGACTTGGGATGAGTGCGTAGTTTATCGTCACGTCGCGTGCCTTGCGCCATCTGGGAAGAGTAGAACTCGTCAGCTTCCAGGTGCCGCTGAGCCATTTCAGCGGCGGAGGAAGGACACACGCTGGCGACGCAAAGCGAACAGCATTGGGGGCGCGCAAATATATCGCGGTATCAGTTGACATCGGGACTGCGTAGTGATGGAGATGATCCGGGTGAGATGAGCATCACACTGCTCTGCGAAGAGGAGCAGGAGTGCTGCCTATTTACCAAGGCAGCAACCACTTAGTGTCCACACTAGCTCACTCGCATCTACCTCGTATAAGAACATCGCATTCGTCCATCAACATGTCGATTCAGCTCTAATTGGCAGATTACTTTAGATCAAGTGCACTTACAGACCATGCCGAGATCCACCCGTTCTTCGGTACCATGCGTGACGGCCCAACGACCCGGACGGCCCAACGACCCACCCACCAAAACTAGACCTCGACTTCAACACGCGATAACTCCACAACCATGGCTGGTATTGAGGCTGCGCTTGCAGCAATAGAATCGCTAGGACCTAGAGAACAACTTAGCTATAGAAAAATTGCAAGAGAATATGGCTGTAGCTATACAACGCTCAGGCGAAGACACCAAGGCATATCAGCCCCACGCAGCCTCGAGGCTCAAAATCGCCAGGCTCTCCACCCACAACAGGAGCAGGAGCTTCTACTCTATATTAATCGCCTTACAATGCAAGGTCTACCACCTACACGAGCTATGTTACGAAGGTTTGGCTCACAAGTTGCAAAGAAAGAGCTTGGAATACACTGGGTTGATCGCTTTGTTCAGCGATATCCTGATAAGCTTGTTTCAAAATGGACAACAGGTATTGACAACAATCGCCACAAGGCTGATTCAGGGAGGAAGTATAGGCTCTACTTCGACCTCCTACGCGAGAAGATAGAGCAGTATCACGTTGAGCCTCGTCACACCTACAATATGGATGAGAAGGGCTTCCTCCTTGGTGTTGTAGGCCGTTCAAAGAGGATCTTCAGCAGGGCCTCGTATGAGGATGGAAAGAGGAGGAATAATATCCAGGATGGCTCGCGAGTGGATAACCGTGCTGGCCTGTATATGCGCTGATGGATCTCACCTTAAGCCAACTCTCATTTATCAGTCAGACTCCAGCTCAATACAAGACACCTGGCTACAGGCTTTTGATCCTAACGACCATCAAGCCTTCTTCTCTTCATCGCCTTCAGGCTGGACAAACAATAAGATAGGCCTTGCCTGGCTTAAACGAGTGTTTGATCAAGCCACGAAGGCAAAGGCTCGCTCAAGCTATCGATTACTCATTCTCGATGGCCATGGATCTCACCTCACGATGGATTTTATCGAATATTGTGACCAGAACAAGATCCTCCTCGCGATCTATCCTCCTCACTCAACCCACACGCTGCAGCCTCTCGACGTCGCCCTGTTTAAGCCTCTCTCGACCGCATACTCAAACGAGATCTCAGCCTTTATGGAGAGGAGCCAGGGCCTCGTCTCAATGGGTAAGAGGATTTCTTCCCCTCTTCTACCGAGCCTGGGAGGCCTCCTTTAAGGAAACAACGATCCTTAAGGCCTTCGAGGCTACAGGCCTTTCACCCTTTAATCCTGAGGTTATACTAAGAAGATTTAACACTAGCTCAAACCCCTCAAGCGATAGCGAGTCCTCAGCCTTGAGTGCCTCAAACTGGAGGAAGACTGAAGGCCTGCTGCGTCAGGTAGTGAAGGATCGAGGTGATAGACGAGCTCAAAAGCTAAGCCAAGCTTTCTACCAAATCTCAACTCAAAGACTCTTCTTGAGCATGAAGTTAAGGGCCTACGCGAGGCTCTGATCAATGAGCGAACGCGCAGGAAGCGAGGCAAGCCTCTCCTAGTTCAGGAGCCCGAGGAGTATCACGGTGGAGGTGTAGTCTGGTCTCCAAGGAAGGTGAGGAGGCACGTGATCGCCAGCAGCTTCAGGTGCTTGAGGAGGAGCAGGTACAACTCCAAAAAGCTGAAACAAGCAGGCTTCGTGAGGAAGCAAGGGAGGCAAAGTTAAGAGAGAAGGAGATGAGGCGTCAAGCAAGAACTGCAGCTAGGATAGTGAGGGAGAAGGAGAAGGCAGAGGAGGCTGCTGAAAAGGCCTCTAGGGCAGCTGCTCGCAGGACAGCAAAACTACTCCAACAAGCCTACAAACCTGCCCAGAAGAGAAAGAGAAGTAGCTTTAAGGCTACTGCAAAGGCTACTCAAAAAGAGGCCTATCGCGAGGCCTCAAGGTAGTAGAGAGCCTCAAGGTGCTGTTGTAGGCGCGCCACCTCTCAGGTCACGACGTAGCCGCAACATCACCCCTTCTACGCGATATCAATAGCTACGTATATCAATTAATGCCTATAGACCTCTCAACCAAGATATGTCGCGATAACAGCTATTGTGCGAGGCGCTACAGCCTCAAGTTGTAGGGTTGTTTTGGTGTTCAGGTGGGTCGTTGGGCCGTCCGGGTCGTTGGGCCGTCACGCATGGTACGTTCTCGGGCTATCGCATCAAGCCAGAACGGCGTAGCGTCGACGCGCCGACAAACACGGAGCGGACAAACGCCATCATTATCAGCGACTCCCAAAACGAGCATCAGTCGACGCAGGATACCAAAGCCGCCAACTTTTGCATTCCTTGCTCGTCATCAAGATATAATCAACACGGATCCCAACAGACAGCTCCGTTTGTTCGCTCTTCCAAAGGAACTGATCGAGCAAATTGCAACACATCTTCCCCTGACATCAGTCATCTGCCTTACTTTGACATGCAAAGAGGCCGCTGAAACAGTTGGGACGCAGTCGTGGGCCACATTGAAGAAGGAAGGCCGATGGACCGCGAACCGGTACGACTTCATCGAGCTTTTGGCGCGAGATTGGAGTGACAGACTGGATTACTGCCAGCGCTGCGATATCCTTCATCCCCCTCTGCAACCACCAAGAAACCACCGGGGCACAAAACTGACTAAGCGGTGTTTTGGACAAGATGCAATGATCGACTACCTCCCCCAAGATGCGTCGCAAGGATACAACCCAGTGCTGATACACATCACCAACGCCATAGAGGAAACAAAAGACTTTGCTTCGAAGGGCGATGTCGGGCCCCTCCTTGATACACTATCTGGTAGTTTTGAGCTTATGAAGAAGGATTTATCCTGGTGTCTTGACTCGACCGGTCGGCGTATCGACGGCAATCTGGTGCTCAAGCATGTGCATACCTTCCGGAGTCGAACGAGCAAGCGCATCAGTGCGACGGATCTGCTTGCTCTACCTATCCGTCTCTGCCCTCACCAGTCCACCGCTACAAATACACCCGAATCATCCCGGTACATCAATGGTCGATGTGCAGAGCAGAATGGTCGCTTGCTGACACACGTCATCGCCTCTGTATTTCCAGAATCGGATCAGTCGCGAGTTGACCTAAGTACTTTCGGACCCCTGACACCGTCAGAGCAAGCGCAGGTATCCGCTTCCAAAGTTGGAGAGAAGATATACTGGCAGTGTCGCTCGTGTCCAACGAAGTATCGTGTGCAGCGATGCCGGAACACGTTTGTGATCACGAGTTGGCATAGCTTTGGGAGGGATATGTACCATGCGATGAAATACTGGAAGTGGTTGGTCAGACGGACCGGCACTACGCTGGGTCCAGACAAGAGGAACGACGAGTGGTGGAGTCCGTCGCGGACGGTGCCGGATTTCATGTGCGAACTCGAATGACGACTGGCCAATGAATGGTGTGAGATGCATGGCACCTCCAAAAGTTCTACCACTGTAATAGCTGTTATCTAAAGAGTGCCAGAGTCATAAGCTCAACCTAGCTTGTACGGCACCAAGCCAAAGCTGCCCTTCCTCCTGTCACCAAGTCCATACGTTACGACACCGGCGGGGACCTCACATGTCCATCGCTAAAGCCTATCCAATCGTTCAGTTGATAGTCACCGCAGCTTGAAGAGCCGCAATTGCGGTCTGTAGACTGTTCACAGCCTCAGGGAGACTTACTACGCCAGCAGCAGTGAGTCCTGTATTGAGAGCTGCGACGGGCCCGAGACTTGCTACGGCTGCAGCGGAAAGAGCTTGAATGAGATTAATGTTCTTCTCTTTCGGATCATGCTCTACGAGCAACCTATTCTGACCGTGATCTTTGCATTTCACTCGTCCTTCTGGTCGTCTATCTATCTTACGACAATAGACCTTTCGACACAGCTACCTATGGAGGTCAATTTCAAAGCCTGCCCAAAAAAGTAATAGAGCCCGGTCTTGGTGACGCAACTCTCACTGTTGACATGAGTGTTGTTACAGTCTTGCTTCAGAGATGCGCGGTCTGCCATACGACCGACAGGCTGTAGGACGAGGCGCATCCTTAGTTCAAGTCCTGGTAGTTGCTTGAGGAGTTGTCGCGAGGCGGAAACCGCCTCAAACGCGTGTGGCTGATTGGGTGCGCTTTTGACCCACGCAACAGCCGAGAACATTGTCCCTCGTCTACTTACAGGCGGCCAACATTTCTCTAGATCACCGCCTTGAGGAAACCATCTCACCAGCAACGTTCTATAGCCACAGTTCCATTATCGACTATCGAAATACCAAAATGCCCAGCAACGCCCATCGAAGAGTCGGAATTTCGACAAGACTGATAAGCATAGCCTCACCTGGAGCCTGATCATGCACTGCGCCCCTCATGCGGCTGAACTTTTAAGCGACTTTTCTACAACACAAGAGTAGTCTTGGAAGCATCTACAGTGCCATTTCACAAAGGCGTACCGTCAAACCCTCTGCATCTTGCAGAGATACAGCATTGTCGTAACTATTCAGATGATCAATATCACTTTCCCCAGGTGCGCGATGACTGGAGTCTCGACGTTGTCAACATCCTAGCCTTTCTGGGCGAGCACAACATCATAGCTTGCAGCCAACAGATCTGCATGTCCTAGACATGTTTCCTTCCACGACTGATCCTGGCGCCTCAAGGTCTCCTCGCTCAACGACCGAAGAAACTCGCATCTGAGGACGAAACACCGGTTACGGGGGTATGGTCGGGAAACAACAGGCCGGTTTTACAGTACTTCGGTCGAATGTTGCACACTGATGGGTCTGACTTATCACCCCTTACAACACGTGTATTCAAGATCCAGTGGGATCCCACGAAAGAAAATCTCAAGAAAAGATACCCGATTCGACCACGATTGTTCTCGCCGATGAATATAATCACCGTTCTCAGCTGCGCAATGACTTTCGGGCTAGCAGGGTTGGCGCTTGCGCTTGGAGATGCAGTCGCTCTTACTGGCATCCTAGTTATGAGCTTTACGACACCTTTGCCATGTGTCGGAATGTGTTGGGAACAACGGATGATTCCTAGACATCGTCCGACGAGCGGCCTGGTACCACCAGGTACGGTCGTCATTAAGTCCTCGAACACATGCTTCACGGTTGTGGAATGCGACGAGTACATCGCTCGTCTTCTCTACTTCCATCATGAGTACATCGACTACGCCGTCAGCTCCTTCACGGGGCGCGGCTTGAGCGGTACTGTGGGTGGGCTCACCCTTGTGGGCTCCATCGTGCTGTTTGGCAATGCAGTATGGACTCTCAAAGCGGCACTCGCTGTCACATATACAGTCCTAAACCTTTTGTACTGGATTGCCGCGATTCTCCCGGTCCGCTTGTCATGGCACATCGACCTTACTGTCGGTCAACCAGAGATCATCGAACAGGACTCATTCACACAATGCCTTTGGACGACAATTTATCATACAAAGAAGATTGATTGGGCAAGAGAATATGTGCCTAAGACTGAAGTGTGGAATCAATGGCTGCTTGATGCAGAGAACAAGGTCCGGCTTGGTATAGAACTTGAGTTGTGGGACGCGTTTGGAGCTCTAAACTCTCTACTCAAAGAGCGACACAAGCCCGAGTAGATTAGGGACGCGACTCGTGTTGTTTCGGTCTGTTCTCGCAAATGTATGGAACCTGATGGACTACCTGCATCCCAGTCAATCAGGCGATGGCTGTGATGACGGATGAAACCTACTGGACGTATGGCGTTGTTTTTTAGGTTGGACAAAAAACACGCGTTCTCTCTTATGGACTTTGTGAATCACAAGTTAATTGTTTAGAACCTCAACTCGAGTGTGAAAGAACTTAGAATTCTTCCTAATATATCTCCGAGTAAACGTGCCAGCACTTGGCATTCTAAATAGACAAAATAGCAAAATGGTATCTCTCAGTAACAAAACGCCCTTGAATGCCATGCCATGCTATACTGTACCAAACCACTTTTTCTTCCACCAACACTCATCTCTACCTCCCACCAACACCCCTCCCCCTACCAGCCGTGTTGTTGTTGTTGCTGCTCGACGTCCTCCACTCGTCTTTCAACACCCACCTCCCCCTCTGCGCACTCCCACTAACCTCCAGCGTAGCAATCAACTTGAGCATCTCTTTGAACTCCTCATTCCGCCCTGGCTGCGCACGACAATAATGATCAAAATGATCGACCAGCATACGACTAGGAACCACACCGCCATGCGTAAGCATGAAATCGCGAATCATCTCGAGCATACGGCGGCCGCGAAACGTCTGTGGTGTTGTTGGTGCAGTTGGGGTGGAGGCGCGCGATGAAGTGGCGGATGTTGTCCCTGGGTTGAGGGGGGAAGGGCGACCTTGGCGGGCGGCGAGGTTGTTAAGGATGGATGTTGAGGAGGGGGCAGAGCCGCCCCGTCCTCCACCTCGACCACCACGACCGCCACGCGTGGATGTCATACCGCGTGGTGCCTCGGGTCGTCCTGCTTCGCCAAATTGACCAGTCCATGTCGGTGTTCCCGCCGGCACGTTTCTGGCTTCTTGCATGCTCTTCTTGAGTTGTTCGGCTGCTAGGGCGGCTTGTCGCTTTGCTTCGCGTTGAATGTAGGCTGGGTCGGCTTGGACTTTTCGTTTGCGACCGCCGGCTGTGGAGTTCATGATTGCGTCGTGTTCGAGGACAGAGTGAACGCCTGTCTTGGCGAAGATGGTTGACATTAGACGGGAGTCTGTAGGAGGTTTATCGTCGGCTGTTGTGCTGTCTTCGTTAGTGGTGGCAGCGTCTTCTGTATCAATCTCGGGGGCCTTGAAAGCTTCAGCTCGCGAGATACCCTTTACTGCGGCGAGGTCCTCGGCTCCTGTAGCATCGGCCGCTGCATCGGCAGCAGCAGTCTTGCCATCTTCCTCAAACTTGACTTCCGAACCACGGAACAAGTTGCCTGTCTCAGTTTCGCCCTCGACATTTTCGACACCAAGTGTGAATAGATCATGAAGATCGCTCATCTGGAATGATTGTCGCTGTTTAGGATCTTTCAGCACCTTGTTCGTCAGGAACTGCTTGAAAATCTGACGATGGTAGATCTTCTCTTCAATGGTACCTGCGGACATGAGACGGTATATCTCAACCTCTCGCTTCTGTCCCAGACGCCATGAACGCTCTCGCGCTTGTATATCGGTTGAAGGATTCCAGTCAGGGTCGTATATGATAACGCGGTTGGCGCCTGTCAAATTGACACCGAGACCACCGACCTTCGTTGTTAGCAGGAAGACGTGTAAGCTCGGGTCATTGTTGAACTCGTCGACAAGGTTCTGCCGATCCTTGATCGGCGTCTCACCATCCATACGACGCCAGTTGATATCAGGTAGCTGGCTGACAAACTTCTGTAAGATATCTAGCATGATGCGATGCTGAGCAAAAAGGAGGGTCTTGTGTCCGCCCTTCTTCCACAACGACAGTAATTCCTTAACGACCTGCATTTTACCAGATCTGTTGGGGTTACCATAGTCGTAACCCAGCTTCTTCGACAACGTCTTATGCTCCGTCAGATCAGGATGATTGCAGATCTTGCGAAGAAAGTCAACACCGTATAGCATTTGACGCTTACCGCTGGCGATTGATTTCATATCTTCTGAAGCCAGGAAACCTTCGTATGCTTGTCGCTGTTGACGTGTCAACTTGCAGAACAGCACCTGCTCCTTCTTCTGTGGCAGATCGGTCGCAACATCAATCTTGAAGCGCTGCAAAAGGTATGGGCTGATGGCGTCCTTGAGAGTCTCAGCACACTGTACTGCCGTCTTGAATTCCAAGTTTGAAGCGTTTGCGTATCCACCACGCTTGATCGGAAACTCGAACTGATTTCGGAAGTTTACCAAAGTGCCTAAGCGCATTGGAAACACAAAGTCGAAGAGCGACCAAAGTTCTGTCAAATTGTTCTGCATTGGCGTGCCAGAAAGAATGATACGGTTCGGTGTGCGCAACTCCTTGCAGTGGATCGTGATGGCAGTATTTGGGTTCCTAATCTTATGGCCTTCGTCTAGGATGGCGCATTCCCAGTCAGTAGGAATCAAGAACTCAGCGTAGGTTTGCAATCCAGAGTAGGTGGTAACAAGCACATGGCCATCCCGTTTAACCTTTTCGAGAATCTTCTTGGCAGCCTTTCCGGCGCCGGTCAATGTAGTGTCGTAATCGCCATAATTCCGAAGCTCGAGTTCTCGTTCCATACGGTCTTCTCGACGGGTGTCCAGCATCCCGCTACCAGAAGTGTGTAGGATGGAGACTCGTAGTGCAGGCCACCAGCGGTGAAACTCGTTGACCCACTGCTTCATGACAGTCGCCGGACACACTACAATGACAGGCTTGACAAGTTTCTTCGAGTAGTGCAGGCCGGCAACAAAGCCGATGGCTTGAATGGTTTTACCCAGACCCATCTCATCGCCGATGATACCGCCTACATTCTGCGAGTATAGTTCCCAGAGCCACTGCACGCCAGTCTTCTGATAGTCGAATAAGGCTGGGTAGATATCTCCAGGGATCCGGAATCCTCCATCGAACTCAGTATCAGCTTCAGTGGGATGAGGCTGGTAGCATTCCTCTTCTTCGTCGTCCTCATCTGCAATTGTCTCACCACTGTTCGCCTTTGCCTTTCTCCTTGCAGCTGCGCGGCTCTTGGACCAAGTCTCTATGCGCTTCCGATAAACCCGCTCATTGCCATCGTCAACACCTGCTAGGTCCTCGACAACAGCTTCTTCTGCAGGAGCAGCCTTTGCCTTCTTTGTTTTCTTGTCTTTAGCTTTGCGCTTGCGACCAGTTGTCTCTTCCGCGTATGAGTCGTCTCCATCCATATCGTCCGAACCCTCATCCGACTCGTCCAACGTCGCAAGCTGGCGATCCGACATACCAGGCTCGAAGGCATCGTCGGAGTCAGGATCGGTGAAGCCAGGTGCCGCGCTTGATTCGCGCGAACCGAGAGTATTACTAGCAGGAGTGACCTTCCGTCGCTTCTTGGATCGAGCTGTGGGCTTTGGGCTCGGGGCCTCTGAACTAGAGTCGACATCTTGGAAGCCAGGCTTCATCAGGTTACGATGTGACACTGGTTCCTTCGCAGTGTCCACCACCATGTCCTCTGCCTCAGCATCTAACATGACCTCGCCTAATGTTCCCGAGTCTGGCTGGTTCTGTGCTAGTTTGGAGAACGGTGTGATCTTTCCTGTGCGAATGAGCCACTCGCCCCGGGTCTCGTTGGGCAACGGCCCTTTTGCACCTTCTTCCGCTACCTCATCCACTCCAGGCGCCTTGTGACGATCATTGATACGCTGTTGTATCCCGTCCATTTCTTGATCCAGGTTATCGATCTTGTCCCGATATGCCGCGATCTCGCCACGAAGTTTGGCTTTCTGTGTGTCCAAAGCTGGTAGAGCCAGGCGGTTCTTGAGCTTCTGTATCGCAGCTTCCGCACGTTTTGCTTCAGCCTCGAGCTTTTCTATACGTTTTTTGTCGCGAGCGTCCGCCTGCTCGGTCATCATCTGGTCCGCCTGCCTGCCGATATCACGCTCCAAGTCATCCTGCGCTCGTGTGCCAGTCGTGAGCATCTTAAGTCGTGCCTCCTCGTCAGCATCCGACGGAAGTTCCTCTGCTGACTCGTATGCACCATTGTGCGCGGTGGTACCACCAGGCTCATCATGATTGCCGGTGTTGGTGAGTGTGATCTCGGGCATCGCCGCAGGAGCAGCGTCCTCGGAGGGCGGCGGCATGGTGGCGGATGTGCACAGTCGATGGGAAAGACGAAGGCGCTTCTACTATATCAGCGGCTCGGGAAATGCTTCTAGGATCGTATGCGATGCGCCTCAAACTACGTGGGTGGTAGAAGATGGTGAGAAGTTGCGCCGAAGGCAACAGCGGCGAGTGGAGAAAAGTGAAGGAAAGGCCAAAAGCGCTAGAGCATAGAAGAAACCATCACGAGACAGTAGACAACACCCAACCAGGCTTTAGGGTACGGCGTCGAGAAAAAATTATCGTGGGCGTCGAAGGCACGACTGTGTTGGATGGTTTCATCATACTTTCACTCAGAGCGATGATATCACTAAACGCGCTAGTGGACGCGTGCGGACAGCGCCCGCGGCATCGCGCCACCACCACTATGCCCGGGTAGACAGATATCTTCAAATGCCTTTCGAGAATGTACACTCGGAGAATTAATTTTTTGAGCATTACACTACCTGAGCCACTGAGTAAACTTCTAAATCCCATGAGCCCTACCTGCATTTGCTAATTGGCCGATCATGGTTTTCATCGACGTCATTTACGAGCCGTGTCTATGATTTCCATCTCACCTCTTTTGAGCGCCCTTGCTAACTTCGATCATTGGATGTTCATTTATCACGGTTTGGTCAATGGTTCACCAGCTCGATCTCGTTAACCACGCCTTCGTCTCTTCCGCGTAATGCAAGTGACATTCGAGAAGCTAGCAAGCGCGATCCTGTCAATCTCCGCCTCACCGGCGCCTACGCACCATCTGACTCGCCCTCTTCCATCTCATTGCGACGCGTCGATTCCTGAACGAAAAGTCCGGGATCTGGACCATGGTGCATCCGAAGTCTTCATCCTGACTAGAGTTTTACTCGCCCAACATCACGTCCTATATTCACCACATTCGGGCCGTCCAGGGTTGACATTGATGCGGGTGGCTATCAGCCCTATGCAAGTCATGAGTTGGTGTCTTAACGAATAAAGCCACCTTCATATCGCTTGCGCGCGCTGAATCCTGCGCTCAAGTCCGCCCGCCTCAACATACCAAACGACTCAAATTCATCTCATCGACGAGGCTAACGGCTCCCTTGGCAGTCAACGCCTAGGATGAGTCTCCGCGGGCTCGATCTCTCCACGATGCAATCGCCTGAGGCATGCAGTGAGTGCCTGTAAATCAACGGTTTGCCCCGAACTACCGGAGCAGCCGGTAGTCATAAGGTGGACACGCGTTTCAACCCTAGGTCACGAATATGGTGCGCCCGATAACAGATGCGATGCGACGCGCACAGTGTTGTTCCAACATGCCCATCTCGGCCGGAGTATAATACTTCCATTCGAAATAGGAGGTAGTTCATCCGATGGCACGAGTGCACGGAACGTCAACAGAAGAGCTGAGATCAAGTCTAGACTGCTATCGCTGGGGATTTCCAGATTGGTCACAGGAACAATTGAGTTGGCGGGTTGTCTGAAGCGTGGGTCCAAGCTTCACTTTTCAGATTTATCCATACATACCCTGTCAACGCCTGTGAACATGGCTGCAGAGGTGCAAGTCGCGTGGTACGAATGCGGGGAAGCGAGAGGGCGATTTGACGAGCCATGCAGCATCGCTCATACAGGCTGCTGTTGCACCACTCGTAGTGATCTAATACTGTATGCCGGGATTTCCCCGCGCCGTATTGTTCAGCCAGTTCGGGCAACACGACTCATCCCTTGGCCCAAGTCTGGATAGGCTGCGTCCTGACTCGGATCCTTGTGTGGAGCTCCCTCCCGCTGCATGATTGCGGCATCTGGCGCGCGATTGGCGTTGTGGATATTGCCGTTAGATGTTTGATAGTCAGTGCCTGCGGCGTCTCCTTACACATCATCATGAGCGTCGCTTCCATGGTTTCTTTTTCCTGTCAACGTTCTATACTGTTCACGTAAATGACTTCGGCGTCGGGTACCACAGGGCCTCCGCCAGTAGCCCCTCATGCTCGGCTCTCTATCGTGCTGGCTTTTGTGCTTACCTCTATATCGACTATAGTCGTAGCTCTAAGGTGCGCCAGCATTCGCAAGTCTGACCGAACATCGGATTGACAGCTCAGGTTTTATGCTCGACACTTCCATACTGGAAGGGTCATGTCGTCCGACTGGGTTATGCTTTTAGCCATTGTAAGTAGACCTTCTTCTTTTTTGAGATGCTTTTACTGACTAGAACCAGATCGCTACATGGTATGTAGGCATCCGCGGAGATCAGATGAACTGAACTGACTCAGATCTTCACAGGCTATCAGTGGTAGTACATTGCTACATGATCCATTTTCTTGATTACAGCAGTGTCACAGTAAGCTACTACAGGCTGTTTGAGAGTACAAATCTGACACTCCACAGCCCGGCGTCTGGGAAACATTCAGACCAATAATAGTTGGCTCCAATCTGTCAATATGGCTATACCGAATCAACTTCATCCTCGATCTCTGTCTCATAAAGACATCGATACTACTATTCTACGACCACATCGCCTCTTCGAATAAGCGCTTCCAATACGTCGTTCGCGGATTACTCGTCATCATAATCTCCGGCGGAATATCTCAGATTATCGCGTCCATTTTTATGTGTACTCCAATCACAGATGCCTTCTCATATGACGTATGGTACCGCGCTTTCTTCCTGCACGACTTCAATGTCAAGTGTTACAACCCGAATCCGTTTTGGCTCTTCATCGCGGTTTACAATCTCACCACGGATGTAATCATCTGGACGCTACCAATGATATTCTTCCTGAATATTCCGACATTGCCGCTGCGACGCCGTCTCGAACTGATCGCCATCTTCTCCGTCGGTATCATCGCCGTGATATCTTCCGCCTTTCGACTTCACACTACCGTCCTTTGGCTGTCAGACTACATACAACAAGGGCTAAGCACACCAGATCTTCTGTTGTGGAGTCAGGTAGAACAGAATGTCGGTATCATCGCAGCCTCCGTACCCTTTCTCCGACCACTCTTTCGCAAAGCGCTAGGCAGGGCGAGGAGCAGAGAACAGCCAAGTCCTGGTCCAGGGTTGCCTTTAGTTGGCAACCCGGCCATGTTCAGGACGCCAATCATTCCATCACCTAGCCCGACATTCGACAGATGTAGTCGGGAATTTAGGCCACCGAGGAGTACGCTCGAACCTATTGAGCCCATCAAGAGTACATCGACTTGGGGCTCGGCGATCTGGGATGGGTCGCAGGTGAGGCAGGTGCTTCCTACTTGATCTGGAGGTGGTTGGTTGACCCACGAACTTTACAAGGGGTTAGCACTGTGCTCTGCAAGAACTCCACCGACACAGGATGATCTTGCTGTGGATTAGTTTGTAACAGGAAGCTCAGTACTCCCCACAGGCATTATTCGCTTACCCGTCGAGCCCCGCTCAGATGTATACTGCACATTCGAGAACCTCTTGCGACTTCCGTATTGACGATGATCATGGAACGACACCTTCGACTTGCGGACAAACGTTTAGCATCTCAAGCTCACGATCGGACTGGCGCCCTTGCGGCGATACCATGCGCTCCTCTACTTCTGCCCAAGGCTGCACCTGAGTTTTTTCCGGCACTTGTCGTTTCTACTGCCCCATCACCACTGGTTTCATCCGACCGGATATGAATGCTAAGTTGAAACATCTTCGAGTATTGATAACGGAAGTCTGCTCGATAGCACTTTTGGAGCACATGTCCGTACCTTAGTGGTAATGCTGCATTGACTGCGTTGCGTTCATCAGCCTTGGGGGACTGTATAACTAGAAGGAGCGCCTCCATATTGTGTAATGATCCTTTTGCAGGCTCACCTACGGAGACCTTGTTACAACTGCTACCTCCTCTACATGACGAGTTTGGACGGACTATCCGGTTTGTGGTCGTTGCCAACCTCCTCAAGCCCGTCCATAGGCTCATTGAGCCCTTCTTTATCTCAACCAACACAGAACCTCCGAGCTTCGAATTCATTATGCTCAGAGGGAACAGTGACACCAGAGATCAGCGACGGGCCTTTCTCTGACATGTCAACCTGATGGCGCGTAATGTGTACCTGTTTAGTATGAACCTCACTTCCAATTCTTGGGACTCGGATCTTGGAGTTTTGGTTGAGTTCAAGCTATAACGCTGAGTAGTCCAATATCTATCAGAGATGAGAAAGCTTGCAGACGGATTCATTAAGAAACTTTTGCGAAACCAGGGAGATCCTGGTTGTTTTGACGATTGATGTCTTCCTTGTGTGGCGAGAGGGGGCTGAGCATGAGCAAAATGTCACTGTATAGTCGAGTAGCATGGCAGATGTAGACGAGTAGCTGCAACAAACAGCTTCAATGACGACCATACACGCGCTCATGTCAAGTGCCAACGAGATGGAAGGGGCTGAGCAGAGCGTCGTACTCGTGGTGTTGTGATTCGTCGCGGGCCGACCGCGTCATGCTCTCGCCATTAGCCCTGCCGAAAGCGTCCAGAGCGAACAGTGCGATGCCGCAGTTCCAGAACTTGAGCGGCAGGCGACTTTATCAGCATGCGGTGGGCTCACTGTGACACGATCCACATGTCTTCCATAGGGCAACGCTGGCGTGATTTGGTAGATGCCGGGGACACTCGAGCCGCTGCCGAAAGAAAGCTCAGCAAAGCGGTGAACGACGAAACGGGCATAGACGGCCAAGGGGCGCGTTGGTGATTGGTTTGGCGCAACTCTCGGCAGGCACTAGTGCATTTCTACCCACGCGTTGGCTTGCCGGAACAGAGTGAACCTTGAGTGGCGAAAGTGGTACCACGTCGATCAGGGCGTCGCCAATCTCCAATTTAATCCGCCTCCTTTGCAGCTACTTTGCTCCCTCTTCACTGCAGCACCTCCACCAATCGCTCCTTCACCTCTCTGCAACCTGCAGTCGTTCCTTCATTCTACCACTGCCAATTGTTTTTCTTTTGGATACTGAACACAGCCAAAATGTACGCCTCCGAGCCGCCCCGAACGCGCAAAACCCGTGATACTAACAGATGATAGGAACAACGCAACGTCTATCCTGACGCCAATGGCGCAGGACACCTACTGGGGCACCTTTGAGGACATCTCCACGTACAATGTACAGCTCAACTACCTCGAGAAGATGTGGATGGCCTGGTACGCATGGATGGGCAACGATGTCCTGGCGACAGGAATCATGTCCTTTGTTATCCACGAGGCCTTCTACTTCGGACGCTCGCTTCCCTGGATCATCATCGACTGCATACCTTTCTTCAACCGCTACAAGATCCAAGCTGTACGTTTACCTGGCTTGCCAGCTCTATCGCGACCAAAGCTAATTTGCCGCAGCACAAAGTCCCCTCTGCTTGGGAACAAACACAATGCGCTCTCCTCGTCCTCCTCTCCCACTTTACCGTCGAGCTTCCTCAGATCTGGTTGTTTCACCCCATGTGCCAATACTTCGGTCTCGAGACCTCGGTTCCTTTCCCTAGCATCTACAAGATGGCTTACCAGATCGCCATCTTCTTCGTCTTCGAGGACGCATGGCACTACTGGGCCCACCGTGCCATGCACGCCAGCTCTTTCCTCTACAAGAACATCCACAAGATCCACCACCAATACTCTGCTCCCTTTGGCCTGGCTGCTGAATACGCCTCGCCCATCGAAGTCATGATCCTGGGTTTCGGTTCCGTCGGTGTCCCCATTGTCTTCTGCGCCATCACCAAGGATCTCCACATCCTGACCATGTACGTTTGGATCATTTTCCGTCTGTCCCAAGCCATCGACGCACACAGCGGTTACGAGTTCCCATGGAGTCTGCACCACTTCCTGCCCTTCTGGGCCGGCGCCGAGCACCACGACGTTCACCACGAGAAGTTCATCGGTAACTACGCCAGCAGCTTCAGGTGGTGGGACTTTGTCCTTGACACCGAGGCCGGTGCTGAGGCTTCCAAGAAGCGACGAGAGCGCAAGTTGGCCGCTGCCAAGGCTAAGAAGGCCATGTAAACGAGTGCTGGCATGCTCACAAGTTTCGGAGTCTTGTCGGTTTTAGCCGCATATACTCGCCGGTGGGAAGATGGTAGAACCACTCCCGACCGACTTACCCACACCTGCTTCATGCGGAGCTGGTATGAGACATGGCGTTTGGGTTATAAGAAGACTGCGGCCATGAATGATGGCTGCGGCAATAGACAGCAAAGACCCTGGGTAATGGGCGGCAGAGCGGTGTTTGTGTGAATAGGAGCTGGGTCATTGTAGAATATCTACCTAATACTATTACGGTCGCTACGTTGAATGTTATCATTATCTCATCAATCACCAATTCGATCTTCTCAGTTGAACATGCATTCAAACGCACGAACACGCTTATTGAGGATAGCATGAAGTGGAAAAAGTGTCTCAGGTAAACGGTGAACGAGCTGCGAGGCCGCCCCTGGTGATAGCGCGGAAGGCGTCTTGGCGCGGTGAGGACTGGCGCGTCTACATTCCGAGCTTCATCAACTTTCTTTGACCCGCCCAAATCGCGCAATCACCACCACCACATCAAATCGACGGCGCGCGAAAACACGGAATCATGAGCTCCGGGCGCCCTGTTGCAGGTGTCCACCAGGACTACATTGCGAAAATCCGATATTCGAATGCGCTACCTCCTCCACCATGTCCACCAAAGCTGCTGGACATTCCCAACACCGGCCTGTCGAGCGGCCAGTACACATCAGCAGGTTTTGCGTCGAGACTGGCGCGAGAACAGTCGCTGAACATTGAGGCTGATGCCGAGCTGGGAATGCCCATCGACTTGGTGGGTATCCCCAAGGTATTCGATGGAGACGAGTCTGGTAAGAACGAACCCACGGCGCAACCGCCTCACAGCGACTAACGCGTCGAACAGCCATCCAGGCGATGCCTCACCCACCGCCGCTTAGCACAGCAGACAGGGCGCTGATGCGACCGCCGAACCAGCTTGGCAAGACGCAGACCAATGCCCAGGGCGCGACCTTCCTGCGACGAACAGAATACGTCACATCAAGCACAACCGGCGGCTCCAAATTCGAGTCCAGCAACTCGTCCAACACGATGCGCCTACGGAGGAAGCGAAAGCAGGTAGAAACCTCACTAGACGATCCCACAAACATCGCCCGACACATCTTGAAGAGCTTCAACATCGCCTACCCAGCCGACGCCTACAATGGCCAAGACAGCGCCGACAACCTCAGAGCTGCAGAATCAACGCCCGAAGAGCGCCTAGCATGGAACAAGCCCAAGCACCCCAGAAACCCCAACCTGACCTTGGTCGACTCCTACCCCCTTCTGCCGGACTGGGACGCCATGCCCGACACGGGTGGCTACATGGTCTTCAAGTTCACGGCACCGCCCATCAACAACCCACTCGATCCCTCCTACGACCCGCGTCTCGACGTCGCCCTCCTACGCCCTGCCGGCCAAACAATCCAAGACCAAGAAAAGTACATGGAAGACCGCGAAGCGCACCGCTTGGATCCCACCGTCCCACCCCCGATCCCCCGTTGGCAATTCGAATACTTCCTCCCCGCAGACCGCAGCAAGGTCCGGGGCATCAAACGCAACTTCACCACGCACGACCCCAACAACGAAGCCGACATCGACTTTGACATTGCCGAAGACGACGAAGGCCAACCACGCAAATGCTTCAAGTACGATAACGTGCGTACGTACGAAACGAGTCAGCAGGTTGGCGACCCGTCGGATACTTATGGCGATGTTGTCGCGCTGGCGCTGCATGATCCTGAGAAACATGAGGGTGAGAGGCTGAGGGATACCAAGATGCAGCGTGCGGCGTACTTTTACCCCATCACGCAGAGGACGTCGTTGAGGCCGAGACGGCCGGGTAGGATCGATATGACGGAGGAGCAGCCCAAGGTTGATATTATTGAGGCGGCGGGCAAGGAGCCTGAGGGCGAGACGAGGAGGGAGGGGTATAGGAAGAGGGCAGAGGGTATTGAGTAGTCTGGTGGGCAGATGATTAGGGTAGGGGTGGAAGGAAGGGGTGAGTGCTCTCATCGTTGAAGTTTCTAAAGAGTCGAGATTGAACCCGTTTGGCATTGTCATCAGCGAGGCGTTTAGTGAGGCTACAGAGGATGTAAGAATAGGATATCGTGGCATATAAGGGAATTCACTCGAGAAGATATCTGCTGATTGGTATTCTTTCGATTCATGGTAGAAAATTGCGCGACAAGTCTATCCTAGGGAAGAGAACACTTAAAGCAACGAAAGCGACTACCTATAACTCCGGTACACGACAACAACTTCTCCTCTGGAATTTGGCCGCAATCAGCTCAGCCTTCTCGCGGTCCGAAAGCTCTTCAATAGTGTACTTCTTCTTTTGAGCTCCAAGTGGGGTCTCTATAGTAGGATTATGTTGTATCTATGTTGCAGGAAGAACGGGGTCACTCCTGTCGACTTCGCGTCTCTTCCGTTGATGATCCCACACATGCGCCATAATTCACTCCTCTAATACTGTTTCCAATAATTCCCACACTTCTCAAATCAACCAATCATAAGTCGGAGTGCCGGAGTGGTTAACGGGTGTGACTCGAAAGAGCAAAGCTCTCATAGATATCACATGCTTTCGGGCGCGCAGGGTAAGCATTATTCTTATAGTCAGTTATGACCTCCACTAACGGCTGATAGTTCGAGTCCTGTCTCCGACGTCCTTTTTTTTCCTCTTTTCCTCCCCTGGCATACCCCGCCCGAATACCCAATGGGAGGTTTCAAATAGGTCGTCAAACAACAATCAATCCACACTTCTCAACCACGCACATGCTCTGAAGCACACTTCCTCCGAACATCCGATCTCGCCTGCCTTTGGCCCAATTCAAATCCTCTCAAACTCTGCATGGTCGCTAGCAAGTCTCATCATAGCCACCCATTCTTCTCTCGTCTTCCCCATATACATCTGATCTGGCGACAACACACCAGCCATCCCGGCATCCAATTGCCGTTGCAGGTCATCATCCATTTCCCTTTGGAAAGCCAGTTCGTTCAGCCGCCAACCTGAGGTAGATGGGAATTCTTCTTTGAAGGGTAAGAATGGCTTGATATGATTGTATGCTGCGGGGGAATTCAAGGCCCATTTCTCATGTCCACAACGACCAATGTAGAGTTTGTTGCATGACGGTGGCAACTTTTGCGCGACTTTGTGCCACTTGTATCCTATGCTAGTAAGATAGACGTACTCGAAATGAGCATACTGCAACTCTGGCTGCTGGGAGAGGAAGTTGATAAGAGACGGTGTTTCCAAAAGGAGACTTCGTAGCTTCAAGGTTTTCAATGCCGGAAAAACTAATGGTGTATATGTGGAGGCGGGAGCACTGACGCTACCAAGGAGCTTTTCAATGTAGTGCTCTCCTACATCCGGTAGTTGTGGATGTGATGTAGTTATGTTGCGAAACTCAAGCGTTTGTAATGTCTGCGATGTGTGACAAATCAATGAAGCAAGCAATGAGCCTTCGTTGTTTGGAGACTCAAGTAGAAAGTCCACACTCTCGGCGTTGAATGAGAGTGTAGTGAGAGAGCTGAACATGTGCTCCAAGGCGGCACTCGTTGTTATAGAGGACGGATGAATCTTCGGGAGGACCAGACTCTGGATGCGACTATTTGACGCTTGAAGAGCAGAGCTTAGCAGTTCGAGGTGCTTCCAAGTCGTGCTACATCCAGAGAACTGTTCACTCACCTCATTGCTGGTTACGTTAGTCTGAAACTATCTAGACAGTAGTTTAGTCGTACTCACTCAACGCCGTCTACGAACCCATAGTCACTCAAGTCGCAATGCCACTCTTGGATTTCGATAGCTTTCAAGCTCGGCATGTGGGCGAAAAGTTTAACCAGTGCCGCTAGGATTCCGTCTGCCCTTTCGCGCTGCTCCTCAACCTTGGAGACCCAGATCGCTTCCGCCTGCTCAATCAAGCTCCGCTCTTTACCAGGTCTTGCCAGTCGTTCCTCGGCGCGACGACGGATACCAGCATATTCGCCAGCGTATTCGCCCTCGGAATCCGTCTCGAAGTCTTCTGCTTCATACATACTGTGGAAGTCTTCCTCGTAGTCCACCTCCCTCTCTAGCCATTGGCGATAGTTCGGCCAGAAACCTTAAAGAAAAATAGGTCAGTATCTGCCTGGCCATGGATAGAATATCCGTAGACCCAACTTACCATCTACGTAGTACCCAGGACTGAACTTTAGCTTGCGAACATGGCGCGCAATGTCCAGTGCCAACAGCTCATCCACAGTACTTTCTAGAGAGCCCAATTCCACCGTCCGTGAACGACCGGGATGGATTTTATACTGGCCATCCTCCACTCGACCGAATCCGGTCTGGGCTGAGCCGTCCAAATGAATTGTCTGGAATATCAACGACTTTGTAAGGGTCGCAAAAGTGCGGCATGTTCGAGACACTAAGCGTAGATGATGCTGGGGCAAGTATGAGAAGATCTCGAGGTAAAGTTCCTCGGGTAGTTCCATGATGGTTTGTGGGTATGATGACTGGAAGACGACAGACAAGTGTTATATAGAATATGGACAGGCGTCGTTCAGAGGGCAAGGGCGTGACTGCGCGATGATTTCGCGATATTAGCCTGTTCGCGCGAAGGAGCAAGCGGCGAGGCAGCAATCCCAAAGGGAACAATTATATGAGCGACGCAAGCTAACACATTTGAGTGCGTGTGTAGAGACACGATTATTGGTGAGGTTTGCATTCGTTGTTGGTGTTGACGACATAGTGCCAGGCATCAGCGGCGCCTAGAGATCTGGCGATAAAGTGCGGGGCGTTGGTGGCAGATCGCCATGCTCCCTACAGTGCCCGGGCACTCAATGTCCATGTTCAGTCAATGTCCGGGCAACAACACAACGTCCGCTTCATCTGCGTATCTAAGCGCGTCTTCATTGACATTGTGGCGCTGACTTATGATGCTGGAGAAATGTGTTTTTGGGCGAGCGCATGCAGCGTGCACATTAGGTATTTCTATGGTCTATCGTTACAATGACCCTGCATATACTTCACTCTTTTTCATTCACTTAACCACAACAGCAACAACAGCGACAACGATTCCAATAGCAGCGATACCGAGGCCTATTACATGGGCGTATTCCACAATGTATGTAAACCATGTCCTCTTCACATTGGCTCCGTTTGTAGTGACAACTCTGGTTGTTGGGTGTATTGGACGATTATCGTAAGGATTCAAAATGATTGGGGGTACAGTGTAGGCACGTTGCGGCGGATGGTAGACTGGCAGTATAGGGTCGGGGATGTTCATAGCGACGCTTTCAACTGTTCTTGGGTTAGCACGATGATTCAGCCAATCACAGATGAGTATCCACATAGTCTAAATACATACGTTGAAGCCCGTGAGCTAGCTAAGTATCGTTACACTGAGATATGAAAACCAAAGCGTAACTTCTAGAAATGTTCTTGGGTGGGCGTATTGATGTCTGCTTTCTGAAAGTCCTCTGAAGGTCCGATGATTGCAAATGCCCGTCTGCTGTCATCTATTTCAGCAGCCTGACAAGCTCTAAAGGAGCAATGGCTGGGCCAGGCACATACAGCTAATATTTAGCGAAAGTCCGTGGGGTACAGCAACAATGTAGGAGCCAATCAGACGTATTAGCGCTAGAGCCATATCTGTCGATAGTCAGGCCTTGTCACATAGAACCAAGATGCACTCAAGGTACTTGGCAAGGGCTGAGGCTAAGAGGGGGGGCGTAGAGGCGGTCTGGGCATGACCATGCGCTCAGACTGCGAAACGCTTTATTGGCTGCTTTCGATTGTTCCTGAGTTCCTCGGTCAGCACGAAGACCTACTTGATCGCGATTGGTTCTATGTGACAAGGCTTGGCTATCATGACGTGAAGCTTCGCATATCTCTCTGCTAGAAAACAGCGCAAGAATAAACGCATTTATTGTTTCTTACTGGTGTCTTCCGGTTGGGGGGTACTTAGAAGGCGCGGTATTCCTGAAAGGTGGCTCTCGATTGTTTCATTCCAACATTATAGCCACCAGGACTGACCAGAAGTCCGAGCGCTGTTTCTGCATGGCTATCACTGCTTGGTCGCTACTGGATCGGTGTTGTCCTGTTTGGAGGCTACTCAGGCATCCATGCCGTCTGCACCTCTTCCCCCAATCCCCATGAAGGCGAAGCGCAACGCTACATTGTCGGACCTGCTGCAGATGCCTGCAACATGTTGCATATGTCGTTTTTCAGCACGCCTGTGCAAGGACTGTTACTGCATCGTCGCTACTGGATGGCTGATCCCGCATGGTTGTCCGGTATGGCTGTTTCTGCACAGCTGCCCCACTGGGATGGAAGCTTCCTGGGGCCTGCCGCAAATACCTGAAAAGGGTCCTACATATCAGCGCCTTCTTTCATTGGTGCAAAAGTGCTGGATAGATCCGCATTACTTGCTCCTTACCTCTTCGCATCGCATGTCCGACTACATTGACAGACGTTAGTAGAGACAAGCTTATAACAACGCGAGGCTGAACAGAAAAGTTACTCAATTTCCACACAACCTAAGTCGAACTGTTCATGCTACTGAATCTCACTGCAATCTAGATCGTTGGTATATCCGCTGTTCGCACTCATGTATGCAGTCCAGCTCGTAGATGCTAACAGCCGTCATACTTAAGGTTACTCTCGGCTCATCGAATCAACACAACGATGATTGCGACAACGCGTCTAACAATGTCAGCGATCCCAACGATGTGGCTGAATTACTGGTTCACACCAGATTCGGGCAGGATAACGAGTTTTGGTCGGTTGCTGAGGTCTCGGTGGCAGTGGCTGGTTGGTGTAGGAACTGGCGTGAAACAATGAGTGTGAACGCGATCCAGCTGAACATGTGTGAGTAGTGCAGAGACGGCATTGACCCGCTGGGTATTTACATTCTTACGGTACGGAATACTCGAGTAGGCTGGAACTCCCGAAGCTAACCACTCAAGAGTGACTAGTCTCTCATATTTTGCAGGACAAAATCTACTTCGTCTTTTGCAGCTTGAAGTATGTGCTCCGCCTTGTAGCGTGGCGTCCAACCAATTTTCAGGCCATTATCAGCTGCTAACGTGCATCTAGATAACAATTAGCATTCTTTGCCCTCCCCTTCCACACGACAGAAATAGACTTACAATCCACCGAGCTGAATTTTCGCTGGAATTCCATCAAGGATTTCTGCCATCTTCGCCTGGGTCGAATCGTCCGCATCCTTTACCGTCTCATCGTCAACGACACCTCGTTTCTTAAGCTCAAGGCTGTACGCATTATAGACGTCGTTCCATGCAACCGAACCAGAAGAAGCGATGTAGTAGCCGCTCTTACCGTAGCCTATCGACCTTCCTTGAAGCATCGAGCGGATCAGATCGAGGTATAGACTAGTGTTATCCAAAACATGGCAGACGGGCCAGGTTGGTCTACCTTCGTCGACTCGATACACCTGACGGAGTTTCTTGGCGGCTTTGATGATAGCAACGGTCTGAATCGAGGTCTTGTTCCCAAAGCCTTCTCCTTCTCCATACACAATACACGGTACAAATATGTAGCTACGCACACCATGTGCTTCCGCCACCTCTATTACGTTGCAGTTAGCCTTGAGAGCTGGACTAAAGATCTTGAGTGGTGTGTGGTCAATTGCGCGCTTTTGTAGTGCATAAAGATCCGGATGAGTGTCGGGCAAGGGTTGCTCCGTCGGCATTCCAACGAATTCCGAAAATACTTTCGCGCCGGTGGTAAATAGGAAGTGCGTTTGGAGACCGGTCAATTTCTTGACTTCACCTAGGCCAGCAATGGAGTGGGTGGAGAAGGTGGTGTCCATAACATCGTGGAGATGTAATATGATCGTGATCTTTTCGTTGATGATCGTTTCTTTGATGCTCGCTGGGCTTGATGCATCGATTGTAAGAGGCGTGGCATTGTATTGCTTGACTGCACTCGCTTGCTCCGATGAGCGCACGAGAGCGAACAGCTTCCCATAAGAAGGGAGCTGTGCTTCATTCCAGCGCGCAAGAAGCGTGCCGCCGAGATAGCCAGAACCGCCTGTTAGAAGAATGTTATGAGACATCGTAATAAGTTGAAGGAGAAGCAATAACAATGTATGAACTGTAGTAATGTATGCGAAGGGTACACGTATTTATAGAAGATGTGGTGTATTCCATGGATCTAACCTACTAGAATGTGCGCAATCTGCTAATCGTCATCGTTTCCGTGTACTGCGGATATACGACAAGATTCGAAGCTATTCGGGATTCAATTCTGACTGGGCTGATGCATCTTGCTTGCAGTATAAGGCGCGCCGCGTGATTTGTAACTTGAAGCTATAATGTGTTGTACTCTCGGACGAACGAGGACAACAGGATCAGATGGTATTAGCTACGCGCACAGACAGAAAATGGATTAATTCGTAGGAGAACGTTAGGACAGCCAAAAAGGAAATTCTACTATATCGGTTACAGGACCGCGTCTGTCTGGGCGAGACTCCTCATTACAGGATTGTTGATTGTCTTGGTGTGTCGGAGTCGGAGTGAGGATCCGTACGAACTTCGGCTCGGTAGAATACCTAGGTAGGTACTATGGCTTTGTTGCCCCTGACCTTCAGCCTAAGGCATGCATCCGATAGGCCCAACGACTGAACCAACAAACCGTCGAGTACGCGCGAGAAGCACCACCCTTCGTTTGAGAACCTGCTGAAGTGGATTTAAAGTTGTTTCTGAACAGGCTGTCGTGTACTGCCCGTATGTGTAGGTCTGCCACTGCGAAACATCTGACATATCTTAATCATTCTTATAACATATTTCGCGATCGGTCTGCATGCGCTCTCCTTAATCACGGTGGTAGGAGACATGCCGTCCGTTGAAGTTCCGTTACGTCATTTCATGCCTGCTAAATCCTCACAACAACCGCGCGATTCCGCAGCCGACATCGCCGTCGCCATCGCCATCACACACAGAGATGATCTCGAAGGGCAGGGCAAATCTGTATCGTGTTTATCATGTCGGGATATGGGCACTAGCTACCCTGGCTAATATGTCCGTGCCAAACTGATCACCCAACGCGCTGACTCAAGCGGCGCGATAATATCGCGAATGATTGACGGATTTATTTGCCGATGATTCGATCTTTATAGCCGATTTAACTCCTATGCAGTTTTCTCTAGTCTCTGGTCTTTCGCATCTTCTCCTTCTTCTCATCATCTAATTTTTAATCCTAATTTGCGGTCGCTTTAATACTTGTCGCCGATGACTTCAACCATGTCCAGTCGCGATACCTGCAAGCCATCCAAAGAACCATCGCGACATGATACATCGGAAAAACTCTACGACAGTCACGAAGTGCCATCCTGGTACGCCCACAACGCCTGGATAACCACCGGCTACCGTCCCGTCACAAAATCGATACCCCTCTGCATCCGCAGCCTATCTTACCTGCACAACGAGACCGTCAACATCTACTCGCATCTCATTCCCGCCGTCGTCGTTCTCTTGGCCAGTTACTCTTTTGACCGCTACTTCATCAGTCGCTTCCCGCAAGCGACATGGACCGACGAACTCGTCTTCCGAATCTTCCTAACTACGTCTGTGATATGCTTCGGTACTTCCGCTGCGTATCACACGCTGATATGCCATTCTGAGACGTTCGCTAGTCTGTGGGTAAGGTTGGATTATGTTGCGATTATAGTTCAGATCGTAGGGAGTTTTATACCCGGTCTTTACTTTGGGTTTTATTGCGAACCGCAGTTGCAGAAGGTATACTGGTCGATGGTATGTATAGAATGATATGCGACGGTACACACGACGGCTAAGAGATTCTTCCAGATCATCACATTAGGAACTTTAACAGCGACTATGGTCATCAACCCTAGCCTTCATGGCCCGAAATGGAAAACCTTACGCCTGTCGGCATTTGTCGCTACAGGCTTTTCGGCTTTTGCGCCAATCATCCATGGCGCGTTACTATTCCCTTATGGCCAGTTTGACAAGCAAACTGGTCTGCGTTATTATTACCTTGAAGGTGTTCTGATAATGATGGGTGTTTGGTTCTATGCGGTAAGGCAATCATGTTCAACGCCACCATATTTCTTTGCAATGAAGTGTTGATTGACGAGCGTAACAGAAACACTTCCCAGAGTCTTGCAGACCGAAGAGATACGATATCTTTGGTGCATCGCATCAGCTGTTTCACCTCTTCATCGTTTTAAGCGCTATAGCGCATTATTACGGAGTTATGAGCGCCATGGAGTGGAACTACGTGAACCAGCGCTGTCAGTGGTCGTGAGCACGCATGTGTCTGACCGACGTATTTTCTCAAGTTCACTCTTACCGTCAACGTTTATGCCAACCTTCTGCAACCGCCATTTCCAATCTGGCTGCCTTTACCTCTCTGCAACAACGACAACGCCAATGTCAACAAAAAAAAAAGTAGAGATTAATGGACACAGCGAGACTCGAACTTGCATGTCCCGCATCACGACTGCCCGGTGCCGAACTTTCGCAAATTCTGTGCTGGCTGTCCCGTGCTCAATTTCAGCGAATTCATGCCGGGCGACGCTAAGGCCATTGTGTGCGGGCGCCTTACCATTAGGCCATGTGTCCTGGATGTTTTTTCGATGAGAGACGTGGGAAATGACAGATTGATGTAGAGTAAAGGTATATGGGTTAATAAGAAAGGAGAAATTGGTGTAGGTTGGCAGCGTCAGGCGAATTGTCTGGCAATCTGTCCTAGCAGTATCGATGCCATCTAATACCCCCCTATTAGCAGATATGAATCAATAATTCGCAACGCCCCCGACTAATTGTTGGTTGTGTCTCTATCATTTCACCGTTGCACATCCCTTACAGACCTCACAGGCCTGAGCTCCTCCAATAAAAGATCACTCTGAGAGTCCTTTTGTACTCTGCTACTCTTCACCCGTTGCCTAACAACGCCAACTTCAGCTCTGGCTCCGCTTTCATCCGTTTTGACTGAAACAGCTTGATTAGAAGTACCGTCAGTCTTCATTTGCTTCTTGATTTCGGAGTCGGTGGCCAGGTTCCCTTGGCTGAGATAAGGCTCGGTAACTGCGCTTATGCTTTGGGCGATGGTGTGCCAACTTTCCCAAATCAATGTATTTTTAGTGCTTTTGATGAATAGCATGAAGATCAAGAATACGGCGACGCTGTGTATAGCTGTGGCGATCATGACCATGACGTATGATCGTGTTGCTCCGGCAGGGTTGGTTGCAGGTCGTCCATTACCTCCGGGCACCTGCGCTGTGACGAAATCACCACGCAAGGCGACTGTACTGTTCGGTGTGCCATCGGGAACTTCAGTGAAGACGTAAGACTGGTAGTCTGCCAGTACAACGCTCATCAGCATGCTTTGCATTGCTTCCGCTGGGGTTCCGTCTTCTTGTAGAATCTCTAAACCAAGTCCTTCGATATTGTAATCTGCACGAGGCTGGAATTCTTTCATGTCGTCCATCAGATGTAAAGTAGAATGTTCTTGCCCTGGCTCGAAAATCTGATTTGAGCCGGTGCCTGAGCCGGTGAGCGTTATCATGGTGAGGATGTTACCGAAAGGGTATTCTTGGTCGGTCATATTGTCGAAGAGTCGCCAGGACTGTGGATGCAAAGATAGAACATTTCGCTCATCTGTGGGAAGCTTCGACGATGAAACTAACTGCTTCCGTATATCATCGTAGCGGAACTGACTTCGCTCAACGTCAAAGAAGAACGTTGGCTCTTCCAGAGGCGCTCGTGATGTTGCCGATATGTTAAGAACATAGGCGCGGAATACTGGAAGGCAGAGACTGAAGCTTAGCTTGTTATCTGCGAAATTGTTGCCACCCGACCAGTCCAAAGCATCCGCGTCTTGTTTCAGATCGAGCCACTCGTTTCTGTCATGATAACGTAGTCCCGGAGTTGTATCATTGAAGTTTGCAAGTTCCGAAGGTGGAAATTTCGTGTTGTTTTGGACTTGTTGATCCACATAACCCGTGTAGTTCATCAGAAGAAAAGGGGTGACTTCGCTGGAGAAGTTCTTCCAAAAGGGGCTTTTAAGCTCCCCATAACCTGCCGGTCCGATGTCGCAAACGGTTAGATCCCAAGCAGAGGTTCGACCTGCAACTTTGTTCTGGCCGTAATCTCTTACGAAGTTCCACGACGGCTCACATGCAAACGCGGTTGGCTTGAAGCCCGTAAAGGGAGTCTCGGCCAAGAGGACTGTTAGCAGGTCGTCTGGAATCGAAATATTCCCATGAATTTTGAGGTCGTAAGTAGTATTGGCTTGTACCCGAGTATTTGTGATATTTGGCCTAACGCAAATCGTGCGCGCATCGACGACGGAGGCTGGACCTTCGTAGGCATGGATGAAGGACCGGGATCGAGTGTCACTAAACGGCAAAAGCGCTCTCATCGTGGAACCTGTGTCTGAGTAGCCTAGAGACCCATCAGTCGAATCGTTTCCTGTATACTCTGCGAATATTGGCCACGGGCGTGGAGCGCTTCGCCAGTTGGCAGTCAGACTTCCCCTATACAACAACTCCTGAGGAAGCACATATGCGTACGGTGAAAGACCACTATTCAGGTTAATACGACGTCCTATGACTTCCAATCGGTCCTTGAAATAAGCCTACCTCGGAATGTAGCCCCCGTTCACATCGGCCAGCAGAAGCGTTGATGTAAACTGAAGTAAAACAGTTGTGATGGATATGATGGCAGCCCATACAAGAAGAACCCAAGTTGGTCCGTTGCGACCGAGCCTCGGATATGCTAGCAGAGCATACGGCGCCGCCGAAGACGCACGCATCAAAGACAGAGGTGCTAGATCTTGCAGGGCAACTCCGGTAGTACTTTCAAGCGCAATAGCGGCAAGCATAGATGACGCGAGGCCGGCTTGCACAGTAGTTGATGTTCGAAGCACAACAGCCGCAATAGCAACAGATCTCGTCATCCAACCGGACAGAGCGATGTCTTTCCAATTCTTGTTGCCACTTGCGGTGAACCAGAGAAAGGTAATGTAAATGATGAATGCCGCAGTTCCAAGGATACTGAGCACGAGTAGAGTGCAGGGCCACTTGCCGACTCTGCGCACAATCTGGGTGACGTGTTATTAGGTTCAGGTATGCAGGTTCATTTTGCACGTACTGTTACGGGTTGCCCTCCATGCATTTCTGCCTTGTGGGCAGGAACTACGGTGGTTTGGACATCTTTATTTTTGTGTTGTTGTGCAGAATTGACCGAGTTTTCGTTCGCTACGCTGAAGTTCTGGTATTCGTGTTGTTGTATAGAAACGCTGGAACGCTCGCTCGCCACGCTGACATCCTGGTATTCGTACTGTTGTACAGACGCGACATCCTGGTCCTCTTGCAGTCGTATAGGGTTGTTCATATCTTCCCTAGTTTGCAGAGCATCATAGCGTGATGCCATGCTGTACGGATATACGAGTCGAAGGGATGAGACTGTGGGAGAAGAACAATGCCCTTGCAGACACTAGCCTGCTTTTAATCCACTTCATCAACAAGGGGACGACAGATATGCCAGGACAGGAAGGCTGAGCAACGTGCCGTACGTCTGCAGTATGACGAAAATACTGCACCAGGTGAATCCTAGATGTGTGGTGGGGGCTTGGTGTGGGGGCCAAAAGATCCATTGGCTATGTATAGTAAACACCAATGAGACCATACCTACCATCGCTCGCTTTAGCGCTTCTCATTCAAACAAGAAAGGAATCAACCATTTTGTATCCCCTAAACCACCATCCTCCTCGTCATCCACTCCCCAAAACCCCCCTCAGCAACACTCTTACTAAACGCAATCCAAAACGCCTGTTTCTCACTCACAGGATTAGCACACCTCTCCACCATCGCCTTCACGTTAATGCTCTCCAGTCCCTTGATCGCCATAACCTGCTCCGCCCACTCTAAATCCATGCCCCCGAAATCACCACCACCACCACCACCACCACCAAGCGGACCACCAAGCCACTCGTTCTTCATACGCAGCATGGTGTCAAAGTCGCTGGGCAAGATGGGCGTTATGGACTCCCAGCCGTGATCAGGCTTGCCAGATATGACATTCAGAGTAAGGCTGCGCAGGGAAATAGGCGCAGGAATCTCGGTTCCGTCGAGAGCAGACTGCGGCGGTGTAGCAAGGTAGTCGCATAGACTTGCCCATTCCGCGCGGTCAAACTCTTTGCTATATGGTAGCGCTTTCTTCGTCACGCTGAGATGGCGTAGAGCGGCACGGCTTCGGGGTGTAAGGTCGGAAAGGAAGGGTACCGCAGCTTCGATGCTGGTGTGGAAAGAGAATGTGTAGGTCGAGTAGAGGATTTTGCTTGCTTCGGCGTGGATTTGGTGGTTTAGAGATAGCAGGGAGGGGACGGTGTGGCGGAGGTGCGATGTGTAGGGGGAGAGGAGGACGCGGTAGGTTGTTGGTGTTGTAGTTGTTAGAAAGGGCCCTGGGAATCCATTAGCACATTGTCCAGTTCCCTTCACAGATTTCTCCCCGGATTGCTTGTGAACGTACCGGTTCTGATATGGTATGTACTCCTCCGCCTCCACGTCCTTGGACCTTGCACTCCCAACCATGGATCCATAGTGCGTACGCTCAAGGTACACGGATCATTGTTCGTATCTTCGGAGAGGTAGGTATGGAAGTCGGGAATCAGGTTCGCGACTGAGGTTCCGTTTCCGGTCGTGGGCGTCATCGATGGTAGGAGTAGGTACTCATATATCATGAGACGGATCTCGAAGGGAAGACGGAGTAGCGGCGATGCTGGGAGAGCGTCGGCTTGGTAGGACGTGGACTCCATGGCAGTAGATGTTTGCCAGGACCTTGGTTTATGGCACGATACGTTTCGTGGGTGTAACAGGTGAAGAGACGTGTCGGATTGGTTTCCGGATACTGTGTAGTCCTCTCTTCTTCAAATACAGTCGTTGGCGTTTCTCAGCTCCTGTAATTAATCGGTGTGTCGCTCCAGCTTACTACACGTCGTTCCAATCAATCAAGACAGATACCACGACGCATACGTTTCGGCCCAAAAAGAAAAGATGCAATCAACCAGCGCGCGAGTGGGCGTACTGTGATTTTTGCTTGTGAGCGACTCAGGGACCATCAAGGTATCACGAAGTCGACGCTTGGGAAAACAGCGCGTACACGCCAGAAAATAAATTCCGACAGCACCATGATGACCTTGACGCATGAGTCGAGGGAACTTTACCTAGAAAAGTAAGACCCTTGGTTTCTATCCTTGCAAACGGATTAGTCGTGGATCATGGCGGCAGTAGCGCGGAGATAAAGGTCTTGACTGGAATGACGTTCCGAGCATGCCCAGGTGTTATCGCGTTGGTAATGTTGGCGGTGAGCAAACATCGGCCGGCAGTGTTGTCTCATTGCGATGCCGGTGTTCATGTTTTACGGCCGTACTGTTATATATAATACATGGATTGGTGCCTCGTTTGTACTCTTCAAGTTTAGTAAATGTGTCAGCTAGGTTCAAAGGCTGGTGTGCTGACGCAGGTAGCGATATCCGCCTACTAGATAACCTGCAACAGTACACACTCTAGATCTCTCAATCTCACGTCGATAAGACATGATATCGCGCAATACTCTGATAACGCTGCCCGATGAACGCCGAGACGGCTCGCGATCTTGCATAAACGCTCTTCTATCGGGCCTTTCGGAAACGACTCGGAATACATGCCCTAGGCCCACGTGTGTATGTCATAGCGTGGCGGATGGTCAAAGAAAACGAGAAATTTCTCAAAAGGGCCGCCGGGCTTGCGTCAAGGTTGCGTGAGCAAGCAAGCGAGAATTGTTGAAGGAGAAGAAGCGGAGGCAGGATCGCCGGTTTCTCGGCCAAAAAAGGTACGTACCTGCAGCTCGCTAAAATCTTGCCAAGCTTTCAAGCGTAACATGTGAAGTACCTGAGTACCTCGCTACGACAAGCACGCATAGAGGTAATACCAAAGTCAAGAGGAAAGCGCGAAGTTGCTCCATGTTCAATGATATGCATTGCTCAGCTGTAGTAGCAGCTCAACTGTGAACGCCATCGAGCTACCTTGCTCTGCTCTTTGCCCCCTTAAGTCCCTAACCATACCCTAACACAGTAGTTTCCTTCTCAATGTACCGGAGAAGGAAAAAAGCCGACTACACGCAAAATCAGACAAACAAGAATCTTTTTGACTTTATCCCTCCCTTGCGGATTTAAACGCCTCGCGACTGAGCACGTAAATAACCAATGGCATGACATGGACCTAGAAAAAGAGAGGATGCAAGAGGAGAGGAACAAGAGAGAAGAAAGGAGATTGTCATAATACAAAATCTGAGGCCTATCAAGCGTATCATGTAAACATGCTTCTTCGTGCCATCAGTCAACTCAAAGTGGACGTGAGAAAGAAAACAATGACCCTTTGTCGTACAAGCTCGTCATGATGATATGGGTAGCCCATATCCTTCTTAACAACGTGTCAAGTCTCTCAAACGTCTTGGATTTGCAGGAGACGGATCTAGTGCTGGCCATAGTTTCCGCCCCAGCCTCCGCGGTTGTAGCTACCGCCGTATCCTCCGAATCCGCCGTAGTTGCCATAGCCACTCTGCTGCTGGTGGCTACCGGAGTTCTGGTGGCCTAGACCACCGAGTCCGCCATACTGGCTGTTGCCAAGGTGGTTCGGGTAGTTGCCGTAGCCTTGCTGAGGGTGTTGGGGTCCGCCCTGTCCAGGGGTGCTTTGGTTGGCGGAACCGGGGCGACCGGGCTGAGCACCGAGAGCCGATGGGCTGGGTCCACCGCTCTTGTAGTCGCTGGAGGGCTTTAGGGCGTCATCGTTCAAGCCCTGGCTACCCGACTGTCCGTAGGAGCTTTGGTGGAAGTTTCCTGGTCGAGTAAAGGTATCGGGAATGGCACCGAATCCAGCAGCAGCAGAATTGGCAGTGGCGCTGGGGTTCTGAGATGCTCCAGAAGCTGAGCGACCGTAGTCACCGAAGCCTGCACCCATACCACTGCCGCGATCGTGGAGCGAAGAAGCGCCGAAACCTCCTGCATTGGCGGGTGAAGCCGAGTGCTGGTCGAACGAAGCTTGGGGAGACATGCCGTAGTGCTGGGGTTGACCGTACATGCCGCCCTTTCCGAACGAACCATAACCTGCTCCTCCTTGGCCGTAACCACCGAATTGGTTCATGTAGTTAGCGTAGTAGGGGCTGCCATAGTATGGGTGGTTGTATGGGTAGCCCGCACTGTGACCGTGCTGCGCGTGCTGGCCTTGAGCGCCATGTCCCTGACCTGCCATAGCAGCCGGGTTAGGGGTGTTGTGACCGCTGTTCTGAGCGTCACCGTAACGGCTCTGAGACTGAGAATGTTGTTAGCAAGGGATAATAGAAGGATACAGAATTCTGCGTGAGCTACTGTCCCTACTCTGTCCGTGTCGTTTGCCTTTCCCGTCTCGAGCAACTCATTCAGATGAGACAGTCGGACTCGTTTGGCATAACGATCGTGGATGAGTTTGGAGAGCGCAACAGGTTCACTTACTTGTGGGATCTGACTCTGTGAATAAGCCGAGTCAGTAGGTCCAGAGCCGAATGCACTGCCAGTACGCTGCTGAGCAGAACCGGCTTCCTGCTGGCTCTGCGCAATGGGCTGACCGTAGCTTCCATAGTAGTTCTGGTATTGCGAGCGTTGCTCGGAAGTAAGGTAGTTGGAGGGGTAGTTGTCTGGGGCGGAGGAGAAAGCACCAGGCTGAGACGGGGCCTGGCTTTGACCAGGGTAATCGTAGTTCTGCGACTGCGAGTGATTCGACGCTGGGATCTGCTGGCCGAATGGATCGTATGGCTTCTGCGGTGGCGCGGAGGCCTCCGAGTGGATACCGGGCTGACCGTACCTAGCAAACTGGTTGTAGGGCTGGTTGGACTGAGATCCTTGGTTCTGCATAGCCTGAGATCCAATGGGGTTTGAGGGAGACTGCTGCAGGCTGGGTTGGTGTTGGGGGACGGGAGGGAGTCCAGGGGCCTGCTTTGGTGTAGGGGCAGACTCTTGTTGGGGGGCATCTTGAGATGCTTGGCGAGGAGCGGGAGGGAGAGAGGTCTTGGGCTGGGTAATGGGGGAGTGTTGGGGCGGCTGAGTCCTGGTCTCTGCCTCTTCCCTGTCTTCGTCGACATCTGGGTCCGAGCCTTCGCCCAATCCCATGCTGCCAAACTGAACTGCAGCCCTGTCTACGGCGTGGTTGCCGGGCATGACGACTGCCTCCTGTTGCTCCATTAATCTCCTCTGGTAGCTCGCGCTTCGGTGTGGGGTACCAGAAGTCGCCTTCAATGCGGTCGTCTGGAATCCTCCAATGGCGGGACGGCCAATAGGTGCTTGTGTAGGACCGTTCAATGGGGTCGCTACTGCACTTCCAATATCCTTCGAGCTTGCGACAGTGCTGAAAGCTGTCTCGGTTGGGGGTGGATGGGACTCGTCGGGCAGATGCTCGACGTTCTCCTGTGTTAGCTGATCTCCAGAGGGTGTGAGGGTGACGTCAGGTGCAGCATCGTCCACGCTCTTGTCTGGCGTCATCTTGGACGTGTCTTCGGCCGTGATGGGCGGGGTCTCGACGGCCTCATCTGCGACAGGGGGTATAGGCAGTTCTTCTGCCTGCACGGCGGGCTCTTGGGCAACTTGGTGCGCGGGCGTCTCGTCGGGTGCTTGTGCGGGCACTTCGGGAGCTGGAGCAGCAGCAGGCTTCGGTGCTGCCTTGGGAACTGCGGGGACGGGCTTGGGTGCAGCAAACATACTCGCCCAAGTCTTCTTCGCAGCTGTCAGGCCAGCCTCTACAACAGGCTTTATGGCTTCGGGCGTCGCTTCGGGCGCGTGTACGGTTTCATCGTCCTTTTTGGTCTCCTTGGACTCTTCTGGGACTGTGGGTGTGTCCCACGCAGCGGACTCGGTAGTCGGGACTGATCCAGCAGCCGCACGAGGTCCACTGGCGGCGCCTCCACGACCGCCTCGTATTCCACCGCGACCACGATCAGTGCCCCGTCCGCCACGGCCTCCGCGACCGCTGTCGACACCACGGCGGGCTCCATCGGGCCGGCCGCGCAGACTGGACGCGCCATCGATGGGCACGACGTTCTCCTTGGCCTTGGAGCGGGACCTGTCCTTTGCTTTCTTTGGGACTTCTGAGAATTGCGAGACAGCGCCTGTAGTGCATTAGCCTTGTGCCCGTCGTGTGTACAAATTACGTGATGCAGGCGCAGGGCACGTGGGAGGGTCGCGCTTACCCTCACTGATCTTCTCGATGGTGGTCTGCAGGTCACCGTCAGATTCTTCGATTGCGAGGACGAGATCGGCGTCGGTCCAGTCGGGGAATAGCTCCTTGAGTGTGGATAGCTGTGACTGGTAGCGCTTCTTAAGCTCTCCAAGTTCGCCTTGGTCTGCTGATGTGTCAATGTTGGAGGATGCGCTGTCGCCGTTGGTCTTTCTGGGGCCTCGAGAGCCGTATGATGCCCTGCCGCCGCGGGCAGAGCTCCTGCCTCGCGCAGGCCGAGATGGTGCTTCAGACATTGGATCTGTGTGATGTGTGGGCAAGCCGCGGGGGACTTAGGTGTGTGTGTTTGTGTGGGCGGATTCGTGGGTAGGCGAGGTGATGATGTAGAGGGAGGAGTAAAGTTGGGGAAACAGCTAAAGGGAAGCGACCACGTCGGCTTGGCGCTAGAGCTTCCAATGGCTGAGGACGCGGCAGGGTCGCGTTGACTGGGGCTGAGGCAGGCTGTCGTTTATGCAGAAGTAAGGTGAGGGCTGAAGGTCAATTGATCTACGAATAGCTGGAGCGTCTCGTCCCAGCCTGCCATGATGCGCGCGTTAAACCCGTCACGTGCGCATAAGGCGGCACCTTCCCGAACCGCCTGGTCCACCCTCGTCATCCGCCTCACTCCACCCGCCCAGACACCCCAACACCAACACGAAGCCATGCAGTCTTCCGCCGGCAAACGCGTGCTGAGCACTCTCGCCTCTAAGATCCATCCCCAGCTCCCCCTGTCGCCACGAGAGTCGCAGCAACTCCTCAACTTGCTGACCAACTCCTTCCGTACCCATCTCGACCACGCCCACCCCCTCGCCCCCTCCGAGAGCAGCCAAAGGAAACCGGCACGAGAGTTGACCACCAGCCATGGCCGACGCAATTCCTCTCCAAACCGCCAGACGTCGTCGTACGATTCAGCAACTCAGCACATCGACTCCATCTTGAACAACCCTCTTCTCGCCGTGAAGCCCCGTCGGAGAGGGTCAGGACCGGCTGCCATCGATATCATGAGAGACCCCATGGCTTGGTTCGTCGATGAAATCGCCGCAGGTTCTGCCACTTTGCCAAAGGCCGCCGTATGTCTCGAGTACCTCGAGAAGACCACGAACCCAAGTCCCTTGAGACTTGAGAATGGAAGATCACCAGCAACTGTACTCGCAGAATGGCTCAAAACCAGCAACTTGGAAAACTCAAAGCAGTTTCTCGACATGTCGATCAGTCAATATCATAGGCGCAGCACCAAATTTCTAAACAGATTGGTGGCTCTACTACTAGCCGAGGGAGAGACCACAGCACTCTGGCGCTGGTTCATTCGACCAAACGAACAACGCGCAAAAGACACCGGACTAGATGTCGCACGAATAGCAACTTTCAAACAACAACTCCTGGCCAAGATGGTTGTACTCTCGGCGGACAACAAAGACGTTACTAGCAGTATGAATGTTTTCATGCAAGCGTTCCGCCTGCTCGAGAACGCAGGATACGAAGCAGCTTATGACGTGCTAAGGCCTGCAGGTGGTCATCTTGTAAATCTGATCATTTCCAATCCCGACCATTCAATAGCGCCGTTATTATACCAGAAATTCCTGCTGTCATCAATCCACTGGTTTGGAGACTGGAGTCGAGCGGTCCAGTCCATGCTCTCACTGCACCACCCTACCCAACCTAGCGCAAAACCTGGCCTCAAATTCATCCAGGATCCTGCTGGCGCTATCAAATACGTAAACGCATCTCGGGGTCGACGGAATTTCCTGGTTCAGCTTTGCCTAGGGGTAGCCCGGCAGCTGATGGAACAAGAGAATTTTGCGGAAGCGCAGAGCGTTATGGAGTTCACAAAAGAGCACTTCCCTGAGATAGTTCTACCGAAACAAGCGATCGTGCAGCAGCAAACAGCAGAAGAGGAGAGGAAACATAGAGAGAGGAGGAATCTGGAACTACTGGATTGCCTGGTCTTAACTTGAACGGTTTTCTACACACTATTTTACAAATTGTATGCAACTGCGACAGGATCGCAGTTGTTTTTGGGAGGATGTGTCGTATACACGAATCCTTGTGTATAGGCCTGATGGTAGTGCACCGGTGGCCTGGGCGTGCGGGGAGACGCCGTTGCTGGCCAGGCGTCATAACACGCGAGCACAAGATCTGCGAACACGATGTGCGCAATGCTATGCAAACATGATATAATAAATCTCACGATCTCTCACGATCGATTCCATTGCTCTACGAGCTAATCTAATTAAGCCTCCGATTGACTTTTGGTATCGCTAAAAAGAAACAAAAATCGAAATCGAACATGTCGTGTCATCGTGATCTCATTGCCCCGCTCTATGCCTTGAGCTCACCACCGTCGGTCTCCTCTGGCCAGACATCGTAGCCGAAAGTGTCCTTCATGTTGACAAAACGTGTGTGCCGTCCCTTGGCGACCTCCTCGACGGCGTCAAAGTCGGCCTTGCTGAGCTCGGGGATGAGCCAGTTGCTCTCGATGCGCTTGGGCGTGGAGCTCTTGGGCAGGACAACGTAGCCGCGCTGAAGACCCCATGCGAGCAGGACTTGCGCAAGGTCGTGACCGCTTCGCTCGGCAACTTCGTTGAGCTTGGGGTTGGTGCGGACCTTCTCGCCCGTGCTGGGAACTTGGTTCTGGGAGCCGAGCGGCGAGTAGGCGGCGACGAGGATGTCGTTTTCCTGGCAGTACTTGACGAGGTCTGTGTTGGGGAGGAAAGGGTGGACTTCGATCTGGTTGATCATGGGCTTGACCTTCGCGATCTGAAGCAGCTTCTTCAGGCCGGGGATAGTCCAGTTGGAAACTCCGATCGCCTTGGCCTTTCCGGAGTTGTAGATCTCCTCCATGGCGCGCCATGTGGGCTCTGGGTTCTCTGTGAGCTCCTTCTTGATGATGTACTTGCCATCAGCACCCAACTTGGGCTGGTGGTTGTCATCGCTCTCTGCGGCAATGGGCCAGTGGACAAGGAACGCGTCGATGTAGTCAACGCCCAAGTTCTTCAGACTCGATTCGAAACTCCACTTGACCTCCTCGGGCTCGTGCAGGTGGTTCCATACTTTTGTGCAGATGAAAAGGTCCTTGCGTGTGACGTTGGGGTTCTCCTTGAGGAAATCGCGGACGGCGTCGCCGACTTCGCCTTCGTTCTGGTAGAACCACGCGCAGTCGAGATGGCGGTAGCCCGTCTTGAGCGCTGTGGTTACGGCAGCGTACGTCTCGCCAGATGCGCCTTCGCTGGCAAAGGTGCCGAATCCGACGGCTGGCATGATGACGCCATTGGACAGCTTGAAAGACTTCTGGTTCGCGAGGGGGGCCATGATTGCGGTGTTGTGATGCTGGAGATGTGAAAATGTGATGTAGGTTCAAAACAATGAAAGGTGTCAAGTGATTTGGAGATGGTTTATTCAGCGGCAACAGCGCGTGCTGGGACTATTGTGCTACATATATCCAGCGTAACCTTGGTCCGTCTGAAATTTCTTTCTTCAAGGTTTCATCATCGACCATGCCCAACCATGAAGCTCTGCCGGCCGTGACCTCACACCGAGGGATTCCGATCGCAGAGGCATCTCGCAGGCATCGGTCCCATTGCGAAAAAACTCCATAATAGTCCCATCCAACAGTTTCACGTTGGCCCTCTGGTGTTGGCCCTCGTCATCAACAATGACGTCGGTTGTGGATTCAGGGTCCACAGCACGGGCCGAGCGAAGCCATTTTAATTTCTGGCGCGGAAGTATTGCCGACTTCAACTTCGTTCGCAAGGAAATGTGGAACTATGTAGTCCCAATAGTCGTGCGGCTCTGCCGTTGTCAGCCACTCGTTTAAGCAGATCGCTAGCTACCTTCGCCCTAATTCGGCGAGCCGCGGTTACCTCGCCCCACCCACTGCTCGTCACTACCAGGAACTGCTGGGAAGTAACGCCGTGTCTGTCTGCAAGCTGCCTGTACCGTCTACACATCCTGCTACAATCGTCTCAGCTATTCCCACATGTCGCATATGCACGCCAACCACCTCTGACAGGCGGTGTACCGTGCCTTATCTTCCGGCCGCGCTCTGCGTCCGGTCAAATGAGGCTCTGCGCTAAGCTTCGACGGCATCGGCGAGAGGTATACAACGCTGTTTTTAGGTGTTGTGGCGACTCACAGCACTACGCTGCTATCGGTCCCCAGTTTTCGGCGATAATACGGCGGTGACGGTATCCTACACATTCTCTGGTTCAGCAAACTTCTCCACTAGTGTTGCCATGCACGGCCACTTCCGCATGGTAATGATGTCGCACTGTGGGTACAGAGGTACTTGTTGAACGCTCACAGTGCCAGAACGTGGTTGGTGTGGCCGGCCTGAATCGGGATAGCGAAAAGCTCCTGCGAAACTTTCTAGAAGAGATTGGCGAATGATGATGGCATCTGGGGTTTATGGCAGTCGCTACCTATCGGGTGATGTGATATATAGAGCCCCTCCCCCAGGACCCTGATGCTGCTCATTCATCATCACACAACTCCATATCTACTGTCACTCATAGCTTCTGTGAAGCTTGATACTACTATTACTACCTTCTTGATTTGATACCCCATTCTTATATCAAACTTCAACTACAACCGCTATCATGTCTCCCTCCGTCCAAGAGAACGAGGTTCCTCTCACTCAGACCAAGTCCAACACCCAGGTCCCAATCCCCGTTGACAACGAAGATGGCACTGAGAACGCTGTCGAAGTACCAGCAACCCGAAGTGCCATGGCCGACACCACTAGCTACATGCACAACCTCTCTCTCCAGCCTTCCATGAAGGAGAGGAGAGGATCCCGCAACTCCTTCGGTACCTCATTGCCCATCCCTCGTTCCAAGAGGCAATCACGTCTCTCATCCGTTCACTACCCCGATGGCCGTGGTGCTGCTGTCCGCCCTGGCATGCCCCCAATCCAGCCATCCCGCGACATCATCGCTGCTCAGCTCCAGGACCTCGCTGGCGAGAAGGTTCGCGCCGCTAAGGACATGGCCTTCGTCTTCGACATTGACGGTGTCCTCGTCCACGGTGACCGTCTCATCCCCGAGGGTCAGCGCGTCCTCGAGATCTTGAACGGAGACAACGAGCTCGGCATCAAGATCCCCCACATCTTCCTTACCAACGGATCTGGTAAGCCTGAGCAAGCCCGTGTCGACCAGCTCTCCAAGATTCTCCACAACCCCATCTCGACCGAGCAGTTCATCCAGTCGCACACTCCCATGCGTGCCTTGGCCGAGTACTACAAGACCGTCCTCGTCGTCGGTGGAGAGGGCTACAAGTGCCGTGAGGTCGCTGAGCAATACGGCTTCCAAGACATCGTTGTCCCCAACGACATCATTGCCTGGGACCCTACCATCGCCCCTTACCGTGTCTTCACCGATGAGGAGCGCGCGACTTCCCGCCCTCGCGACTTCAGCCAGGTCAACATTGAAGCCATCATGGTCTTCTCTGACAGCCGCGACTACGCCACCGACATCCAGATCATCATGGACCTTCTCCAGTCTAAGAACGGCAAGTTCGGAACCCGTGCTGCGGACCCCGTCTCCGAGCGCATCCCCATCTACTTCTCTCAGGGTGACATGCTGTGCCCTACTGAGCACCCCTTCCCTCGTATGTCCCAGGGAGCCTTCCGCATTGGTCTCGAGGCCATGTACAAGTCGCTCACCGGTGTTGAACTCGAGCGTGTTGTCTACGGTAAGCCTGAATTGGCTACCTACAAGTACGCCGACGAGGTCATCGCTTCCTGGATGGAGACCATCCACAACGACGAGAAGCTGCCCGCAAACATCTACATGATTGGTGACAACCCTGCTTCCGATATCGTCGGTGGTAACATGTACGGCTGGAACACTTGCCTTGTCCGCACTGGTGTCTTCCAGGGTGGTGACAACGACGAGAACAACCCTGCTTCCTTCGGTGTCTTCAAGAACGTCTTCGAGGCTGTCACCACTGCCATGAAGAAGGAGCTCGGCCAGGACTTCAAGTTCAACTTCGACGAGAAGATCAACCCTGTCATGGCTGAGGGTGGCTCTTCTGCCATCGCTTAAGTGTTGATTGGAAACACCAAACGATTGATACGAAGGGCTTTCTTTCCTTTGTTGTAGATAAGCATTTCTCTGGCGTTTATGGGTTTTATATCCTTGCATAGCGAAGCTAGCACCACTTTATAGATTTTACGAACAATTGACTCCACGGATTCTTGGTTTCTTTTATAGATTACGACGAATTCTAAAAGTCTTCTACCTCTTTACATCATCGCTTCATTCCATTGCCTCTTTACATTGATGTGATGTCTTCGTCTCAGGTGTAGTTTTTCCATTACCGCTCATTTCACTACCTCATGTAAACTTGACATTGCACAGAGTACCATCCATCCTTTCATCTCTACTCCAAAACCGTATCTTCGCTCCCGGTTCGTCATCAAACCCAGTGACTTCTTGGCGCAGTTCCTCTGTTCGCATAGACTATCAAAAGCCCGTTAGCAAAACATCTCATACTCGCATAAGTTGTGTCAAGGTTTACTGACACAGAATGTCCCCTCCATATATAGCTTCCCCTGTACCTACAAATGTCCTCCCAGCCTTCAACTTCTCTTCATTATCCTTATCATACCTCATCTGTAGCACCAAATTAGCCTCCATCCTACATAGACTCGTCACAACACAAAACAACTTACTTGAATAGCCCCAGCACCACCATCCTTCATCTCCACTCTCACGAGAAGATTTCCTAACCTCCTTTCCTCCGTTATGTCATCCGCTTTCTCCACTCTTCCCATGCTCAGCCAATTTCCCTCGCTCAACTCCGCATCCAATATTCCTTCTTCTTGTTTGAGCACCTGGGCAGCAATCATACCCGCAGCCAGCGAATCCCAAACACCTTCGCGCCGCCGGTAGTTGAGCAGGAGAACTAAGGCGCGCCGACGGACGAGCGGATCGCGACAGCGTGTTGCGATAAGAAAGAGGGGCACCATGGGGGAGAGTTCGAAAGATGGAGAGATTATCCGAGGTGCCAGGCGGGATGTGAAGGAGTGGGGGTAGGCAGTATGGTTGGAGACTGGGTAGGCGGTGTTGGAATGGAAGGTTATCGTCAGGTGGGGTAAGGGCGGTGATGTTGGCGGCGATGGCAGTGCAGGTGGTTGAGGTTGAGGCTGAAGCATAGGCAACGTCTCCGCGAGCTCGACAGCCTCCCTGAAGTCCCCGATGTAGGCATCCCACACCATCTCACTCGTGAGACCTGCTCCTGCTGCAACCATCGCCCGCATCATGATAGTGTAGATCCGGAGTAGAGTCCCGCCATCCGTCGCTCTCCCTTCGTCCCCCTTTTCCCTTCCTGTATCTCTTTCAGTACCTTTCCTGCCCTTCCTGTCAAAAAGCCCAAATTTGTGCTGCCACACCACCAATGATCTTATCGCTCCTTCATACATTTTCCTAAAGTCCTTCTTCCCCGTGACCCTTGGTTCCTTATCTAGATTCCCCGAAGTCCATAGCAGACACCGACTCAACTCAACTAGATCGTCTCTTGCCGCCTCATTGTTCTGATAACCATCTTCTGGTGACGAGATTGCCGGGATTTCTGGTGCGGTATCCAACCACCATTCGTATGGGGACGTGTCATCGGAAAAAATCATGGTTTGAAAGTCGAAACGATGGAGGACCTTCGCGGTAGCATATTGAATGGAGGTTTGGCTTGTTGTTGATGAGTCGGATGAACCTGAGGGGGAAGGTAGACAGTATTGGTGAAGAATACGAAGGCCGTTGCGGAGATGCATGTTAGCCGCCCTATAATTTCCGGATAGATTCTCGAAACAGGTAAAAATGATACAAAGTATCAATGTCTTCTCGATGACAAACCCATTCTTACTATGACCACCACCATTTCCATCCTCTTGGAACGAAGAAAGGAGTTCGTTTGAATACCGCACTGCGCGTATGTACTGTACGAGCGCTGCATCACGGGGTATACTACCATCAGTAGTTGGCGAACTGGTGGCGGTGGCTCTACCACTCTCAAGCCTCTCATGTAAACAGCTCAACGCCAGGATTCCGTGTTTCACAGCAGGTTCCTCATGGGTCAACTGGAGCACCGTCTGACACCATAGGTGAGAGTCAAAGAACTCGGTCCAACGTGGTAGGGTGTAAGTTTGAAAGTAGTGGAATGAGCGATTCTCGAGAGGTTCTGGACTGAGACTTGTTGAGGGGCTTCTGGAGATATTCGACTGGCGGCGCGATTGCTGTTGTTGTTGGCGCTGGGGAATAGCGAGGAAAGAAGAATTGCGGAATGCGGCTGCGGTGGCTGGAGACGTGGAATCTTGTGGCGAGGTGTCTCTGTAACCACCGCATGTTCGATTGGCTCTTGTGCACCTGTAACATGCTGGTGGTCGTTAGTCCTCATTTTCATCCCAGCTGATTCGCGATATTGAGTAAATTACATGGTTTTGCTTCGTCGCATTTTATGCGTCGCTTTCTAGTAACTAGTAAGTAGCTTGCACATGTCTGCTGAGTGATTGGTGTGGAGCCACTTACCGGCAAGTGTCGCATCCTGTTTTGACCCTTAACTTTAAACTCCTTTCCAACTGCCGCAGTTTGATTTCATCCTCCATAATCGCCTTACTCACGAATGTCTTAGATTCTCTCATATGCAATGAGATAGGAAAGTTGATTCGGACCGAACACATCCGAAGCGACGTCCTTGCATAACGAGGCTATCACCTTACCAGATACTGCATCATGACCCTGTAATCGCAATCCAAAGGGCGCAACGTCCAGCCGATTCACTCGCAAAAGAGTTCCTTGTATACACGATACTACGCGGCTAGAAAGCCGAGGTACGCGTCCAACAGCAAAACTCAACTCTTGTACGATGCGCGGGTGGCCTTGCTTCTATAAGCAAGGCTTTCAATGCTACTGTGTTCCACTAGTAAGCTGCGCACCCCAGTAAGCTGCGCACCCCACCTAACTTGACGCGACTCTCTACGTGATAGCTCTACAATAACATAAGATAATAGAATACAATCTTGTACATAGCTAGTCTATTACTGTCTACATTAAGTCCTAGTGTGTCCTTAGATATGGCACTTCGTACACGTTGGTGGTGCACGCTGACGTCCCTGAGTAGCCTGAGCTTGTTCTACCTCCGCGACCACCCTTTCTGCCTCTATAGCGAGCTGCTGGCCTTGCTGAGCCTGTAGCGCTCCTCCACGAGCTATATATTAACGTCGCTGGTTTCTCCTACGTCGCTGGCGCTGACTAGCTGTACGAAGCTTCCTATTCTCCTCTGCGAGTATAGTCGCTGAGTTCATCGCAAGCTGACAGCCTTTGACAAGCTGGCGTATAGCTTGGCTTGTTGGGCTCTGCGACTGGCGGTGAAGGAGGTCCTTTACGTGTTAAGCCTGCTTTTCAAGCTGCGCTATCGTACGCGGTGTCTCTGCGGTCCATGCGACGTTGTTGTCTGCTGTTGTCCCTGGTGGAGACGGCGTACGGACGACAGTGAGCGACGATAGGACGCGTTCTGGACAGGGAGGGATAAGCCCTGTCGCCTGGAAGCCTGCCTGGATGTTCTGCTGCGTAAGTACTGTTGGCCGGATCCGTGTATAGGCGGTAAGGAAGTCTATCTTGTCAATATGGTAGACGCCTTGGCGAGCTAGCTCCTGGATCTCGTGACCGTACGCTCGCTTAAGGGGGAAAAGCAGCCCACATCAAGTGGCTGGAGCAGGTGGGAGGTATGGGCTGGCATACAGAGAGTGATGATCTTGTTCTCTGTGCAGTACTGGTCGAACTCAGGCGTGGCGTGGCTGCTATGGCCATCTAGGATAAGAAGCCGGTAGACTCCATGCGTACGAGGCGCTGTATATCTATTAAAGTGCTTTACCCACTCTACGCCGAGCTCATCTGTCGTCTAGCCGTTGTCTGATACAGCGAGCACCCAGTCTATAGGGATGTTGTGGTACCAGCTAGCCTAGTGCTGCTTACCAGACAGGATCACGAACGGTGGAAGACACCAGCCAGACGCGTTGATACACTCGATTATCGTGACCCAGTCTCTGTTCCCTGGTTGTACTGTAGCTGCCCGACCTACAGTGTTAGAGCTAGTGACTACCTTAGACGTCGCTGCGACGCCTATTATAAAGCTAGTCTTATTAAAGTTGTACGTGTCTATGTCTAGTATCCTATAGGCCTGGCGCGTCTTCTCTACTAGGTTAAACTACGCTAAGATTGCGACAGGATCCTCACAGAGAGCGCGCTAGCTATAGACCTTCCTGTTCTACTTAGTCTAAAGCTTAGACTAGCTGTTGACAAAGCGCGACACCTAGTTCTTGCCTACAGGTGGAGAAGGTGGATCTTAGCCGCGGGCTGCGAGTAGAGCGTCTGCTATGCGTTGTATATTAATAATATAGGGTAGAAAGCCTCGTTGATTAAGGTCTAGGATCTACTGCACGAGAGACTGCTCTTTAGTAGTTAATAGCTTTTAGTTGACAGAGACTATCTCTAATTGCGGGTGGACACTACGGAGACGCGTCTGGAGAGTAGATTCTAGTACGTTATACGCTCTCGCGAGGGCTTAGATTAATTAGTATAGTTTATTCTGATAGGAGACTATCGCGAGACTTAGTCTACCTTTACGAGATGTCACCTTAGGCTGTGGTTTGTTACACGGGGTTAGGCTATACTTCTCTAAGCTCGGTCCGTACTAAGGCGAGATAGACTAAAGCGGTAGTCCGTGAGGTATCGTATGGAATGATCAGGTGGAAAAGAGTTATCGTTGTAACCAAAGGATAAACAATACCAATTCTATAAACGATAGAATAACTAGTTGACAATCTGTGTGAGAGATGAACTATTTGAGTTGACCACAACGAGTGTAATAATGAAATCCGTCCATCCTTTATACCCATTGCAATCTGTTCCTGTCCTCCCTGTCCTCCCTACCAAGAGGGAGGTGTGGGAGGACCGTGGCTTCCCAACCCTCACTGGCCTCCCGGAGGCCAGGTCTTGGCGGGATGCCACTCTTGTCACGTGATCCAGGCCCCGCCTTGATCCACATTCTTCCATCGTGTCCGCCCGATGGTCTTCCTTCATGCGACCTGCATGAAGAAGCAATTCCTTGTTACCTTGTAACATTACCCTCCTCTTAGGCGTATCGTCCCGATACCCTGGATTATTGTTTTCCCGCGCCTAGGGCGGCGGTGGTGGTGGAGGTCTAGGTATTCCTGTGGTGCAGTACCCTCTTTTCCTTCCTTTCCTCACTTCTCCTGACCATGCCCAAGGTTCAGACCTCTCGACGTGTCCGTACCCAGAATTCGACTCAACAGCGCCAGGCTCGTGCTGACCGCATCCGCCAGCAAGGGAACGAGATGACTTTTCGTTGCAAGCGGTGTGAGGAGAAGAATCTTCGTTGTTTCGTGGACACTGCGTCCGGGCAGTGTGCGGGCTGCATTTCAGTGAAGGCTGAGTGTAGCTTGTTCGTGACTGAGGAGGAGTGGGAGAAGGTTGAGGCTGAGAAGCGCGAGAAGCGCTTGGCGCTTCTTCGTGCTGAGGCCGAGGTCGCTCGACTTCGCCTCGAAGTGGCAGAGACTGAGGCGCGAGAGCGAGCATTCGCTGATCGAGATCACGCCATTTTGAGTCTTCAGGACCGTGCGAAAGAGCAAGCCGAGGGGAACTCTGCCCCGGGTACGGACTTCCTGGCAACCGAACCATCGCTACCCGGATCATCGACTGACTTGGGCTGGTTACAGGCTGACGCTTCTTTCGACCCTTCTTTTGATTACTTCCTTTCCCTCGAGGACCCGGTCCTCGCTTCCTTGGGTGTTTCCGGTGGTACTCAAGTACCTGTGACTTGCAGTTCGTCAAATTTTCTTTTGGCTCCCAAGTGTTCTGGCTTTCTGGCCATCCTTGCCACTTGACCAAGTATTTCCACTGACGACCAACTTTCCGCAGGTCCCTAATCTCCTCGACCTCGTACTCGTCGTCTTCGAGCTCTATGTCCGTTGCTAGCTCGGCATCTGGAGGTGCTCTTTCCAGGAGTTTTTGTGAAAGACAGGGTGGACGCGCATGCCTGGTGGCAGTTGGAGTTTGTAATTTACTGTGCCTATTTCCTCTAGAATCTCGAAAGGTCCTACTCGGAGGTTATCCAGTTTCTTGCTTGGTCGTTTAGTTTTCAAGTTCTGTCGTGACAGGAAAACTTTGTCCCCTTCTTAAAGGTTGGTCCCTCAATCCTTTGCTTATTCGCGGCTCTGGCCGATGTGAGGTTCCTGTGAGCTATGTTCCTGCTCAATTCTTCGTGTAGCTCTCGCATCAAGCGGGCTTTGTCATCTGCACCTACTGCGATACTTTCAATATCTTTCGGATCTCGGTGAGCAGTTGGCTCATATCCGTAGTTCGCGTAGTGCGGTGAGTACTTTGTCGTTGCTGACTTGGTACTGTTGTAAGCCAATTGCGCTGTCGGCAAGAGTTCAACCCAGTTGTCTTGCAGTTTGTTGGCGTACATCCTCAGATACTGTTCCAGTGTCTGGTTTGTTCTTTCTGTCTGGCCGTCTGTTTCAGGGTGAAAGCTAGTCGATAGCTTCTTCTTCACACCTAATTTCGCCAGGAATGTGTCCCAGTATTTGGACGTAAATAGTTTATCACGATCAGTGATGAACTCTTCAGGTATCCCATGTTCTGACATTATTGCCTTACTGACCTCGTATGCGCATTCTTCTGCGGTGATGGTCTCCTCCGTTGGCACAAACTTTGCTCCTTTCGTGTGTCGGCACACGATGACTAGGACTGTGTCGCATAATCTTCCGGATCCTGGTTCCAATGATTTCGGGAGCTTCACTATGAAGTCCATTGTTACGCTGCTCCATGGTCTGGTTGGTGGCGGTAAGGGCTGTAACAGGCCATAGGGCTTATGTCTCTTGGGCTTGTTCTGGTGACAAGCTAAACAGTTGCCTAATACATCCTGCACCTTCGCTCGCAAGCGTGGTATTGCAAACACCTTTGATAGTCGCCTGACCATTTCCTCTAGCGATGCATGTCCATATTCTTTGGACTCATGCAGTTCCTTGATGAGACTCGATCTCATTTGTGGAGGTACATATGTTCGGTCTCCTCGAATCATATCTCGGTACTCTCGTTCGTCCTGTAACAGTTCGTCGGAGCCGTTTTCCTCGGGCTCGAACTGCCAGCTGGCTGCCTTCCGCTGCCATTGCTGCTGTAGTGTATCTACCCGCTCGGCCACCTTAGCTACTCTAGCTAGTTCCGGCTGGTTATATCGAAGTGTGCCATCGGGTGCTTTCCTGAACATGGCCTTATGTGGTTCTTTGTGGTCGTCCTCGCGTAAGTCAGACCTTCTGCTTAACGCGTCTGCCGCTCCGTTGAGCGTTCCGGCTCGATGGGTTATCTTGAAGTCGAACTGAGCTAACATCTCAGCCCATCGGGTTTGCCGTCGATTGAGTTTCTTTGTTGTCATGAAACTCGCCAAGTTCTGATGATCGGTAAAAACCTCGATCTGGTGCGGTAGTCCCAGCAAGTAGACTTCCCATTGTTCGAAGGCATCGACTATTCCCATTAGTTCCTTGTCGTGAACATCGTAATTGCGTTCTGCTCCGGAGAACTTCCTTGAATGGTAGAACACCGGTCTCCATTTCTTATCTGGGCACTGCTGTGACAATACAGCTCCAAGTGCATAATCTGACGCGTCGGTTTCGACCCGCGTCTCTCGTTTCGGGTCGTACATCTCCAGTACGGGTGCTTCGAGGAATATCTGCTTGATCTGATCAAAGGCTTCTTGATGTTCCTCGTTCCAGTTGAATCCTGCTTCCTTCTTCGTGATCTCGGAGAGGGGTACTGTGATCTTCGAGTAATCCTTAATGAACTTCCGATAATAGTTGGCGAATCCTAGGAAGGATTGCACATCCTTGACTGTTTTAGGAATTGGCCATTCCTGTACAGCCGAGATCTTCTTCGGGTTCATCTTAACTCCTCTGTAGACACTATGAAGCCTAGGAATTCTGTCTCCTTGACATGGAATTCGCACTTCCCTGGCTGCAGGTACAGCTTGTATTCTTTCAGCTTCCTGAGCACTTTCTTGACATGTTTCACATGTTCTTCGAGCGTTCCGCTAGAGTACACCAGTACATCGTCTAGGTACGCTGTGACAAAGATTCCAAGGTACTCATGAAGGGCGTTGTTGATGACTGATTGAAAGGTTGCCGGTGCGTTCGTCAATCCGAAAGGCATAACCGTATACTCGAACAGTCCATACTTTGTTTTAAACGCTGTCATCCATTCATGACCTTCTTTGATTCTGATTCGGTAAAACCCTTCCCGAACGTCGAATTTCGTAAACCACTTAGCTCCCTGGAGTCTATCCATGAGCTCTGTAATGAGTGGTAAGGGATATCGGTTCTTCCGCGTGACGCTGTTCAACCTCCGGAAGTCGACACATAGTCGCCACTTTCCGTTAGGTTTCTTTACGAACAAGATGGGTGAGGCCATCGGGCCTGATCCCGGTCGGGTAAATGCCTTTTCAGATTCTTCTGAATGTAGTCCCGCAGCTCAGCGTCGTGCTCGGGCGCTATTGGGTACATTGGTCCTGGGCTAAGTTTTGCCCCTTCATCTAGGATGATCTCGTGATCCCAATCCTGATGGTCCGCCAAATCCGTGGCTTCATTTTCCTCGAAGAGTTCCTTGAACTCGTCGGTCTGATACTCTCTTGGTATTTCCAGTGGTAAGGGTCCTTCCTTCGTGGTCGCGACTCGTCTTATCCAGATGACTCCTACTCTCTGAGGGTCCTTCTCATAGATTCTTCTGATCTTATGAGGCGAGATCTTGCCGAATCTCCCGTCCTGGGGTGAGCTCTGATTCGTCGGGCGTGTCTCTACGTACTCCAGCAACCTTGTGCACAGGTTCTCTTCTGAGTATCGTCTTCATCCGCCAGTCGATGGCGGGGTTATGGGCGTCCAGCCAATCATAACCAATCAGCATGTCTAGGTCTCCTAGTTCCATGATGCCGATGTCCATTTGGCACTCTATGCCTGCTACTGTAGCTTTGTTGATTCGGTTTCCAACCTCATCATGCCGTTTCCATATTCCATGGGTTTCTCGTCGGCTAATACTACCGGTATGGGTTTCTTCTTAACCCTATATGGTATTCCGTGTTTCTCCACCACTCGGGGTGAGATTATCGTGTGTGCGGCCCCGCTATCTACGAGCGCCTTGATCTCCTGACCTTGTACAGATACGGTCGTGAGCAATTGTTTCGCTTGACCATCGGTATCCTGTACCTTCCTAAGGGTCGTTATAGGTGCGCCTTCACCAGTGAGACCCTGTCCCTGGTGGCGTCCTAGTTTTTGGCTGCTTCTTTCCCTTGTACTTGGGGAAATAGCCTGTGTCATTCTTTGAGCTGTAGTGCATCAAGCACCTGTCGTCGTAGCACCAGCTCCAATGGATGTTGATGTGAGGTATCTCCTCTTCGTGAATCACCTTCCTGGTCCTTGCCTTCTTGGCTTGGTGGATTGGGCAATCTGCGACTTCGCAGATGTTTGACGATAACGTACTGTGATAGTAGTCGTCTACTCGTCGTGCCTTGTCTAGTTGTTCCCGGTGGAACGTACATCCATTCTTGCATTGCGTCCATAGGAGTTTCTGGTGAGGATCTGTTTGTTCGGGTTCGTGGATAGGGCATTCTTCCACTAGGCACTCATCTGGCCATAGGTTTAGGTGACAACACCTGTCCTGATCCGTCCTGGTTTTCTCCTTGTCTTCCTTATGGAACGTGCAATCGATCTTGCAGTCATACCAACACAGTTTCTCGTGTTCTTCGGTATCTTCTTCCTCTTCGGACGCTTCTTGGGCCTTGTCCTCATCGTCTGTGTTCTCGAAGTAGGGTTGTTGGGTCACCGCCTGGTGCCCAATAGCCTCGGCGTTCTTGCCGGTAATCATGATTCGGCTTCGAATCTTGCAGTCGTCGGCGTAGTGTGCGGCGTCTCCGCATATCCAACACTGCTGGTTGGCCAGACGTTCCAAAACGTCCTTGCCCTTGACTTTCCAGTCCGTGGTCTTGGGCTCGTCCTTGGCCAAGACCTTGTCGTCTTTCTTGATTCGTGGAACGATCACGAATGCCTGTTTGTCCGCTGAGCGAGCTTCTTCGTAGAGGTCCATGTCGCTCAGGTTGTCGTCCGGCTCCATCTGAGTCGGGTATGCCGTGCCCTGTCTGATCATCCTGATCTTGATGGCTGCTTGCTTGACTTGTTCTTCTTTGCAGTCTCTGGCGAAGTGTCCAACTTTGCCGCATCGGAGACATGCTTTGTTGTCATAACGCTTCTGGCGTTCTTCCTTGGAGAGACCATCCTGTCTCCATCCTCGGGTCTTCTTGTCTTTAGGCTTGTCTTGTACCTTACCGGTCATGATGGCGTCACCATCTCTGTCAAATCTTCCACGTTGCCTCTTTGTGTTGGGCAGGTTGGGTCGGAAGTATTTCTTCTGGTCATTCCGTTCCCAAAGTCGGTTATCGATGCGTGTAGCAAGTTCGATAAGAGCGTGTAGTGACTCGGCCTTTTCGTGGTGTACAAGTCCGTCCTTTACATTTTCCTTAAGGCCTGTTTCGAACACTGTTCGAAGTGCCGCGTCATCCCAATCGATCTTCGCCTGTAGTTGCTTGAACTCTGCCGTATAGGCTGATACTGACGTAAGCTGCCTCAGGCGGGTGATTTTCTTTCGGCCTGGTTCTTAGCGTCTATTTCTCCGAAGATGCGTCCCATTTCTTCCTTGAATCCTGTCCAGTCTGCGAACAAGGTCTGAGTCTCAGTCTTGGTTCCTCTATGTTCTGCATCCAGCAGATAATCGTCGACATAGGGTTGCATCCAATTGGCTGCTTTGTCCTTCATGTACGTGCTTGTCATGAGGATCTTTTCTTGATCGTTGACTACCTCGTTGTACTCGCAGTACAGGTCGGCATGAGTGAGAAACGTCCGAAGTTTCTCCCGGTCTCCGCCGTATTTCTCTGGGGCTGCTATCTTGGGTTTTCTAGCAGTAACGGGTTTTTCGTTGGGTGTGGCCATCAGCTGGTTTGTAAGCTGATTAATCATGTCCAGCATAGATGCCATTTGCTGGGCTTGAGTCTGGGCCTGTCGCCTAAGATTCCTGATTTCTCGAACACTGAGGTCTTCCTCACTTTCGGCGTCGGATGCGTCAAGCATCTCGTCGTTCTCGGGTGTAGGGTGTGCTGGAGCTGGGGGTCCCTGACCCTGAGCCATGTTGTTCTGAGCGTTACCCTGCTGAGCCATTGTTGAATCTTAATCGGGCGATCCTGTTGGTTAAACGTCCACTGATATCCAAGGTGGTCAAAGTGTTACACGGGGTTAGGCTATACTTCTCTAAGCTCGGTCCGTACTAAGGCGAGATAGACTAAAGCGGTAGTCCGTGAGGTATCGTATGGAATGATCAGGTGGAAAAGAGTTATCGTTGTAACCAAAGGATAAACAATACCAATTCTATAAACGATAGAATAACTAGTTGACAATCTGTGTGAGAGATGAACTATTTGAGTTGACCACAACGAGTGTAATAATGAAATCCGTCCATCCTTTATACCCATTGCAATCTGTTCCTGTCCTCCCTGTCCTCCCTACCAAGAGGGAGGTGTGGAGGACCGTGGCTTCCCAACCCTCACTGGCCTCCCGGTGGCGAGGGCTTGGCGGGATGCCACTCTTGTCACGTGATCCAGGCCCCGCCTTGGATCCACATTCTTCCATCGTGTCCGCCCGATGGTCTTCCTTCATGCGACCTGCATGAAGAAGCAATTCCTTGTTACCTTGTAACATGGTTGTTAAGTTATAGTCGTTGGCGCAGATAGAGTTGTGAGGATTTAGTGGGGTGCGCAGCTTACTAGGGTGCGCAGCTTACTAGTGGAATATAGTATATGGCAACGATTGCTTACGTGGTACTTCCCTCGGCTACCTCACCCACCCTTGCTTTTATCCTTGTCGGGGCATGCAACCAGGCAGAGGCAGTTTCGCGGAGCTAAGTGCACCTTATTAGCCTTGATCGACCCGACCGCGAATCCTTCAGGATTGTTCAAATGACGTTCCGAATAGTATTTCAAATCCAACATGGAGCACGGGGAACGGACTGCGGAAAGCGGGAATTGAGAAAATCGGACATAAGAGAGACTTCATACGGTCGTTGCATCTGGAACTGATAAATCTTTCCAGTGAAGATATGGTTGTGCGTTGAGGTATGGAAAATCGGAGAAGACGATTTGAAAGCAGAGAGACCTCGGCATATACCAGAAAAGGTTATGTTCAACAACTTCGAACAGTTCGCGAGACCCTCAGGCCTGGCAAGCACGAAGACAACATCTTTATTTTCATAATGGGACAGCCACCAAAGCAACCAGGTTTAAGATGGGTTCGCGATCAAAGATTAGGGGTTTTCCAGGCGCGATGAACAACATCTGTCAGGGAATGAGGATAGTTTCGCGTCGCTGAATTTGGCACCTTTAACAATAAACGCCGTGCGTAACTGGGATGGCGATGTCAGCTGCGGATTCGCGCAGTTGTTGGATGGATTTGCAGACCATGACGTAAGAGACCATCGGTAAGGTGCCAGCCGCGACGAAGTGGAAGCGCAAGTCTTCAGTAATCACCGGCTTTCATAATATTTCTCTCCCGATTACTCCCCTCTGGTTTTGTAGCTGGTCTACGTCCTGGTGACTGATAACCAGTGTTGGCCGCAACAGCTCGGCTGTGTTATGCAACTCGGGGGAGGCTAGCGCCTCCATATGCCCAATCGCATTGACATAAGGGCACACCTCAAAGGATTAAATACCTCAGTGTCAGACAGAAACTCTGAGAAAGATAAGTTGAGGAGTTGCACAGAAGAATAGCTCTTTCAAGCTTCCTTTGAGTGTCGTTGCTAGATATATTGCGTGAGGTTGGGGCAATTCACTAGCATCGGCGAGCACGACCATATGGGGTTTGGCCTTCCATTAGGGCCGCGATAGCACCACGCTAATACTTTGTAGTCAAATCAAGCATCGCATCACATCACCATGTCTTCTACCACCACCACTAGAACCAATCAGGTTGACGAGGGTATCGAATTAGCTGAGCTGTTTGGCGGCTCTACACCTCCTCAGCGGGTTGAAATCGACACTACACTACGTACACCGGTCCTACCGCCAGCTGCCCACACTCGATCTCCTACATCCGACCATCGTCTTCCCAATATCCAAACAATACTATCAAGTACCAATAATACCGCAGTCATACCTGATGGGAAGAAGACGTGGTTCAGCTATGTCGTAGAGTACGCCCCTGTCGAGTCGATGACACTGCTATTGGAATTACTTGTAACAGCGAAGTGGGCTACATAGGGAAGGCAATTCGAGGCGATATGCAACATCATGAGTCTATTGCACAAGAACCTGCTTGGCGAGTACTAGGCAATTATAAGAGTAGTCTATGGAGTGCGTGTAGAATGTAATCGGCGACTTTGTCGTCAAGAGAGACTAGAGAGAGACAGTCAATGGAAATTTGCCAAAAAGATAATCAAAGAGGCTGCACAGACGCTTTGACAGCGAACATACCAAGTTGCACCCTTATTCAGAATTAATGGTCAGATGTGATCACGATGGGAAAGGCGGTTGCGAAATCGCCCAGTTGTCGCAGAAGTCACCATGCATGATACAAGAGAACATTGATGAAGTGTGGGGGAGCACTAATAAATTACAAGGGTACATCGATGAACCGCCAGGCGCGACGGATTCGAAGCACTAGTTTTCAGGCACGAACGGTGAGAGCGACGGGCTCATCTTCCCCATGATCTGAAGAACGGCCACATTCCTGCATTCGTCTAACCATACACGGCATTGTTAACTTCACAAATCTCAGTCTACCACTCCGCTCCACCAATGGCATTAGAGTTGTCACGACGCCACAGACGCCTGTCAGCTTCGTGGGGCTATGAAAGAGTGGCAGGACCGGAGATGCTGGCCCGCGGGTCAAAGACGCACAGTTCGTCCTGTCTGACCTATCTTGGTTAGGTGAGTGCAAGCCACGGTTGCTAGTGCGCGCATCCGCACCAATTACCTACGTCTTCCTCATAGCGAGAGTTGCTGAATGTGTGGCTGTTGCTGAACACGTACCGCACCTTTTTTTGAGGATGGCATGTATGTCTTGTTTTCCTGCGCAGTCCCCAGATAAACCACATTGTTCAATATACCTCATGTCTTTTGCTATTCAATCGTAGGGATATCTAGGTATAATCCATCTCAGTTGCCGTACGTACTTTCCAAACAACCTGAGGGATTCCCAGTTGACAATGCACGGCACCGCGCTAACCCGTTGTAGTTGAAGCAAGCATCGCATCGCATTGCTATGTCTTCTCCTACCACCACTACAGCTGGCCAAATTAACAACTTTACACCAACTCAGCCGATTAACACCAACACCGAACTGCCTACGCACCATGTACCGTTGTTCATCTCCACATCTCCTAGCAACAACGACAGCCAAACAACACCCTCAAGAGCCATAGCCTTTCCACCTAGGCCTGATGACCAAACACTACACGCCTACATCGTGACGAACTTCACATTGATTACAATCGCCATCGCTGTCATCACACTCGTCGCTACCGTCGCTGGGATACTCGTCGCTATCGTTCTAGCTGTCATATACAAGTGAGCCACACTTTGGGAATGTACAAGGGATAAGGCTAGAGAGTTATCGGAGTTATCTTTCTTAGAGTAGAACGAGGCGTAACGAATGTATGGTACCCATCCGTGAGCGAAAATCTTGCTCATGTGCACCTTCGCTCTTCTTCCCACGTAGACATGCATGACACAGACGGCAAGATGAAGGAAGAAAAAGACAATACAATTCATATATCTAATATCCAACCAGCCAGCCAGCTTCCGCGGCCCTCAAAAAGTGTATAATATATCCATTACTCGCTCTTACACGTTACGCCCACGCCAAGTTTACAAACAACCCAAAGAGAGAGAAAGTAATGAGTAAGAAAAGTAAGGCAATGCAAGAAGCGCACTGCCATGCATGCCAGATGACGGGGTTTAAACAAGGGAGAAAGACAGAATGGTGCTCGATGTGCCTGGAATTGATGTGAAAAGAAACGCCGCCAGGGGATGCTCCGCTTTCGAGCAGTCCGTATGCAAATCGTCAAAGTCTGTGTGTGCGTGTGTTTGTGTGTCGGTATCGAGCCAGCCGAAAGTATCTACTCGTTCCTGAAAGTGAATGTTGTTGCTTCGCCTCCCCTACTCCTCCTCAGCCCTCTTCTCCTCATACACCCTTACCCCGGCCTCCTGAAAGCCTCAACATTAAGCGTAGGCGTCTCGACCTGCCTGTTGGTCGGCACGCCTTCATTCTTTCTCCTATCAAAGAAGTTCTGGCATTCGTGACTAACAAACGTCCATTCCGCCAGTGCCCTTCCAGCATACGTACTTGACGTAGCCGCCGCGCCAATTGGAGGCGTAGCCAGCACAGGCTCTGTGTTGACCCCCTTTTGTTGAAGAAGGGATTGGGCGGGAGCAGGCAGTTTGGGGGGTTGAAGACGCATGTTGTGGTAGGTACCAAAGCGCTTGTCGACCCATTCGAGGGAGAAGCGGAAGTTGTAGGTGCGGTGGGTAGAGGGTGGTGGTTGTGTGGGGATGGATACGGGGGCGGGAACGGATGCCAAAGCGGTGTTAGCAAGTGCTTCGGTCGTGGACTTGGCAGGGGATGATGTCTTGCTCGAATTCTCCTTTTCTTTAATGGATGGTGCAGGGCTCTTCGCCTTCGCGGTCTGCTTCGAGCTGCCTCCCATGAGACTTCGCAAAATGTTCCACTTGCCTTTGCCGGACTCCTCGTCAGGAAAATCGCTTGAATCGGCAGACACGGCGGAGGCTGGTCGGATCTCAGCTTCCGGGATAGTGGTGCTGGTCGGAGTTGGCTTTCGTTGATTAGGGTTTTGTACGACGCCGTCAAACGAAAGGAACGGGCCGTTATTGGCCACAACAGGATTATCATTACGTATGATTAGGAAACGTCGGCCTGGTGCAGGATTGCATGCCTGGGTCGACGGGTAAATGATCTGCTTACGCTCAGCTTCTTCTTGAAGCCAAAGGTAGTGAGACCAGATGGACCGGAGACGGTCACTCAAAGCTCGTTTTATGGCACTATATCATTGTTAGTATTCGCTATCCTTGTCAAGCGTCAAGAATACGTACACTTCAACATCGGTCTCATTTCCATCGTAACGCGCAACCCGCCAGCAGATCAGTCGCATAAAGTAAGACCGTACCATAGGGCACCAGTGGTTGAACCGGCTTTCAAAGAAAGCAGGTTCCAGAAGGAAGTCAAGGCACAATCCACTCTTTCTTCGCTCGTCCATACACAGCGTGCACCAGCTGCTGTAGAGGAATGCGTACAGTTTGATTTCTGTAGCTGTGTTATGACTGGCGGCCATTGCCTTAAAGACCGTAAGCCAGAATGGCCAATCCATTACCGCGTGTTGATCGCTATCGTGCTGTTCGTAGCGGACCATGATAATGAGAGCCTCTTCGAGAAAGTCACAGAGAGTGTAACAGGCACTGTTGTCGTAGATGGAAATTTTACGCGCCTGGGCCTGGAGGAGACGAGCAAAACTGTCGGCAAACATACGCCTGGCAATATGAAGATGCGAGTTCCGCTCGGAAAGGAAATCCCGTATTAGCATAATAAGTCGATTCTCCTGCATCATTCGGGTAGCATTCGCGGGTGGGAGGGCGATGTTTGAGGCAGAAGCGTCGGGTTCTAGAACATCATCGAACGTGATGTCTGCTGCCCTCGATGGATCCTCCACTGGCTGTTGCGGCGCGGTATTCCTGTTGATTGTCGCATCAAGGTTGACCAATATCTGGGCATGTACCATGATGAGTCCTGGCACGCAGATGCGCTCCGCTTGACTGGGCTCAACAGGCAGGAATTCGCTGACTAGAATATGGAAATGCTTGACAAATACATAGAAAAGATCACTTTCAGCGCCAGACCAGCGCTTGGTCCAAAGCCCATACCAGTCAAGATTCGCCATGGCGAGTGGGGGCAACACAGGCTTGTGCAACTGGCGTAAGAGTCGGTTGAGCGAGAGCAACTTCAAGGAATGAAGCATGGGAGGGAAAGCAGCCACAACTCGATCGGAGACAGCATCCAGTCGGTCTAGCTTAGAGACACCAGACTCCTCCATGACCCGCTTCATCATGTCGAGTGAGGGACTCCACAGGCGCACCAACACATCGGCGACGCCTGGGCAGAAGCAAAAAGCATATGCGCACGTCTTTCCACAAAAGGTGACCAAGCTAGCTGCAGCGTTCCGTAACGACATTTTCTCTACAACGAAAGACATCTGAGATTGCAGGTTCTGCGTAAATATATTTCGAACGTTGTGGTAAACGGATTCGGCGAGGAAGTCGGATTGGCTAGACGAAGCAGAGCCGGTTGTAGACGTGGACAACGTCTCTTCGCGGTCTGCAAGAGCACAGAAAGGAGACGGGTAAAGTCTCCATTCGGGTCTCTCCATGATGGCCGCGATTCCTTCCAGAATGACTGGACGATCTGTGCCAGATATCGACTGATTGTTCCGCCCTGCAACAAGTTCCAAGAGACCGGTCCACCATCCGTTGAGGATGTTGACGCGTCGATCGAGATCTTCTGGCCGGAGCTTGTGGTTTGAAGGGTGTGCGGTATATTGGCGGAGAAAAGGCAGGAGGGTGGTCCGGACGACGTTTGCTTTCAGCGAACTGGACTTGGATTGGAATCTGTCATCTGTTAGCTATTACTTCGCTATCGAGAATAGGGAGTCATGCTTGCGCAGATCTGCGTCGAGGGTCCTGAACGCGGTCCATAGCTCATCTTTCTTGCGAGGCTCCGTCTTGACACCCTTGAGCTTTTCCGCGGATACGTTGCGTGGTAGCGGCGGAACAACGTGGGTCGGGCTGACTGGATTGTGGTTTTGCGGGTAGTGTGGAAGCTTTTCTGTCGAGAAGGACTTGGGTACAGAGGGCAAGTTGGAGGCACTGCTCGAATTGGCAAAGAGACCGCTAAGGCGCTTGTTCTTCTTGTTGAGAGGCGCTGGCGGTGGAATGTCTTCTTTCACGACGTCTCTCGCTTCAGACTCCTCTGGAATGCTGGTTGTGGTTGTAGTCGTTGGTGTCTTGCGCTTGTTTGGCTCAGCAGTGGTAGTAGTAGCGGGCTGCTCCTTGTCGGTGGCACTCTTCTTCTTGAGTTTCTTTTCTTTCACAGGCGACGAAGAATCCCCCGGTTGCTCTTTTATGACCCACGACTTCCTCCGCAGGTTGGTGAGAGAGCGCGACGGGGAGCCAGCCGGGGACTCTGATTGTTGCTTCTTCACAGCATCGGTCCGGCCGCGTTCAGCCTTCTTGTCCGTCTTGCGTTCAGCTGACGGTTCTCTGCTCCGGCTGGAGAAGGGGAGAAATCGCGAGGAACGACGCGAGAGATTGTTGGGCCTGAGTTGCGGCATTTCCACACCAGCTATGTCCGGAGCCTCTTCTGAGGAGGGGCTCGATCCACCTGAGTTGCTCTCAGAGGTTCGCTCTTCGCTCTTGCCAGTTTCGACATCGTCTTCGGAGCCTCTGAGTTCTACCACCGGCACATCAGTATTGATGTCCTTGACCTGGGGGAAGTACGTGTACGAGGCGGCCTTGGGTAGCTGGGCGCGCTGAGTTTCCTGGGGAGGCTGCGGGCCGACCTCTGACGCGGCTCTACTCCTGCCCCGAATGGCATTCGCGAGGGAGTAGTGGCCGCGCGGAGCCGGAGCAACGGCGATGGGCATGGCGACGGGAGTTGGAGGTAACAAGGGGGATAGAGTCGCAGTAAAGGGCCGGCTGTTTATTTTTGGTCAACACACTTCGAGGTTTATGAGCTCATGGCGCTGAATTGGGACGGGTGCGGCGTTGTGCTGTCAGGCGGGCCGTTGTGCAGGCAGTGGCAGTGAACGGGCGAAAGTCCAGTAGGGTTGCGTGAAGGACGCGAAGACGTCACAAACGAGGCTGTGGTACCGGGAGCGAACGGAAGCCGCTCTTGGAGTGCGGGGACTGAGAAGTTTGTGCGAAAGCGAATGGTGTAGTTGGACAAGAGGTAGTAGCGACTGGCAGGCCTTCAGGTTTGAGATTCAGCACTCGCTGACGCCGCTGGGGGCAGGTTAGAGCTATTACTTTGACGCTTCGCAGGCGGACGAACTGGGACTAGCAGGGGTCATATGCGCAGCTTTCGCCTGTGCAGATCGCGTCGGAGCGATAATTCTATATTAAAAACGGGCGTATTCTTGGTATCATTTGCCTTTCGTCTACTGACCCGCGCCGCGCCGTTTCTTTACCTTTCGACGCTGGGTACGAGTTTTAGGGAGCCCGCCATCCACGGCCAGCATGACGCCTTTCGTCACACAGACAAAGTCCTGTGGCGATCCGGTGGTGTGCCAGCTATGCATCGCGTACACATGGTCGGGACAGGCTGCGTCTACTGCGCAGTGGGCCCCCCCGGCGAACGAACTTGTTTTTCCCTGACGTGAACTGCGAACACTGCAATCTCTCATGGCTGCAATCTCCTGGCCATGACCTGGGTATATTGCAAAACCCCCGCCGCTTACCGCCTCGTTTCAGTCCCGACGTCTTTCCATCATGACTAGAACAAGCACGAGGTGAGCAATGCTGGTCGACTATTCCAACGACTGGTGGACAGGTGCTAGTGCTTCAGGGTAAACCTCTCAACCAAAAAAAAGTCCATCGTCCGCATCGCACTAGGACGTCGGTATGCAAAGCCGTAGATGCAGATAGGCGACCGTGCTTGCAGCTACTGCGGCAGAGTCCAACCGCGATGCCTCTTGAGCCCCACGCGCATCCTGTGCTTTGTCCGAGGTTCCGAATATGAGAGCATTATCGGGACGGGACATGCCAGACAGACAACTGTGCAGACCGGCTTATCTGAGGGGCCACGGTCGCTGCAGTCGATGATGCAGTCGCGTGTACATGTGTAGCGATCACCACTGCCAGCCGCGTACGATGGGCGCTTCTCGAAGGACGTGCATCAGTCGGTCAGAAACGCGACACGTCGTATGAGTGAAGGTGTGAAGTTGAGTGGAAATAGATGCGACAGAATAGTCACTTGTTACAGCGTCACAGTCTGGCACGTAAAAGTAAGCCAGCTCCTGCCAGAACCTCATCACGATCATGGCCCCCCGCACATGCTTCACGTGTTTTACCCCCTCTCCTGAACATACGCCAGATCAACTGCCAAGGTGGGATGCTTGCTTCTCAAAACGCGATGCGCATGCACAAAAAGTACATATTCCAACAACTGCGGACCCGTGTTAGTTCCCAGTCCATCACGACAAAGCACGGATGTTAGACCCTGAGCAGGCTAGTTGTATAACTTCCACGTCTCATGTACTTGTAGATCGCGGCTTGTATCGAGTCAAAAAGAATGCCCGTCCATGAGTAGTTTAGTTTGGGCACCTTTGTCCTGAGGCACCAAAGAACAGCTGTTTTAGATCAACGCACTCGTCCGTCTGGACCCAGCATCGATAGTCACGACTTGAACTGCTCAACATCCCACGGAGCCAATCAATAGTCACAGTTTTGGATGCTCTGCACCCCCACGTTGATCATATATCACGTCACGTGATTTACGTATTCCCGGACATGGCTGAGGTTCAGTTGGGTTCATCGCCCAATGGTATTGGCACAGTCGCTAGTATTTTAATACATGGCTTCCCTCACCCAGCAGCGCTCTAGTGAGTGGCTCCAGGGGTGGTAATGCTCTCGTCCTCCTCCTCGAACCAGTCCTCCTGGGGCAGCACAGCGTCGTCCTCGCCCTGGGCGCCCTCAACGTCGACTGCCTGTGTCTCGTATGCCTTGAGCTCGTTCGCGATGTCGGTCTCCTCGGGGGAAGCGGGGGCCTTGGGGACAGTGAACTTCTGGACGTGGCCCTCAGCGTCGCCGGCCTTGACTTCGGGAACCTTGTAGTTCTTGAGCTCGCGGAGGTACAGGTCCTGCACTAGGTCGGCTGGAGTACCAATTGGGTCAGTACGGTCCCGTATGTGAGCGCTTGGGATGAATCACCTGATCGGACGGCCGAGGGAGTGATGAAAGTGCGGCGAGCGACAAAGGCAGGCTGCTGGCGGGCAACTCGGACAAGCGCCTGGCGCTGTGGTGGGTCAGTACGTGTCCAGATTCCAGCAGCAACAAAACCGTACCGAGGCCCTGATGGATTGCGCGATCATTGTGTAGGTGTGGTGACGTGGGGAAGCTGGCAATGGGAGCTACAGTGAAGGTCGATGTTGGGGAAAAACCGTGGACCGCCGCAGCTTGAGCCGCGACCGCAAACAGTTTAGCGCGCGCCAAGTAGCAAATGGCCGCCTGCAGTTCCAACAATAACCTTCCCTCCGTCACGTCTTTCCTCCGTCCTGCAGCCTGTCTCATACCACCACACTCACTCGACCTGCTCCGCCCCAGAAGCAGTCTGCAAGTGTCGTCGGTCGACCGCGCGCAATAGCTAGAACCCAATACAAATCCGTAGCTGATCCCCAGACTGCTGCAACAATGTCGTACGCTCCCGATGGTCGCCTGCTGTCGCCTGGCGAGGTCTATGAAGCCGCGCCCGCGCCCGTGAAAGAAGACGAATGGCAGGAGGACCTGAACGTTGCCATGATCTGCCCGGACTGCAAGGAGAATCCTCCGAATCTAGTTGAAGAGTTCAGCGCCGGCGACACCATTTGCGGTTCCTGCGGTCGCGTACTTGCAGAGAGGACTATAGACACGCGCTCCGAGTGGCGCACTTTCTCCAACGACGGCAAGTACTTGCCTGCTTGTAGGAAATGCAAGTGAGACATATGCTAATGTTGCGCCTTGCATCTAGATCAAGGAAACGACGATCCCTCGCGTATCGGAGACGCCGCGAACCCGCTGCTTCATGGCTCTCAACTCCAGACGGAGATCGGTTTTGGCGACGGTGGTATGAGAGTCCGCGACCTGAGCCGCGCGCACAACAAGAGCAACCACGATAAAGTCAACAAGGCGTTGCAGGCCGCATACGGACAGATCTCGGCGCTCTGCGACTCACAAAACATCAGTCGCCCGACCGCCGAGACAGCCAAGATGCTGTTTAAGATGACCGACGACGCCAAATTGTTCAAAGGCAAATCGCAAGACGCTATTATCGCCGGCTGCATCTTCATCGCGTGTAGGAAGCACGACCAGCAGCGCAGTTTCCGCGAGATCTTCAAGATGACCAACGTCAGCAAGAAGGAAGTCGGCCGTACATTCAAGGTTCTCGAGGCCTTCATACAAAAATCGCAGAACAGCGGGCCCTCCGTCGCAGGCAACGGTGCCGTCATCGACACCGTCAACCTTCTCAACCAGAAAGGCGGCACCACAGCCACCAGCGCTGCGAGTCTCATGCCCCGTGCCTGCGCCAAACTTGCCCTTGGAACACAGGTACAGATGGTTGCAGAGGAATGCGCGGACCAGGTCGCTCATTACGGAGTCGCAGCTGGACGTTCGCCGCTGTCCATCGCTGGTGCCTGTCTCTACCTCGTCTCCCATCTCATGGGCCAGCCCAAGTCTCCGAAAGAGATTGGTCTCGCAGTCGAGGTCAGCGACGGAACGATCCGCACTGCATACAAGCTCATGCACTTGGAACAGAACAAGCTCATCAAGGAAGAATGGATCGCAAAGGGTGGCGATCGCTCCAGGATTCCGCAAGCATAGTTGTCTTGCGAGCCTTGAGGGTCGCGTTGGGATTTTGAGGTCTCATCAGAAAATTGGTTTTGCATTTACAAGGACAGCGCATTGCATGGTGTTTATGAACAGGGTTCGTAATTCTCTGGTATGGGTAAGGCTTGGGGGTTTCTTAATACGGTGGCATTGCTAGTACGTTTTTCTCTCTCTCTCTCTCGCAGCCTCACTCAAATTGCTTTGGCAACAACACATGATACCCGATAGATAGGCACATATCGAAAAAATTGAAATGGCGTTGGTTTGGACAATACGTCGATATGTCGAGGTGAAATTGACTGTAGGCTACGGTTCACGTGTTAGTATACTGGTCTTACAAGCACACAGCACAAGACTGGCGATTCGACTCTCAGAGTTTGGTTAGAGGACCCTGGTGTAGACCCTGTTGACATTGCATTACGAGTACATAATTCAAACCAGCGATTTATCTTAATCTTCCCCACATTGTCGTTTGATAGCCATTCTTGCTCGTCCATCTTGAGTTCATGTTGTAATCAACGCTTTCAAATCTCCATGTATGTTACTCTGAGGAAGGTAGAGGGTCTTCCCCCACAAGAGCATACGTCTGTGCTGCATTACGAGCATATCTTGCCAAGCACCCAACATGATGCTGTGATAATCATTATTGGGGCTCTGCATACGATGCCACCCCTCAGTCTAACCTCCATAGATGTTTCTTCACCATTTCGAGAAGGTGGACAAGGCTGCTTCCAGTAAAGCAGTATCATTCCTGACAAATATCAAGAAAGCGCAAGCGGAGACGACCCAGCGAAAGTGGTGTATCGTTCTTCCTATAAACCCGCATCTACTGCCTTCCATGGCTTTGTTCACGTTTCCATCAAGCTTTCCTCCAGCCTACACTGAAGCTCACTGGGAGTACTTCCCTCACTCCCTAACCTAGCCCATCACAAGCTCTCTCAGCCGTAGGTCGCCACCCACCAACTACTAAACATCTACCATGAAGCCCATCATGCCCTTTCTCATCTCTCTCCTCTGTCTTGTCTCGGTTTTCTTCGTCCCCGTCGTCTCCGGCCACAACATCGTAAAGTTCATAAACCACTGTCCCTACCCCCTCTTCTTCTGGCAAGTCGGCCCCCGAGACTCCGGTATCGACGGCAGCAATGCCTACCGACAAATGGTTCCCGGCGGTGGTGGCTCGGTAATCCACGAGATGCGGAACACAGAGGCGCTAGGTGGGGGATTGAGCCTCAAGATACGGGATCTGGATCACTATGCAGTGGCACCGGCGGGTATCATCCAAGTTGAGTACCATTTGGAGCCGAGCAAGGGATTCATGTGGTATGATCTCAGTGCTGTGGATTGTGATTTGAATGCTGGGCCTGAGGATGCGATGTATTGCCGTAAGTTGTCTTCTCTTCAAACTTGATGGTTGGCTGTGGACTAACGATGTTTGCAGCGCTTATTGAAGGTGGCATCAAGCTTTACGTTCCTGACGCGTACTTACATACTCCAGAAGGGCCACAAGGCGAATGTCCGACAGGGAGTTGTAACAGCACCGGATGTACCGACGCTTATGAAAGGGAAGGTGGATATCCTGGTGAGCCAAGTTGGGTGTGCAAGGCTGGTGCTGATCTCTTCCTTGAGACATGTAAGTTGATGACAGACTGAAAGAAGTCTTTTGAGCGAACACTGACGAATAACCTCAGGCATCGAGAAAGCTGGCGAGAGGACCTTCTTCGGAAAGGATCCAAGTGCTTCGGTACCAGTCCACCAAGCCATCCCAGATCCCTTCGCCCAACCTCCTCCGCCGCCTCCAGCTGTTCCCTATAAAGAGCTCAAGATCTCGCCCAATGGTGAATGTAGGTCTTCTGCTAAACCCCCTTTCCCTTCCCTCTTCAACATCTCACTAACGAAAGTCGAGCAGGCGGACCTATCGAAGGTTACACTTGCACCGGCTCTCAACACGGCCTCTGCTGCAGCCAGTACGGGTACTGTGGTAACAGACCCGAATACTGCTATGCGGGATGCCAAACCGGCTTCGGATACTGCCTCAGAGAAAACGAGGCCCATCCCCAAGTTGCGGGTCCCGAGCCTTTTGTGCTGTCCATCGTTGGTACTGCTACTGATATCAGTGTCGTTACGCGGACTACAACAGCGACTGCGTTTTTGACGGAGACGGAGACAGAGACCGTTACTGCTACTACTGCTGCGTTCACTTCTCCTCCTGTATCGGCAAGATTGTCTCAAAAGATGTTCAGAAGATATCCGAGGAGGAATGCAGCGGCATATGCGAATATGTGAGGGGAAGAAACCCCTTCAAGCATCTGTTGAAGTTGAGACATCAAAAACAAGACGGTTACAAAACGAATTGTACTGCCGTGTCCATCTCCATCACGACGCCAGGAAAGATCTGCTACGACAAAGATTATTTTGATATCCGTTATCCATTTTCATGACTGCCGATTCAGGTATGCACGACTACTGAAGCTGCGGGATCGGCGCTACGTGCTACTCCTTGTCTGGTATGGAAGTATGGATGCGCGGCGAGAGTCTAGACATGGCTCTTGAAGTACTTCGCGGCAACTTCGAGTTGTGGGACGAGGCACAGAAGAAGCGTTTTCATGGTCTTTACGACGCTACGCACGGTCGATTTCGTAGCCAGAGGGATGCACTCGATACTCATGGTCAGCCCTCGTCAAATTGCCGTGGTGGTGGCTGTCATGGTTGGGCGCTTTGTAGCCTGTGGTCTGTTCATAATGTTTAGTAGATAAATGGAATGAAAACTGACATTAGAAACTATTGTTTCTTGGGATAACGAAGCCTCCGTGACAGACGAAACTGTGTTTCCTATTTTAAAGGACAATGTGTGCCTTAAGCTCAAACTGTAGCCCCAGCTCTGGCGCTCGTCGTTGAGTTGTGCTCTCCAAGGTTGGTGGGCGGGATGATTGCAATGGCTTCTGGGTGCTTCGCTGGCCTTTGTGCAAGTTACCAGGCATCGAGCGCATCGTCCCTGGCTCTTAGAAACTACCGCAGAATGTGTGAATACCGAGAACCACGAAATGAGGCTGTGATGTTGGTGCTGGTGTTGACATTGCCGCTGATGTGAGTGGGCCATGCACTAGCGCATCGGACCCCTGCTCGCCTAGCTAGCGCACATTGGAAATTTGCCCACCGACGGCCCTCACGCTCACCCATCGCCAGCTTGACTCCATCCCCGAACGCCCAACCCAGCTCTTCCGTACACCGAACGAACCGACTCCCGTCGAAATTCACAATCGCACAAAATGGACTCTGCTAAGGCCCCCGTCAACCTCGTCAAGGTCACCCGTGTCCTTGGCCGAACCGGTACGCGAAATTTCCGAATCCCCCCACAAGAAGAAGAGAAAGAAGAAGGGCGCAGTCAAGGAACCGTGGAGGATGCAATGAGACTTGAGAGAATGGCAGGCTGACGGATATATTACAGGCTCCCGTGGTGGTGTCACCCAGTGCCGTGTCGAGTTCATGAACGACCAGACCCGTTCCATCATCCGCAACGTCAAGGGCCCAGGTACGCACTCTCTGCCTACCCCGCGCACCCCTCCAAAATACTAACACATTACCACAGTCCGCGAGAACGACATTCTCTGCCTCCTCGAATCCGAGCGTGAGGCCAGGCGTCTGCGATAAGCCCGCAAACAACTCTCGGGGGAAAAGGGAAAGCGGCATTTTCTACATTCGGTTACCGGAGTTCTTTGCGAAAGCTATGGGCATCTATACGGACTTCACGAGGATGGACAATATGATGGCGTAGTGTTTCTTGCTAGCGCTGCGGAAGCGGAGGATGGGGATGAGTTGATCTGTGGGAGATACGATTACGACGATATATCAAGAAGTCTGGGTTCTCTCCCTGAATGAATCGAAAATCTACCAACTCCCATTGAGTAGTGGATGTGGATGTGACATATGGAAGCTGCTGGCAGGACACGATATGGGTGCTGACGTTATTGGATGTGGACTGATCTGCTTCTAGGCACGCCTCGTAGGCCTTTAATCGGCTTATGATTTCGGAGACGCTCGAGACGTTCGTTCCGCCGACTACCACGCTATGCTTCGATCCCGAACCAGCTAATAACCTTATCAAATGACACTCGATACCACTGGACGAGCTTGATGAAATATATGTTAGCCCTGCGGACATCTACTTATGGCTTGTTAGGTCAAAATGTCTCCAACCATGGCTACAATACTTATGGTACCACCGTACACATAGCAACTTCAGTTAAATTTATTCGCTTCAGCCCTGAAGCGCCCTCAGATGCCGTTCTTGGATAGCGACACGGGAACCATTGAGCTGTAACTTCATACTACAATACAGCAGTTTTGCTCTCCACGGCTTCTTCGATACACCTTGCACGCAACAATCTACCATATCAAGCTCAAGCACAGTTCATACACCGTGTCGACTCCTAGAGGCACTTTCTTACTCCTTACAGCCGTAATGATACCTGTCGCCATCGCTAGAGCGCAGAGCGTCCTGTATCTAATGTCCCACTACGACGACGCTACGGGCTGTGATATCCTCCTATATTGCCTGTCTGTTCTGCGAAGCCATCCGCGGAGATTCCAAAACGCATCTCCTACTCAACGGTGAATCCTCACTTTACGGTCGCCGCTCGCAAAGGTCCAATCGAGCACCGACCCTTGCCTTTTGCGCTTTCTCCTCTCATCACTTATACGTGCAACAAACGCTCCATGTTTCACGCCGTCAACTTTGTGTGCTTTAACTTTCCTCCTTGATCCCCTCAAGCACCATGATGGACAACAGTAAGGCTGCAAAAGTCGATGCGGAGTACTGGCAAAGTCCTCTCAGAAGACTCCTGTACGCTCGCCAGTACATCATGGGAGGAGCACCACGCCTGCAGCATCAGTACCGGCATCTCCAGTGCTTTTTTTCAATCAAACTCAAGCCACTGGCTTTGGAATACCCATCCGTAGATGTACCTGGAAATGCAAAACAGGCGACTCCACCAGTAACACTTCCACAGTCACCAACGTCTATCTTCGGCACAGACCTCTCTGGTTATTCCAAGTCAACTCTGGGGACAACGCCATCGCGTTCATGGAGCAACAGTCGTGGTGGAGGCTTGTTCAGTTCCTTTTGGAGTTAGAGACCATGGGGTAAGAGCAAAGATAGAGCTGATAGTGGGAATGAATCCACCCACACGCCAAAGTATAGGCGGTCGCTATCGTCTTCAAGCTCCCCATTGTTCATGGTGGGAGGTTCTTCAAAGGTACTTTCGGGTTCGGCACCTATCTTTCACTCCGGATTACCCTCCGCGATCGCTGATGAAGGTGCACTGATACCTACTGACAACAGCACATCAATCATGCCATCGTTACAGCTTTCAGCTAGACGGAATAGGACAATCAGCTGGGTGGACCAACTTCCAACCTGACCCGCACCGTCACCGTCGCCGTCATCCGAAGTCAACTTTGGAGGAGCGCAAACAACGCACGGCTCCGAAATCGCACCATTGTTTGCGCAAGAGAACTCAGACAGTGACCCCAGCAGCTCAACGCTTTCCCTCAACTCGCTTTTCTCTTCTGACCTCCATCTTGCTATACAATCTCTCACACCCCAAACCACAATCGCTGATCAACAAAGTGAGATCACCATGCTAACCAGTCCGCGCGACCTCTCTCCCTTTAAAGGAAAGCCTCTCTGGGAACCTGACGACGAGGAATGGGAAGACATAGACGCGATTCACATCTCGTCCACTTACAAAGCCTCCTTCAGAGATCCGCGACGATGTAGTCCGCAGAAAACAACGAATGCTAGCACACTGTCCCGCTTCAGCAGCACCATCACATCTCTCCTGCCTCTCTCCCCTGCCAGACTCGCCGCAGAAGCCCGTCTGCGCGATGAAGAAGAGCTGCGAGACAAACTAGAGGAGCTGGACAACACGTACTATTCAGACCCTGCCGGAGACCTCCACGATGCTATCATGGCCTCCACTTTTCTGTCTGGATCCCGATACTTTTGCCATGACCAAGCTGGAAGTTTTGCCCGCGCTCCACATGTCATCGACCTGGAACCGTATTTCTATACTCAGAATTCACTAGTTGGAGCTGCTTACCCGCGTCTTTGTAGCGCAGTCGCTACGATACTCAGTCACACGAACAGAGAGTGTTTAGAAGCATTTCTTGATCCGCGGGTTGACGAATTTGTGTATCGGAGGGAAGTGGACAGGAGTACTGCAGGGAATATTCTTGTAATTAGAAGGACGGGGAACAGTGTTATTGTGAGTTTTTCTCTGTTGACGATTCCCCTTTCCCAGTCCTACAAATACCATCTCTTCCATCATCATCATCATCATCATCATCACTGTAAGTACTGAGCTGACTAACGAGACAATCAGGCTGGTTCCTACCGTAACCTAGGCTTCTCGTTATCATGGACCTTGTACGTCAGAGCAACGTTCAGTGCCACAGGCCTCTGGTACGAAACCTTTGCGTCGCCCGTCGCGGGCTCAAGTCCCATGGTAAACGGAGTACCAGCTTGGGATACCTTCATACCCATCAACGCGCCCTTTTCTTTTCCCGTCTCCTTGCCGTTCCTCCCGCCACCGTCATCACCCCAGTCGCAACAATCCACCGTGCCGTTGGAGTCCTCGCCTCGGAAGATACTCTTAGCTAGTCCAACTTCACCTCCGCAGTGGACGCAGGGTATGAAGAAAGACAATGAAGAAAGAGATGATACCATTAATCCGACAGACGAAAAGTTTGTGCTATACCAAAGCAGGGTGCTGGCAAGGTTCTTTCTGAGAGACATCTGGATTAGATTCGAGGGACGGTATGAGTGCAAGGCCACGTGGGAGGTTGATGGGGCAGTTAGCGAGGTGAGGCTAAGGAGGGCTGTTGTGGGGTTTCCTGGGGACAATGACGATGATGGATAAGTACAGATATGTTATGTCCTTGTATGAACTGCCTACAAGACATACACCGACTTCGTACACTGGCACTTAAGGCCGGGATCTGGATGTTCCTGCCGATAGAAGCCATCTGCTTCTTGCCCACAGCAGAAACTTGGGAAGTCATGATAGTACCGGACGAGGCGAAATTGTCAACAACAGAGATAATGGGTATTCAAAGCCTACAAAGAAAGCAAATACGGAACAACCACGCTATGCGACCCTGAAATCCCAGATCATACCGTGAACCCCTTTTCCCCACATAGCATCTTACTCCGAGTCACTGTCAATGACAAACCCTGCCCTTGTATTTCGTGGTGCTGCTCTTCGCGCCACGGGTGCATCGTCCTCATCGTCATCCGTATCTGCCTCTGCCATTGCAGTATCCATAGCCTTAGCTGAACTACTCGCTGGTTTCCTAGGCGTATCCGTATCGCTCTCTGCTGTCATAGCATTGGCATTCTGGCTTGAAAGCGGTGTATCTGTCGTTCCCTCTCCATCTTCGTCCTCGTCCTCATTATCTTCAGTCACCGATGCAGCTTGAGTACTCTCCGCGTCCTCCATATCATCATCACTATCCTCAAACAACGCTTTCTTCTTACTCCTCTTACTTTTCTTAACCGTCGCATCGGCCTTCCTCTTCTTCCCCACACTAACAGCCGGCTCCACAGTCCCCAACACCAGAGACTTTTTCAACACCTTCCGATTCTCTTCACGGATCGCCTCCTCTCTTGCAAAGAACGCGGCATGCTCCTCAGCGTCCCAGTCCTCGTCGCCAGAGTCATAGACATACATCTTACTCAACGCTTTAGCTTTTCCCTCAATTTCCTTCTTGCGACGTGCTTCGGCTCGGCGGTCTTGTTCTTCTTCATCGAGCTCGACGGGAGTCTTCTGTCGGCGCCGTCGCTTCAGTGTTTTGCGAGGAACATCAGTATCTGCGTCACGCGTGGTCGGTCCGCCTTTGGCGTATTCGCCGTGGTCCTCTTCTTCTAGATCGCGATCTATGCCATCGGAGTCATCGTCGAACTCGGCCCGGCGGGTAGACCGACGAGATGCTGCGGCTTTGCTGCGGAGCAGATCTTCTGGTGCTTTACCATCTTCGTATGTCGGCGGGTCGAACTCAAACTTACGAATGAGATCGACGGCTTCTTGTACTTGTATTGATGTGAGTGATGAAGGAATAATCCATGCAGCGTCTGGGTCATGATGTTCTCCTAGTCTCTCGAAGCCGACTAAATTCATAAGTAGTCGTAGTTTGTTGTCCTTGAACATTGCTATACGGCGCTCTTCTGTGTCGTGCTTGATGACTAGATTTTATTAGTAGACTTCTTTGTAACATCAGAGTGGGACTTACAAATGGATGGTGGCTTCGACGTTTCGGCATCTGGTTCGGCGACTGTCTCGCCCTCTGGACGCTCTTCCGCGTCTGTCACTAAAGCCTTTTGTGCTTCGGCTGCCTCTTCCCATGCCTTGCGCTCTTCAGCTGCTGATGTGAGTACGTCTCGTACCCAGCGGAGGTGGTCCGACTTTGACTGGTTTACAAGAACACCAACAGCGACACCAATCTGATCCGGTAACTCCATACCAGGTTTGACTTCCAGCTCTGCTGGCGCTCGTGGCGCTCGGGTGTTTACCTCCTTATCGAAGCCGTGTTCAAGGAAGAAGATGGTTGCAGGGATCTTGCTAAACAGCATCTCTACTACCAGCTCTGGTCTCTCCTGTACTCTCTTTACGACTTGCCTAAAGAAGTGTTTGATAAAGTCGTCCCACTCCCTGTATGCAGGAGACTCAGGGTCCAGGCCGCCTGGACCTTTCATCATCTTATTGAATAGCTGCAGGATGTCCACCCGGCACAGCAGAACACCAAGCTCCATCTTGAAAGCGACGCGGTGGAAGAAGCGATGCGCGCGCTTCAACTGTTCGGTATCCAGATCGCTGAAATACTTGGCAAACGCCACGAAAGTGTTGACACTGGCTTGGTTGACAAACTTTGCAGCAAATCTCGTGAAATCGAACTTGCGTTCCGAAACCGTCTTCTGTGCCTGCTGAAGGTCTTCAGTCTCGGAAGCGTTACCCTCTTCCTCTCCGTCTCCGCCCTGCTTTTCAGCTTTCTTTTTCTTGATCTTTCGAGCTCGTCGCTTCGAGCGGATCTGCATGTCCACGTTCTGCTTTGCATAGCGCTCAAGCATCCGCAAAAAGACATGAGAAAGCTCAGTGACCGCATCGAGATAGCCAAAGCCTTGATCCTTGTATGACCTTAGAATCATGACTATTCTATCATGTGTTGACTCTTCATAGAAGATACGGTTCTGGATATTCTCAGCAATCTCTTGGTCCTCTTCAAGTGCTGACTCGGACATTTCGTGCACGGTGAGCAAGATCTGGGTAAAGCACTTCAGTCCGGCGTTCAGATCTCGCCATGCCTTCTCGTCCTGACTCTTTTGCATGAAGCGGTTGAGTAGAATGAACGTCTCCTGGTTCATGACTTCGGCTACTAGCCCGTAGCTCTCATCCTCAGCAGACAGAACTTCTGGGCTCTTGGGGTCTGCGGCCCTCTCCTTCATAGTCCGCCGCCGCGCGCACTCTGCCCTCAGGAACCACGATACGAGATAGAAGTACTGTCTAGAATGCCGTGTTTCCACACGTTCAGTCTCGCGCTCGATAGCTTTCCGTAAATGCAGGAATAGAGGGTTGAAAGACGAGTCGAGAAACTCTTCAACAAAGGCTTTGATATGTTTCCGTGCAGAAGACGTCAGCGACACCGGCAGGTCGAACTCCTCTCTCTCTTCGCTACCATCCTGCTTGCGCCTTCCTTGTCGAGGTTTGTTCCACTTCTTCGTAGCATCCATCTTGTCCATGCTAGCCTGCGCCTTTCCTAGCACATCCTGCCCAGATATAGTCGTGACCTTTTCGTCATCCCGCTTCATCCATATCATTGTTCCGAATCGGTTGTGCCGGGTTGGTGCATACCGAGCATAGCCTGCGAGCATAGCCTTCTCTTTTTGCATCAAGTCCTTGAGCTCATCTGTATTTTTAGCATTGAGCTTCTTGTCTTCCATGAAGAGTTTCTCAGCATCGATACCCTTTAGTAGGAAGAACAAGATCTCGAGTATGACAACATCTTGTGTGACAAAGTCCTCTCCGATGCTAGAGGCGATACTCAGAATGACCTGAAATAGATCCTGTTCTTGAAAAGTATCAATCGTTGCAGATCGAGAGACTTCGGCTTCGTCAGTGTCCATATGTGCATCGTTGGGTGGTGCAAGCATGGCAATATTGCGTATGAAATATAGCGCGATCCGGATGATGCCTTCATCTCGTGGTGTTCGTTCGCGGAGGGGCACTGCCATTGAAGGAAGCGCAGTCTTGACGGCAGTCTGAAGGATTCTGTCTCGGTCGAATTGCAGGATAGCGCGCTTGTATCCAATCTGGGCGAGCCCGATGTAGGGGCCATGTCGATGGTGGTTTACGGTCGCTTCGGTTGGGTCGATTTCGTTGGGCCATGTCAAAGGCACAAGCAGTTCCACTGTAGTGGTCAGTACAGTCCAAGTACGTCAGCCATGCTTTCATACATGTCGCAACTGCAATCTTGTGTTTCCACGCGCTTTCTGTTACCGTCGGTGATATCTTGGCAAGTATCTCTAGTAAGTCGCCCTTTACGAGGTTTGCTTCGGCCATGCATCGTGCAACATCGCGCCGATTGTACTGCCCGTCGGCGAACTTTAGCCATTTCCGCAGGTCCTTGAGACACAGCAGGGCGTCGTGTCCAAGTGCATACGTGCCATCATCACCAATACCACCGAGCTGTGCGCATGTCAGTGACGATTGTATTGGCAAAGCAGGATACATACAGCAGAAATTAGACTGGAGACGTGAGCGCGAACTTCTGGATTCACAGTGTCCTGCGCCCAATCGTCCAGCGTCGTCTGAGGCATTGTTGTGGTTGATGCTCGGACTGCCCGCCGGTGTCGCGATAATCCAAAAGACGCGTCGACGCGTAAAGTGCCACATGCGGGACAAACCGCTCAAACCCGCCAAGCCCAGGCTGATCCTCGCTCCTTCCCGCCGCCAGTCAACGTCATGCCTCGGCTAGCCCGCGGCGGCTCTCATCGGCCTGGGGAAAGAAGTTCCCCATCACATGTTGCGTGTGCAACTCTCACAATTTGCTTGCAATCTTCCGAGCATATACTCACCATGTTTTCCGTAGCCTCAAGACAGGTCGCCCGATGCGCAGTGAGGCAGCAATGCCGTGCCTTCAGCTCGACTCCCTCTGTGGGGGCTGCTGCTGAGGTCAAGAAGCTGGGTGTCATTGGAGCAGGTCAAATGGTGTGCAACGGCCGACCCGATCATACAGGCGAGCCTTCTGAGCTGACGTTTTCAGGGCCTTGGAATAGCTCTCGTAGCAGCACAGAAAGCCTCTGTACCAGTCCGGTTAATTGACAATTCCCAAGCATCAATCGACAAGGGCCTAAAGTTCGCGGACAAGCTTCTCGAAAAAGACGTCGGAAAGGGCAGGATCTCCAAAGATGACGCCGTCGCAGCAAGAGAGCGATTAACGTCTAGCACCTCAATGGACGACCTCTCAGACGTCGACTTCGTAATCGAGGCCGTACCGGAGATCCCAGACCTCAAACACAAGATCTTCTCGCAACTCGCACAAATCTGCCCATCACACGCTATCCTAGCCACCAACACCTCTTCCATCTCGATTACCAAGATCGCAGCGAGTACAACCACCGACCCAACCGACCTCTCGGCCTCATCGCGTGTCATCAGCACACACTTTATGAACCCGGTCCCCATTCAAAAAGGCGTAGAAATCATCACTGGCCTTCAGACCTCACAGGATACCGTCGATACCGCAATCGCCTTCTGCGAGAGGATGGGCAAGATCGCTTCCAAGTCCGCCGATAGCCCGGGTTTCCTCGCGAACCGCATTCTCATGCCGTACATCAACGAGGCCGTCATCTGCTTAGAGACAGGCGTAGGTGCCAAGGAGGATATTGACAGTATTATGAAGAACGGCACGAACGTACCTATGGGCCCGCTTCAATTGGCGGATTTCATTGGCATCGACACGTGTTTGGCCATTATGCAGGTTTTGTATCATGATACGGGTGACTCCAAGTACAGACCTGCGGTGCTGCTGAAGAAGATGGTGGATGCAGGGTGGTTGGGAAAGAAGAGCGGAAAAGGGTTCTACGACTACTAGGAGAGTGGCAGCCCAAACATGAGTATTGATAAATAGCAACTTACTTCGTCAAAGCACGCCCCGAACGTCCTCGCAGTAATTTTCCTGGCAACCCGTAGCGCGGATCACGTAGCCTATAGCACATCACCAAAACTCCAGTATCGACCCATTGCGACAACACAACTACTCCCCAGCCCAACTCTCCTTTGCCCATACCCACTCTCTCAAAGCTAGCATCCATAGGCTTGTCGCCTCATCGCTCCCATCATACAACTCTACACCCAAATGCCCTTTTGCATCATCAATATTCACACCTAATAGCCTCACTTGATTTAGACCGTGTTGTCAAACGCGTAAGGTTTAGCGTGACGTGTTCCTCAAAACTATTCTGTCGAACCTTATTCTGAGCTCTTTCTCTTTAGTATCTTCGGTTGAACGCGTAAAAGTGGAGCATGTGTATAACGGTACCACATTTGAGCCATCCGATTTTACGTCTAGTTAATCATCTTGCCCTACCAAATTTCGCATCCCCAAGCGTCCTATGTAACACATCATTGGCAGCAAAGTTTGGAGTTCTTCGCCGCGTCCCAAAGTACGTCCCATGCTCAACAGATTACGCGAAGGGACCAGTCTTTGTCATTATAGCGAGGTACCTCAGATAGGCCCATCAGTTTCTACGCTCGCTACCCACACGCCCTATTAAAACATCCCAAACCTCAGCGCCCTGTCCAATAAACGTCGCTAACAGTTAGATCCAGAGTCCACCTCCGTGTCTCGACTACTCATCTCCCACACACAACCTCTCATTCACACAGCAAGTCTGCCTTGGCAAACCGGCCCATATTCGTCCTCCTCCACTCAGGCAAGTTGTTCGGTACGCCTTTCTTCTCATTCGCAAGGTCGTCCCACTCAAGGCCTGATATCATCATCCCCATGCGCTCCCGACCCACTCGATTTTTCTCGTTGGACGAGAAGCAAGACCATGCTAGTCTGACGGCGTAGTCGCTCTCTGTGATGCTTTTGTTTTGCTTCAACATCTCATTCTGCCTCTCGTCGCGCCTAGTTTGTGTCTTTAGTCGGATTCTTTTGGTGCCCTCTGCATTTTTGGTAGGATCTAGGACTGAGAGGCTTTCTAGCAGTTCAAGGACGCGGGCAGATCTTGCGATGTGTGGTCTTATGATGGGTAGTTTTGATAGCGGCGTAGGATCGTTTGTGGTGTCGTGTCTCATGAGCTTCATTTTGTTTGAGTCCTTGATCTCCCTTTTCTTAGGGAAGGTCCGTTTGAGTTGGGGTTCACATCGTTCTGCGGCAGCTGTTCGCGTCTTGGGTGTTTTGTCGTCCTCTTTGGATATCTCTTTTTGTGGTATTTCGAGCGAGAGACATGGCTTTTTGTTCGAACGCATGCTTATGGGTTCTGCTCCCGCTTCTTCGGAAGTGCGTTTGAGTGAAGTAGACATTACAGTAGCTTTTCTGATGTCGTAGACTTTGTTTTGAGCGATCTGTTTCGTGTATTTGCTTGAGAACTTGATGATCGCGGTTTGGAGAGAGGATGTGATGAAATTAGGAGAAAGATCGTTTTGGGAAGGAATATATGCCAGGTAAGTGGAATATCCATCGTAGCGGGGTGTTGTATTACTGGAGTACCAGAGTAATGAGGCCTTGAAATTAAAGTCAGTGTAGATGTCTTCAGTGCCGTAGAGGAGGTTAGCGCATGAGGTAAGAACCCATCATCGGCAATGGCCTCCACACAGCTAGATCTTATCAAAAAAATCTTGTACTGACAAGCAAACCTAAAGGTACTTTAGGTATCCTACGGACAGCTCGAGGCCTTGCGTATGGTGGATAGTCTCAATATCAAGTGCCTTTGGATCTTTATAGCTTGATACACTGCAGTGCAAGATGCTTCAAAGATATAAACGATGATCCGACATCTTGAAAAACCGGGCTTACATGCTTGTGGTACTCTTGGCTAATGCGAAAAACGTGCTCTTCGTCTCACATCTGAGTGCAACAATACCTTGGTTAAGTCCACTCCAGCAACTGTAATACCATGGCACCCAGTAGACGAGCCACTCATAATTCCAGCAACCCACACCATATTGCGCACGCGGACGGCAGAAGTCTCTCACCCCTATTCCTCCTCACTCTCATCCTCATCTCTGGCCACCTCGCACCCACAAGACCAAAGGTGAGATACCGCGTACCCAGGATACTTCTTCGTGAAATCACCATGCCATCTATGCCATTGGTTCCATGCGTTCTTCATCTCAGCTGTAACCGTGGCTGGGTATTGTGGAAACTGTTGGTAGATTGTGCCGTGGAAGTTCTTGTATTCGTCCCACTTGAGTTGGTCTTCTGGTTCAATCTGATGGCCTACACCTGTGCGACGGTCGAGGTCGTCTTGGAAATCGCCGTTACGACCATGCAATCCTTCCTTCAAGTATGGAATGGGAGGTGGAGAAATTCTTGGAGGGGGGCTGGGAGCATTGTGGGGTACTGGGGGAATTAGTGGGGTGTAGTGATAGCAGCAAGCGGAGTAAATGGCCGAGAAGAGAGTATGTATTGACCACTCCAGGAGGTACTCAGATTACTATCAGATGTTTTGCGATACCTAATAGTATCTTGAAGTCTATTAGGATTTGGTAAAGGAGTTCTGTAACTTACTTGTTGTCTCAAAGAGGTATGTCACGGGCCCGCGAAACGTCTCATGAGAGGTAGCAGTCAACACGCGATCCTCATCGTCGCCCCGGACTATTATCGAAGAGCGGTCGGGATCAGATGGATTCATGCCAGTGCTGTTGAAGAAAGCGTTCTGGGGGTATATATCATGATCTCTGTCGTTATACGCGGCTGTTTGCGCGTTCGTTTGCGAAGGCGTTGGTACAACGTCGTCAACTGACTTGTCTATTGAGCGTTTCTTACCCGAATTCTCAATATCTATAGTAATCAAGTTTGTTGTTACGTCACGCTTCTGTAACTTCGCGGGTAATTGATCGTCCCGTGACCTACCAGGTGCGCTCCTCTTCTGCTGACGGGACTGGTCGAATGTATCATCGCCTTTGGTCGAGGTTGGCGGAGAACCCCCTCGGCTGTTGGAGGCGGGAGTTGTAGCGGTATACTTCCTAGTATTTAGTCTAGCAGATGTTGCGGTAGTGGGTGCTAGGAAGGAAGCGACATCATCGGACTGCTCGACTTTTTTTTGATCATCTGCAACTAGGATTGTAAGTACATCTGCTCGCAGTGAGCAGGGTAGGTATGAACCTACAAGACAGTTCCGACTTCGGATTGCGTCCAAGAGCAAGTGTTTCCTTCTCTTCAATCCAGTTTGCAAGCATCGTCTTTGCTAGGCCCTTATTCTTTAGCTCTTGCCTCTTATCTGCACCTGCATACTGCCCAACGATATCGAGTAGCTTGTCCGTGTTGTATTTGAGAAGAGTCTTGGACAAGCGAGCGTTGGGCCTCTTCTTGTTACCCAGGCCGTTTTGACTATAGAGCGGAATCTTCAAGCCATTCGCTTCGTAGAACCTGGGTGCGGAAGCCTGCGTCGAGGTGGGAGTTGTAGGCGATGTCGGACTTGCCGGAGTCTTTGACCTTGCCTTCGTTGGTTCCATGGTCGTCTTCGTCGGCTTTATGGGACTGCTCGCGCGGGTATCATTCGATTTCTTCCTACCCTTGCCTTTGCCCTTGCCTTGAGAGGCCGCAGCCATCGCGTATGTGGCTTCGTCGGTGTCGATAATGTTAGTATGATCCATGTTGACGCTGAGCTTGATGGCAAATTCTGTGAACGAGCGAAACTTTGAGGAGATGCAATAGGGAGCTAACGAAAGTGACATTGATTGAGGGGCGAGAAGCTTCGTTTGTCTTGGACATTGTTCACAACGGAGTGAAGGCGCGAATGCACCGCAGCAAAATCGATTCGCACACAATAACCTTCCCCTTTCGGACGACTACACATTCGTATCGAGTACGCAGACTACTCCTGACCATAGCGATGAGCAAGCTCTCTTCTGAAGAGTGGGCGGTACCATATACAACCAGGCCAAACCAAGAGGCTTTATGTAGGCTGTCCAAACACCAAGTGGTTGATGCACACAATCAAACAATAGCCCTGGAAGTTGAAGACGCTTACAAAGAGTGCGCGTTAACAATTTTCGATGCTTCAAAAACCAAAGAAAATCTTACGAAGCATGCAAGCTGCCTACGCGACAGCTGTGTAGTGGTCTCTACGGCTTTCGTGGCCTGCTGCTCTTTCTTCCCGATGTTATAGCGGAACAATGTCATTATGAAGTGAAAGAGACAATGAGATGAACTGGAAACAAGTGACATGACTGAGAAGAAAACCAACACCATGATACTTGCAGACAGGTAATTCAAAGACATGCTCATGTCGTACTTCTGAAGGACACGCTATACAGTTGTGCTATGTACCTGACTTGGTGAATGATGGACCATGATTCAATGAAATGGCAGGCAGAGCCCAAGTGTCGAGATATTCGAGCATCAGTGAATGCTGTAATCAAAAGTCGCAATCTGACGTTTGGACGTCTCGCGTTGAAGTGTCGAAGTCGGAAAGAAAGTGCGGTCGCCGTGCCACGTGAGACGAGGCGGAACCGACCGCCGATCTAAAGGAGCCGAGGCATACCCGCCTCCAGCTTTCGGATCGTCATTTCGCGACTCTCCAGTTCCATCATCAATCGACAACCCGCGCGTGCTACCGGCATTGCGTAACGTGTAGTCAAGATGGTGCGCGAGGATATCATACAGTCTGCTGTATCTTGTAAGTTGATGCGTGCCGCGCTCCACGCTACGCGACGATACTAATCATTCTCGTCAGTCCTCCAAGACCCGTCCGTTGCCAGCGCGCCCCTTGAGAAGCGCATCGCTTTCCTCCAGTCCAAGAACCTCACGCAAGAAGAAGTCGATGTCTCGCTCGCGCGTGCAGCCGAAGACCCTAGCCTACCTTCATCGCCTCCACCCCAGACATCCGCAGTAGCCAGCAATGCGTACAGACCACCACCTGCAGCCCCATATGCGAGCTATCCTCCCCAAGGGTACTGGCAACCGCCGCCACCGCCACCAGAGTAAGCTCGCATACCCCAGATACCCGAAGTTGATGCTGATTACATAGACCCCCGAAACGCGACTGGCGAGACTACTTCATCATGGCGACGGTAATGGGCGGTGTAGGGTACGGTCTATACTTCACAGCGAAACGATACGTCCTACCCCTCATACAACCACCTACGCAACCCCAACTGGAGCAAGACAAGGCCTCTGTCGACGAACAGTTCAAGCGCGCATTCGATCTCCTCGAGCAACTCAACACCGACACATCCGCTCTCAAGGCTTCGGAAGAGGCACGGACACACAGACTCGACGACGCGCTGGGCGAGGTGGAGAGTGTTCTGACGAGTCTAAAGGAGTCATCAAGAAGACAGGGCGACGACAACAGACGCATTGAGGACGACGTCCGAGGTCTAAGGGACTTGATCCCGAAGGCGCTTGACTCCCAAAAGGAGGCGACCGACAACAGGCTGAAGGAGCTGTCCACTGAGCTGAAGAGCCTGAAGACATTGATTGGAAACAGGATGGGATCAGGCGCACCACCACCACGCCCACAGAGCACCTCAAGCTACTACGGCACCAGCACACCTGCTGCCTCGGCATCAACTCCCCAGCCATCGTCTACCCCTGCGCCCAGCGAGCAGACCAACGGCACGAGCTCGACCGAGAACCAGACCAATGGTGCTACAACACCCGCGCCTAGCTCCATTCCCACTCCTAGCACAGAGAAGCCGCTCCCTGCTTACGGTAGGCCGTCGCCGGGACGCGCCGCTATCCCAGCATGGCAGATGGCCGCCGCGAAGAAGACTGAGGAGGCGAAGAAGGATACCAGCGAGAGCGGGACTGTGGCGGATGCCGGTGCCAGTGCTTAGAATGGTCACGGCCGTGTTATCTGATAGTCTTTCTGCATCTTTGGCGTGGTCATTCTATATGTGTATTAGGGATAAACTCATGGTTAACTTTGAAATGCAATTCTAGGTACTATCTAGTAAGGTTTTCCGCTCGTTCCAGTGCACGAAATGCATACCAGAAGCGGTCTCTTGTGGGTTCGAGGCAGCCAGCGCGGTTATGCAGTTGGATACCTAAGAAGCTAGGTAGGGGCTGTTGGCGGACCGCGCCGCTGCCACGCATGCACTAAGGCACGTGCAAGTTCGCATCGGTCGCCTTGTTCTCCCGCTGTTGAGGCCATATTCTTTCTCTCCATACCATTGTTACCTGCCCGAAAATTTGCCTTTCACCATGCATCTCTATCGCGACGCTCTCTTGGCTCCCGAGCCACAAGGAGTTCCCCAGGCTAGTGGATCCGAGCGCAGTGTTATAGACCAACAGGACATTGTGGAGTGCATTGCTCGGGGGGAGCTGGAAGATGTCAGAACAGTGGCATTCCGCAACAGGGCGTGGGCTGTCACCAACAAATACTGCTTCGGATCTGGCACCGACTCTCTTCAGGGCCCCATATGTTCTATCTGGCATATGTATCACCAGCTCAGTCGCCACGCACCGCACGACAAGCTTGAGAATGACAGCTTAGTCCTTGATATCCTCAGGATTCAGGGCCTCGGCCCGCTGACTAGGCCCACGCCGAACTATGACAATAACGACATCGACATTGCACGCACAGCTGACGGAGTCTTGTGGAACGACTTACCTTTTTTTGCGACCGATATGACGAAGTATTGGATGGAGTACGCTGGATCCATGTCCGGCGCTCACCAACTGAACTTCTCAGCTTTCCTGGCCAAGCTCGCCTCGACTCGCGTTAGTAAAGATCGGTTGTGCCAGATTGCTCTTCACCTCTTCCGTTACGCGTTCGAAGAGGCGCGAGCCCTTCGCATCGGAGACGAGCTGGACGAAGAAGACAAGCACAGAACACTTCACAACTTGAGTCACATATATCTGTTGCTGTCCGTCTGTGCATGGATCAAGATTGCCGGGCACAATCTTATTATGCTCTCAGACACATATTGGAACGACTGTCCGAGCGATGTTGGTCGAGGAGGCAGTCTCTTCGTGGAATCAGACTTCGGGTCAAGGTCGCCAATTGGGTTCACGCCTTGGAGGTGGATGTTCTGGCTGAAACGCTTGCATGAGATCCGGGATGAAGCCAAAGAAGCTGATGAGCAGCAGATTGCAGAGCTCGCTATGGATGCTATTGAGCGAATGGCCCACCAAGCGAAGGAGCGGAACTCGGAGATTCTTAGAGTTTATCGAAATGGGGGAGACTTTTTGAGTCACGAGCCGCATCTATCATGCCTCAAGGACAGCTCAGACGTCTGATAGATCTTTCGTCATTCTAGTGTTTTGTAAGGGGGGTAACATTGAGTCAAACAAAGTTTCGAAGTTATGCGAGGTAGCTCGGAACGGTCCGAAAATCTTCATGAGCAAAAAGAGAAGATTGTTTTAGACAAATCGCATCGCATCTTATCCTACTGTTCGAAAAGACACAGAAGCAAACAAAAAAAATGCTGTCAGCGGTGGGATTCGACTGATAAGTTTGTTAGTAACATGCTCGTAGCGAGCGATGTGGTCCTGGAACTTACACCCACGCAGGTTGCCCTATGAGAAACCTCTTGAGAGTGCGTCTTCCGAAGAAGACAAGCTTTCGCTTGAGTCACACGCCATAACCACTATCCATTGTCAGCTCTTGCGATCTGGAAGCTCATACTAATAACATACCTCGGCCACGCTGACGGAAGGTGATTTGATTCCAGTATTGGTAAAAGAATTCTTCATATTCCAAGAATGCAGGCTCGTTAAGCGCGCCCACGAAGGTCGCTCAACCTTTGAAAAGTGCCCCGCTCACTGTCCCACTTGCTATCCCACATAGAGTCGCATCTCGAACATGAGAGACTCGACTATCCAAGTGTTTTTGACCGTAAGCGATTTGTTAGTAAAAATGCTCGAGGATAAAAACTTGGCGCCGTTTGTTCTCAGTGTTTTGCTCCTCAACAACCAACTTGAGCAATTGGGTGTCGGGAACATGCTCGTATGCTCTAAGCAGCAGTGCAGTGAGCAACGACATTATGGACTTCGTCCATCGAGAAGACTTGTACACGCGTTGTCAGATGGTGTTGTCCATCGTTCTGGGTACTCGGAATGGCTTCCGGGCCAACGTCGTGATGTCGTGACGTCGCGATCTCGCGTTTCGCGTCAATGCTCCTAACCTAACGTCGACCCGTCAACCCAGCCACCGCAAAACAAACTTCCAGGTCCCCCAGCCCCAGCGTCATCGACATCTTACAGAATCCGATATCTCATGCACGATCGATCTCGCCAATCTCCCTGCCCAAACAGAAGGCTCCACACTCCCCTGGCGCTACGCTCGTGTTGACGTCGACTGTCACCTTCTTTTGGCTACAGGCGCGTTGCTAGCTTTGGGTTGATGGGACTTCTTGTTGTCCCTTGCATGGCGGGTACTTCGATGCCGTGCGTTTGCAAAAGGATGACGCAGTTCCAGGGTATCGTATCGCACCCCGTCCCTGCATCGCTCACATCTGTATGGCTTCACACAGCTCAATGGCACACCAAAGATGCTGGCGCATAGCCGCTTGACAGTTAAGAGAAGGGATACTGGATGGCTGCCGTGGATCATCCAAATCTACTTGCATCATCGCCATCGTATGACGCAGCGACTCTCACGTTTAGACTTGTCATTGCATCGCACCTTATTGACAAGCGATCATCATCTCCCGCCTCTAGTAAGGGATCCCGCTTGCCGGATCGACATGCTTATCCACTTGCAGTACACGTCAATCTCATGCTGGCATGGCGCATTGTGGAGGTCAGTATCGAATTCTCGACTATGCTGTCATAATCGCGATCGTAGCATGGGATCTAGATTGCGAACCGTGCCCCTTGTTGTTTCGAACCATCTTGTTGCATCAGAGGCTTGACAGCAATTCCTACATAAAGAGGTGATGCCACGCAACTTGCTCTACATCAACACATCACATCATCACATCATCACAACTACTTTCATCCTTATACATCCCTACCAACTCCATATTCCCCCCCGAATAATAATCACACCAACATCACCACCATGAGCTCCAGTGACATCCCCAGCGGCAACGCCATGGACAACGACTATAAGTCCCGTACTGGCCAGTCCGAGATCCCTGTCCAGGCCGATGAGGCGCCCGTAGAGGCGACCGAGTACACCAATGGTGGTGACTCTGATGCGCAGCTCGGTATGTATCTCCAACACAAACAGTCTCTACGGTCCTAACATGTTTCAGAGCGCGATGAGAAGGACGCTATCGATGAGAGCAACATCATTGACGAGCGTACACGTGGTGCTACTAAGCAGTCTGGCACATACACTGAGCCTGGTGATGAGGAGGGTCTTGGTGCTGCTGCTGACGGCTCTGATGGTACTTCTTCTACACGATAGAGTGTGATACCCGGCATAAAAGAGGATGGTTTTGGTAGCGTGCAGTAATGAATTTGATATCCTAATTGCCTAAGAGTCTTGATCTGTCCACGCGCGTCACAGTTCTTGCTAGATTTCTGGACATTCTGACGTTTGGAAGTATTATATTCTCCCACATGCACACATTCCACCGATGTCGTATCTTTAACTTGAATGGATAGAGGCACTTGCATTTCATATCCTGTCGCGAAGGTAAAGTGCACTTCTTCCCTAACCCATCTTTGTCGCTTGTTTACTCACTCCGAGAACACTCTTTTCCCCTGTTCCCCTTTCACTCTCACCACAGTGCAACACGCAGCGTCATCTATCATGGTCTTAGTTCAGGTTCCGTTTGCTCTTGCGCATACAATCGCCTCAAACCACTGGACCAAAATAAAGGGCTTCCAACATCTGTCTGCTTTACTCCCACGACTAGTTACCGTCGCTACGAGTCCAAGTCTTACCTACGTTTTTCGCGACACTGTTGCGACACCACCTACGACCTCAGCGCCGACGCATACAATTCTCCAATTTAACGCATAAAACATGACTGGGAAAGGCTGTGCGAAGACCATCGCCAATGGTAAGTCGAACGTGGACATCGAGATGTAACTATCGCGACTTCCCCATGTGATCGATCAAAGAGCAAATATCCGTGCGGGCCACTCAAAGTTCACATACTGACTAAATATCAGAGCGCGCAGCTCGTATCAAAGCCACTGGACAGCGTGTCTATATCTCCGGGCTTAAAGGTCATCACACGCTCGAGACTGGCGTTGCGTATCACTACCGAGGCCACTTCATCTATGCTTTTCCAGCTAGCAACCCCATTGAACCTGTCCCATTTTCAACAAAAAAGGGCATCAACATAGTAGGAGTCGTCAAAGATCAAGCGCCCATTTACAACCATACAGATCCAGATCTTATACTCGAACAGGATATTGCCGCCTTGCAGAAGTCTTGCGTACACGAATGGGAATTTCAACAAGCGCAGGAAGGACTCAAGAAGCAGGAGACGAGGAAGATACTTGAAGCAGAAGAGACGGGAGAACACAAGAAAATTGAAACCGAGACTGTGGCAAGCGCACAGGAACCCTTGCCCAGTCAAGCTCCCTTACGTGTCCCGTCCTTTACGACATTGCTAGTTCCCTCGCAAGTATCGTCAAAGAGTGCTTGCCGCCCGCAGACTCACTACCAACCAGTGACCAGCCAACAAAGCTCATCCTCTCCAGTCGACATTCCGCGAATCGGCGCCGTCGAAGCTCCGCCTGCACAAACTTTTCCATCAACAGCCTACACACCCCACGACCGCGGTAGGTATCTCGCATACTCCGCCCCCGGATCCCGCCACGCCTCTGTAGACAACACGCCCTCCGTCTCACGCCCCGTCTCACCAACCCACCTCCATGGTCTCAGCGTACGCAGCGGCCACGACGGCCATGGTCATGTTTCACTCCGGCCTATAGCAAGCACTTCGCGTCTGAACCAACTTCTCGCAGAAGAAGGTTTCCGCCGGTCCATAAGTCCTCTTGCAGATGTAACAGAGGACCATCTGCGAGGAAGCGGACACCGGGAAGGACGAGATGGGGACCTGGTAGCCAACCTTGGGGTATCACAGGGCTGGATGGACCCAGACGATATTTCTGCGTTTGTGGAAACTGTAAGCCGGAGGCCGTCTCCTTCTCGTGTCTCTTTGCGGTCTCGCTCGCGCCCATTGTCAAGGGTGAATAGCCGGGGTCCACGGGGTGATTCAAACTCACCCGAGAAGGACGTCGATGAGGGTTTGTATCTCCATGGTCTGGGTCATCCAGATGTGATTCGTAATGATGCATCTAGGGCTCAGACAAGGGAGTCTAGCCCGTTCCGTGCACCGGGTTATCGGTATACGGAGAGTACGGCGTATTTGAGAGAGTTGGCAATGAGGCATTACGATACAGTCAACGCCGAGCCAGAGACGTCTTCATCGCAGTCACAGACGCCCATTGGCCATCCACCCACTGGTCTATTTGGAAGCCCGGTAGTTGCAACGTCACTGCACCGCGATGCCATGCCCGCCTTCACCTTTCCAGTTCCTCGGCACACACCTGATACTTCCTCTTTTCCCGCTTTCGACGACGATGTCCCGCCCGCTAGCTACATAGACCACGCTGATAAGAAACCCCTTGTCACAGGTCGTCCACGCGCTGGATCGAAATCTGTACACACTGGCCGTCCACGCGCTGCTTCCAAGGCGCTGAATGAAGCTTACAACGCCGCCAACCCATCATCAACGCCCCGTCTGGTATTTCCGTTCAGCTTCGTCCCGCCTATCGAGCACACTGGTACTGAGAACGACAACACCACCAGCGCCACCACCACTGATGCTCAGAAAATTACCTTCGTAGCCCGCTGCCCACTACACTCGGAGTCTTGTAATGGTCAGGACGTGGTACACGAGCATATGACGCAGCGTGCTAGGAATGGTGCTGGGTTCAAGGACTTGTTTCCCACGATTGAGTGTGAGGGTGGAAGGGTGATGGTGGATTGGAAGAAGTTGATGAATGAGGAGGTAGAGAGGCTGAAGGGTGTGTGAGGGAATATGATTTCAGATTTTGGGCTGGTTATTTTGCTATGTATGAAGCCTGGGAGAGATGATGGAACGGAGTGGATGTAATTGGAAACCACGTGGTACGATACAAATACGTGATACGAAGCGCGTGATAATGAACGGGCTGTGAGCAATTTTCTCAATGTAACACAAAAATGAGACAATTAACAAATAGAGATTGAACATTGCGATAACATTAAAGGAGAGGAAGAGAGACCTACTGATATACATGTAACGCTAAATATGAACTGACTTTGCCTTGTCCGTGCACAACGACTCTCATAAGCACGACGCTCCCCTGGGTATCTCTACTGCGTAAGAACACATACGATACTCTCCATGACAATCCTTAACGCCTCGTCGTAAATCGACTGCATGGTTCGGTAATACAACTTGTTGGTCATACACGAGGCAAGCTTACTCGGCAGCAGCGGCAGCCTTCTTGCGGCCCCTTGATAACATTAGTCACAAGTACGATGATTATCCCACAGCTAAACATACCTCTTCTGTGGAGCTTTCTTAGGCTCGGGAGCTTCTTTTGCGTGATCCGAAAGCACTTCAGCCTCAGAATCGAGACCGATTTCAGGCTCGGGATCAAGGTTCTCGACTGCAGCCTTCTTGCCTCGAGCCTTCCTGGGCTTGGGAGCTTCCTTGTCGCTAGCGTTGGTATGCTGAGCAGCCTTCTTGGCACGGCCGCTGGCTCGAGCCTTCTTTGCAGGAGGGGCGGCCTCTTCGTCGCCGTCTTCTTCCTCGACTTCCTTCTTGGCAGGTCGGCCGCGCTTCTTAGGGGCAGGGGCGGGAGCTGGAACATCTTCTTCGTCCTGATCCTCGGCTTTGACCTTCTTGGCCTTGGTGGCGCGCTTTTTGGGAGCTGGTGCTGGGGCCTGCTCCTCCTCTTCATCTTCGACTTCGTCCTTGACCTCGTTCTTCTTGGCCTTGGTTGCGCGCTTCTTCTTGGGTGGGGAAGCAGCGTCCTCGTCGTCATTATCTTCGGCGCCCTTCTTTGCCTTCTTTGCCCTAGGCTTCTTTACGCCTGGACGGTTTAGCTCAGGATCCTGACACGATTAGCAAGTGAATCGCTGGCGAATCATCTGGGGTGACATGTGAAGATACTTACGCGTGTGCAGTCCTCGTCCGGAATGTGGCCGTTCTTGAGCGCGAAATCGACCTTTTCTTGAAATTCGGCGGGCAACTCGTCGTAGCCATCGACCATGTCAGTATCACCTCCGCATGTCTCGATCAGATTCTCAATCTGCTTAGGAGTAACGCATCCCCTGGGATGATCAGTATGCAAGTGACAGGAACACGGCAAACATCAAAACGTACCAATGACGGTATTGCCAGCTGACGTGATCTTTGATAGTTACTTGTGTCGCATAGCGGAACTGGCCCTTCATTATCTTGCTGCCAGAATCTTTGCATTCTTTAACTTGACAACCGGCGCGGTTGTTAGGAGATTCCTCTGAAGCACAATCAGCCCAGTTCTGGTGAACGGAAACCGTGGTTTTGTCATGCGGCCTAGAGGTCATTGGCCGCGCTAGTATCCAACTTCGTTCAGGTACTTACCGACGCGATAGACACCCATGATCGCGGTTGTCAGGTATCGGGAGGTAGGTGGGGTTGGGGTTGCTATGTGTTTTGCGGACACGCGCAGAAGTAATTGCTTATATGTGCAGACGTGTTAGGCTGCAGTGGGTGAAAGTGTCCTGTTTTGTTTCAATTGCTGGACGTCGCGAAATGTTTGCGCCAGTCGACGCGTGAGGTCACCACAGGAGGCGCTAGTGGCAGGGCAGCCTTGAGCACGGGCGCTAATCCCTGTCAGCCAGTTTAGCGCGTCTCGGATCTGGAGAGTGCAGTTCGTCATGATCCTAGTCAGAAAAAGTCAAGACATGCCGCTGGCACGAGCATTCACCCTCACCCCTCATCCGCCACCCCTCAATGAGCGCTGCGCATACATGTTTTCGCAGCGCCCTCTCACAGGCTTTCCGTCCGAACTCTCGTGGAATCGCTGCTCCCTGTTCTGTCGCCGCCTTCCTCGTTCCCGCCCTCGGTAGACCCTCAAAACGCACCTTCACCTCTGGAAAACGCCGCCCCGCAGATGCACAGTCACGTCTTCAGCCACCGACGGAAGATAGAGGGGATGTGTTTACCCGAGTAGTTCCTCTCAAGCCTAAAGAACGCATTCGATCACGCATACAGTATCCACTTCGAGAGGCTCGTGGCGATATCAAAGCATGGCTCGATGCCATTGAGCCATTCCTTCCGCGTCACCTGCGGCAAGCGACGTCCGACGAGCCAGAAAGGCCCACAACCTCGCTCGACTTCGCCTTGTTCATCAACAAAGCCCAGGATGCTTCAATAGACATCCTTAGCTACTTGGGGGTCGAGGCGGGGAAATGGCAGACGGTACTATGGATAGTCAAGAAGCTCACAGAAGACGGGAATTCTCCACTCGATCTGAGCGCTCATCTTGAGCAGTACTCATATGCTATATTGCAGGGAGAAGAACACCGGTCTTTGAAAGAGCTGACTGAAGGTCCCTTGCGTCTTCAACGGACATACCCAAACCGCAAGTTGCAACTTACACTGGACGTCGTAACATCCGACCCCGAATCGATTCGCTATTCGCATCTCATGGTCAAACGAGCCCTGGGACAGCTGTGGAGGAGCCTGGCAAATATGATATTAGCGGCTGCGGAGCAGAGCAACGGCGAGCAACACACCATTATGCCGCACGTCTTGGAGATGATTGCCTATCTGCATCATTTGGGCCTGATGCCTGACTCAGTCTACACATACCGAAATCCACAGGATAAGCATGCCTTCCAGCAGCCTCCGACACTCCACATGCTATCGTCCAAGATCTTGACAGCTCTGTCTGATGCGACCTGGAATGCTCACGAAGCTTCCGTCAAGACTGCCAAGGATCGCGCCAACGCTCACTACTTCCTCGGCCACGAGATACCTGGATCGCGTTACAAGGTTCGGGTTACGGAAGTGGCTCCGGAGCTGTGGCTAGAGCTTGTTCTGTGGTCATGTTTGCACGGTGGCTGGACACTTGACGGTGCTGCCATCTTGGAGCAACTGGCAAACAGAGAGGGAGAACACGCCTGGGCACTCATCAGTTGGCGGGAGATCCTAGAAGCAGAGCAGAGTAAGGCCCCAGCTCCGACAACAGCTTGGAGCTTGCTTCCAATGAACGGGGAAGCTGCTGCAAGCGCAGAAGACCGCGCACGAACCCGCAGAACTATAAGCAGCGAGATCGTTACAGGCTTCGTTGACGGGCTTGTCAATCAGATGCGACTAGGGGTAGGAGCTCGCGGTGCTACTCCAGAAAGTCTGATTGCCTCTATCAAGACTCTAAAAGGGTTCTTAGACAAGAACAACTTAAGTCTCGGTTCGTCAGCTTGGGACTCCGTCATGGCCCGATTAATCGAATCTGGCGGCTTCGCCCCCGAGAAGCGGCCAGAGCTACTTTTGAGGGTTTTCGAGCTGGCCCCAGGATTTGGTGGTGAGGTCGGCTCTGCAAATGCGTCTGCCTCCGCTAGTACCGAAGTACCTTACTTTTTTGAGCCCACCACCATAACACTCAGCTTCCTGCATCGGGCGATGCGTGCTTTCATCGGCAATGGAGACATCCAGGGAGCAATAACTACACTGTCTATGCTTCAACAACACACTGATGACAACAAACAAAAGTCTGTGGAAGAGTTCTTTCATGTCCTTCGCAGCAGTCCGCAATTACGACCTGATGAACCTTTTACAAGCCATTTGCCACCAGTCGAATTTCCGGCTTTTGAAATCAAGCTTCCCCTTCCTCTCCTTGCGCGGCTGCTAGATCTAGTCACCGAGTCAAAGCTGTATGATCTGGGCCGTTGGCTACTTTTCTCTGACGATTTGGATGGTCCTCTGATCGGTAGTGAATTACACAGTCATCGTAACGTATCCGCATCTGTCGTTCGCTTCGGTACAATGGCCGGAGAGAATAAGCTCGTCTTAGATGTCGTCAAGAAGGCCGGTACATGGAATGAGAAACATCAGCAGTACCGCATGCCAGCCGAGATTCTCACAGCCTTGCTGTGTTCACAGATCAAACTCCGTCAATGGGACTCTGTCCGAGGCATGCAAAAGTATGTGGAAGAGACCTCTACATTTAGACCGCGACCCATCATCATTTCGAGCTTTGCTGCAGAACTCCTTCGAACTTCGCCTGGCCCCGAAGAAGTCAAAGTACGCGCCCAGGAAACCTTCACTGGATTGCTCTTCGCATGGGAGAACATGATACTTGGCAATATACGCGATGAGCTCTACTGCACCTTATCCATCATGTCGACCGTCGACAGCGAGTGGAAAGCGTACTGCTCTCGCTTCCTCGCTTTTTCCTCCCGTCAAGCAGTCAGTCTCTCCACTGACGATTTCAACCGCATACTAAGCGGCGTACTCGGTGGGTACGGCAGCGCTAAGGGCAAAGCGATGGTAGAAACTTGGTGTCACACGTCAAGAAGATATCTAGAGTCATACCGAGCGCCGGGCGGATTACCCACTATGCCGCAATATCGCGTCACAAGGAGCATTGAGTATGAGGATCGACCGGAAGATATTGAAGTTAGGCAGGAGTCTGGCGCCACGCTCACCTTGCAAGGACGCATCGCTCCCAACCGACAGACGATCTGGGCCGTCATTCGGAAGGTGCAAGATGAAGTGGAGAATGAGATGAGAAGTGGCGAGGAAATGGTTGAGGCCACGCGTAAAGAGAAGCGCGATACGCTGAGGTGGGCTGCAGGGATGCTTCATCATTTGGGCTACGAGTATGAGGATTACATTGCTGCTCTAGGCGATCTTGCAGTGCTTGCTAAGGTTGAGGATCTTGCCGCGCCTAGAGATGTCGACGTCGGGAATGAGGAGGGTGCCGAGCGGCTCAACGTCTGAAGCCGGCTTCTCTAGCTTGCATGCTGAGATAACGAGGATAGCTTGGGCTGGAACCGACGCACTAGAAGCCCGTTTTTCGGCCATTTGCATATAGTCTACCAGAATCTTGTACATACCGAGTGTCTAGAAAAAGGCCATCGTGGCATCACGAGACTCTGGTAGATACATTTGCAAAGGAAAGGCAAGTCACAGCAGTCTGAGCTAGAGACGCTTATCCTTGTTTGTACATACACTTGCGTAATCACGTAATGTTGCCTCCAAGATGTATGGGGCCCCTGACCCATCAAACCACTGTGGATGGGGGGGCTAGTTGTTGTAAAGACATGATGCGCGTGATCCAGAAGGCGGTGGGCAGGGCGGTGGGTGTCTCCTTGGTAGGTACTGTGGGTATCACTGTAGGAATACCGGGGAGCCCTTTGCAACACAATTTTCTGCCACTTTCTACCCCGACTAAGTAGGTAGGTAGGAAAACCGCGTGATCCAGATTTTCAAACCCTGAGTGTGTTCGTCGCGTCTAGGCTCCACTGGTACTCCACACACACACCAGGCCAGAAAAGCAAGAGATGTTAACGGCTTCTCGGCCAGACCGTCCTCTGTCATCTTCTGCCTGATCGTCAAGTTGCCAGCGTTGCAACAGACAAAAAGGAAAAAAAAGGATATGTGGCCTTCTGGTAGCGAGCCATCCTACAGAAAGTTTAGGTGGTGTGTAGCTGCAATGTAGCTGTATTGCCTCCAGGGGTATACGTGAGTATTTCGGCCAATGAGAAACCTACCATTCATGTATGTACGCATCCGACGGCCAATGGGGAGGATATGCACACATGGCATGTCGAAGATCTCGCATCAGCTCAAGAAACAGACTCGTCCAACCGGCGTACTGTGTGGGCCGGCCCACCTATGCACTCCAAGCAAGGTAAAGCTCAGCCTCACGAAAAAAAAGTTGACCCGAAGTTTGCAGAGTAAACAGAGCAGTTGAGCTTAGACCGGTTCACAAGTCGTTGCAATGTGCGTGAAAACCTGGAGTAATGTTCTGTATTGTTATTATTTTTAAATAAATGATTTACAAGCGAGCCTCAGTGCGGACGCTGCTGCATCGTGACAAGCAGCAGCGGCCCGCAAGTCGCTGTAACTTTACTGTTTGAGGCGCCGGCTACGTTTGCACCTCTTCACCGCTTCTTCGCCTGCGGGCGCCAGCGTCAATACAGGCCCAGTGCGTATCGATATGAGATGCGTCTGGAGGGGTACAATGCCGGGCGACGTCAAGCGTACTTTTGGCAGATCGTGGATCGCATCTCGAAGACATGGTCTAGCAGGCACAAGTTTTCGTCTTTGATGGTTTTGCTGGGCCAGATATTAAACATGACGATGTAAGGGGAGCCAGGCCAACGGTAATCTACTCTGCGTGCCCTGCTGTTCGTCGCAGCATGTGCAAACCCGGGGGCTTGCGTCTTAGCAGAACCAATAGGCTGAAGCCGTTACCGTGTACTTTAGCCCCGTGTTGCCTCATCGCTGCACGCACTGCGCACGTCCAGGTTAGTTTCAGTGGGGCAGTTCGGCGAGAAACCAAAATTTCATGATGAGGGGCACGCGACAGGCGCTGGACGAGTGCAATGAACGGGGAATTGAAGAAGAAATTACAAAACCTACTGCGCTAGGTGTATACACGGCCATGTCCTTGGCTGACTTGCACGTCGCGTCGTGGCACTTAATTGGATGTTGAACATGGAGTCATCGCTGCAGAGAGAACTAACGCGCTTGGACCATGCGATATGTCGCTAGGGCGGAACTAAAAATTAAACATATCCTCTGCCCTCGCCCGCATTTTCTCTCCACACCAGCCCAAAGACGTCAAAGTCACACGAAAACATACCAGAAACACACAACAACCACATCTTTACACCATTAATCGTCGAGACAATGCCGCAGGCAATCGCTGAGCTCTAAACTCCTGGTGCAGCCCTGCCTACGGGCTGCATCAGCCCGACAGCTCACGGAATTTCAACCTCTACGACGATACCAATACTACGACTGCGTGCAGTATCCTCTGCGCAAACTCGTCTCAACCAATTGGTAGTCGTCCCGCCTGCGCTGCAGAACAACACCATTGTCATTTCCACCAGCTCAACGCTTGAAGATCGACGAGACACAAAGGGCCCAGCATAGTTCGCCAGCCCTTCCCCTCAGTACACCAAACATCAGTCGACCAAACGCCGTGAACTCATATCCGACCTAGCACTTACCTCCCACCATCCCGAGTTACCCCCAATTTCACCTGCCACACCTCCGCTACCGAGACGACCTTCAAAGACACCTACCATGGCTCACCTTACCCACGCTCGATCACCCACTCTTGGTGGACACTACCAAGACCATAAACTCGCACATGAGACTGCCACCAACACCCACCGCAGTGATCAGCGCTCTGCCTCTCCCGACACAGTCGGAGGCAGCGCACCCCACACCAACGGACGCAGCGGTGATCAATCCGCTACTGAAGGCGCTGCGGACGAAGACAACGAAGAGGACAGTAGTACTGCCAAAGACAACGAACAAGATGACGACGAGACCGATGCAGACGTGCCGGCCTTACCCTACAGCTATGCTAGGGGAGGCAAGGGCAAGGGCAAGCGTCCTGCTATCCGCATCGAGCATGCGGATGACAATGAGTCTCACGCTGAAGAAGATGAAAACATCTCTGAGCTCATGCCCAACAAGCATCCAGTTAATCAACTACTAATGAGCAACAAGAAGCGCACCTTTAGCAATCTCTCAAGCACCTCAGTGCTCTTCGGCGACGACTCTACAGATCAAGAGTCGTTCCCCAGACGCAAGATGGCTCGCAAATTGAGCAACGCTTCCAGCATACCGCTGCTAACATACAAAGAAGACGAAGAACCCCAAGTAAGCTATGAAAACGCTATTGAGAGCGACGATGAAGACTATAGCGGCGTTATGAACATCCCTGACGATGACGAATCCGACATTGAGAAGATGGAGCAAGAAGAAGAGAGCTATATCCTTCAAGAAGAGCAATCAGCTACCAACCTTCTCAATGAGTATCGTGATGCTCGACGACTCAGTCTTGAGAGTTGTTTTAGCGATAACATCTTCGATGTTACCGCCCCACTAGACGATGAGTACATGGCAGGACTTGCCGACTTTGGCTTCACTCCTTTCTTTGAGCCAGATGCTCTGCCTGCTTCTCCTGTTCCCATGGCCAAGAGAAAGTTCTCAGATGGCTCAGCCAAGCGCGTCCGCTTTGACGACGACGTACAAGCATCAGATAGTTCCAGTTCGGAATCTTCAGAACTCGACAGCAGTGTCTTCCCTGATCTCTTCTTGGATCAAGATAAGATCCCTCCCAGCTTGCATCAACTTCTTGACATGGACTACGATGATGACAACGGAGACATGGCTTCTCCGCAGTCAGATGCGTCGTTCTGGGACTTTGAGCAGAACGAGTCGCGCATCACTCAAGTTGATGATTCAGATGAAGATGAAGAGTCGTCTGGCGAATCCAGCGGCTACGAGTGTACGGTAGTACCCTATTTTTGCTATTACTCGATGACTAACATTTTTCATCAGCTGACATGGGTGATACCACTGACGAAGAAGACTTTGGAACCGATATACTTCCACGCACGCCTAAGCAGTCTGTTCTACAACGACCGGTCTCAGCACCAGGGTCACGTGCCGGCACACCCAAGCCATTTCAACGTAGCTCTCGTCCAATAGGCCGTCAAATCCCGCCAACTCGCGGCATCTTCATTCACGACGAGACTGATCAGGCCATCGCGGTCACTAACAGGGCTACCAAGGCCGTCGCATTCTACCGGCCTCGCACAATGATGATTCCATGGATTCCTTTGACTGATTATCAAAGTAGTACAAGCGGTACCGTCAACAACAGTCCTCGCAACTCCATTGCTCAGCTCAACGGCTCTGACAGCGAGAGCAATGAGGTCTTCAACAATGGTCTCAGCACCGACATCATGCTTAGTGGCATCTTTGGATCAGCTGGGGGCAATGACTTTACGTTTGGAAACGAGAGCATTGGTCCCCCAGAGGCTTTCTACCCATTCGTAAGCATATCTTCCAATGGTAACATGGGCCTCGTTGACGAAGATGAGACGGGTTCTTCGAGCGACGAATACGACGATGATCTCAATATCGCCGACTTCATGGACTTTGGCGAGTCAGGTGGAGATACTGATCTAGACGACGACGACGAGTTCGACGAGACCGACAGGCCAGTTACACCTGCGACTTCCAATGTGGGGCATCACGGCTCCACCCCAGCAGCGCCTGCTACTGCCACGCCTCATCGCAAAAGAACCACGTCTGATGTCATGCTCGAGCATTTTGACCGTGGCGTCGTCACTGCTTTCCGCAGCAACCAAAACCGGTATCGCGATGTTGCGTCTCTGCCATCGGATCCTGCGGCGCGCGCCTCGGTTTCTCGTCCTGTCCGGTCTGGCAAGTCTGCCGAGGCTCTCATTACTCCTGTCCGAAGGCGCGTTCGGTCAAACAGAGTCGCCAAGTCACCTCTGAAGAAGGACATGACTATGACCCGCAGCTCACCTCTGTCGGGTGTCACCAAAGCCAACTCGCGGTTGCAGAAGTCTGTCTTGGATTCGCCAAAGAAGGGACCGCCTAAGATGGGAACCTTTTCCTGAGCGAACGACGTTACGATATCTACGGCCTTTTGTCTTCTAGCCGTTCCAGCGGCTATGTTGTTATTACGAACTTTTACATGCATTTGCATACCCTCGAAAAGTTCTTTTTGGATCTTTCCTAGATGGTCTGATAAAAAGTTGAGCGAGGCGTCTGGCTTAGAACTTTCCTTGCGGCAACGCGGCGGCATCGTTCGGGCTAGTGTAGCCTCAGTCGCGTCTTCACGAATTTCCTTTGTTTGGGCCGGAGTTTCTTTGGTTTAGTACAATATGTTTTGTGTTTTAGTTTTCGCTGTTCGCCTCGCCTCGTCGCTTCCTTTCAGAAGGAGTACAAGGTCTTTAGGGATGATACCATATGTTTTACGAGCTGGGTTCTGTTGCTTCCCTCTGGCGTTTAGGTCTTAACGGTTTGGCAGACTGTTGACCTGATGGCGTTGAGGTCGACGGATGGCTCACAGACATGTCGCGTCTTGTTTTGGTTTCTCTTTTGTCAGTCAATTTGAGAGGTGTGTGTGTGCGTGTCGTGTAGGATTATTGGTATCGAGTATGAAATGGTAGTTTTTGTCTGCGAAGAATGAAATGTGTTAAACAACTCGATCTTGCAATGTATGCATGGCATAAGGAAATCTTCAATATGGCGCTAGATGTCTGGTAGTTATCCCACTATATCACAGGTTCATCCCTTTGTTCCTGCATGATGGCGCAATCACCGTTCTGCGGGAGTCAGGATGCTGGCACTGGGTTGCTGGGATGCTGGGATGCTTAGCGTGGTGTGTATATATCGTCTGTGCTCACACTACGTCACACGCTCAGCTCAAAGCTCGCTCGCTCCCTGCATGTGAAGATCGCCCGCGCGAGAACATGCCAACACCACCGAAACATGTAGCCGGCAGTTACCCCCACATTACCGCCATGGAGGAACTCAAGGATGATTTCCGCGAAGATAGGCCGATTCTGAAGATTGCTACGGTAAAGACAAGATCGCCCTGTTGCGTGCATCGCTCGACACCACCATGTCATTCGATCGCTCGTCACCAACCCAGCGCCCCAAACAACGCGTACTCACAATACCCAGGACACACTCCTCCTTCCCCTCCGAATCGCGACATCGCCAGCTCTGCTACGAACGTACCTCCGCACCATCCTCCTCTTCATCACCTCCACCATCCTCTTCACCTTCGCCGTCGTCGCATACTCGTCTTTCTACTACAACTATATACCCGTGCGCGGCATCTCCGTACCCGTATACCTCCAATTCGACCACGGCCCCACCATCCTGCCCCCCACAACCACCTACCCAGATGGCAGCAGCAGCCTCCCAACCGGCAAGCCCGCAAAATGGCCCTACGGCCTCGCCAACATACCCGGCCTGGTAGACCGCCAAAAGTACGACGTCGTTGTCGAAATGGTCGTCCCGAGGAGCAAGACCAACTTGCAAGCCGGCAACTGGATGGTGGGACTCGAGTTCCGGGGCCCCACGACGATAGGACAGGGTGTGAAGCATCTCCTTGGCTGGGACGAGGAGTGGAGCGTTGAAGATCATAGTCAAGGTGGTGTGCCGGGTGCCACGGCCGAGAAGATTGTTACGGAGGGGACGACGAGCGAGACGCCTACTGTTCTTGCTAGAAGTCGTAGACCGGTGCTTTTGACGTATCGGAGTCGCGTGCTAGAGATGGTGTATAGGGGATTGAGGCTACCGCTCTATCTGGTGGGGTGGCATACAGAATCTGAGTTTGTGGAGATTAGCATGATGGAAGGCGTCATGTTTGAACCTGGGTATCGGAATGTGCCGAGTAGTTTGAGGTTGGAAGTACGAAGTAAGCTTCCAATTGAGGTTTACAAGGCGCAGGTCAGGATTAGTGCGAAGCTGGAAGGCTTTCGTTGGCTGATGTACCGGTACTGGGTCACCAGCGCGATCATCGGCATTCTTACCTTCTGGGGCATGGAGATGGGCGTTTTGCTGTTTACCTGGGGGGTGTTTACGCTGCTGTTCAGTGGTGCTTCGACACCGGCCGGAGGGAACCAGCAGCAGAAGAAGATCAAAACCGAACAAGGAAGCGGCGAACCTTTTCCCAAACTCGAACAAGGCGACTACTCCGAACCAGACACACCCTACAGCGACACGTCTCGTACATTCCCCACACTACCTTCTCAGCAACCTCTCTCGTATAGCTCGCCGCTGTCGCCTAAATCACCCAAGGAAGAAGAACGTGGGTCTCCTAGGCTGGAAGATATACCGACAAGAGAGGAGATGATGGAGGCTGATGATGAAGAAGATGACGATTTCATTCTTGAAGAGCCGATTCCTCGGGGTGTGGAGAGGGAGGGGGTTTTTACGGATTCGGGGATTGGAACGAGTCTTGAGAGTAGTATTGATAGGGGGTTGGCTAGACGGAGGAGTGGGAAATCAAAGGATAAGGGGGTGGATGGTGGGAGTTAGTTGTCTATAGGGACAAGGGGGAGGGAGGTTAGAAGAGTGGAAATGTGCGAGATTTGTTGTGAGAGGAGTGGGAAGGATATGATGATTGTGGAAATCTTATTGGTGGGTGGCTGTGCCTATGTTCTAGTATAAGCATGTCCATCGGATCAATGGGTACATGGTAAAGCTATGCCGAGTTTTTGATCTGTACGGTCTCCATACTGGGGTTTCCCTATCTATTGCTATCACTTGCTCGTGTATACTTGTTCTGATCGGTGTCGGGCATGTCCTCTGCTTCGGTGTCAGGCATAGCGCAGAGGGGCAGCTACGTAAGAATTTGTAGTTAGTAGAATGGACTATATGCATCATGGCAGGAAGAGTACTAACGTCTTCGTTCCCACGGCAGAGAACGGTACAAGCCTGCAGGCTTCGTCGACAGGTACGGCTGCAGTCTACTGCCGCACAATCGAGTTTGCGGTAGACTCGAGTATCAGAAACGAGGCGTGGGATGCGATACGGCAAGTCTCTGTTGGAAGGGACCTTGCGGTCAGCTAAGAAGAAGAACTAGATCAGTTACAATTCTTGAGGGGATAAGATGGTGGGAGTACGTACGAAAGCGATTACACCACGCATAACAGACAATTTCTTTAGCTGATGTAGCTGTGGCGAGGAGAACAAGGAGGATGCTGGTGTGTAGCGACTTCATTTTGGGTTCTTAAGTCGTGTCTGTGGATTGTGGGAGTTGGTTGGGCATTAAGTGATGGAAGCAAACGTGCAAAGTCAAGAAGTCTTTACATCCCTCTGTTAGGATACGTTTAGGAAGACCTAGTCCAGGGATCTGTATGATGATGTATGAAGTTCATAGCTTGTTTATGACTGTGAGATGACACGTACTAGATACCCTGGCTCTCATCTGAGAGATTTTGTGGAGTTTTTAACACTTCAGAATTACGGCGACGAGAAGCAATAATTACGGTATCTTTTGGAAAGGGGTGAGGAGGCTTCGTCATTGGTGGTTCAGGGACATATCTAGAGAGCTGCAGCAGCTATGTTCACGGCACCTGAATTTGATCTAACGTTGAGGTAAATGTATGCACAAAGAACATCATGATTTGCAAACATCTACACAATAGTCCAAGTGAAGACAAAATCTCCAGCTCAGATATGAGCTCCTTCTAATGCTCCATGTAGATACACATTTCCTCAGACCTAATCTTTGTGTTCGTCTATCCCTATTTCACGCTTGTTATGTATTTGGCTCAGGCCTGTGGATAGTGTTGGAGTATAGAAGTGATGCATTGATCCTACGGATCATTTGGCTATATAGGCAGTACACCGGTGAGTATGACAGGTACCAATAACAATATGAGAGAGCTCTTTCTTCAGATCGTAAGCCCGTCGATGGTAGACGTATTTTGGGTTGTATCCTCCACTTCGCAACTATGAAACTACAGTTAACACATTAGCAAATCGCATCCCAACGCTGGAAAGGAGGAGAAAAGCTTCGTACCATTAGTTGCCCATTACGATCATAAAAAGCATTTCTCATCATCCCACGTGTCCTTGCCGTACCTGTACACTGTAGAGCGGTCAACTCCAACCGGTGCGCAAGTACGGTCGAGCTGTGGGAGCGGAAGGTTGGGCGCTGGCGGAGCCGAGTAGATTGTCGATGTGTTGGCGGGGCATAAAGGCGTATCAGCGTCAGAGTTGCACCTAAAGTGTGGGTATATAAAGTCAGTTCATGTCTCATATTCAGTTCGTACAGGGACATCTCTTACTTGTTAGCATAGAGTGCACTCCGCAGTCCACCACTATTTGCAGGATAGTTCTAGGGCCATCTTAGATAGAACGTAGGTGTAGGGGACGTTTTTTTCCTCGCAAAGGAGGGACAAGTGAAGGAGAATGGCGAGCGTGAAGGACGTTACCGATGGTGAGCGCAGCGTTCTTTCCGCCGTAGATGAACTGTGCCATGTTAGTTCTTGTTTCATTCCAGCAGCACTGAATGCGCCAACTGACCTGGCTGGTTTACATGCCCTCGATGGTGATGAAGGTCTCGGTGTTGTGCTTGAACTTGTAGGGGTTGCGGAAGGTGATAGCGAGCGTGTAGGATAGGTGCGAGCTTTAGCGCCAGCGAAACACCACTACCCTTGTTGTTGTTTTTTTAACTTACTCGATGAAGCGGAGCTGGGTTTTACCGCCTAACTTGTAGTATCAAGGTCCTTCGTGGGCCGATTCCGGTTAGAGACATTGTTAGGTGGGGAATTTAGCTAGGGCGGCACATCTGTTAAACTATAACGCAGGTATCCTAAGGGGGACTTATGAAGAACAGAAATCTTCAGTAGAGCAAAAGGGCAATAATCCCCTTAATTTTAGCTTTTAGCGTGAATACAAACTAAAAAAATATGGCCTATAGATCCTTTAGAGTTCCTGGTGTGATGCTCTCCGGCTAAAGATGTGACGTTCTCTAGTAAGAAGCTGCTTAGGCTTCGCAGGCTCGAGAGTAGTTATGCTAGTGTGCTTGGGAATACTGTCGACAGTCTTCAGCGCCGGCTGAAGATATGATGTTCTCCAGCTTCTGGTGTTGTCCGGCTTCTCCTCCTGGAGACTGACGATGTATAGCTTGGAAATAGGGATATGTGGCATCTGCTAGGATGCTGTCGTAATGGCTGTAAGCGGCCCGTCTTGAACCACGGAGCAAAGAGTCTAGCATCTATGCGAGTGTTTAGGTGTCAAGCCCGAGCGCGTAATGAAAGTGAACGGAGGTGGGAACCCGCAAGGGTGCACCATCGACCGATCCTAATGTCTTCGGAAGGATTTGAGTAAGAGCATAGCTGTTGGGACCCGAAAGATGGTGAACTATGCTTGAATAGGGTGAGGCCAGATGAAACTTTCGTCGAAATTGGAAGAAGAGTGTTTTAAAACCTTGCGATGTAGACGAGCGTAGTGTGAGATGTAGACAAACGTAGTGTGAGATGTAGACAGGCGTAGTGTGAGATGTAGACAGATGAGCGGATCTGGATCGGTGGTCCCATTACAGAGAGATGTCGATGACAGGCAACCGAGGTGTATAGGACGTCTATGTCCTTAGACAGGTAGTAAAGCTCGTGGTAGAGGTGCTTGTCGATATCTCCTCGCCAAGGAGAGGCGAGAAGAGGAGGATAGCCAGAATGGAGTTTTTCAGATGGTGGTGCATGGCCGTTCTTAGTTCGTGGGGTGACTTGTCTGCTTAATTGCGATAACGAGCGAGACCTTACTCTGCTAAGTAGCCAGGCTAACTTTGGTTGGTCGCCGGCTTCTTAGAGAGACTATCAACTCAAGTTGATAGAAGTTTGAGGCAATAACAGGTCTGTGATGCCCTTAGATGTTCTGGGCCGCACGGGCGCTACACTGACAGAGCCAACGAGTTCTTTTCCTTGTTCAAAAGAATTGGGTAATTTTGTTAAACTCTGTCGTGCTGGGGAGAGGATAGCCAGAGTGGAGGAGGATGGCGAGCGTGAAGGAGGTGGGTGTAATGGATAGCTTAGGATGAGGACGGCGGAGAAAGAAACCATCGCTGGAGCTTGGTAAGCGCGCAGTTCAGACGACCCGTATGGGTGGGTGCGTGTTGTTCTTGCTGAGATGGGTGGTCGTGTAGTTGGTGGGTATGGTGTGGACGATATCGTGACGACCTGGGGGAAGGGGTGAGACACCGATGGCGCAGCGGGGCAGCTATGTTGGTTTTGGCGTCAGCTATCTTGCGCTTTCGAAGGAAATAACTCCTCCTGGTATCGAGGTATACTTACGTCTTCATCTCCATCACAGAGGACACGACAAGACTCTAGACTCCGTCGGCAGGTACGCCCACAGTCTACCTGGGCACACTCGATGCTGCTGTAAGAGTCGCCGAATTCTTCAAAGCCGGGTATGTTTGATATGAGCCGCGATTTACCGACGCCTGTAGAGTTGTGTTAGCGGCATTATCATGATTTCAAAGGAGGGGAGGTGTGTATGGGAATGGAGGAGATGACGCATACTACGGGTGCAGAGAACAGGTACTGTACACTCAGTCGCCGAAGCTGTAGTGGTGAAGAGGGTGACGAGAATGGCGGTGGTACAGGTGAGAGACATACCCTTGCATTGAAAAGGTGCTTTCATGCAATCACCTGCGAGGACCGTGGCTGCGAGGAAGGTGAGGGGGATGATGGTGGCAAGGAACTTCATCGTGATGTTTTGTGAGAGTTTTGTGACGATCGGTTATGGAAAGAAGGGATGCTTGTAGATGACCAGAGGACCACGGATGATTTCGGAAAGGTGTAGTAGTACCATTGCCACGAGAAGCGGGTCTTGAGGTAACCGCGCGAGGTTAAAGACTGGCCTGTTGGTTGTTAGAACCTGACGGAGCAGGACGAGCTCTTTAGGAGGAATGATGTGGAGGTTTCAATTCCTCGCAGGAAATTATGCTTCTTATACTTCATGCTAACAGAAACCATGGAATCGTTTGGGCAAGAACCATTAAAGTCGGTTGGGCAAGAAACAGTGGAGCTGCTTGGGCAGGAAAGAGTGGCATTGGTTGGGCAAGAAACAGTGGAATAATTCGGGCCAGAACCCTGGGTGAGAAATTTCGAATGCTGGCACTGGGAGTTTCTGTATGGCTGACGAGGTCCCATTTGCTGGAAGCGCTGCTTTGCCTCGAAAATTTGTGCGGATCGAATCATACTTTGAAACCACGGTATTGGCAGGGGGCAGAGATGGTACCAAGCGAAGGGGATATTGAACCATAACCATCTGAAATTCTTACAAGTATGACTAATGCAGTCATGAGAACATTCGATATTGGTGTACTATCTATCCCAATAAAAGAAATCTATCCGCAAGAAACGCCCTGGTATTCGAAACCCGCGGAACTACTCGAATCGACAAAAGTGCACAGCCTCAACTCAGAGCATAGGCCTCTCACTAGATGGATCCTGTCCCTTGTTGAACTTTGTTTCGATCCTGTTTTTCCCTTTCTGCATGTACCCCACCACCTCCTCATCCGTAATCGTCGTCAACCCACTCGTAACATCCATGTCACTCCTCTCACAAGTCTTCGCTTTAATAAACACACCGTTGCTCTGCACCTTCTTGCCTTCAACGATATCCCTGCAGAAGCCACCGTATTCTTCAAAGTGAACGGCACTAGCAGGATTACTCTCAATCAGCATGCCAAAGCAGTGCGGCATAGCCTCAAAGTCTCTCCACACAACCGTCACACCCTGCTTCACACATCGCTGAGCCACAACAGCGCCCTCATCTCTCAACATCTCCTCGCCCACAGAGAAGAAAAGCGGTGGGGCTTTGGACCAATCTTTTGCAGCGAGAGGGCTCACAAGCGGATGCATCAATGCACTACCCTCGCAATAAAGGTCTGCACGCGGCGGGTTGGAGGGCCACACGCCATCGTCTTTGGGGAACTCGCGGGAATCGACTTGACTGGGCGTAGGGAGGTAGTCGTACTTGACTCCTCCTTCGATGGAGGGCAGACTGCGCGTTATATCCATCCAAGGTGACGACAGGGCAAGACCGGCTGGTAAGGGAATCTCAACGTCTTTGCCGTGGAAGCGGACGCTGGGCGTTTGGCCGGCGGGCGTGCTCCGGTGGATTTGAAGGAGTAGTTGGAGTAAGGCGGTACAGCATGTTCCGCCTGCTGAGTCGCCCCCGAATACGATTTCGCTGGCGGGGATGGGCGCGTGGAAGGACCCAGGTGGTGGTGAGAGAAGTGTGAGATACGCTGTGAAACAATCTAGTAGCGCAGAGGGGAAAGGACCTTGGGGCGAGAGGCGGTACCGAACGGAGAAGACGCGGCCCCCTGTTTCTTTGGCGAGACGGCCTGTGAGTGGACGCGATGTCGCTGGATCGAGGAGGTACATTGCGCCGCCGTGGAAGTAGAGTAATGTGACTTTACTCTTGGTTTCCTTTACTAAATTTTCGTATTTTTCTGCCTCGCTCATGGATGAGGGTTCTGGCTCATCATTCTTGGCATCTGCGCGGTACCCGTTCCATTCTGCTTCCAACGGCCGCTGTTCAGGCTTCGTCCAGGCCTCTTCCCCGGTTCCCATATCTTCAATAGCTTTGAACATCATCTGCCGTACATCGTCTTCTTCTGGTGCGCTCTGTTGAACCTTGCTGACCCAGACCTTTCCCTTGACACCTGGGTCCTTGCATGTTAGACGCTGTAGCTTTGAGATAGGTGTTGGTGTGGAATTAGGGCCCAGCATGTCGCGAAGCATGTTGACCGTCATTTCCGTGCGTAGGTCCCATTTCGAAGACGTTGGGGACATGGATATAGAGTGCCATAGTGCCGTCTTTAACAAAAACGGTGTTTTGGGAAGGAGAAACTTGATCAGGGCTGAGGGCGAGGAGTCCATGTTTACAATGTTCCGCGGAGGAAGTTGCACGAGTCGAGTTCGATGATGACGAGAATGATCGTGTAGTTGAGATAATGTCGATTGGAAGCTAATGTCTTGGTTTATTGTGAAGATGTTATAGTCTACAGTCAAGATTAAGGAGAAAAAGAAGTCACTCTAGTGGCGACCAGAGTGTTGACGTCGCACTACTAGGCCGTCGACGCGGCACTTAATGATGCCTCGGCCCATAGCCCCACGAGTCATGCACGAGATCATGCGAGATATACGGTCCATACGCTCATGTGGGGGTCGATCCTTAGCAGCAGCCGCAAGTGGAAGTGACTCAAAACGTCTCTAACTTCTATGCTTACTCTTCAGGTTGTACATTGTAGCACAGAACACCGCGTATCTTAGAAAGCACGTAAGAAAGATCCAGCCTGTTTCATCATCAATAGTATTCAAATAACTACGCGCATAGCAATAATACAATGTAATGCGGGTTAGTGGTATCTTTCCATCCATCCATCAGTCCTCCATTCCAAAACGCCTGGTCCATTTATTCAATCATTTAGAAAGGCAATACTGCAAGCCCGCCTAATGCGGAGCTGCTCTTCTCTCTGTCGCATCATCCTGAGGTAGCGCATGGTCCCCCGGAATTCAAGACGGCTCAAATTGAGCTTTCCAAGGTCTTCCTTGCCGTTCTCATCCATCACCAGTAGACTAGGTGTCAACCACTCAAAGGGGGGCTTCTAACCATCTAGTTCACCCTCTTCGCTGCCTCTTTCTGTCACATTACCATCACCGGTACCATTTGCAGGCGGCTGGCTTTGACTTGTCGATTGTACGCCTTCCATACCCTCGGGTGTATCGCCAAAATCGATACCGTCCTCTGGCGTCCTGAGCCCCGCGTACATGGACGGCTCCCCATCTTTGTCTGGCGACTTCTCATAGAGATCTGCCATGAGGTTACATGCCCTTCTAATGTCGCGCAGTTGGACATGTTGTATTTCCCACCAAGGCTTGCCATCATCGTCGCCTAGCTCTACCTCGGCCATGCGCGCGCCAGCGTACAAAGATGCCGCGGCGATGGCCCGCGATGTGAACAGTAGACACATCTGTGTGGATGTCGAGTCGGAGAGGAAAGCCCAGGCCGAGTTGCGCAGTTTCTTGTTGTGCTCGACGCCGTAGTACTTCATCATGTCGTACATGGTCTTGTATGGTGATTCCACGTTAAGATCGAAACATAGAGCCTCGAGTAAGACGTCTTCGCTGTACAGGATAGTGTCCCGCCATTTCCAGAAGTCTTTTGTCTGCTCGTCGACGAGCTTGTTGGGGTCTTTGAGCGCGACTCGAACGCATGAGACGACGAGTTCTTTCATTTTGCGGCAGTTTTCTTCGACTTTCGTTGCGAGGAATAGCGCCGTTGCGGCGATTTGCTGTTGACATCAGACCTGCCCAAGTCGCGTACATCTATAAAGAAGACTCACATAGTGATGGAGTGGCTTATACCCCGGCCGTGGCTTCAAGCTCATTCGCATGAGATAGCGATTGAAAAAGACTGCCGCTGTACTGAGAGTAGTTTGCGGTAACTTAAGCATCATGCCCACTTGTAATATGAAGCCGACGCCCTTCCGCCGTAGTGTGCGCTCCTCTTCAGCGGGCATTCCATCGATTATGGACGGCGCCAAAAGTAATTCTTCTTCTGTGAAAATCCATTGCATCTCAGCCTCGATGACGGCCGGTGGTGGTGGTCTCGGGGGCTCGCGCTGCGGCGGCATTGCGCTGCTTGTGGTCGATACCATCACCAGAGGTTCTGAAAGTGAAGGCTGTGTTCCGATGCGCGATAGTGGTAGCGCAGATCACGGATAAAGTAGATGTCCCGGTTCGGCTGTGTGTTGCGATACAGATGCTAGTAGGTGTGTGCGAGCGCGTAGAATCCTGTTGGTGAGCTGTGTACGTGGTCGAGATCGCAAGGCTTCGTGCGTGGTTGAGTTCGCCGTGGGAGTTGAGGATAGCAGAGAGATTGTTCAAAGCGCGGACATTGAAGCTTGGTAGCTGCAAGGGCCAACGGCTCTCTTCCGCGGCGAATACAGGGATCAGTGCCAAGGCAATCTTCAACACCACGGCGCCTGACAGCCACGCCTTCGGCAGACCCAGAACCCGCGTCGTTCCCGAAAGCTTGTACTTTGTCAGATGGTCTGGGCATGAAACAAGTTGAGCACGTTTCAAGAGGCGATCAAACATAGTTTCGAACTGTCAGGGCTCACGTGAAACTACGTTCAGATGTCAAGTGTGTGAGAGATCTATTGTACCTCGTCCTCTGCTCTATGCAGTTGAGAGAACGCCGTTGACCGTTACCAGTCGTGCCATGTAGGTTTTAAGGTACAATTAAAATTACAAAGTGAAATCACATAGAATAGAAATGGTTTGATTTAGTACCGTCCAGGATCTGTACTTCCGCCCACCAAACGCGCCGTCCAATGCTGGAAGTGTGCATCTTGCTTAGGAGTAGAAAGCTTCGAACGTGTAGATGATGCCGAAGATGAGGAAAGCAATAGCACCACCAAGCGTGACTATGAGAAGTTAGCATTGCACTAAGACGTATGGACCGGATGTTCTTACCATTGCGCATACTGATCTTTCCGGCAATAGCACGGCCACCAATGACCGCACCTGCAGTACACAGCCCATGGCCAACTACAGCGCCGGCAGTGACCCACCAGTAGTCAGAACCAGCGGCCATGGCAACAGTCGCAATCTGACTGCGGTCACCCCACTCTCCAAGGAATGTCATCACAAACGTCTGTACCCAAGCAGGGCTGAGAAGAAGAGAGAAGAGGTTGTTAACAGCGCCCAGGGTACCGCCCAAAGAGCCTCCGCGCGGTGACGGCGATCGATCAGGCGAAGTAGAAGGGCTACGTGCGGGGGCAGGAAGTCGCGAGTTGGATCGTGAGCGTCGTGAACCAAGACCAGACTCTAGGGCGTAGGGAGAAATGGAGGACTTCCGGCCCTTCTGATGTCGGGCAAGCTGTTCCTTCTCTTCGAGTTCCTGCTCGACCTCGGCCATCTCCTCGCCCACACCGTCGTCTGGGCTCATGGCAAGACCCTCTCTTATAAGCTTGACACCGAATACGAGGAAGAGAGCGGCGGCTGCGAAGTGAGTGAAGCGTTCCGAGAGGAGTGCGGGGACGGCGTGGCCCATCACGGCAGAGAGGACTGTCATGACGACGAGAGCCGAGAAGGCAGCAGAGAAGACAAGGAGGCGGGGGTGTCGCATAGCCATGAGGGCTGCAACGAGGAATGTCTTGTCTCCGATCTCTGAGAAGATGATCATGGTGAAAGCGAGGATAAAGGAATGGAAGGGCTGTACGGCGCCGGCGTCGACATCGTCAAGTGTGGAAGAGGGGGTTTTGGGCGGGGTGGTGTCTAGAGGATCCTTGGTGGAAACGGAGCCTGGCACAGGAAGCGGGTTGTCATGGATGGAGTCGGGAAGATCGGTGGGTTTCTGTAGCCTGATCAGTGCTGAATCGTCAGCATAAAAGTGTTGCAACTAACCTCAAGCCCACCAGCACCGAGCACACGAGTGGTGCTCGCAGTCTCTACTGCCTCTCCACCCAATTGCTTCTGGTCAGCAGGATGCGGATGTGCCTCCTTTGGTGACGCAGGAACCATTTCCTTCTTCTCGCCCGTCTTCTCCTCGTGTGCCAATCGCTCCTTATCCTTTGCTGACACTCCGCCCTCGGTGCCAGTGGTGCCCGTGGCCGGTTTGCGCGCGGGATCTTGCATGACGCTCTTGTCGCCATCTTTCACGTCGTCTACCAGAACAGTTTCTGAAGAAGCGCCAGGCTTCTTTGCCGACCCAAGATCTTCTACAACATTGGGGGCTTTCTTCCCTTTGTATTTCGGGTCGTCGTCCACGTATGGACCAGCATGCGGCTTGCCGTCGAGTCCGTCGAACGGTGCATCTTTGGTGCCTTTCGCAGGAGCTGTCGGGGCAAGTGAGGCATCAGGCGAATAGGTGGCTTGGGTGTAGGCAGGTACGACGGCCCGCGCGGGCAGCCTGTCGTCCGATGTATCTACTGCGACGGATGTGGCAAGAACTCGTAATGCGGGTAGGAGGAGGAGCAAAGTGTGCGGCCGTGGCTGTCGTAACCTCATGATGAATGTGATTGAAAGGTGAGCAGGGGTGCAATGCGATGTCGAGAACCGTCAGCGGCGAAAATGAAGCGCCCAGCAATAGACCAAAAAGGCTGCAGGGAGTGACGAGAATGGAAGAGGTTGTTGTGAAGGGAACGTATATGTGTTGTCAAATTATTGAACAGAACGGTGTAGGGTTCACACCAATGTTTGAGCGTAAAAGCAAGTTGAAGACGACCGAGATGCGCGCAAGGGGTGCGTGCAGACAGCCCACGTAATATGTCCAGGGCTGCGCAAACTCAAGGAGTGCTAGTTAAGGGGTCTCTCGTTCAGTAAGCCTGTGGAGAAGCGCGGAAACAAGCTGCAAGTGCCGTAGTTCCGTCTCCAACTCAAACACTTCGTATTCACCTCTCTTGTGCACTCTGGCCCCTTCTCCGTGCTGAATGCTGAGGCCCACATGAGCCTGCGAACGGCTAAGGCGATCCCGGGCTAGTCACGTGAGTGCCCGTCGAGTAGGCATCCTTAGTCAGCCACTATCGCGGAGCATTGGCGTAAACAACGGCGGGACTCGCGTATGCACACCAGTAGTTCCGCCCGACGGTCAAGACTAAGCTGAGTCTACAAACCGCATCAACACGACCAGCAACATACCATCCGCAGACCACGTCGCATGTAACACCAGTCGATATCACGCGTCCTACAATACTACAATGGACGACCGCAGGAGCGTGCGCTCTACAAGCCGGCGCAAATCACCTACTCCCCAACCACCTTCCAAGGCAACCGCCCAACAATTGGGACGCGCATCGCGAGCGAGAAGTTTGCGCAGTGCAAGTCGCGAAGTCGAAGGCTTTATCGACATTCAGAAACCCGCCCGCCGAAGCGCGCGACAAGCAAGCGTGACTACAAATGATGAGAGCGGATACGAGCCACAAAAGGCACGCAAGACAAAGCGCAACTCCGCAAAAGAGCTGCTGGGAGGTTAGTAGTCACTTGCTCTCACTTGACCACTTGCGCCAGAACCGTTCCTGGCTAGGCAGATCCCCAGGCTAATTCATGTACATGCGCCAGACCTCACAGTCGTTGAGGAAATGGATACCCAGATTGACCTCGAGCAAGATAAAGAAGCCCCAGGTACACCTACGCGCACCGATACCGAGCCCGAACATGCGTCCTTTCAATCACCCGGCGCTGCATCCCAAATGTCTGGGACCACGGCGATCTCCTCTTTCAGTATGGTCGAAGCCGAGTTCCTGGAGCCTAGGTTTATCCTGAAGCATTTGCGCAAGTTGTGTGACTCTGCTGAGGAGTTTTTGGAACACATTGCGCCTGATGGAGGAACGATGGCAGACGACTTGCAGAACATACGAGAGATGCAGAAACCGGGCTCGACTTATACGGAAGATTATCTGGATCTCAACGACGAGTTGAATGTGCATTTGAAGCACTTCAAAGGCGAAGAACACAGCTACATACATATCAGAGCGCTTCACCGCGCTCTTTTCAAGACGAGTGACGATGTCGCGGCATCGCAGAGCGGGTTGAATCTGATTCTGTACCTTGCCAATCTATTGGTGTTGGCGAAGCAGATGATCCATTCGAACCGGGATGATAAGAACATCTGGGATGTGCTGCGACAACTGGATAACACTTTTCCAGCCCAATTCATGCAGGACCTCGACTATGGTTTCCAGCCGACAGAAACAGGCCAGAGTGGGCTATACCAAGAAACGCTTGATCTTGCAGTAGAATTACGGACCCAGTTGGCAATACTTGTGCTTCAAAGGTCCGCCGAAAGCCCCGAATTTAATGTCGAAGAAACGCTGGATGAGATTTTCCTCCATCCTAAGTCGTCTGATGGTGCATGGGCGATCCGTGGGTGGAACATACCAGTCTTGGGAGATGATGATTCATTTTTATCCCAGGATTTTGAACGTTTGGTTAAGAACCGAGTGCAGGAAATCCAAGAATTTTTTCGCGAGGGATCGTCTATTGCTGAACTGGACGACTTAAAATCAGCCTTTCCTTGGGAGCCAACTATTCTTCGCCTTTTAGACTGGGTGCGTCTTCGACGGAGGGAGCTCAAAGCTGTTATCGACTCTCTTGGTGGATCAGTGGAGATTACGCGGAACGTTAAACAAGCGGTGGAGGATCCTCAGCCTGTTGTCGAAAAAGATCAACGAGGGTCACTGCGCAAGAAGCGAACTTCGATAGGTCGCGACCGAAGACGTAGCAGCCGCAAATTCGATCCAAACGCTAGTGTCGATCTACATGCTCTCAGCAAACTAAAATCGAGAGAAGGTGATTCGGGTGTATATCTAGAGCCTACAGCTTCTCGGCAAAATCGGGAGAAAATCCCGCCCCAGCAGCCGATTGAAGGAGTGCAAGTGCAAATCGAGCAGCCGGGATTGGAAGATCAACAGCAAGATGGACAAGGAAGCACAACTGAACCCGATACTGATTCTCAACTGGATGTTGAAGAGAGCTCTGAAGCGATCGAAGGAGTGCAACATGAACAGCCGGAAAGAAACGACCAAGAAGACGATTCAGAATGGCAAACATTGATTGGAAGCGAAGACCAGCAACCCGAGGGTGAGCACTCTGAAAAGCGCTTGGAAGAGAAGCAAATCGACCACCAACCAGCAGTGGAAGACGAAGAGGAACACCAGATAGAAGACTTTGAAGAACCTCAACCGTCAGCTCCGCCGCAGAGTCCTGCATCTCTACTCAGGGCTCTCAAGGCTTTACAGAAGCCGCAGAAAGAGAACCGTCCAATATCAATATTCGATCGTCAAACGACAGCACAGCGCATCGAATTCGGTGATGGCTTCGAGGATACACAGCGAACAGCCGGCCCGTCAAACACAGCCAAAGGAAAACAAACTGCGGAACCTTCCCCACGCAAACGTCGCCGTGAAGATTCGGACGATTCGGACTCCGACGCTTTCGAAACCAAAGACCGTGGCGACCATGCCCCAGTGCGTCGTCGCGCGATGCCTTGGGCAAAAAGACAGCGCACAGAAGGACCACCAGCACCTACATCCTCCGATGCACCACCGAGCCACCAACCCCCTCCCCGTTCTACACAGCCACATACCCATCCCTTGTCTGAACAAGAAGAATCCGTCTCTGAGGTCTCCTCTCCCTCCATGACCGAAGAGCCCGAGCTTCCACCTTCCTCCACATGGCGCGACCAACGCAAGCTCGCGCAAGAAAATCGCGCTCTCGAATCCACGCAGTCTCGCAACAACCGCAATGAGCGCAAATCCCGCGAAGCATGGTCGAACGAAGAAGAAGAAGCTTTGATTGAATACATGCGCAAATATCCTAGCAAATATTCGAGGATACTACAGTATGATGAGCAAGAAGGGGGTGGCGTGTTGCGAAACAGGAATCAGGTCAATCTAAAAGATAAGGCACGTAATCTGGCGATTAATATGATACGGTATGTTATATGCTCCTTCCTCCGTTGGGGATGAAATGGTTTGCTAATGGATAACAGATCAGGAGCTGGTCTTAGATCAGGATTTGAAAACATCATACACCCCGGCGAAAAACAAGGGAGAGCTCTCATGGCCGCTGGATGGGTAATGCACAATGATGGGTCGTGGGAGAAAGTCCAATAGAACCAGAGTAGTTCCTTGGGATGTGTTTGGATGTGAATGAAAGGACACAAGGACGGCGTTTATTTGTTGATTATTCTTGATACCCCATGGTGCGTTCCGCTATATCAGCGGTTTTTATTCAGTTCAATAGTACAGTTACAGTTTCTCCTCTAGCTAGCAAAAACAAAAAAAGTGCAGTAAGGAAGAGAAAGCTTCGTGGTAAATCACACACGTTCCCTCCACCTAACTCCCCATTCCCCTTTTGCAAAACTACTCTCTACAACAACACCTTTCATAACAGCCTCGCACTTCCTCTTCTCCGCCTCGTCAGGTACGGTGAAACCAAACGCACACCCCCGTCTCGCAGCTTGCCGTACCTTCTCCCTCTCGTCAGCCTTCCTCTGCCCTTCTCGTCGTTTAAGTTTCATCTCGTCCGTCTCGTGGATCCGTTCGGCCCAGCCTTTTTCTCCGCCGACACTGCCATTGACGTCGTTTTGGTCTTGTGGTGGCCGCACCTTGCCACTGCCGTAGCCGTACTCTACAACGTCCGGAACAGGGTCTGCTGACTTTGTCGGCTCGAGAACAACGCCGCCTTCAGCTTCGTTGTCTGAATCTGACATCGTGTCCTCCTCGTCGCTAGTGTAATCTTGTGATGGCGGTTTTGTCACTGCTGCTGCTGCTGCTGCAGATGCGGTTGCTGTGGTGGAAGCAGGTTGATCGACCATATCCACGCTCTTCCAATCCTCAGGTTTCTCAACTACGAACCTCGCTTTGCGATTCTTGCGTCGTCCATATACTTTCTCGGGATCTTTTTCGCGTTGGAAGACTATGTCCTCTACCGTGCTACATTCGACGATGATCCTATGATCTCCTTTGATGCTATTCTTGGAAAACTTCTTCTTATATCCATTCTTCCCCTTTCCACCTTTGCCACCTTTTTCCTCCTCCTCATGCGCATTGCCCGTCTCTGCAGTCTTCTTAATAGGATCTGCCCCTGCATTCTCTCTTAAACTTTCCGGACTCGCGCCATCAAGGAGCGCAGCAAAGGTAGCTTCGATCTTTCGGTCGATAGGGCCCGGTTTGTTATTTCGGCATCGTGTAGAGCAGTATTTGACCTCTGTTGCATTTTGCGTCTTGCGGCGCTCGCTAATGACGCGGCCGCAGCTATGGCAGTAGGGCACTGTGTCGCCAACGGTTAGGTAGAGGGGTGGTGGGGTTACGGCGTGCTTGGAGGGCCGGGACCAGGAGTCCATCCATGACATCTTGCTGAAATATTTGGCGGGTTGTTGTGGCGATGATTGGTATGGCTTGTTCGAGATTGGAATCCGACTTTGAGCTCGGGTGTGTATTAGGTAGACGGTGGTGTTTGTGAAGTTGGGATATTTGAAGGTACGAGCGCACGACGTCATCAGCCCTCTCCTGGTACGCGGGTGCATGCAGGTACGAATTGTGGCTCACGATGGCGCGAATGAGGTGAAGCTTGTATCATGTCCATTTTTCTGCTAAGGTTTGGAGTCTTTGATGACGTATTTGAAGTTTCCATTACGGTGCATGGAGCACGTGGATTCCCAACTAGACGACTAGTGATGGTCCCTTTAGACGTACCTATCGTGCTCATATTCAATTCTCACAACTGAAACTACCGAGTCGCCTAGTTCACTAATATGCATCGACGTTTTGTCAGCGGTCATACGCCATCTCCACAAACTTCCCCAGTCGGTCCTCGGATGTACCCCATCATGCCTCATGTCGGTTGCCGAGCTTAACACTGCACACCATCTCGGTAACCGACACGCATCGCAAGATAAACAGTCTCCATTCCGCCGAAAAGCATGGCTCAGATATATGTTCTTCTTCGGCGCTCCACCCTTTGCCGTTTAGATAGGGGACCCGGAGATTTGCTTAACCTTGGGCTCTATTCTGCGCAGAACTTCAGGTCACGTCTTCCCCAGGGCATAAGGTCCGTTACAAAGCGGACAAATGGAACTTCCATCGCTATCAGCAGCGACTCCAGTGCCCCATTCACCCTTCGCACAGTCACACCAACACTTCAACTTCTTCGCTAAACACCGTCGTCCTTTGAGTGTGCGCCATCGCTGTAAGAGGGCGAAGCTGCAGCCAAGACCCAGAACATCAGAATCCATGTCGCCTGCATTGGACCCCGCGACGGGTGAAACCGGCACCAAAGGATCGCGTGCGCATCCTATAGAGACATCGTCGACCCCGGAGCTGGGTCGCCCGAGACGGACTACCGCGCAAAGCGATATTCAGGATACCATACAACATCCGGGCAATGTGCGCATCAACGTTCAGGGGGCCTTCATCGTAGATGAAGAGCAGCCAGGGACGCCGCAGAGCGAGGATTACGAACACGATCCGCACGACATTAGACTGCCGAACCACACTTCGGTAGTCAGCCATGTAGCCGTCGATGTGAGTATACATGCGTGGTCGCGTGCGACTGATTGTAGCACGCGACCAAACCCCTTGCAGAGTCACAGCATGCTAACGCGCTGCGCGCCCTCGTAGATTGGAGGCTCCTTGGCCAAACTTGTATACTTCTCGCGCGAACTCGGTGACGACTCGACTGGCGGACGTCTAAACTTCTTCAAGTTTGAGACTGACCGGATAGATGCATGTATAGAGTTTATGCGCAAGCTGCAGGCCGACCAGAAGCAAGACAATGGATCGAAATCGCCAGACTTGTGCATCATGGCGACTGGTGGTGGTGCGTTCAAGTACCACGACAAGATAAAGCAAGCGTTGGATGTAGAAGTCATAAGGGAAGACGAGATGGAGTGCTTGATCATAGGTAAGAACTTGGTGCTGTCTGTAGTCGAGGGATTGGTATGCTAACACCGACATGTAAAGGTCTCGACTTCTTCATCAACGAAATTCCAAACGAGGTCTTCACCTACAGCGAAGATAGCCCCATGACCTTCATGCCACATCCTCCCGATCCACCGAATATCTACCCTTACCTCCTCGTCAACATCGGCTCTGGTGTCTCCATGATCAAGGTCTCAGGACCCCGGCAATACGAGCGTATAGGCGGTACATCACTAGGAGGAGGAACACTCTGGGGTCTCTTGTCGCTACTTACCGGCGCCCGAAGCTTCGACGACATGCTACGGCTAGCAGAGAACGGTGACAACGGAAACGTCGATCTACTCGTCGGCGACATTTACGGGCAAGCATACAACAAGATCGGGCTGAAGAGCACACACATTGCATCTTCGTTTGGCAAGGTCTACAAAATGAAGCGTGCAGCGGAACGGGAAGCAGAGGATGGATGCAACGGCGATCTCAAGCGCAGAGAAGAAGCAGAGCACGTCGAGGGCTCTTCAGAACTATCCCATGATCCTGGTTCCTTCCGCCCAGAAGATATGGCGCGTTCGCTCCTTTACGCTGTCTCGAACAACATTGGTCAGCTGGCGCATCTGCACGCTGAGAAACATGGACTGCCGAGGATATACTTTGGAGGCTCCTTCATTGGCGGTCACTCACAGACGATGAATACCCTGTCCTACGCTATTCGCTTCTGGTCCAAGGACACCCGACAGGCTTATTTCCTGAGGCACGAGGGTTATCTGGGTGCTGTTGGTGCGTTTTTGAAGCGGCAACCGAGGAACTGGGGGAGGAGGGAGAGTGTTGTTGGTTCCGCTAGGCCGGCTTCTAGTTCTTGAACTTTGAACCTTGAACTTTCTTGAGAGTGGAGGTATCATAGCGAGCATATAGACGTAGCAGATTTATTGTAATATCGTCAATTCAACATATTGATCATTCTAGCCTGGTGGCGCTGTGCTTGATTGACTGTTTCCTAGATCTCCGCTTACGAAGACTACGAGGACGGCTGCGTATGCTGCTGTTGCCGCGAACAGTTCTGCTCTTCGTGCATTCGTCAAGAGACCCACGCTGCCAGCGAACAAGGTGGTGAATGCCGCAATTAACCCTAACCTCCAATCCGACGATGTCACTTTGTAGAGCACGACGATGGCGCCTATGAGTAGTACTGCTGCTAAGAAAGTGCTGAACCATGCTACAAAAGAGCTAATGGCTCGGTCCGAAGCGTAAGCTATCCCGTGGCGGGAACGCTTCCGATCTGGAAACAGGAAGGCTAAATGCTCTTGCGCGAACGTCGTCAATCTATCTTGGTCTTCTTGGACTCGTAAAGCGACCAGATCGTCGATATCGTCATATATCCCAGCGCTATGCCCACCGAGAGTAGGAAAAGGCTCGCCTTTGCCTTTAATCTGGTTGTAAAACTCGGTTTGGAAGGCGCGTAGAACGCCTTTAGATGGTCTTGGAAGTGTTGCTAATGTGCTTTCGAATAGTAATGCTTCTCGATACTCCTTAAGAGTCTGTCGAATTTGCTTTACTAGCTCCCATCGTTCTGTTTGTCTTGCGTTGTTGGCTTGCGCTTCCTCCTGGAACTTCGCGAAATGTCTTGCGCATTGCTTCGTGGGCATATCAGCTGTAAGGTCCTCCTGATCAAATTTGCTTTGCTTGGTGTCGAGCTCTGCAAGCTCGCTTTGTAGATAGAGGAGGTTCCTAGCAGCAAGTTCGTCATAGCGCTTGTAGATCAAAGTTGTGCGGTCGCGATCGCTAGCGATGAAATTTGCGAGAGATGGAAAGCCGGAAAGGTAATGCCGCCGTGCTTCGAGATCATTCTTGTCGTCTGGCATGCCCGTACAAGTTCTGCTGGATGAGTTTGTGCAGTTGTACCCTAAGGTTGAAGATGGCTGAGCATGTGCGTGTACTGCTTGACCGGTCGGTGGCTTGGGCTGTGCTGTGACCCCGCTATTGCATGCACAGCCCTAATCAATGATATGGTTAATCATCATTATTGCCGCTGATTTCCCAAGTTCATACACGTCTAGCACTGTTGCGATATCCTGCATCGTACACCTTTTAGCTGGGGCATTTTCGGGGCAGCCTGGCATGGAGACCTTTAGCCACACTATCAAACTACCTACAGTAGCTATCACACTCCTTGTACAAAAAAAGCTTCTGATCTCAGTCTAGCATGATCTCTACGAGAAAGGCCTACAAGCACGGCAAACACTACAGGAACCGTATCGAGCTTCTGCCAACTCTATAACAGCACCAGCTGTATGGCCTGGTTCGACAACATATACTGGATATCCAGCTCCTCAAGATGGGCCTCACGTACTTGAACAGGAGATTGTCGCAGCGCTGCCGCTGCCTTCGACATTACAAGAGCCTGTAATCGAACCACGACGGCCAGGGAAAACCCGCTTAGGCTTGCCTATCACACTTCACAACCAAGATGTCCTAGCTACAGTATTAGCTTGCGCAGATACTGGCGCAGATGTCAACATCATGTCGGACGATGTGGCAAAAACACTGGGATATTCAGAGTACAATATGCTGCCGGAGAGGAAACAGTTTACACTAGCCAATGGTAAGATTGTAGAAGCTATAGGCCAAATCGAATCGGTGTGCTCTTTCGGCACTGAGACAGAGTCGTTGGCGACAATGACTTGTATTTTCTACATTCTGCTCAAAGCTGCGACCCCCATCATCATGGGTCTTGATTTCTTGGAGCAAACCAAGACCATGACCGAGCACAGGGACAGACTCGTGCGGGTTCCAAGACCAGCATACCAAGCGCTTTCCGTATGCTCTTCGGACAAGCCAAAGCGTTTGTTGACTTGCGAACTGGACTCCAAGCAGACACTAGCGACTCCAGATTCTGGATCAGAGATTGACCTAATGTCGTTCTCTTTCGCATCTGAACGTGGTTTCAAGGTCTATCCAGGGGAGGAGATAATTGAAGTAGCGGATGGTGGCATGTCGATCACTAGCGGATTCGTACGTACAAGCCTTGCTATCACTCCGACCGATGTGCCAAACCTGTCGACAATATCAAGAACCTGTGTCACCGTCGACTTCTTCTTGCTGGATAGTCTATCCCATGACCTTATTGTGGGCGGTGATTCTTTGGATCAGCTGCAAGTTTTCACGAATCATCAGTCTGCTCTCATCTGTCCACCTCATGGCTCAGGACCTCTGGGTATAAACCGTATCCGGCATCTCGGGGCGATAGATGTCATCGTTTCCTGGATCAAGAAGAAAATCAAAGGCTCTGGCTCTGACAATGACAGTACGTACATTAGATGGTGTACAAGACCATGGTGAATATGCCAGCTAATCAATCATTTTACAGCAAACATGCACATATCCCTCGATTCCCAAGCGATAGATCAGCGTGAGAATGACCGTAGAGAGCGCGAAGCAGCTCGGATCGCAGTTCTCCCCGCCAACGAACAGCAAGCTGCTATAGATTCTGAGGTGGTTAGGCAAAGAGCCTACGAAAGTCGACCTCGACATATGGCCCTCGATAACGCTTTGTATCCGCCCAAGATATTGCTTCCGCCGCTTCTGCGCCTCCGCTCGCCGGAAGTGTTCATATGCTACTATCCTGGTTGCAACGCCGCACCGTTTCAAACGCAATATCTTCTAAAGTACATAAAACCCAGTATGTCTATGACGTTGACTAACGAGAACAGTTCGCATACCAATATTCATTCATCGAATAGACCACACTATTGCCCAGTGGCCGATTGCCCAAGAGCCAAGGGCGGGAAAGGCTTCAAGAGAAAGAATGAGATGATACGACATGGTCTTGTCCACCAGAGTCCAGGTTATATTTGTCCATTTTGTCCCGATCGTGAGCACAAGTACCCGCGACCAGATAATCTCCAGCGGTACGTCAAAATAAAACTTTATCCTGTTACTGCGAAGCTTCTTACTGATTTCTGCGTGCTAGTCATGTACGTGTGCATCATACAGACAAAGACCGAAACGACCCTCAACTTCGGGACGTACTGGCACAACGCCTTGGACGAAAAAGAAGGATAGAAGGTGGAGGAAACTGATCAGAGCGCTTGTAGTAGATATGGCAAGGATGAGTGTGTTCATGTACATAAACTCGCGCCATCGCCATCCAGAGGTATGTCATGCTTTCACTTCAAGTGGTACATTATGCGCGTGTATAGAATATTGCATTAACGTAGACGCACATCCTAGGCGAGATGAAATACTATCGAATAACTGCTATCGAATCCTTGTGTAGGGCTACTTTGGGCGAAAGTGGCGCAGCTGCAGCAAAATGATTTGTTGGAAGGTGCTCTCTTTCGCTTACCCTTACATATCCTGTCTCAACAGGGAACCGAGTAGTTTGTACAGCCTCAAAATGAAGAAATCTAGATTGGAAAAGCACTGCACGCCGAAAAGATGGTATCGTCTGCTGGTGCCTGGATTGGACTGTCACACTTCCGCAAATTCAATCTCAGCAGTGCGTGATTGAGAACGAAGTATGCAAGGCTTAGGCATATTGTCTTAATGCAATGTTGATAGACTTGGCTAACGAGCCAACCGCCTTACTCTACGATCTTGAAAGTCGCTACTTTGTCTTCGTCTTGCGCGATTATCTTCAACTGCCCTGGCGATTCTCCGAAAACCCACCCTTCCTCCCTCATCTTCTTAATATCCGGCTTCTCTTCTCCTTCCACGGCGCTTCTCGAAGATAACCTGTTCACGTTATGCAAATCAATAAGATCCTGCATCTTACTAACAACCTCTTCGCTTTCATCTGATCCCTTTTCCCTATCCAACCCCAGATCGTCAGAAAAGCTGAAACGCGAGATTTTCTTGCCTTTCAAGCCTTCCGGGTCTTCCAAGGAGCCAAATGACCACCATCGAATTGAAAGATCGCCGGGCCAGACATGGTAGGTGTCGCCGACTCGTAGAAAATGTTCAAGCTTTTCTTGGAGCGAGTTTGAGTCGTCGCCGAGACTCGACATAAGCCGTTCAGCAGAGAGCTCCCACGCAACTTGTACAGAACCTTTTCCTACCGGAGGAATTGTGATGAAAGTGAATCCAGGGGTATCGGGATCCTCAGGGCGTTTCGCAAGATCTGGGTCGCCTGATATCCGGTGGAACGTAATGCGCTTTGTGGGCCGGAGGTTAAGCACTTTTGCAGAGCCATCCACTTGTCGGGTGGAAGAAAATGCGAGTTCCGGTGAGTGCATATCGCCCTTGCGGAACGCATCCTCACGAGGCGTAGTGTCGAGACATGAGTACTTGGTCAAGATAGTAACGGGTCTATCTGGGAAGACCGAGGAGGTTTGGTGGATGGTGGCGATCAGCTTCAAAGGTGGTGCCGAGGGGTCTGAGATTGAGAGAGTGGCTGGTGGACAGAAGTTGAACTTAAGGCAGAGCTCAACTCCGTGGTTTTGGGACGACATATGAAACTGTTTGATATAGTGTTGTAGTAGGAGACTGAGAATGCACTGCCGTGGGTTGCAAAAATTCAAGACTGCAGAGGGCAAGGTCGAGAAGCTGAGGGTCGGGGGCTGTATTCTCTGACCTTTATCCACGTACAGTCGAAAGTGCTTTTCCAATGTCATGCCCTAACTGTATAAAGGAAAATGTCAAAAATAGGCCCCTCGATCACTTGACTCAACCCGTCGGCGATGAATTGGGTCCGAGACTGGTGCCTAGCATGACGTCACAGGTATTACACCAATCTAACTGTTGGATCGCGGAGGCTCAACCCCGCCCCCACATCTTTACACCCCCGACTCTGTTCTATCTTTGTACTCTTCCGGGATTCTACAATTTCAGTTTCTTGATCTTGATCACATGCCCATCTTTAGATGCGCAAAAAGCACCGAAGAACGACTCAACCATCGGAAGGTCTCAAGAATTCATCTGCTTAGGCTCAAACATCCACGAAGCATAGCCTGGAGCCTGAAGAGGACTCAGAACATCCCATTTGGCCCTCAATCTGGTCTACAAACTGTAAGGGGCCAGGTACCCACGTGCAACTGCTATAAGCTGATTCAACTAGGTACAGTGTTCTCAAGGGCCGAGATGCTCCGACGATCTGTCATCCTATTCCTTGAGGAATGGCCTACACCTTCGTCCTGTATGCCTCTTACAACCAGAATGTCACAAATTTAGTATGCTTTCGTCTTCTTAGGATCGTTTATGAAACATGAGATAGAATCCCATCGTCGATGCGACTTACCATACCTTGATCTTTACTGGAGGCCTGGAAAAACTTACTGTAAGGGATTAGCCTCGATTCGACTACCGTCAGCGCCAGTTGTACCTTGTAAAGAATTGTTTCATCCTCCGTGAAGACCTGGGTAGTGGTTCCGCCGCGCCGAGTGCGCCTTGTGATCTTGTCAGCAGCTTACTGGACCCCAAGCATGGTGTTTCAAACATTCGCATTACCTCTCAAAATACCCATATTACCCTTTCTTGGCCCCATCTTGTCTTCCAATTACCTCACTTGCTTACATTTGGTGCAAAGCTTCGCCTGCACCACAGCCCTTATCCCTCCTTTGAAATCGCTCACCGACGATGGAGACACAGCCACATCAGGCCACAATGTTGGACAAACCTTGAAATAGACCAGTTCAACAAGAGGGCTTCTCTAAGCGTCTAGCTATACTTCTACTGGAAGAAGATCATTCAGGTACTGTGAGCTTGTATAAAAAGGCTACCACGAACACCATAGAGGTCTTTCAATAGCAGGAACTTCCAATCTCTCTTCTTTATCAAAACTAGCACGTACTATTCTCTTCAACTCCACAGCCTCTCAAACAGGTTACTACATCATGTACTTCACTCAAGTATCACTTGTCGTGCTCGCTGGAGCAACGATTGCTACTGCTGCACCCCTCGAAGCCCCTAAACATACCCTCTATGGACGCACAGCGCAGTACCACAGCAGTTGTGATAAGCCTGGTCCTGATGGCGGAGAAAACATGAAAGTAAAGGCCCAAAGAGCCTTCACAGACGCATCGCAAATGGCATACCAGACACAGATCCGCCATGACAACAGTGGAAACGCTTTCACAGAGAGCTCTGCGTAAGTAAAATATCAGGAACTAGTTAAGAGTCTGGGGTCTGACTTTGTGAATAGGTACAGGCATTATTTCGCCGACGCGGACAAGGACCAAGTCAAGCGAATGATGCAGGTTATCTACAACAACCGCCTTCCAGTGGATGACAACGACGGCGGTCAGGGCTACTTCATCGACATTCGCTGTGGTAACAGCGAGGACCCACAAACATGCAGTGGATCCACTCTGGCTGGCACGAACGCGAGGCCCGGCCAATCAGTTGTAAGTCAACCCTTCTTAGGGGTATCAAATGCCATACAGATGTTAACGTCGCATTCAAGATGGTTCTCTGCGATCGTCTTTTCCGCAACTCCGAGCCACGCACCAAGAACGACTTCCAAACCAAGAAATTCGACGACAGTCGCAACGGCTGGTGCCAGCCCAACGAAGAATTCCCCTTCTTCGAAATCGCGGGTCTGACAATTTTCCACGAAATGACACATCTGCACATCGTTGGCCAGAGGGCTGAACTCGAAGCCTTTCCCGACCCCGATGGCTACAGCACCTCTGGCACGATCGATGTCTACGAGAAGGGTGGCGACGATGACCGTGCGAAGTACAAGGACATGGATCCCTGGAAAGCGGCCCGGAAGCTCAAGCAGCTTTGGGATGAGTACGATGCGGACAACTCAAAGTACAAGCCCTTGTGGAGCCCGATTCACAACGCAGACAGTTATGCTGCCGCGGCATTGGAGTTTTCGTATCTGGAGCCTTGTAAATGGGATGTCATCTTGCCCGACTCAGTCTGAAAATCTTGTTTGATCACTTCTATCTTGGATACATATTTTCCTACACCTTGTATGGATATTATGATAGACTTGGATGGCGTTCTTGTGAGTGCATATATTAGACATTGGGATACAAGGCCGATACATGCTTCCGCAAACTAGCAAGTTGATGTTTTTGAATGTTAGAGCACTCCAAAGCTTTCTAAACGTTCACTATGCTCATCGATATGTTTAAACAGGTAGATTTAGCTTGTACTCAGTCATTAGCAAGATAGTAAGCCCTGATCCAGTGACATGTAACCCAAACATAACATACAGTCCCATTTCCAGAGCTTTGAAATTTCGCATTAACAAGCTGTAGCGATTGTCAACACACGATCACGTTGTGATGCTTGCACAGCGAGGTGTAGAAGTTGCGTCGCCATGTATCAGTCCATAGATGTGTGCCTAGATAACTCTGCTTTCATATCTGCAGCTTTATACCGATTTTAGTAGAGAGGGCTGCTTCGATGATGTGGGCAATTGTGCTAAGACTATTCTCTCTGTAATAGAAAAATGTAGCATGGGCTGATGTCTAGTAGAACAGTGACATCTAGCTAAAACATGTTGGCCTTTGTAACCAAGTGTATGATCGGCTGGGTACTCCATTTTCTGTTACAGTACATCTACAGTCCCAGAAGTTATGTAGCAGGCTTGCACACAATTACCTACCTGTTCTACTGTATTGAGTTCATAGAAAAGATATTCTTGTGTTGCAGAAGGGTGAGTTACGATGGCATGCAGACGCACGTAGTCTCAAATACACCTTGTCATCGGAACGCCACTTCAGGATGCTGAAGCGTAAATTTCGAAACACCTGTGACCATTGGATTAAGAGGTAACTTCAAAAGACTTTTGACTGGATTGTTAATTTCTCTGCGAAGCGGGTAATCTGTCTTAGAAATTGCTACGAAAGTTCGCTTAGTTAAGGCTCGTATAGGAGAGGACGATACATCTCCGTAGAAATTAGGCTGGCCAGTTACACAACACTAGTCAATTACTGTTGTGCGACTGTGTTATACGTTGCACTGAGACTCTAGCTTCACCGACTCAGAACAATATTTACAGCCATAGGTCGTTTTTGTGGATATAGATTAGTTCAAACCGAACAGTCTTTTCTCGACTACAACCTTTGTAAAGCAATAAGCTATCTTGGCTTTTCCTCCCTTCCTAAAGAGCAGTTGTAACTTGCTGTAGCTACGCATTATTCAGCCTTTGAAGTGGCCTCAGAGGCGCCTTGCAGGGGGTACTCGCTTTCCGGCGCAAACTTCTCGTATCAAAGCTCATTCGGCATGTCTGCTTTTATCAGTCGATCTTTATCTATCCATAAGCACAAACACCTGCCCAGATCCGGAGTGTCGCACAACAATTGACAAAACATGCCAGATTTTTAAAGCTTAGTAGTTTTGGTCCCTGCATACCAGAATACATAGGCCCTCATAGGATCCTCTCTGACTCTCTCCGCGATTTCTGTACACGCAATCCGGAGCAGTTCACAAACGCTCTCATCTAAGATAAACGTGTCGCTACGTAGCGACTCGGCAAATCTCCAAAAAGAATAGGCCTTGAATCTTAGCGCCATAAGGCGTTCTCCCATAGCATAGAGGCGCGCCAGCGTCACATATTCAGAGTAATGCTGGATTTCGCGTAAAAGAATTAATCAATCGCGGTAAAGGTATTCGACGAAGAATCCGAGGACTTCAGGATCTTCATCCACCAACTCAATAGCTTTTTCTTCTGCTTCCTTGAGCCTACCCGTTAAGCTGTTAGAGAAGCTATCTAACTCAGAAATAAGAAGGTCGAAATGGAGGTAGAACGCTCTCGACTTAGCAACAGTGACGGTTATGACAGAAGAGGCAAGGAACCTACTCAAGATAAGTATAGCGCCGTACGGGAGACGATGAAAAACATACTGCGAGAACTTGGGCTTCTCAATCTCGACTGACAGTCCTTTAGGCACCGGTTCTGCCATAGCGCATGTTGTACCTTTGTAGCGGCAGCAGCGAAAGGATTGAGAAAGTGTTAACACGCTAGTCTTTAAAAGTTTAGACGGCAATCAAAACAATCATAATCATATTGCTGCCAATGATAGTATTGATGTTTTTGCAATCTCGCAGAATCAACCATAAGCGCTAGCAACCCCGCAGAGGGGTATACATCGGCGCTACTTGTATCGTAGTGTCCCAGGCAGAGTAGTGCGGGGCCAAGAGTGTAGTGTCAACATAGGTAATAAGTTAGCGCAGGATCGTCATGAAAGCGATTTTAGTTAGAGTAGTCTGAGTCCACAATTATGTACATGCTTGACCAATAGATCCATGAGATTGGCGATGTTCCCACATTGGGAGCTAGATTCCGCTGCACTGAGATGCGGGAACGGCCATTGTTTCGAGCTTGGTATTGCTGAGTCTAATTTCTTAGCATTGTTGAACAATAAAGCTAAAGTGTCGAAAGCAAACACAACAATCGAATACACAACAAGTGCGCTAAGTGCCCATACGAGGGCTGCATACAAAAGCCCTTTGGTTTTGAAGCGGACTTGCAGCGTCATACCGTAGCTAAATACAGTACCGAAAAGAAAGCTGCGATCCGGTGTTTGGTTCATGGTCGCGTGGAGGAATTTCCAAGGAAGGACAACATGCTGAGACATATGAAGAAGAGACACCCTGGAAAATCTACGCAAGATGGTAGTTGAGACATGGTGCAATTTCGTTGACGAAGAGCTTAATAATAAGAAGACTTGATTGGTCTGAAATTGCGTCTTTTGTCTATCCTGAACTATGGTTAACCAACAGATTACACGAAGCTCGGTATAACATCCCGCGAGCTCATCACCAGATTGATCTTGTGAATGTATTCAAGCTCGCCTTCTACTGCAAGGTCATGTTGAATCCAGGCCGTTTGTATCATTCCTTTGGCTTCCAGTGAGCTGCTGAGATGGGAACCTCGTTCCAGTCTGGTGAAGAAGTCAAGTATGATCAACCGCTCTTCATCTGTGTGAACCTCGCAGCCGATAATGAACATAGCGAAAGATGATGGATACGTGTTCAGTTTTGCGAGTATGCATAGTGCATCTTCCTTCCAATGGTCTAGCTGTGCTGATTGGCCTGAGAAGTTTCGGGAAACGCGCTCGAGGTAAATAAGGCCTGCTAGTCTGGTGAACTCCAAGCAATAGTACTTATCGCCTTCTCCTTCTTCATCTCTAGTGACGAGATCAATGTCGCTTAATCGGAACTTGAGGTCGTTTAAAGACTGTTGATAGTCACTCGAATGATACAGCGGATCAGAAGCGTATAGTCGTGTTTCAAAGACCTCAGCAAGAAGTTGAAGTAAAGGGTGAGCGTATGCTGCGATACTCGACATATCCTCCGCGAAAGCGATGCGGGCGATACGATATTGCACCGCACAAGTGTGATTAGCAGCTTTGAAACCAAGCTCGTGTGAGGTTGATCGAATCATGTAGGTGCGCCAATGACGGAAGCTGAAGCGGGTAAAAGTGACAAAGTAGTAGAGCCAATCGAGAATGATAGCTGCATCGCTCCCAACGGAGTGTGCTTTCTCATTGACGGTAGGAACAATGTTTCTCGCCCCGCATAGATGGCCTATCCAGTCGCAGTCGAGATCTGTCTATCATCATGATAAAACTGCGTTAGTCTTGTGCCTTTCTATTCAAAATGACGGCTTACTTCTACTAAACATAGAACCAGACCGGTGGCGATGTGTTCGATGCTGGCATCCGAGTCCAATCCAGGGCTCGTGGCGCTTACGAGCGCCTCTATTGCCGCATTTTTGGCACGAGCCGCATGAATCATATCGTTTCCGCGATGACGAGAAGCCAACGCGACTAGGGACAGTAGTAGAGCCATTGACGATATGGAACGCCCCGACAAAGCCATTCGTAACAACAGGCGTCCGACTTCAGTTCTCTCACGGCCCACAGAAGGTAGGATCCCGACGACTACATCTTCGACTGCGATGGTCAGCATTGGGCCAAGTCATTTTCTGCAAGTAAACTCACAATACTGTACTAGTTCCGCGTCGCTAATCGCCACCTTCGTTGTTACCGAAGCCACGGACCGGGTCAGCTTGGGCAACGCAAGCTGATCCCTTTCGACATGCTCACCCTTGACTGAACACTTGTCAAATTATGCCACAAATTTTACTTCAAGAGATCCTACCTCCGCCAATAGTAGCTTTAGCAAGGATGTGGAGACGGACATCAGTAGACGAGACGTTGATCCACTGCTCAGATTGATGCCGAATTCTTGCGTGTTGTAACTCTCGATTCCCAGGTTCAAGAAGCCACTTCTTCTGGTCATTATTCTTGACCCATGAGAGGCGGATGCCATAACCACCGCATACGCGCTTGGATTTCGAACACTTGTTGCAAACCGGTACAGCGCGGTCACATGAGACCTTGCGATCTAAGGACGATATCAGTATCGCGTGGTGCACGAGCATTCAAGAACTCAGTTCCTACCCTTGCATGTCCAGCAGCCCTTTGTTGCAGCCTTTGCTCCAGTCATTCCTCCGTGCTAAGCTGGGGGCAGGCGTCGACGTGCACCTTCTGGGTAAGCGTTGCGAAGAGATCGCGACACATCCTATGAGAAACCAAGGATATGAAGGTGTGTCAAGCAAACCACTGTAGGAATTAGGCACGAAGCAGAGGCAGCTGTTACCAGAAGCATGATAGAGCCGAAGGACATGGAATTCTCGCTGATGGAAGCCGGTGGGAGATCTCCTGTAATGCGCCCCGCCCCGCACCTGCAACGGCCAGCGAATCACGCCAGATGTCGCTAGTTCTGCACTATACCCAAACTAAACGCGAAGCAACTATCTGCGAGCTTTCTGTCAGCCTCAGTCACCGCCAAGCATCCAACGTAGTAACGTTTTCCCATCCCTTATGTCTCCGAACAGAGCTGTGGTCAAAATCTGCGAGCTCTGCATTGTTGATTATGAAGCCAGGCTGGTATGCACGTTTCCGCCGCACCAAAACGGAGGGACAATGTGTCTCATAGAGATGATATAAAGAACCTCGCCCGGCTTCATAGCATGAGCATCAGTTCACTATCCCATATTTCAATCTTCAAGATATTAAGATCCTCGAACCATTTCAACTCTCAAAGTAGCCTTAGCTATCACATTAATATGCCTTCCTACCTCGTCACCGGAGCGTCTCGAGGAATCGGCCTTGCATTCCTCGACCACATCTCCAGCAACCCGGACAACGTTGTCATTGGTCTCATTCGCAACGCAAAAGACACTGAAGCCAAAATCGCATCGTGGAGTAGAAGCAACATCCACCTCCTCCAAGGCGATCTCACCAACTACGAGTCGCTGAAGAGTGCCGTTGATGCCACATCCAAAATCACCAACGGAAGTCTCGACTACCTTATCGCAAACGCGGGTCTCGTGTCTGGTGAATTCGACGAGTTTTCCGTTCTGTAAGTCTGCTAATCATTAATTATAGTTCCTGTATCTCTAACAATATAAAAGAGGCAAAGATCCGGCCAAGATGGAGGCCAGTCTCAATCAGCTCTTCAATGTCAACGTCGTTGGCAACATCCATCTCTTCAACCTCTTCATGCCGCTCGTTCTCAAGGGAAATGTCAAGAAGGTCGTTACCATCTCCAGTGGCATGGGGGATACGGAATTGGTACGCAAGTACAACATATCCGAGGATGGACCGTATGCAATCAGCAAGGCGGCGGTGAACATGGCCGTTGCGAAGTTCAGTGCTGAGTACGCCAAAGACGGAGTGCTCTTTTTGAGCATATCTCCAGGAGTTGTAGGAACAGATGTGTATGCTGATCGTAAGTCTTAGTCTCTTCAACAAGAACGATGAATGCATAAGCTAACCAAAGACTTAGTATCGGAAGATGATCAGCGGAAGCTCGGGATCATGTCGCAGAAGTTTATGGATTACTCACCAGACTTCAAGGGGGCCATCACGCCAGAAGAGTCAGTCAAGGCTGTACTGAGTGTTGTCGAATCCTCGAGTGTTGCCAATGGAGATGGCGGTGCTTTCTTGTCGCATCTTGGCAAGGGCGAGAAGTGGATCTGAGGATATGGAAATGGTATGATTGAACTTGAATGGGGTAGGGTCTCGAAAAGAGCATGTGTGCAACCATCTTCTCAATAGAACAATTCGCAAGAAAACATGGCAGCTCCTTCCATGCCCTGTCCCTCGACCGATCAGTGGTAAGGTGCAGACAGGAGACGAGACCGTCCAACGGTAGAAAGACTTGCGCAAAGACATCTGCAATCATGTCACGGACCAAGGTTTCGCAGAGTCATGATCTGAAGCTCAAGTGCATACAACGGAGAAGGCGTCTGCTTCGGCGACTAGAGAATAAGCTCATGTTTCAGCGATAACGGTCCAGACCAAAGCTCGGGCGCCGAGAAGACAAGATTAAGGAATGCAAGGAGATGTTTGAAGCATCTCGAGCATGTGGCTTGGGAGAAAGAAGATTACTATGCCACGGTTTGATAAGGTGCTAGTTGGAGCTTGAGGACCGAAGACACATGTTCTAGCGCCAAGCTGACGGCCCGGGCGACTCGGAAAGAGATAGCCCGCGCAGCGCTAGAGCGATGTGTGACATGCATGCCCAGATGATCTACCCATCCTAGCATCGTCATATACGACTACAACTCACCTCGCATTCCACCACCGACAAGCTTTCGCACGAGCGGAACACAGCGGAGCCTCATGACAACAGTGCCAAGTGTGTTCGGCTTCCCCTGACGCCTCGGGCCCAATTCGTCCGTGCCCGTCAGCCGCTCACCCCTGTATTCCCCCGGAACAATCTACGCCAAACCCAACCTTGCAGGCTTGCACGAGCCCTAAGTGCCGGCCTCGGTACCACGAGATACAATATATGTGTAGCTAGGTAGGAAGCGGTCCCGTATCCGGACTTGCCCCCGCAGTGCTAGTAATATAATCTGGGGTACTTAGACTTCATATGGTATGTTTCATGGTGATCGCGGTAGTACTTCGTTGCTTATGATACTATGGTGAGATGGAGGTTACGGAGAATCTCTGCTTGCGTCCGGCTCGATGGTACTCAATATAGAGGGGAGTGGCGGTTAAGAGTAGGTATATAGACAGGGTGTTTGTATACTGATTTTGGTTTCACCAGCTTTGCATCACCTTCGCATCCCTTATTTCAAGGTCGCCAGTCTACAAAATTCTTCATCATGCATACTTCAAGTCTTTTGTCGGTAGTCGCGCTGGCTGCTACGGCTCTAGGTGCGCCTAGCAGCCATGTCGAGAAGCGTGCGCAGACAGTATACCTCGCAGGAGATTCGACGATGGCGAGAGCAAGCGGTGTCACTACAGGTACGCATTGCTATGCATAAACGCACAGGAAAGCATTACTAACCATCGCGACTAGGCTGGGGTGTCTTCTTCCCGTACTCCGTCTCTCTCCCAGTCGTCAACAAAGCCATCGGTGGCCGCAGCTCCCGTTCCTACACCGTAGAAGGCCGCTTCGACGAGATCGTCAACCTCGTAAAGCCAAACGACATCGTCATCATGGAATTCGGTCACAATGACGGCGGCGGCCTCGGTAGCGGCGACAACGGACGTTCGGTCTGCCCTGGTACTGGTTCTGAGACATGCCAGTCAACATACAACGGTCAAGCAGTTACCGTCCACACATACAACTACTACCTCACCGAGGCTGGCAAGAAGCTCATTGCCAAGGGCGCCAAGGTCATCGTCAGCAGTCAAACACCAAACAACCCTTGGGAGAGCGGTAGCTTTGTCTACACCGATGGTGGAAGGTTCGTCGGTTACGCACGGGACGTAGCTAAGGCGTTGGGAAGCAATGCCATGTATGTTGATCACGGAGCGTACACTGCGGATATTTTCAAAACTATGGGCAAAGCACAGACCGATGCGATTTTCCCGCAAGATCACACCCACACTAGCCCGGCTGGTGCAGATATCGTTGCAAAGGCCTTTGTCAAGGGTCTGCAGTGTGGCGGTGGCGGTTTCCTGCAGGGATTCGTCAAGAACGCGACAGCAAGCATTCCAGGCAAGTGCTTGTAGAAAGATAAGGATGAGAACGAAACGTGGTTCCTATTGCTGATACCGACGACTCTCATGCTCTCTTGAACATAATTCCCATGTATATATTCAACTAACGGACGAATTTCAAAATTGCAACGAGACAAGGCCGCTGAGTTGAGACGGCCGTTGATCTTTCCATCTCTTCTGGTGAATAATGTCATTGTTTCCAGTCTCCTACCCACCTACCCTATCGAATTTCTCTCGTAGTTCTCAGTCTTCAATTCTCCGACCTGCTAGATGTCTTTGACATCTCCGTACCATCTTTGAGATTTTATGAGGCGTCCAAGTCATTGTCAGCAAGTATGCACAACGTTCATCAGATTCTGCTTCTTACATGCTAGATTTGGTGGTTCCTGAGTGTCACTCCGCAAAACACTCCAGGCGTACTGGAACGTCCTCGCGGTGTTCGACTGCGGAGAAAACTCAGAACTCAATATTGGCTGTAGTAACCCGACAACTAGGGCCGGGCGAAGACGTTGAGTACGCCGGCGGTCTGAGCTACGAGCATAGGACATTGTAGTTTCTTGAACCGTTTGTGGTTGCCCTTTCCAGTTGTAATGTCTTGACTGCGTTCTTCCTTGCCATGACGTCGCAGTTCTTCGGAGGCAGCACCGTCGTGCCTTCCATGTTTACCGTCTCGAAAACAACATCACACACAACGACACCGCGCGAGTAAGTCCTTCTCATCCACGCACGCCTCGCACCACGCTACAGCCATGCTAACATATCCAGATCGACAGAGATTCGAACAGATTCGGGCTCGGTGGGAGACGATTCGGTTAGCTGAAGGTGAAGCAGCGGCAATGGTAGGCTGGAGGGAAAAGCCGGCAGCTCACCAGGCGGTGAATGGCGAGCCTCATGAGAACGGCGCAACGAAATTTCGCAGAAAGCTCAGCTATGGCTTCGCGTTCATCTCAAACCCCCTCTTGCAGCGAAAGACGATCCCAGCTCGCCAGCAGGTGAGTGTGCCGTTATCGACAGCTACCGAGCCCTCCGCGTCCGACATTACTACCGAGGACTCTATCTGTGGATCTCTACTCTCACCAGTGCTGCCTTTCACGCCACTCAAACTCTCTAGTGGTGCGTCCGAGCAGCCCGTGACAGTCCCGCTGAGCAGGACCTTGCCTATGAGCACCGATGTCGACGTCACACCCAAACCATTACCCCGATCGCGCACATTGAGCTTCATTCCACTGCCCGTCAGATCTGAGCCTAGCTCGTTCGTCGCAGATGTGGAGGGGGCAGTGGAATCCCATTCCATCGCGGCAATGCCTCGGCCAGAGCCTAACTCTGCACCTTCGAAGATTCCTACACCCAGTCCGCCATCAGTCGAGCGCCGTCGCTCTAATTCACGCCTACATATCCATCAACACGCTTCATACCGTGCTTCACAGCAGATCAAACACATCGCAACAGCGCACGCGTTAGCAGCCGCCAATAATGGTTCGCCGGTGAGGCATTCATATCAAGTGCGCTCACGTACAACGCCAAATCTCGCAAAGGACTCCAACCCGTCACAACCAGCGCGATTTATGGCCCCAAGACGACCAGGACCTAAGAGGACTGCGAATGCTCCAATAGCTCACAAGTCAGTGCTACAAGAGAATATACCTACAGATAGGCGCATCACGCACAGGCGGTCGCAAATCCAGGAGAGAACGTTGAAGAGAGAGTCGTTGGCAGTGCCTGGTACTTTGAACAACAGGAGATCGTTTGGGCCAGGGCCACTACTTCTTCAAAGTAGGGAGCCTAGCTTCGCGACCCCATTGCCAGTAAGAAAACGGATGAGTTCACAGTTCGCACAACAAACGCCAGTAACGGTCAAGCGAATACAGCCGCAAGAAGAGACAAAGATACATACGCCGTCCTCGCCACAGGTATCGGAGGTCGCGGTTAACCAGCCTCGTGATACAGGTTATTCAGGATTGACCCCAGAGAAAACGGAGCTTATCGACCCAGTCATACCCCGGCCACACACAGACAGAGACCTGCAAAGGAAGACACTGGGTACACCCAATGGTTTGGGCGGCGTATGGCGGTCGTCACGCGCTTTGGCATTGACGACACATGAGGTGAGCAAACTTCCATGTTCTTATACCTTCCACAACCTTGGAGCCAGGCGGGAAATTGCTCCACCAGTGCTTCGAATTCCAGAGCAGTACAGAACAGTATCTGTTCCAAATTTGATCCAACCAGTACGCATGGACCAGAAGGATACCAATCGATCTCACCAGGACTACATCGTATCCGACACGAACTCCTGCGAGTCGATCCCCGAAGAGACCGAGGATGAGAAGAACACTACTCCCGCCTATCCGTCTTACTATCCTGGAGGAGGGCTCATAGCGTCTGTAGAATCCAGCGGATCTAGTGGCGAAATTTCGGCATTTCCCTCAGTAACAACCACGGCACCGGAGACTGCGAGAAGCACGTCGGGTTCTTCACCAACCAGGCCATGGAGTGCCTTGGAAGAAGGGACGTTGGAAGTTGCTAACATTGAGAAGGTCAAAGACTGCATGCCACCGCTTTACTGGGCCGGACGTTTCCAAGCCCGATACGACAAATGGCGTACTGATGCAATGGACGCCGAACTGAATACAGATTACCAACCAGATGGCCTCTTAGGACAATGTAAATTGAACCAAGAGAAACTCGCAGCGTGCTACATACTCGGACAACTGCGCGACCTATGTACTTCTGATCAAGCAGCGGATAGCCTATGGGTATATCGATACTGTGTTGAATCAGTTTTCATGTCTTACTAACCGTAACCAGGAGTTTGAGTACAAATATCGAGAAGACAACAAACTCCTCGGCAACTCACTCGGTATCCCGTCGATGTCGCTTCGTAAACAAGAAGACAGTGCGACATCGGCGGGGACGGGAACTGGGCCGTTTGGGCGGGCTATCAGGAAGTTGACTCCGAGAAAAGCTAGTCTAGTCGATTTGATGAAGGGCAAGCGTTGGAACAAATCTGATGAGGCGAAAAGTGAGGATGTAGCAGAAAGGAATCAGGAGACGGAGTCGGAGTGCTCGTGAGACAAACGGAGAGTCGACGATGTTACGACGATATGGATCTTCTGAAGCAAACGATGTTACGATACGCGATGATGAGAATAAAGCAGAGAAGCACAGCATCACGGACTGAGAGGGTAGTGCCTGCGAACGAAAACGTGAATATCCATAGCATATAACTAGACGTCACATGCAGGTTAGGATATTGATACCAAGTTTTTGCATTCTTGCTGGACCTAGTCCTTCTTCTCTGGTTTTGGTGAAAGTTCCTCGACGATGTTGTTAGGGTCCTTCCAAGCCAACGCAACGTATTTGGTGTGACTTCCTCGCGCGAAGACTTCGCCTTTGTTGTTACTGAAGGCGATGGATGTGAAAGCTAGAGTTTTGCCGACTGTGTAACATGTCAACCAAAAGTCCTTTCCGGGCAGCAGTGGTAGTTTCAGAATGCTTACATTTATCACATGTCACTTCGGCTTTGATCAAATCCCCAATCTTGCCGCCTGAAGAGAGGTAGGTCACGTTCAAGTCAGTGGAAACGCCTGTTGCGAAGAGCCCACGTGAGGCTACTGCCAGGGAGCCGCCGAGATCGACCATGCTGGCTATGGTGCCGCCGTGAAGGATGTTGAGTCTGTTTGTATGCTCTTTCTGGATGTCCAGCTCAAACTTGACACGTCCTGGGACTGCCGAGGTTACTCGTAGCTAAACTCAAGGTCAGACGTGAGCCTTTCGAATGATGGATACCTACTCACGCCATCTAATAGTCTGAGAAGAGATGGTTTGTTAGTGTTGTGGACATGCTATCAGGATACGAGAAGTACCTTGGCTCCAGGCCGGAGTTGGCTCGGAAAGATTCCCAGACCTATTCAGCTAATCAGGATCGATTTTCGATATACTTCTACCACCACGCGCATACTCACGGATCTCACAAACTTCATTGCCGGCATATTCGGTCCTTGCTCCTCGATGTGCGAAGAGTGATGTCGTGGTTCCGCTCGGCAGTTACCTCACGTACCTCGGAAGCTAGACAGGGGTGGAGCGGAATTTGTGGGGTCAGCTTTCCGCTTGCTCGGCGCGTCATCCAAGTACTTTCTTTGGTTGCTTGCCTGCAACTTCACTTTGCGCAGGCCAAAGGCGCGACGTACGCGTCTCTTTTGCTCGATCTCGCGATATTCTCTCCTCCGAATATGATAATACGGCGGTAGACGGACATATTCTCCTCCACATCCTTCCACGATGTCGGCCTCGTCGTCTGCACAGGCGCTGGAATACTTGGAGGGCCTGCCTATTGCTACGCATAAGAGGCTGTATGAGCAGCCGTCGACTGTGTTGGCGGTGTACCGCTGCATGCTGCCGCATCTTGGTGAGTGCGTACAATGCAGCGATATAGTAGAGCTAATAGAGTCGCAGCCAAATCTATAGTCATGGCAATGCTCTACAGACCCTCGTCCTTCCCCGTAGCCGACCTCGAAGCATGGTTCAAGCCCTCCGCCCGCAGAGAGAAGGAACAAGCCGTATTTACCCTCGAACGCCTGCACATTATCGCCCAAGTGAAACAAGACGACGGCACCATGGCATGGACAATCAGCACAGGCTTCCAGAAGAGCCTACGAAATGCCCTCGAGGGCTCTGGTACGCACCGCTCGTTTGGTGTCCCAGCAACTAGAGAAGAGAGCGGCGGAAAGCGATTGAGCGTAGATTTCCTGGACGAATACTCGAGATCGCAGTGGGAGGGTATACTGTACTATCTGGTTAGCGGTGCGGCTGGACTCAGCAAGGACAGTATCTCGCGAGCCGAGGTCGGTCCTGGAACGAAGAAGCTGCTACATACTGGTGATCTTGTGAGGACTATACATGGGAGTCCGAGGATCACGAAAGATGGTTTCTCTTTTGTGCTGCAAGAGACGAATGCACAGGTCTGGAGTTTGTTGATCGTGTATCTGAAGATGACGAACGAAGTAAGTATTGAACCTCACCCCTGCGACGACTATCCTCTTCGGAACCAGTCGACACCTCCCAGAAAACGATTCTAACATCAACACCAAGCTCGGCATGTCCGAAACCGAAGTCCTGTCCTTCCTCTTCATGCTCGGCTCTCTCGAACTAGGCCAAGATTACTCCACATCCACCCTCTCGCCTACACAAGCCCAAATGCTCGAAGATCTCTCCTCAATGGGCCTCATCTATCGCTCCGACAAGAACGCACGAACCTTCTACCCAACCCGCCTCGCCACAACCCTAACCTCCGATTCCGGCAGCGCCATGTCCGCCTCCTCCAACGACATTGCACAAGCCAACCAAGGCAACGCAGGTCCCTCGGCCGCCGCAAACAAGGGCTTCATCATCATCGAAACAAACTACCGCCTCTACGCCTACACAAACAGTCTGATCCAAATTGCCATTCTGAGCTTATTTACCAAACTCCAACACCGCTTTCCTAATCTCGTCTCGGGTAAATTGACAAAGGAATCTGTTCACAAAGCTGTACAGTCGGGTATCACGTCTTCGCAAATCATCTCCTATTTAACCACGTATGCGCATCCTCAGATGCAGAAGACTGTTCCGTATATCCCACCCACGGTCATGGATCAGATTCGGCTGTGGGAATATGAAGGCGAGAGAGTGGAGACGACTACGGGGTATCTGATGCGCGAGTTTGGTAGTGATGCAGAGTATAGGGATGTTTTGGGTTACGCGAGTGCGCTTGGTGTGCTGGTTTGGCAGAATGATGCTGGGAGGTGCTTTTTTGTGTCTCATGTCGAGCAGATTAGTGCGTATTTGAGGAAGAAGAAGGAGAGTAGGGAGAGTGCTAGGGCGGGGAGGTAAATTTGGGGGTCCGAAAGGATACGGGCGGGTAGGAGCATGGACATGGGGCGTTTAGAAGTAGCAGTTCATCGGCGTTGGGGGGTGAGTTGTCGATTGACCGGCGTCTGGGGTTACACGTATGGAGTCGAGTGACACTGTGGGGGAGATATATACCATGATAAGAACTTGTTACTTTTCGTTCTCGTGTGTTTGAGAGAGAGCAATCTCGGTGCATTCTTTACGACCTTGACTAAAGGATAATATCGTGCAAGAGGAGTGTCTACTTCCTTACGGCCCGATCAACGATCTTGGACATGCATAACCTTGTACATAACCACGTCGCCAGGTCCATCACGCTGAGCCTCAGGCCCTCTTTTCCGAGTGGATAAGTTTCAGCGCTCGAGCAAGATGAACGTCCTCGTCAAGGTCTTCCTCTGTGTATACGCGATCGTGATCGTCTAACAGCTTGATTGCTAACTGTCTTGCCGCGTCGTCCATAGCCGGTCGGGCCTTTCTCGCAGCCTTGGAGTCAAGCTTCGCTCGTTGTTTGTCCATAAGTGGACGTTCATGCGTCTCCTCTTCCAAATCTGAATCGCATGCCGAAAAGTCACTCTCTTCGAAATCGTCTTCTGGATCGGATTCTACCGGGCGGCGAATGCCAACGCTTTCCGGAATCCGTCCACTTGATGTCACTGAACCTTTCTGGACTCTTCCTTAGTCTTTTGAATTTCGAATCGACGATATTTTTAAGACCAACGTACAAACCCTTCTCAGGGACTACCTTAGCGCCACTGCGGAGTTCATGTTGTTCTTCTCGCTGCTTTTCCTGGGCCTGCCGCTCCCTCTTTAACAATCTCAAAAGCTCTTGATTGGCAGAATCTTCTTGGGCTGCGCGCACTTCCACATGACACTCGTTGAGCATTTCGACAGCGAGCTTACGGATCTCTGGGTCCTGAGCTCCTGTGGCCAACTGAATCACATATCTGTAGGACTTTTTCGACTCCCGACGATCACACAGTGAGTTCTTAACGATGTTCACCGTTTAGAAGTAGCAGAAATCGGCGTTGGAGGCTACTATGAATTGACTGGCGCCTGGGTTGCATGTTTGGAGTCGATGTATCGGTCTTCTCTGGGTAGTGAGTAATGCGATATGACGTTTCTCATCCTATGTGTTCTACTGATCTTGTAGCGCCTACGCGAAAGAGCGCTTGTGTTACACGGGGTTAGGCTATACTTCTCTAAGCTCGGTCCGTACTAAGGCGAGATAGACTAAAGCGGTAGTCCGTGAGGTATTGTATGGAATGATCAGGTGGAAAAGAGTTATCGTTGTAACCAAAGGATAAACAATACCAATTCTATAAGCGATAGAATAACTAGTTGACAATCTGTGTGAGAGATGAACTATTTGAGTTGACCACAACGAGTGTAATAATGAAATCCGTCCATCCTTTATACCCATTGCAATCTGTTCTTGTCCTCCCTATCCTCCCTTCCACGAGGGAGGTACGGGAGGGCTGTGGCTTCCCAATCCTCACTGGCCTCCCGGAGGCCAGGTCTTGGCGGGATGCCAACCCTGTCACGTGATCCAGGCCCCGCCTTGGATCCACATTCTTCCATCGTGTCCGCCCGATGGTCTCTCTTTACGCGGCCTGCATCAAAGAAGAAACGTTCCTTGTTACCTTGTAACAGCTTGCTGTTGATTGTCTCCTCTAGACTGGTAAATGGGTCTCCACATCGGGATCTTATTTTCCTCGATATTTCCACCAGTCCCGATCTAATTGTAATAATTAATAGTTTATTTTATAGCTAGAAACTAGATCTATATTATATCTTTAGAGAATCTTCCTCTAATTTTAGTAGGTAGGAAGTTATTAGCTAACCCACGTTGCCAAGAGTTGGGTCTCCTCATCTTACTCCGATCTAGGATACTAAGCTAGCTATCTTAGATACTTAGATATGTTCTATGTATAAAATATAGATATAGTCTCTAGCTATAAAATAAACTATTAATTATTACAATTAGATTGGGACTGGTGGAAATATCGAGGAAAATAAGATCCCGATGTGGAGACCCATTTACCAGTCTAGTCTCCTCACAGCCCAAATGGATCAAGGCTGCTCTCACCTTGCATTGTTCACTCTTACTCTCAAGTATCATCTCTATGACAACCAAGGTATCCATATGTCCGTATATCTATTCTCTTGTTCTACGTGTTACAGGGTAACAGGGAGTTGCTTCCTTTTGTCATGCAGGCCGCAGGAAGGAAGACCATCGGGACAGCCGCGATGAAAGATCGCTGACCCAGGGCGGGGCTCGGGTCACGTGATGTGCCATCACGCCAAGAGGAGGCCATCAGTGATGGCAGAGCCTGTATGTGAAGGCAGCCATCAGAGGTGGAGACAACCATCAGTGATGGCCGGTCAAACCCTATGATGGCAGGTACAGATTGCAATGGGTATAAAGGATGGACGGATTTCATTATTACACTCGTTGTGGTCAGCTCAAATAGTTCATCTCTCACACAGATTGTCAACTAGTTATTCTATCGCTTATAGGGTGGTATTGTTTATCCTTTGGTTACAACGATAACTCTTTTCCACCTGATCATTCCATACAATACCTCACGGACTACCGCTTTAGTCTATCTCGCCTTAGTACGGACCGAGCTTAGAGAAGTATAGCCTAACCCCGTGTAACACTACGATCTCCCGTTACAACAAGACTTCGAGTGGTCCTATTGAACACTGGATGCGCACTGCGGGTTGCCCTCATCGATACCATCACCGTATACAATAGAAAACTCGAACGGGTATAGAAATAACATACCCTAGTTTACCATCTACATTAGCTTCTAAGATGAAATTCTAGCAAGATTAATAGCGTTGTAGACCTCTAGGTTCTTAATCTATACCTAGAGAATTCTTAACACGCTCTATTGTAGTAAGTATAAGTACTTTGCTCTAGAGAGATATTTAGTTTCTCTCTTTAAGGTAGTATTGTGATGAAAGACTACTCGGGTAAGCGAGTGCCTTCAGCAGCAGATTTGTTGGTCGATTGTGGCTTAAAGCCCTATCTAACCTTTCGCAGAAGAGCCACACAGAGGACCTGACTTATGGGCTACGATTTCGTTCCTAGGTCAAAAATCGGCGATTGAGGGTTGGTGGAAACATGTTTCTTTTTGACGAGATCTGGTAGCCACCAAGCAAAGGTTGTCCACGTAGCCACCAAGCACGGCCTAAATACGCTGGACTTCTCAGCAAGGCCTTTACAGGCGCCACTGCCATCTTCGCCACGACTGACACTTTGCTGCAAGTTCCCTACAAGAGACATGACGAGTTATGACACGACTACGTTATAGTCCAAGTTGCAACTCTGATCGACATTGCCGAAGTGATGCATTGGTAGATAACGAAGCACTCAGTGTCCAATTTGTTTTGTGCTGGCAGGTCCACGAGACTTGCTTGATACGGATAATGCCTACCCCAGTGTGACAGATGAAAAAAAGCCTGCGACTGCTCGACCAATAAGCCATCACCAACTCAATCTCTTGCATTCCGGGCGCACCATACGTTCTGGGCGCACCTGGTTTAGACCGCTGACATGAGGCCTCAGCTAAGATGCACATTAGGCACAGCGCATTTCCATAGTGGTGTATTGCTGACATGAACTCTCACATGGACATGCGCCTCGCTGTTGGGTTTGTGCTGCTCAGCCAGAGACGTAGTTTGAGATGATTGGCGACAGCAGGACGATCAAACCGCGTAGAGACTCGTGACAGAATCAACCCCCCAGGCTGGCACAGGACTTCACAGGAATCTGAGCCGCTACGTCCGGGCGCCCGATAACTTTTAATCGGCACCGCCTTACCAAGCGCTGATTACCACCGATATTTAGTGAGTAGGAACAAGATGAGGCAGCTGCGCTGCCGTCCACTAGTAAGCAACGAAAAAAGCGGGGTCTCGCTACTACCACCGACATGAGAGCTGCAGACGCTTGTATGTACGCGCAGTGGCTGCAGACGCTTGTATGTATGCGCAGTGGATGCAGAACCTTCTGCCGAGCTTGCAGGTCATTTTTGGCGCACTTAGCAGGACGATGTGTGAAGACCGTCAATAGCATGTCTGCGCGCGACGATCTAGCGCCTCACACTACAGTCAATTCACGTCTACGCCTCGATTGCGCGCCCCAACCGCTTCTCAGAAGTGCTACAGAGGGCGTGAGCCTTTCCCAATGTAAGTTAATCCCTGGAGCGCTGAACCTAGGGTCCCTGGGATATGCGAGCGATTCAACGGCTGACGGGATCCAGACATGACGCTCGAGCTCAGTAGATGCATACGCTATTCCTAATTAGTCGAAGAACATACCCTTCCCGACGCTACTCACGTCAGTATCATCGCAGTCTGTCTTTCACCGATCAACTCAACCTCTTTTCTGATCAGTCATTCGAAAGCCGTGACGCGATAACAACACTATAGCCACCGTCCTCTTATAATGGCCCATGAAGGGCGCGTACAGGGCGGCCTTCGTCACGTACTCTTCAAAGCATGAGAGTGTGCGTCGTAAGGCTGCGCGGTCGGCCCCCCAGCTAGAACCTCCAGCCGCTTCTTCCTGAGCGGAGCTGTGTCGAGTTGCAAGGCAGCAAAGATTAAAACGCCGTGTAATTGGTAGCCAAGACAAAAGGTAAGCCACGAAGTAGATCACAAAAGTCACCGCTGACAAGGGTACACGGCAGACTAAACCTAGCTGAGACGGGACATTCCTCCAGGAGGGGCATCTTCCTGGAGAACCCATATTACCCTGTTTCCCTCCTGCGCTCTACTAGCACCATTGTCACTCCTCGTCTTTTATTCAAAATACTCCTACGATATACTGGTATGATTTGTTACTGTTATGACTAACTTCATTATACAATGGAAACAAGACCAGGCAATAGTTACGGCCCGTAAGCTTTCTCTCACCTTCTTCGCTTCCATCTTCGACTGCTGTTCTCGCCCCACTCTAGCGACGACGGCTCATGAGATTCATTTACAGTCACCATCTCTTATCAAACCAGTTCCCCAAGCCAGCCTCGCCGCTCCTGCTCGACATGCGCATCGACCTCGTCACGGAACTCTGTTCCTCTCTGCTGCAACTCAGTCTCTCTTCTGGCGAGCGGAATGCCTGGCGCTGAAGTCTTTGCAATTAGGTTATCCTCATAGGCCTCGGCCGCAACACCTCCCCTCGCCTTCTTTCGCGAAAGCCTGGTCAATAGCCAAGTCATACGATCCCGCCTCACGCTCGGACGCAACGTTCGTCGAGGGAACGCTATATTTGTTACACCTACAGTCTGTGCAGGGGCGCGACCCGCATCTGGCTATCTGTTAGTCTTAACACGGGTAAAACACTCCACATGTTATCTTCACCTTCAAACCAATTCGTATTACTACCACCAGATTCCTCTTCACGAACGTGGTCTGTAAGTACTCGTCAGCCTAATCGACCCACATCGACATCGCTTCCTGTCCTCGTTCCCAGCCATGGGTTGCCAGACCCGGCTCGCCATTCGAAGATGCAGTGGCAGACGAGATTGTACACTTGCTTACTACCGACACTGTTTTGGGCACATCAGTCTCATCATTGGCTCTTGCCCTCAAAGCACAATATGAGTCACGCAATGGCGACAGGAGACACCCTGTGTGTGTGACGAAAAAGATGCATCAAGCGGCCCTAAAGCTGACTGCCTTGAAAGAATAGTGTCTTACCTTTTCTTCCTTTACTTCTTCGCTTGTAGTAGGTTGCTAACATGAAGACTGCTCCTATGGCTGCCGGGATGCCTATGATTAGAGCTACTAACTCGACGATGTCCCCTCTTGACCATCCCGTTCCGCCGGAAACATTCCTAGGCTCTGCCGCCATATCTGTATGGACTCCTGCGTTGACCGTCGTCAGCTTATCGAAACTGGGGCTGGGCAATTGCCCTCAAGCATTTCCACAGTCTTCTTCGGCTTACCTACTGGTGTTAGTCCAACAGGATGTCTTCCTTCTATGTCTTGGTCGTCGACAATGTCTCCTGGTCACCGTTGTGTTGCTTCAAGCCTGTAGGCACAGGATTTCGAAAGGCCGAGGTGTTCCCCCTCAGCGGAGAGGAGTAACAAACCTATCTCACCTGGAAGCGAATTACGCTAGCCTAGGAAGCCATGCTTCCTGCTTCGACTGCGATAGGGTGCAACGCCCCTTGGCAGCATCTCAGCATCTGAGTAAGAAGTGCGTTCACATCGAAGACCATGGGGTAATGGCAACGCTCTCCTTCGCCACGAGATTCTTTGGACTTTTCCAGCTTCACTGTCATTTCTCCATATCATAACATTTCTATCCGGCATCTTTCTCCACCATAACACTTCCATTCGACATCATGGTCGTTCTGAGTATCTCGGAATCCAACATACAAAGCCCTCTAACAACGACTTCCGATGAGACATGGCTATGTCTCCCGCACCATTGGCACCCTCGAAGATCGGTTCACCGCCACTCCATGTTTTCTTATTGCCTGCAGTCAGCTTGCTTGCAGGGCGATTTCAGCTTCACCTCTATCCACACTGCATTGGCTCTGCCGCGATTGTCGAACATTTTCGAATGGCATGCCAATAGAAACAAACGCTGGTACCACAACGGACTAGCGGTCCTGCCTTGTTGCCCGTTGAAAGTTTGCCTTATTGCGTTCTTGCCTTGTCAGAGTCTGCCTTGTTGCTGTATTCGAGGTTGCGTCATGGAATCATTGGGCAGCGCTGTTCGAAATGCAGAAGGACCTCTCATCACCTTGCATATGCTGGGGACGCGTCAGCTGTGGCGCCAGCCCATGTCCACTTGACTGGTCTAGAACGATACCCCTCATCTTCAATTATGCAATCCACCGGTGAGTCTCGATTAGGTATTTTCCGCGAGGGTGAGCGATGTCCCCCCAGATGTCATCACTCTGTTGGAGACAGCACTACCTAGTATGCTGTACTTTTGTGGCAGAAGCGGGGAGCATCAGTACGGCGAGGCATAACTGTTCGAGAGATGTATAGATCGGGCTGCGCTTGTGAATGGTGTTCTATCCTAGAGAATTTGTGACAGTACGGAGAATTGCACAAGCATCTTATCTGACAGTTGGCTAATATAGACTATATCAATGAATTGTTGATTCCATTTGCTTCATACTGACCCTGCGTTCATTATAATACGGTGGATGGGATAATTGCTCTGTCAAGTTCAATCGAGTTATCACGAAGAGTGGCTGCAATAGATTCACGCCTGTTCAAGGACTCTCGATTATCCCCCTGGATTGGCTACAAGATGTCAAACAGGAGTAGATGTCGAGCGAAGCCTAACTCAGTGATAAATCTCCGTTAATAGATCGATTGTTCACCGCTGTTATGATGCTGTTCTCATCGACATGGTAACCTTCTAATAAGAGCGACATTTAATCGGTGCACCAGTTTCCTGTATGACCTCAGTGTTAAATCGCTCAACTCAAAAAGAAGTTTGGTGTTACCCCGCTCAGAATACTAGGTCATTACTGTGGTGCACATGCTCTTGTTCATCCTCCAATCATAGTCGCTCAGGGCCTGCCAGACAGAGTGCCACGTATGTCGATGTCGGAAAGCTAGAGAAATTTTCAGCTTCTACGCTCGTGGGGAGAACGAGCAAAGGCAACAGAGAGTGCAAAAGGAGAAATGTGCCAAAATACATGATGGCTGCGAGGCTCGAGCGGAGAGTTTGTCATCCAGTTTGGGGTGGCTCAGCCTTCCTGTTTGCCTTCAGAAGTGCTTGATGAGACAGTCGCAGATACCAAGTTTAATGCAGAGACCGTATAACTTTAGCATGCAGTATTAGCAGCTTTTGGAAGTAGAGAACATCGAAGACGGGACTTGCACTTATGATCGCACTTCCTCACTACTATGCGTCGAGGACATACACCCACAAACTAAAGTTTCCTACCCGAGACATGCCAAGGACTCTTTTCATACTTGCCAAGCTTCCTGTATGACCTGTCATCAAGCTTGCTCTTATGTATACTCACTAATTGCTTGTCCCTCCCATCTTAACACATATAGGCTTGTCTAGTTGTCTAGTATCTCTCCGTTGTCTGATCTCGACAGCATCGCACTATCTTCGTCATAGTCATTAACAACGTTGTCACTCTCGTCATATTTATCGCAACATTCCATGCTCTCTCTTCATACTCGTTTTTGCCTACGTCGTTAACATTTTCGCGATAAAAGTTTTGACTGGGCGACTCAGGAATCTTTGGGATCCACCCACTGCATGAGCAACTCGCGTGGCTTCTGCAAAATCTCCTTTCTGATGTCACCGCTTCCGGCCTTGGTGAGGATGACACCTTGAGGTTGTCCCAACAGCCTGGCTCTGTTCCTAACGCATCGCTGGTATCTCTGGTCCCCTGGCATTATCAATCTTTCCTCCCATGATATTTTTGAGGTTCTAGACCCTTGTGCCTCGATCGTTTGAAAAGCAGCTGGCTATGTCTTCGCGCCACCGCATACAAGGGAGACATCAAAGAGGTACGCCAAAGCTTTCTACTGCTCTGCAGCCTACAACAGCACTGATATAATAATTATTATGTAGATACTAACGCCTAAAGTCTACATGAACTTAGATTATCTAGTGTAATTCTATAATGTACTGTTGTAGACTACAAGAGGGAAGACTGGTTACTCCCGCTCCTCGGAATTTCCCTTGTATACGTTAGCGCCATCTTCACACTTCTTCGATCGCTGATTCAGACCTTCTTGTTGGGCAAGTTGATGTAGCTGCCGTGCAATCTGAGCCGTCCACAAGTGCCCAATGAGGTCAAAATCAGACGCCAATAACGATGCCCACCGGTAGATACCCCAACGGCTCCGCTTGAGTCACTTCAGATATACATCATCTTAAGCATACACCAGCCACAGAGAATGATCGAATCCATGCTATCTCTGTAAATCAGTGACACCTAATATCCAGATTCTTTGAAGAAAATACGAGACCTTCTATACCATAACTCCAAACCAACGAAATTCACCACCCAAACTTCTCCACCTGAACATCAACATCCCTACCCTCCCAAATCAACCCCGCACACGTGTTCCTCACATCCCTCACCAACCCATCCGGCCCACTAACCACAACCCCACTCCTCGCACCCTCCTCCTCTTCTTCCACCCACTCCCCCACAATCCCACCAGCATCCGGCCTCCCCGCTAAACTCGTCGGCGGCGAAATAACCACATCCGCGCCCCAATCCTCCAACTCCTTCAGCTTATCCTCCGGGATCCAAAGTCTATGGTCAGGCGAATGTGTTATCCACAGCAACTTTACTTTTCTCAGAGTAGTCTTTGACGACGAAGAAGTCGTCTCGGGGTCATGTTGTGATGATGTAGGCTGTAAGAGGGCGTAGAGGAGGGGATAGGCAACGGCTATGCCGGACCCGCCTGCGACCAGTATAGCTGTTGAAGAGGATTCCAGGAGATCGAGGGCGTGGGACGAGCCGTAGGGTCCGTCGAGGCGGATACGTAGGTGTTGGGTTGAGAGCTGGGATTGTCGTGCGTGCTGGAGGAGGGTGTGTGTGAAGCCTGATGGGGCTTGTGGGCGGATTAGGAGGGAGAACCAAGCATGTTTTCCCTCGTAGTCGTCTCGCGTCGACGTTGGAGTTTGTGTTGGCGCGGCGGAGAAGATGGTAAAAGGGTGAGATTGGATAGCGTGTTTGCGGGACAGACTTGGTACGGAGATGAAGATGTGTTCGTTTGGTTTCCAGCCTTGCTTCATGTTGTTGTTGCCCAGGACCCCAGCTATCTTATTCTTGGCATCGACTTGCCAGTTTGCGGATAAGAGGAGTGTTTCGTCGTCCTCGAGGACCGTAAGTGTAGCGGCATGTGTGCTGGACTTCAACCACATGCGATAAACCACGCGGTCGACAATCCAAATGGCAAGGGACACGCCCACGTACGGCCGCGAAGTATGGTGATGGAACCATAGGAAGACGAGGCCAGCAACTTGGAGCACAATGTGCAGACCCAGAAACACCTCGTACCACCTCTTCCTGAAACTGCCCAGACTCGTAAAGTAAATCACTTCATACGCGACCAGCGCTGCCAAACCCAACAGCACAACCCGGTTGAACAGGAATTTCGCCAGCGTGAAACCCAAATGGCGCAGCATGCCATACCATGTGGCCACCATGCCGAGAAAGTGCAGGAACGCTTCCAAACACACCAGCTCCCCTACTCTTCTATGCAAGATATTCAGACTCTCGTACGAATATCCCGTCAACAGTTTTATCGGCTGGTTCTTCGCGGCGAGGAGGTAGAGGAGCGGGAGGTTTGCGATGAAGATGATTCCGCAACGGTCGGCAAAGACGAAGAGGTACATGAAGGAGAGTGGCATGCGGTACAAGTTGTAAAAGACGTTCAGGGCTATCCAAGCGACGACAAGTAAAGAGACGGCGTTTGTAGGGAGGGTCTTGTTGACAATGGGGATGCGCGGGGGTTGGTATTGGAGGAGAGATTTGACAAAGTAGTATGGAGTCCATACTCCAAGTCTCTTTCGTTGCGGACGCGATCGCTCGGGGACGGGAAGGAGAGGGCTTGATTCATCGGCATGGGCGGAGTTTAGTTTCTTCGCGGCGGCGGTGGTATCCGGGGGTGTCGCGTTTCCTTCAATCGTACTGCTCGAGCTACTCCAAACTTCGTCTTCTTCGTGCGCGGCCCCGTAAGCTTGCTTCGCTATCCGTTGCCTCTTCCGCCTGTGCAATACAACCTTCTCCCCCCAGTGCCATGCCGTAAACACTCCCAATACACCCAGCAACACCAGATTATACGTGTTCAGAAACCTCCGGCTGAACAAGATAGCCTCGACCAATTTGCGGAACCGCGGGTCTTTGCCCGGGTCATCAGGATCGGTAAGGTCGCCGCCGCCGCCAGCCGCTTTGGAGGCGTCGTAGTCGTGTGCAGACCACGGGGTTTCGGTTGACGCAGTCGCTGTTAGAGCGAATCTGAGGGCGTCGCGTAGCCATGGCGGTGTCGTGTCCATGGTGGGTGATGTTCTACATGTGGGGTGCAAGATGTTTGGATGAGCAGCGGTATGGCATGTCAGATGGTAGTGTTCCAGTTTCCCCACATGCGACTCGCGTCATCTACGCACGCGCGTGTGCGGGTTATCATGTGGCTGCCGATAAGCTTATCGAGAGGTACCGAGGCATGCATAGTTCCATTTCGACGGCATGTACTCTTGCGAATGGAAGCTCCAAGTCCAAGTTTGCGGTCTTCTATACGACGGTACTAGAGAATAGAGAAGAAGGCTCTGTAGGCGTTACGATTTTATTCATGATGAGGTCGATCCATGCCCGTCTACTGACTTCACAACCATCAACATCTATTTGTTTGCCCAGTTGGCCTTTTCCTTTGCTGCAAATGCCGTCATTCCAATCTTCTGATCCTCGCTTCCAAACAGCCCATGGAAAACCCTCCTCTCATACTCGACACCCTCCCGAATACCCAGCTCCTGGCTCTTATTCACGACTTCCTTGGCCGCCTTGACAGCAATCTGGCTATACCCCGCAATCTTCTCCGCCGTCGCAATAGCACCGTTTACACACTCCTCGGGCGTCTCAAACATCTTGCTAACAAGCCCCCACTCGCTAGCCTGCTGCGCAGTAATGTTGTCGCCGGTAAGAATGACCTCCATAGCCCTCGACTTTCCAATCGCCTTGGTCAGACGCTGTGAGCCACCCGCACCAGGTATGACGCCTAGTTTGATCTCGGGTTGTCCAAAGACGGCTTTGGGTCCTGCGTACATGATGTCGCCCATCATGGCGAGTTCGCAGCCTCCACCCAGCGCATATCCGTTCACAGCCGTGATCAGAGGCTTCTTGAGGAAGGTGACGAGGTCGGACCAGGATTCTATAAAGTCTTTACCGTATGCGTCGCTGAAAGTGAGGTCCTTCATTTCTTTGATGTCGGCACCTGCTGCAAAGGCTTTTTCAGAGCCGGTGAGGACAATGGCACCGATGGACTTTTCGGCTTGGAAGTCGCGGAGGGCTTGGTTGATCTCGAGGATGAGTGGGGTGGAGAGGGCATTGAGGGCCTTGGGGCGGTTGATTTGGACTTGGGGGCATGGGTCAGATACGATTTTTTCAGAGAGTATGGTGATGGTAACATACTCAAACCAACGCCAGGCTTAGCCTCCGACACAAGCAGATGCTCGAATGACCTCTGCGTGGCATATCCCCTTAGGAGTCTGGGGAGACCCGTTGACCGGAATTGAGACGCCGCTCTCGGTGCTGATCGTAGTGCCTGCATCTTGAGTGTAGTGAATTGAGCTCCGACTTGCAGTCCAGCTCAGGTAACGTGTATTTACATCGGAAGAGTGGATGTATGAGCTCAGAAGCTACCATACAAATGGGTAGTATCGGCACCTCGGCAAAGTCGCGCAACACCCGCCAAAAGATGCCCGTCATCCCACCTTACGCTAGGGGAAGCTACGTTGGTCCAAGCGCCGGGGGGCGGCGATCTAAGCCCCAGCCTTGCGACGTATTGATGTTCGCCGTTGAACTTTTTGACACGATACCCTCAACAAGAACGTCGCCTCTTCACCCACCTGCATCGCCCCGCGCGTACACACTCGACTTCCCGCCGTCGCCATCTCCATCTCACCACCCCACACCTCCAAGTGAGACAGCGACAACAGCCATGGACTCCCCCGAACCAGACACCCCTTTCAGCGCCGTCACGGCGCAAACCACAAAATACGGCCGCATGTTCCAAACCTACCTCGACAAGTCGACGCCCTACACTCCCTACAGATGGGGCGGCACAGGCTTCCTCTTCTTCCTCTTCGGCCTGCGCATCTTCTTCGCACAGGGCTGGTACATTGTTGCCTACTCGCTAGGCATCTACCTCCTCAACCTCTTCCTCGCCTTCTTGTCTCCCAAGTTCGACCCCGCGCTCGAGCAGGATGAGGGCATGGAAGACGGCACCGCGGGTGCAAGTGGACTGCCTACCAAGGAGGATCAGGAGTTTAGGCCTTTTGTGAGGAGGCTGCCCGAATTCAAGTTTTGGTACTCAACCACAAAGGCCATTGCCATTGGATTCTTCTGCAGCTGGTTCGAGATATTCAATCTGCCGGTTTTCTGGCCGGTGCTGGTGGTTTACTGGTTGATTCTTTTTGGGTTGACGAGTAAGTGGGAAATCGGAGATGCATTTTACGAGTATTGGGCGAGGCTAACAGCTTCTAGTGCGACGACAGATTCAGCATATGATCAAGTACCGCTACGTCCCTTTTACCGTTGGAAAGACACGGTACTCCGCCAACTAAGTCGTTCGACTTCGACCGACCGTCTACTTTCACTTCGTCGGATTATGGTCCTCTATATTGGGAGGGAAGGCTATCATTCAAGACATGGGCGCTTTTTTTCTCTAGGTCGGCAATAGACTTCGGGCTCTCATGCCCGCAACTCGGGGTTGCTATGCTATAAGGAGAGGGTGCTGGCACGATAACGGCTGATGTGTACACGTAGCAGGAAGCATGCCAAGATGCTATATCTTTAATATTGATAAAAGATAAACACCATTATGCACGGGTGCACAGTTGAACATGGCACGCAAAGAAATGAATTCTTGGTATCTAGCAACAAGATCGACTAATGTGGGGGGGAAGAACAGCTCTGATGTGCAAAGAAAAGGAACGACGGATAGCCCACCCATGCTATGAGACAAGGCCACAAACAAGAGGCCGAGAGAGGCAGGAAACCAAGCCTACTCCATACGCAGAGCAGGAGCCTCCAGTTTCAACTCAGCCAAACTCGTTTTTCTCAGTCGCGGCGACCCCGCTTTGACATCCTCATGTCCAATCCCCGCCTCCTTTGTGCATATCCACGTCGACGCATACATATTCACACTTATCGAAACGTTAGCAAACCACCCTCCACCGCTACCAAGGATCAAAACTTACCGATCAATACAACTACCCGGCACCCTAACCGCCACCCTCTTGGCCCCAAACCCATTCTCAGTAAACACCTTGATATACCACGGCTCCAGCCCCGCACTCCTCAGCATCACCCTTCCCTTGACTTTTAACGCGCGGTTTAGTGCTCTAATCTGCTTGACCGCCTGGTTCCCCTGCGGCGGGAACCAATCCATACTATCCATGACGACGACAATGGTCAACGTCGCCGGTCTCATTCTACTAATCACCTCTGAGATTTCATCCGTGTGGATGCGCAGGCCGTTGAAGGCGGCTGGTTTATTGAGCTTGACGTGGGATTTGGGGGATAGGTAGGTGGGGTGCGAGGTGGGTGTGTAGTGGCCGAGGAGGGTGAGGAGGTAGTAGTGGTTTGATGTGGAGAGGAGCGTTGTGTTGATTACGGGCTCGAAGGTGTTGAGGACGTATTCGTAGATTGCGTTTCCGCTGCTACTTTTTAGGGCGTCGTCGGAGGGTTCCTCGTGGAAGGCCATGTAGTCGGCCGCCGAGTCCTTTTTCGCGTGTTGTTGTGACGGCGATGATGGCACGTCGAAATCGTCCGTCTTCTTGAAGTCTGCTTCGATGACGGCTCGTTGGGCGGGCGGGACGCCGAGGGCTTTCCAAAGCCACTTTTCGTTTCCGAGTATGGCCCAGGTGAGGATCTTGGAGTGGAGAACGGTTTTGATGGAGCGTTGCCAGATTTCTCGTTGTTCGTTGAGGGTTTGTGCGGTGCAGAGTTTGCGGACGTCGGATGTCATGCCTAGGATGTGGAAGAGCCAGGCGGACATTGTGATGGCGTTGCCCGAACCACCAGAGTAGTAGAGACCCTTTGACAAACGAGCTGAGAAGACGGACGGGCCATTGTGCAGCCAGAACTGGAAAGCTTCGGACGAGAGGTGAGGGCTGAGTTTCTGGATCAAGAGGTTGTGGAAGTCTGGGTGCTTGCCTTCGCCAAAGAGTTTCCAGACGTCTTGGTAAGGAAGGGCTGTGAAGGCGGCTACTTTGAGCTCGAGAAGGTGGTTTTGGCTGGGATTGAGGTCGACGGCGTGGACACGCCGGCAGTTTTCTAGACAGAAGGCTAGGATGTTGTCGCCGGCTGAGCCGATAGCAAGGACGACGTCGTTGGAAGTGGGTTTGAGAAGGCGCATATCTGCTACGTCGTCTTCCCAGGTGAAGGCGTAGATGTAGGAGTTGTTGAAACGGGTATGCTTGGGAAGGGCGGAATCGTAATGGATACGCCAGTGGTGATTCTGGTACCATGTTGCTGGAAGAGGTAAACTGGACTGGAGGTTCACGACTGCGGATTCGTAGGCTTTTGAATGTACTTCGACGTCCGTCTGTGTAGCTCCTGTTTGTAGGTCAAGAGCCGTAAGGTAGGGCGATTCGGTAGCGGCCGCATCGATCTCAGCAAGCTTCTGTGTAGACGCGCCGTGTTCTTTCGAGCAGCCGAGCCAGATGAAGTAAGGGAGCTTGATGCCAGTGCCGAAGAAGTTATTGCGAGCATTGATACTGAGGACCGTGCCAAACCGGTACTCAAGATAATCCTACAACCTGTCAGAAGTTGTTCTTGTATTGCAGAGAATCGACATACTCGTCGCGCAGGCTCAAGATTTACGCGGTCAATTTCAAACCATGTCCGCCAGAATACACGTGAGATCCACATGCAGTGACGATCGATAGCACCGCCCATGTAGTTTCTACCCATGAAGTCGACCTGGTTCTGTACGTAAAAGTCGACAACGCCGATAACACCATTGGGACTCATCAAGCTATCAATCGAGTCGATGACAGGGTAGAACTCGGGTATCATGCTCAAGGCATAGCTCATGGTGACAAGTTCAGCACCACCAGCATCTGCGTTCTCGTCGAGGTCGCGAACAGTTTGACCTTGAGAGATTATTTCCTTGCGCTCGTAGGCTTGCGGTTCGTGTTCATGGAGGCGAAATGCACGCGCATCCTGGCAGATGACCTTGACGTTTGTCCAGCCGAGGCGGGCAAAACGTTTCCTGGCCATCTCACACAGTGAAGGAGAGAGGTCGACGACATCTGCAATCATCAGTAATGTTCTACTTGTTGATTTCAGCCTGACTCACACACTGCGCGAAAGAAGCTTGCCACTGGTACGAAAGCATTCATCTGCTCAACACTATACTCTTGTTAGGTAGCAAATCTCAAAGTTGATGACTGTGCGATTACTTGTGACCAGTTCCTCCGCCAATCTACTCTTGTCAGCATACCAACCAACCTGAATCCTTATTGCTACGTACATCAACCCAGACAGGGCGCTGCGAGATCAAGTTCGCTTCTGTACGGTGCTTCAGTTGCGCAGCGACCAGCCCCAACATATCCTCACGACCCCGAAGAAGCTTAAGGCGCGTGGCATCGTAGACATCAGCCTGAGCTTTGTAGAAACTTTCCTATCCATTCGGTTAGACAATATCCAAACTTCCTCCGTTCCGTCAATCTCACCAAAGCATCCTGCTGGCTCCCAGATCCGTCGCCAGTGTGCGGCTTCAAGAAGCACCCATAGATGAATTTGAGGTATGCTTCAAACGTGCTCGGCGCCTGCTCTTTACTCCTTGGCCTGAACGCAAGAGCAAAGACGACGGCAAGAAACACGCCAACGAGACACAGAGTAACAGTAAGTTGGTGAAATGGGTCACGCGGAACAAAGGTTGAAAGGCCCAGCATAGCTGCGACGTTGCAACAAGACAAGACAAGACAGCTCGAAGCAATGATCAGACAAGAGAACGAAGGGAAAGAGGTAAACACAACAAAGCAAAAAAGAAACCCCACAACCACAATGGAGGGGTTATATGAGAACGCATTCCGAGAGACATGGGGCATCATTCCGACTTCGGGTTCGTCATACTGCATGTCCAAATGATGGCAGACCAGTCACCCCACTGGGCGAAGCATCGTCTTTCATGTCTCAGACAGCTATCAGCCAATGGAGCTCGCCACATGTTCTGATGATCTCGAAACGGCGCCTGGCAACCTGCCCGCAGATTCACCAATATTCTATCATAATGTTACGGAACTGCCTCTCGTAGACACACCCCGCTAGAGGCGGCTATGCAGGGTCTGGTAGAACCGAGAGTTTCTCCAGATCTCAAAGTGGACAAGAGACAACGGTCGGCCTATCAAAGAAAGGTGTCGTTGCGCGTGGGTGTGAGGTGCCTGGTGTTGAGGTGGTATTGTAAGGATGGTTGAGGTTGGGTGGTTAGCATGTGAGCCAATGAGGAGTGGCGAGGGAGGGCGTGCCAAATCCACTGACGGGAATGCAGGGACGCTTCGAGAACGTGTGGGCATAGCGCGACTCCACGACATGGCTCGGCCTTGTTGCCTCCATGCAAGTCACTTTGGATTATCTGGTGCGCGAGGCGACGATCCGGAGGATGTCGGCATCTGCGAGCCTTGTGCAATCGCATTAGCTAAGATCTGAAGCTCAGGCTATCAATCACCGTTGGGGGTTGAGACCAGGAAGATATTCGTCTTGAGTCGGGCTTCGCAAATGTCTGAGATGATGATCATAAGCAAGAAGCAGATGGAGTTGAGGCGTAGTGTGCTGGCGTGATACTCCAGCACGCGGTGATTGTCATCCACCCAGGTCCTGCAAATGTCAGCCTTCATTCTGTCACATTCTTTCCGGGTGACTGTCGTGTTGGAAACTGATTCAGTCATCGTGAGTATCATGATAGAAGTAGGTGTACTGTGTGCGGCCCTCGTTCTTCATGAAGTGTGCTGTTCACGAGGCATCCAACCCAAAAGTCACGCTAGATGACTGCGACCCAACCTTGTTATTCGTAATCGTCATTCCCGCTATGGTACTATGCTGAAGGTCTAAGTATTATTACAAGCCTGGCATTCGAGTGCAAGCCACCACCATCCAACCACACCTTAAGCGTAGAAGTTGACCGTGTCCTTCTTCTTAGCCTGCACCTCAGCAATAGCATCAACATAATGCTCGTGACTAATCTTCTGGTGACCAGTCCGGAGAGCGATCATACCAGCCTCGACACACACAGCCTTCAGCTGCGCACCACCGAACTCGTCGGTACTACGCGCCAACTCTTGCCAGTTGACAGCGTCGTCAACCGTCATCTTCCGCGAGTGGATGCGCATGATCTGTGCGCGAGCCTCCTCATTGGGTAGCGGGAACTCGATTTTCCTGTCCAGACGTCCAGAACGCAGCAGGGCGGGATCCAAGACGTCGACTCGGTTCGTCGCAGCAAGGACCTTAACACGGTCGTCTGAGGCGAAACCATCCAACTGGTTCAGCAACTCCAACATGGTTCGCTGAACTTCCCTGTCTCCGGACTTCTCGGAATCGAATCGCTTTGTACCGACGGCATCCAACTCGTCGATGAAGATGATTGAGGGTGCCTTTTCTTTCGCCAGAGCGAAGCAGTCACGGACCAACTTTGCACCGTCACCGATAAACATCTGTACGAGTTGTGGACCAGCAAGCTTGAGGAACGTGGCGTCGGTTTGCGCAGCGCAGGCTCGAGCGAGAAGGGTCTTTCCGGTACCAGGGGGGCCGTACATCAGTGCACCTGTGATGGTTAGTTGTAGTCGCGGAATGAGCGTAGGAGCTACTCACCCTTTGGCGCCTTGATGCCAATCTTCTTGAATCGCTCAGCCTCCTTCATAGGCCAGACTACAGCCTCGACAAGCTCCTCAATCTGCTTGTCCAGACCTCCGACATCAGTATACTTCTCAGTCGGCTTCTCGTCAACTTCCATAGCCTTCACCCGACTGTCGTACTCTGCGGGTAATGTATCGAGAACGAGGTATGAGTCCTTGTTCACACCAATGAGGTCACCGGGCTTGAGCTTCTCGTGGTCGACTAGTCCGATGAGGGGCAAGAAGATGGTCTGTCGCGTAGAGGTCTTGATAACGGCCGACTTGCCGACGCGGGTGGCGTCTAAATCGATGTTTGCTCCCTCCTCAGCGGCTTCTTCGGTGACGTCCAGATCAAGAATCTCAACGACGTTTCCAACGAGATAGGGCAGTTGCCTGTGAGATGTAAGTCTGTTGTTCCAAACACCGCCACGCGGGGCCGACAGCGGTCACGTAGATGTCATACCTATTGTTCTCGATCTTCTCTAGGTTGTCCTTGATCTTCTCGTTCATTGAGGCCTTTTCGTGTGTGAGTCGTTGGTACTCGCTCTTCATGATGCGCATGTCATTCTCCAGTAACCGCCTTCGTGCAACGATGTCTCGTGTGCTTGAGTTGAGGATCTCCTCGTCGAGCTGCTCCTCCTCTGGCTCCGCATCCCCCATCTCTGCATCGCCATCGGCCTTCTTTCCTTGTTTGTCTCCGTCTTTCTTATCATCGTCCTTCTTCTCTTCCTTCTCGTGGCGCTCGATGTCGTCGAGATCTTCGAGTGTAGACATGGTGGCGGTCTTATCTGGGTGACTTTACGCGGGTGTGGTGAGAGGAGATGGATGAGCGAGTGCAAGAGTGATTGTGGAGAGTGACGCCGATAGTGAAGTTGTTGTTGTGCGGCGGTGATGTGGAGCTGTAGAGGCAGCTATGGATTACGAAGGTACGCACGGTGAGCACCTTAGCTCCGATTGTCTTGGCATCTGTCACGCCGATCCGTCGCGAAACACGTTGCAGCAATAGTAGTGTATTACAGATGTCGCGTTCGTCTGCGAGGGTGATTGCTTGATGAGCTATATCTGGTATATGATGTGCGCATGAGATTAGGGTTCGACGGTGTGCTTCTCTACAACGAAAGCGCGTGCAAGTATTCATTCAAGAGGTAGTCGCTGGTGCCTTTCGAAGAAGAAACTATACTGACTACTTCCGGATTCCTGTGCATAACTATAGATGACTCCTGTCACCCTTATTTTTATACTGCATCACAAGGAAGAAGTGAACATCTCTTTTCACGGTAATAGTTCCACCTACTACAGTAGAGCATATTAAGAACAATATGGATATACGTAGGTAACCTAGAAGACTGCAACTCCACCTATCTTTATAAGTTTCCTTGATGAAGGGAAGTACAGGCTTTAAGGTAGAAAGTGTTAGTTCTGGACCATTCTAGACTGTTCTCTGTATGGGGTGTGCTGTTCTTAGGACATAGACACGGGTGCAAGCCGAAGCACTCAACCACACTGCGTTTTTTCTTGGGTTATATTTTACATAGATATCCAAAATCTCATCCATCTCCCTCGGGCACCTTGGCCTAATGGTAAGGCGTTGCTTTCCGGTGGCAAAGATTGTGGGTTCGAGTCCCACAGGTGTCGTTAATCATTTTTTTTTCATTTTTTGGGTAGTCCTTCTGATCATGGACCGGCCTTTGCGATTGCGCTTGTTGTTTTGGGCTTGGTGGTCCATGTCGTTATCGCCATCGTCGTCGACTGCGACACTGCTCGTGGATCGACTCTTACGCTTTTTGCAGTGAGTTACGGCGACATCTCCGTCACTATCGAGAGCACCTAGTGGCTCGTCTGGTGCCTCCGTTGCTTGGGATTGACTGCGGCTGCGCCTGGCAGAAGTAAATCGCGTCTCCAACAAGACTGCCTTGACGACTGACGTAGACTTCGCCAATTCGACAGGGAATGCTGTTCTGCAAGACCTTTGGTTTAAGTCTCATCTGATATGGCGGCTCCAAGCAAATCGTGTTCGGTCGCGTTTGCCAGCACGTACTTCCGCACGTCCTTGCCCTCTTCCGTCGAAAATATGTTAGGTCACAGCATGGTAACGGTGCTACGGCTCGGAAACTTTATGATCTTTTGTACGAGGTGATGTTGGACGATCGTTGTGGGTTTTTTGGTCGTTGCTATATTGAATCTTGTCTCTTTTTGCCTCTTATCAAAGCAGAGTACTTCTTACTACTACAACGAATTGTATTAGAGCTGTATGGATATATATAGAGTCTGGAAGTCTACAATGCTATTAATCTTTATGATCTCTCTTGTTAGAAGCTAGTGTAAGCTGTAAGGTAGAGTTTATTATCTCCACCTATTCGGTTTTCCTCTTGTATGAGGTGCGAGGACATTGGGACTAGCACAAATCCAGCATAGCTTCAACAATGTGGCTGAACGAGATTCTTCGTATCCGACTTGTAGCTCCAAGATATGGCCGAGGTCACGTTAGGTGGTTGAAGAGCATACCCGTGCTAAGGCTACTTCGCAACCACCCGACCTCCGAGCTTCTGCGTCAGTACACACAAGTCTCCACACTCTACTTGCACTTAGTACTGCTGCATCCTACCGCAATTCTTGTGCATCACAAGTCTCATCTCGCCTTGTTGATACCCAAGAACTGAATGTCATGTTCTCGGCAAGAGCACTCCGGTGCGCTCATGTTCCGAAGGTCGCCCGACGTACTGCGCTTCATCCATTATACAAAAAGGTCGGTTTCAGCACGTGTTCGAAGTCGTCCACAACGCTAATCAGATGACTAGACTTCAATCCGTCTGAATTCGTCATCCAGTACTGGCGCGACTGTAGGGAAAGACCAAAACACTCAAGTTGACGCACAAACCGCACCTGTCAGTTCCACAGCCCAAAAGCAGCGCACCCAAGATGTTGCGGAAACCAAAACTCCCCAGCAAGAAAAGGTCGAAGCGCTCAAGCCCAGAACAGACCGTCTCGACGAATACCTTGGTGTAGAGAACATGAACAAAGCTAAGGAATTGAGCACATTCACCAAACTGCTAGCCTATGAGCTCAACAAGATTTACGGTCACCAACGCTTTCTCAAGAGACTTTTGAGAGGCATGTACAGAGTGCGAGATCATCCCTTCACGCCTCCAGGCGGGCGAGTGAACATCCCTCGGACAGAGTTCCGTGAGGACAAGCTCTATGTCGACTCGCGACTAATACCGAATATTTGGTTGCGGGATAATTGTCAATGCGGAAGTTGCATGCACGACACTACCAAGCAGCGACTGCTTGACACGTTCTCTATACCCAAGGATATCTCGATCAAATCACACTGGATCGAGGGTGAAGGAGAAGATCCCACATTCAAGATTGAGTGGAGTGACGGCCACGAGAGCAGATATCTGCGCTCTTTCCTGGCTCAAACCACCACTACTGAGGACTTCAAAGCCATTCAGCGCCAAGGGCTTGTCGAACTCAACCTATGGGATTCAAGAATCGCCTCCAAACCCCCAACACAGGCATACCACCACGTGATGAACCACGATCCCAAAAAACTTCTGAGGAAGATCCGCACACATGGATTTTGCTACGTCGACGGAACACCTTCTGAAAATCCTTTGTTCACAAAGATGTTACTGGAGAGGATTTCTTTCATTCGTGAAACGCATTATGGAGGCTTCTACGACTTTACTGCGGATCTAGCATCAAACGACACAGCATACACCAACATCGCCCTCGAAGCTCACACAGACACGACCTACTTCTCCGACCCCGCGGGTCTGCAAGCCTTCCACTTGCTCTCGCACACCGACGGCGAAGGCGGCGCGAGCTTGCTCGTCGACGGATTCAAAGCCGCAGAGGAGCTGAGACAAACAGATCGGAAGGCATACGAAATCTTGTCTACGGTGAATGTTCATGCACATGCAAGTGGGAACGAGGGTATAAGTATACAGCCCTACCGCGGTTTCCCCGTCCTAGAACACGACACCGCTACCGGTGACCTCCTCCGCGTACGGTGGAATTCTTCCGATAGAGCCTCCATCGAGCTGCCCATCGAAGAAGTCGAGACGTGGTACGATGCAGCCCGAAAATTCGACGCCATACTCAAGAAGAAGGAGAATGAGTATTGGGAACAGCTTGTCCCAGGGAGGGTACTTATCTTTGATAACTGGAGGGTGTTGCATGGGCGGAGTAGCTTTACAGGGAAGCGGAGGATTTGTGGAGGGTATGTCAACAGGGACGATTGGATAAGCAAGTTTAAGATGCTAGAGTTCGGCAGCGAAGACGTGTTGAAGGGGTTGACTGTGAATTAGATGTGAAAAAGAAAGTAAAAAAAACTTGACAAGGTAGAAATACTATACACAGGACATGTTTTCAGGAGCTGGTAGTGGTGTGCAAAAACGTGATGTCTGGTTCATCAGAACTTATATACACTCTGGATACCACATTGACCATTCCCCTACGAACCCCTCGCAGCCCTCTCCTGTTCCAGCTCCAACTCGGCTTGGCGATAGTACTTGGCCGTGTCCACACCGTGGTAAGGGTGGTTGACAAAGTTTGGCCACGTGAGGACATGAGCAAATGTAGCCGCGTAACGCGAGTTCCTGTGCGCAACACCCTGCATGTACTCGGTCATCTCAGTAGTTCCGTACAGAGGCTCGCCTTTCTTGACTTTGTCGACCATTTCCCGCATATCCATTTCGACTTCGCGACGGTTCTCGCGTGCGCCGTAGAAACGCACTAATGTACGTGTTAGCATCCGATTCTGCGCACAGTATATGGAAAGGGCCTGTGGGATTTGAACTGGGTGGGGAAGTGGTGGACGTACTGCATGACCTCGAGTAGGCGAAGAGAAAGGCGCCGGTGACACCGACGGCACCGCTCAGTCGCATGATGGGAGCGAAACCGCCCTTGCCGACCATGGAGGGTGAGACCCTCTCCCAGTAAAGCATCAGTCCAGGACTCAGGGCTCCGAGCGCGGCACCGTAAGCCCAGTCCGAAGGGCGGGTATACCGCATGACTCGTTTAAAGTGTCTTCATCTAGGGTCAGTATGCGCGTGCGTTGGATATGGTAGAGGGGGCGTACGGGTCATTGTCGATGAGCTGCCATGGGTTAGCTACTGCCGTCAATTGCAAAGGGCGTGGGAGCGCAATTGACTCACAGGATACTCTCCCGTGGGGATCTTGTCCGGCACAACAGCCTGGTGCCTGACGTAGGCGTCCTGCGAAGACATGTTGGTGTTGACTTGGGTCGTCTCTACTACCGAGTATCTTGTTGTTCGCGAAGTGAGGTTCCGCCAGGCGGGCGGCAAGTGCCGCCATGCGGGCTTTGGCCCTAGTGTGGCTCTGAGCTTCGGCGCGACGCCATTGCAACTACTTTTATTTCCTTGGCGCGTCACACCCGCAACACCCATCCTCGGAACTTGTCTTTTGCGACAACAATGCGCGCCGGCTCCTTTACGTGCGCACTACAACCATCCCGACCGCGAACATGGCTATGAAAGTTGACGATATGGAGGACGTCAAGCCAACCGGCTTGAGCATGGCCAACGGCGCGTCCGATGCGCCCACCGATTCGTCAAGCGTACACGCCCGCCCTACTGTCGCCGACTTGCACGGGGAGAACCATTTCGCGCAGGTGGCGAGGAAGAACTGGCTGTCCGCCAAGAAGGCACCCAAAGTGCGACCCGAAGTGGTCAAGAAAGAGCTGTGGGACGAGCTGGAGAATGTCGACTTTGCATATTCGTCGCTCTTGATCCTGGAGAACCTGCAGCTTCTGGAGAGATATCTGTGGCCTGGCTTTACTGATGAGGCGTCCAACTATCATGTCCTACTGGTGGCACTCGTGGTCAATGTCAAGAGGAGGGAGAATCTAACATCCTGGGGTGAGTGCATATGCGATTCCTGGTTATCGACAACACATGCTAATGGTCGCAGACCACTTTGCTAGCAAGCCCGCCGAGTTCTCCTCCTTTTTCCGCCGCATACTGTCCATGACCGTAGACCCGTCGCAGCCAAGCAAGATCCGGACACAGCTCATATCCTTTGTCATCGGCGCCTTCCAGTCGTTGGACAGCGGTCTTGTGCGAAAAGAGTGCGCCCCTCTCGTTGGCATATCGATATGGCAAAACCTTCACTCCGACGCCGTGCGCGAACAGTATTTCGAGGAACACAGCATGTTGCGCAAGGCATGGAGAGCTGCGTCCAAGCGGTTCGATGCTGGCGATGAAGCGCTACAGGCCAGGCTCCGATTCGAGCGGTCATGGATATATACACTTTTGCTCGACTTCATCGACCGGCTGTACAACACCACCAGCAGGGACGAGGCTAGGGATAACATGACCTACTGCGAGCGCTTCATGGAGCTTCTGGTAGACCTGCAGAGCCAGCTGCCAACGAGGAGATATGTCAATACGCTGCTTCAGGACTTGAATATGCTGCCAGCTATCCGATTGTCGCCAATGTACACAGACGAGGACAATGGCCTTTTCCGGGACCTGTTCGACTTGCTGTGCCACTTTACCAACTTCCCCATCGAGGACCAAACAGGGAAGCAATTGTCCAAGCTAGAGTACGATCAACAGCATTACGACACTCTGGCAAAGTTGCAGCGGACGGGTTATGCTGCCTTCCAGGAGAAGCTTCAGCTAATGGCTCTGGCAAACTACAGTAGCATTGGGAATCGGGAGGAGCTGGACGGCCATCTGCGCACACTGAGCGATAGTGAGCTCGTCGAGCTTTGCTCTCTCATGGGCCTACGGACAGAATACTCCACTACCACTTACCTGGTACGGGATCGAGCTTTCTACATGGAGACCCTGATTGCGCTTGTCGAGCAGCGCCCTACCTTCAAGGACAACGTTCGCGAGATGCCAGTATTGCCAACTGAGAAGGTTCTCTACGAAACCACATTCCTGCGAAACGAGTCTTACGACGGATCAAGACCGCTCGCTATACCTAAGCTGAACCTCCAGTACCTGACCATGGGCGACTTTTTGTGGAGATCCTTCATCCTGTACCGTGCGGAATCATTCTATGGTATCCGAAAGGACATGGAGGACGTAGTCAAACGCGTAAAGCCCAAGGGCAGAGGCGTCAACACCAAGTTTGGCGGTGTGTCCAAGATGTCACTGCCCATAATGAAGCCCGCCATCGTCGATGTTGCACCGTCCAAGGTCGGCGAGGAGCACCCCGCATACGTTCGTGCTGAGATTATACTGGATGTCAGCCGCCTTCAATACCCAGTACGAAGGGACTGGGAACAGCTCAGGCCAGATGATGTCGTCTTCCTGCTTGCTGTCGAGGGTAAAGATGACGTACCCATGCGCAACGGTCACCGCGAGGACATCACTACTGGGGAGCAGCTCGGCCTGCACCGGATGAGATGCGCTCAGGTGGTTCACGTCCTGGATGACAAAGGACGGCCTCTACGCGAATCAGCCCGCGACAATGGTTTTGGACCTCGTGTACGCCAACGACGACTCCTCGTCAATATCGACGCCAAGCAATACAAGACCGACATGGACCAGACTGCCGAAGGAAGGCCTAACGTTTACGAACACATCAACCTCATCGTCCGTCGGAAAGGGCGGGAGAACAACTTCCTGCCTATCCTGGAGTCTATCAAGCGCCTGACGCTCTCGGACATCCCAGCACCATCTTGGCTCCAAGAGGTGTTTTTAGGATATGGTGATCCTGCATCAGCGACCTACAAGCGCCTTCCGAATCGACTGAACAAGATAGATTTCCGCGACACCTTTCTGGACTGGCAGCACCTAATCGAGTCCATGCCCGGCAAATCCATCGAACCCCACGAGGAAGCACAGACATCCTTTGGGCCTCCATACGTCGTTGAATACGCTGCTGCATCCGAACCAAAACTCGCACCCCCTAAAGCGTCCAAAAAGCGGCGTCGCAATCAGGTTGAGGTAGCACAACCTCTGCATGAATCGCTTCATGTATCCTCGTACAAACCACCAAACATGGGGCCTTACCCCGCCGACGCACCGAAGACGAATGCGGTCAGGTTCACGCCGAAACAAATTGAAGCCATCACTTCGGGAACGCAGCCTGGTCTTACGGTCGTGCTCGGACCACCTGGTACCGGCAAGACGGACGTTGCGACCCAGATTATATCCAATATATATCACAATTTTCCGGACCAGCGGACTTTGCTCGTTGCGCATAGCAATCAGGCGCTGAACCAGCTGTTCCAGAAGATTGTGGCGCTGGACATTGATGAAAGACATCTGTTGCGGCTGGGTCATGGCGAAGAGGACTTGGAAACCGATGTGAGCTACAGCAAGCACGGACGTGTGGAGTCGTTCCTTGAGAGGGGACAATACTACCTCTCTGAAGTTGATCGCCTAGCGAAGAACTTTGGTGCGCCTGGTGCTCATAGCAGCTCATGCGAAACAGCAGACTACTTCAACCTTGTGTATGTGAAGCCCGCGTGGACGCAGTACTGGGACGCCATCACTTCCGAGGACGTAAGCGTCGAGCAGATTGTCACCGAGTTCCCATTCAAAGACTACTTCTCCAACGCACCACAACCTCTTTTCCCCCAGGCCGCAGACCGTGAAGAGATTCTTGAGATTGCACAGGGATGTTACCGCCACATTGAGAAGGTCTTTGCCGAGCTGGAAGACATCCGTCCGTTTGAGATTTTGCGAAACCCACGCGATAAAGCAAACTATCTGCTCATAAAAGAGGCTCGCATCATCGCCATGACATCAACGCACGCCGCGATGCGCCGCCAAGAGATTGCCAACTTGGGTTTCCACTACGACAACGTCATCATGGAAGAAGCTGCTCAGATTACCGAGATAGAAAACTTCATCCCGCTCGCCTTGCAAAACCCGCGGGAACAGGAGGACGGTGAGAGAGAGTTGCCGCTTCAGCGCATTGTCCTTGTGGGTGATCACTTGCAGAACAGCCCGGTGATACAGAACCTCGCTTTCCGACAGTACGCAAATCTTGAACAGAGTTTGTTCCAAAGACTGGTTAGACTGGGTGTGCCGACTATTATGCTCGACCAGCAAGGTCGTGCCCGTCCCTCCATTGCGGAACTGTACAAGTGGCGATACCCCGCCCTCTCCAACCTGCCTTCTCTCCTTTCAAACCCAGAGTTCCAAACAGCGAATCCCGGGTTCAAGCACGAATTCCAGTTCATCGATGTGGGCGACTACAAGGGTAAAGGGGAAGACCAGCCGACGCCGCACTGGATGATTAATCTGGGCGAGGCCGAGTATGCGGTTGCGCTGTTCATGTATATGCGTTTACTGGGTTATCCTGCACATAAGATCAGCATTCTCACCACGTATGCTGGTCAGAGGTCGTTGATTAATGATGTTTTGGGACATAAGTGTAAGAACAACCCGCTTTTTGGGCGGCCGAAGCATGTTAGTACCGTGGATAAGTATCAGGGTGAACAGAACGATTGTAAGTCGCTATCCTATATTCTAGATGAGAGATGGACAGACCGCTAACATGATGTGTGTTTGCAGATATCATTTTGTCACTTGTACGAACGCGCGCCATTGGCTACTTGAGAGATATTCGACGCCTCACCGTCGCCTTGTCGCGTGCAAGACTCGGGCTGTACGTCCTCGGTCGTCGCTCCGTCTTTGAAAGCGTTTTCGAACTCAAACCGGCGTTTGACGTCTTACTCCAGCGCCCGGATAAACTTACCTTGGTCACGGACGAGATGTTTGGTGAGACGAGGCGGTCGGTAGAACAAGGAGAAGGAGAAGAAGTGCAAGGTGCTGCTATCATGGAAGATGTAGAGCATCTGGGCAAGTATGTGTATGAGATGACAAAGGCAAAGGTGGAGGCTATCAAGGCGAATGGCGGGCAGATGCCGAGTAGGGAGATTACTATGGGGGAGGCGGGTGTGAATGGTGGCGTCAAGGGTGAGGACCACGACGACGACGATGATGATGATAGGCCGGAGAATGTGCTGGTTCCTGAAGAAGTACCCGAGGACTTTGAGGACGACGACGATGATGATGACCAAGTCGTGGTTTAAGCGTAGGTGGGTTTCTTGACCTGTGTGGTGGATTACATTGCGCGCAGCTGGGTTGCATTTCAAAAGGCGTAATTTGTACATGTAGTTTGCCTGCAAAGTTCATTCTTCTATTTGGTGTGTTCATGTAGTAGTAGGAGGAGGAGGAAGAGATGGGACGGGATGATAGGATTAAGATACCATGAGATCGATGCCCACGTGGCATGCACATTTCTATTCCCTGATTTGCTTGGGTGTATGGCATTGATGTGCAATGATCTTGTACTTGTCCATTCGCTCGCTGTTGGAAAGCGTCGGTACTCGGGGTGACGTGCTAAATAGAATTGAGTTCCCAGACTATAGTACCGCGGTAAGAAGACGACGGCGACGTGAGAGACATTCATGCTTTAGACATGGACACAGGAAGGCGGAACCCCGACCATACAACCTAGCTATCGACGGGACAAGCTCATAGGAGTCCGGAATGAGGCCGTAAGGGTACAAACATCTTCGCATCTTCGCGCCTAGGATATCTACTATGGTCGACATGTGATCATCCATTGTATCCCGTTGCAGCCGTTTATCTGCTGGCCCTGAAGCAGGCGACGGGAGGCTCTATTTCGGGAAGAAGATAGCTTGTGTCGTCCCAGAAGATCTGAAATCGATATGTGTGCGCGAGAACTTCCATTCACTTTCCTTTAAGAAGGCTCGATCAGCTCGCTTCAACCTACGGATTCCAGTATCGCGTTCACGCTAAGCTTATATGAAACTAGCGTGTATCTCCCTCAGCCTGACTCCATCTCACTTTCACTTCCTGATCCGCGCACCCAAGTCACAGAATGTCCCTACAATGTCACAAGACAATTACGCAGTCACTAAGGCAAGAGTTTTTGAGATTTTGGGCCAGAGCTCATGGCGCCGACCGTCTCAGAACGGGCGTACTATCCCGAATGAGTTCAGCCCCACGGTCATGGAATATGTCGAGGAGCTGAACCGGACAGACTTGCCTGACGGCGCGACCTCGAGTTCCGTGCAACTCAATCTCTCACAACGGGAGGAGCGCGCGGTGGATATCTGCAAGAGCTTCCTTGAGCAGATGGGAGATTCGGACGTTCTCTCCAATCGTTTGGAGGCGTGCGATATACAGTTTGGAAGGTTGCTGACTACGAACTTCGAGTTGAAAGGCCACCCGCATGTTGTGGTTCAGCATACTTGTCACCTGCTAAGAAGGTTACCAGTAACTGCAGCACCTTTGCTAGTCGATGGATTCGATGGACACGAAGACTACTTACCAAGGGACTCTGGAGTGCAGTCGTCGAGCGCAAATCGCCGACTCATGACAACTCGATACATTGACAGCAACACGATTCGATTCGCTTTACACATCGCGTACAGATGGCAAGATCCTTCACCTTGGACTGACCCCTACCGTAAACATGTCGACCTGTGCGGCGACTTGTTCGCAGGCTCTACAAAACTATTTCCGGACTGGGAGAGGCTCGATCCAACAGATGTCACGAACATATGTCTGCTTCGTATCTTCTTGTGGTCTGCTTGGCAACGATCTACAATGCTATACCTGTGGGCTGTGATGGATCACCACCTCAACAACACAATGTCCCAACGTGATGGAATTTTTGCCATCGGCAACACTCCTTTGTTACAACGAACGATGCAGAGATCGAACGAAGCAGCAGCGACTAACGGAGACGCGGATATGTCGCGAATATCACGTTACATGTGCCGATGGGCTTTTCGACTTCTCCGAGAGGACATTGGCTCGGTCGCACAAGACTTCCGTCATTTTCACCTGAGGTACAAGGACGCCTTTGGACAGCAGAAACCTCGCTGTATTTTCTCCGGGGATCCGATGGATCGTAGCCGACAGTGCGAAGGGGACTCGCTCTTTACTTGCAATAGATACAAAGGCATGACGATCGAAAATCAGTCGGCGCACGCTCCACATTGTCAACGCACCTCCTGTACGAGGAAGTTTTGGGACGAAGTCAACTACAAGCAAAACAGCGGTGCTCGTGCTGTGGAAGTTCATCCAACGCAGCCTGACAAATTGACCTATCGCCCAGCAACGAGTGCTACAATGGCAATCTCTCATGTGTGGAGTCACGGGCAGGGTGGACGACCGGAGTTGTTGGAAGAGAATGGGACGGGCTTCAATCGGTGTCTTCACGAACGTTATTCACGGATGGCGTCTACTCTCGCGTGCGAAACTTACTGGATGGATACACCTTGCATTCCTCAGGACCACAACCTCCGCCAGGAAGCTATCGGACACATCAACGAGATCTTTGCGATGGCGAAAGTGACACTTGTTTGTGATAAAGACATCATGTCAATCGACATAGATCCAAACGGTGACACCCAAGGAGGTAAGCAGATCGCGATCGGTGACATCTCTATAGCAATCCAGGAAACGTTAATGGCCACGTTGCTCGTGTGCGACTGGAATCTACGAGCCTGGACGTTCCTCGAGGCTATGCGGAGTAGTCGCAACATTTGTCTCTTGTGCGAAAAGGACAATGTCGTCTCAGTTAGAGATGTCATCAACAATATCCATCATAATGGACGCATCGATATAGCAACGCTTTTCGTGAACGCATTGCACCTGCTACCGGCAACAGATATCAAAGGGTGGAGCATAGTCGCTCCGACAGCCGCAAAAGCCGCAGGCCTTTTGGGGTCTGTTGACTTGGTGAATGCAACATATCTTCTAAGTCATCGCCACGCTTCCAGACCAGGCGATGAGGTAGTGATCTGGAGTCTATTGTGCGGCAAGAAGCCCTATTACAATGCCACTGATCTATGGTCAGCGCATTCCGGCGGTTGGGTTCCCAGAGTACCTCATGAACAACCTTCCCCGTATTCAGAACAAGTCGAGGCGCAAGAAGATACGTCTGGGCTGGGCGCCGAGCCGTCCTAACTTCCCGGAGGAGTGGTCGATCGTTGAGAACCCCAGGTACTTCTCGTTCAGTAGTACCGGTAATTGCGTAGATGGGAACATAACGCAAGACGGTCTTTCTGGTGAATGGCTCTATTACGACTTCAACTGCTATCTGTCGTTCAGGTTCTTGAGCGCTAGAGCAGATTCTGCGGAGGGGATCATTCACTCTCTGGTTAAGAAATATCTGTTGGGTTACTGGGCCGGAGCCCTTGTACGGCCTTGTAACAAAATGGGCATGCCTTTACCGAATAGAAGCACAGCGAACGGAACTTTAGTCGCTGTCTTGGGTATATACTGGACCGACGTATACCATTGGAAAGCGATAATCGACTGGCCAAGCACCACACCCCTACCATCAATGCAAACAGAAAGGATCACAATCTCCTAGGAGTGAGGGGATGACCAGGTATCGATTTGCTTACGCTAAGGCTTCTTTCGCAAACTCCTTTTTCAGTACCTTCGCAGCCTCATGTGCGAGCCCTGAACTTAGAAGGATAGACCTCCAATCATGAGGAGACCAATCACTAGTGTTTTTTGGAGCTTCGTCACGCCCTGGAGATTGCTCCTTCACGAGTACACGAAGCCGTGCCAACCACGCATCCCTCCTTTGATGCGGTGAAACGATGCCATCCATCCAAGACTCGCAGTCGCTCTGACTGAATTCCTGTATGGCACCTAACATCATGGTCCTTCCAGTAAAGTCGAAGCTTCTCGCGTGGACATCGATGCCTTCGGCATTCATCCATCTCTTTACAACAAGACCATCAGTCCACCTCCATCGACTGAGGACATTGAGTGCCATAATGATCACCAGTGCTATACCATCCCAACCCTTCTGACCAGCAACGAAAATCATAGCGATAAGTTGCGCCGCATGGGAGCACCTCAGAATCCACGCAAGAGTTTCGTTCCAACGAGAGGGTAGGACTACGACCATTGGCTTGTTCAGCAAACTGTCGACGATGCCACGATCACCAGCGAAGAGGTACCAATCGGACGTGTTTTGATGGAGTCCAACGAGCATGAAGGTGTCCTTGTCAGCTTCGTTGTTCTGCAAGTACCCCGAGGGACGCTCGATCGTAGCTAGCTTGCAGGCGAATCGCGCGATACATCCACAAGCTATCACGACTGCGCTCCCGTACAGTCCAAACGAAAATAGTGCGGCTGTAGCGCACAGTAGGCATAGGTTTGATAGGCACTGTCCCAGGGGAGAATCTAGCACTGCGTCCACTCGTCCAAGCCAGGAGACCCTAGGATTTGTCCTGTCGAAGTGCAGTACATGAAGAGTTTGCATGCGCCGATAACTCCCAGAGCGATTGCCTTGTCCTGAAGAGGAACTCTCAACAGTGTGCTGTTGTGGAGGTGTCGTGCTAGGCACTTTACTGCGTTGGTTTGATACGGTGGCTGATGCTTTCTCGTCGGTCCGCACTGCTCGATCAGCTTGTGGTACTGGGGAATCAGACTCTGAAGGTGATATTGTGGACGCTGCATCCTTCGGTAAGCTTTCTGGGAGCGTATCTGGCATCGTGGTGATCTGTGTTCCAACGACATATTGGATGATCATCGAGCTGGCACCGCCATTCGCGCCGAGAAAGATGCTCCCCCATCGGACATCCCAAACCGTCCAGCTTTGCGCACCTTTTGTACTTGCACGATCAATGTACTCGGTGCTCCGTTGCAGGAGTTTGGACAGGCCGTAAAGCACTCCAAGCCTGGGAAAGATATCGACAGGCAAACGTCTCGTCAACGCAAGTTGACCGACTAGCTCGTGATCCTGCTTGTAGCTTGCAAGATGGCAGACCAGCGGGATGATGGCAGCACATTCGCTGACGATTTGTGGAAGATATGGTAAGGTCAGGACTGTCGCAGTCTTCCAGGACGCCATAACCCAACTCGAGGTCATAAAGTAGGCTGGAAACAAAAGAGATCAGAGTGCAATGCGGTTTGAATTTTTCTATGGAAGACGGTCCACTAGTCCTATGCCCAATGGACAAGGCCTTTCATATGGGTTTCGAGCTGCTAGGAGTCACGAGGCTGAGCGCGCCTAGGACTGCGCCTCGCGTAGAGGCTAGAGAACCATCATGCAACCGGCCACCAATAGCTACATTGTGCATCTCACGCCAGCGTCATGGCAGCCTGCTTGGTGTCACAGCCTAGGAGAGGCTGTGGCGATGATGGAAAGCTGGAAATTAACGTGGTGGCTTGCGGCTGATCACAATGCACGGACGTGCGATGACCTCACAGACGAGTCGGACACTGTGCCAAGACCACACCAAAGAGCACGCGTATTCACGACAGTGCAGCACCATCAAGGACAGTCGCAGATACTTGTGATATGCTTTTCCACTCAGAATGAACTGCTGCGTCTTGCTTATATATGCGTAAGTTGTGTCCTGTCTTATCGCAGCGTCCATAGCGTCTTTGGGACGGTTCGCCTACCTCAACGCGCGTCCTCTTCTTTGCCTTCTTCCGATCACCACGCACCGCAAACTCCTTACGAGTAGTCAGCCACAGGCACCCTCCAGTTGAGGGGTACCCTTTCGCTGTGCGGTAAGAAGACGACAACAACGTAGGCAATTTGTATATTACGTTGGAGAGGACATGGGCACACACCACACATCTTCTTGTCCTTTTTCGTCTCTCCAGCGAACGACAAGCAATCATGCCTTTGGATTACTGTTGCTTCTGGTGCAGAGATATGCATCCAGCAGAGACACTTGTACTTTATTTCGGATTTCCAAGTTGTCCCTAGCGCGATTTCGTGACCCTGTCCAAGATACTATCAGGCTTCCATGTATATATTCTTGTCAACCGCCCATACAATCAAAGCCCAGCTACCACCACGAAAGTGTTGAGTCTCGAAACCAATAGCAAGCGTGTCTTCTCCCAAAGACCCATATGTCCTTCGCCACCATCCATTGGTATCGTCTTGCCAACCACTCTCAACCTGTGCTCCAACAATTCGACGTCCAGGGAGGCACATGGACACCTCATTCTTTAGACACACAGGCATACCATCACGCTTACTCTCAGGGTCCCAGTCCTCTCGATACTCTATAACCTCATCGCGGAGACTTTCGTGCACATCATCAGGGCAGATTCCGATCTTCCATTGTGGGGTGCTGTGGGCTTTCACCCATTTGTTTCTGCAAGTCAATCAGTCTCACGTCAGACATTCAACAAGAGAAGCATTTGCTTACAACTTCCACTTCTCGGTTTGGCCTTCTGTTTCAGTCATCATCTTTGCCAGCTTTCGCCGTCTATCCCACACTCCCCTTAGCTCTTCTCGGACGTTCTTTATAGTCGCTACGCATTGTTGAAGGGCATTGTCGTCATTTTCGGCGTATACGTGTAGATCAGCCAGCTTCAAAATCGTCGACTGGACGGATATCTCTAGGGCTCGAGCGCCGACCAGACGATTGGATCGAGCGGCAATTTGAAGAAGCTGGGCAAGCTCAGCTGCATTCCGAAAGTCTTCTGTGATATACAGCGACCCTTCCGGATGTTTGATTCTGATGTCGATATTGGCATAGTGCGTAATGTGCGCCAGGACTGGTATAGGCGTGTAGTGCTCAAGGAAATCGACCCAAGCTTTCTGAATATCGATTGTGTGGAGCCGGTGTTGCAAGTTCCGCGAACTGCATCCGACGACGACGATTTCATGCGTTTCCCTGATGCTATCGGATATGTGGGAGGAACCCATCTCGAAGGAAGATGCAGCTTCGACGGACATCGCTTTTCCGTTGAAGTCTACCGAAAGCGTACTGGCAAACTGGTCGAGTTCCTGCTTTGTATCGGCCGAGTAGGTGCTTACGGCAAAGAATGTGGATTGACAAGTTCTTCCAGTGATGCAGTACTGGCCGTACCTTGTCTTAAAGGTTCGTGCGTTGTCCTCCCCGTACCAATTCAGCCGCCCAAAACAAGACTCTGCTTCGTCAGAGAGCTCAAGCAAACGCTCATAATGCTCAGCAGGCAGCGTAATAGTGCAACGCTTGATCACGATCGTGGACGTCTTGCTACATTGAGCGGTCTTGAGTGCCTCAAGGGAGGCTTTAAGATTGAAGACAGTAAAGACCGATGCAAGTGCCCGTGTGTCAGAGGTCATGTATTGGAGTAAAGTTTCCTCATCGCGCAATATCTTGCTGCTAATCTCCAGAGTGTGCAGGTCCGTACTTGGAAGTTCAGAGGAGGGATGACATGGCCAAAAAGGCGAGCGCAGCGATTGCTGTTTGTGGGGATCAAAGCCGGAGCCAATTTTCATATAGTTGTCGTCCCACGGTATGCACCCGTGTTCGCGGATATTGGACGAGAACATAGAGTCCATAACAGGCTTCAGTCAATAGAGAACTATGCGAATGTAAAGAGATGTTATAGCTGTTAGCTCTAGTCATGTCTAAGGGGAAGGACAGTCTACGCGCATCAATATCGACGATCAATGACGTCGGCCTCACCTTGCGTCACGAGCATGAACAGCGAACCGCAAACTCTGAGATGCAAGTGCCTAAATTTGGGCTTAGCTGCGCTTAGAAAACCATCGTGTCTGTCGCCGCATATCGAGGCGTTCAGCGGCCCATATCCTGCTCAGCACTCAACGCAATGGTGTTGTAGTTCGTGGTCCGGAGCTACACATTCTAATTTGTGCGGGGTAGAGAACGAATGAGCGCGCGATGTGAGTGCACCGGTCGTGAGGACGCGTGCTCTGCAAGCCACCCCAGACAAGCTGTCTGCAAGCCTTCGTGAACATATTTTACTGCAAGGTTCCTTCTATGCATTCAGTTTATTGTATTGCGGCTGACCAGCCCTCCAGCCCTGCGATGTCTGACCAGGCGAGTCCGCCCCACACGCGGGATGGCACGGCCGGGCGCGGCCCGCTTCCTTCTTTCGCCGCAAATGTATACACCATACTCGGAGAAAGTGCAGTTTGCAAACTTGCAAATCATGCTATCCAAACGTTAAGAGCAGCCTCCTAAAGACGGGTAACTTGAGAGGACGTCGCTTCCCAAATTCCGGTAGTACACATCGCTCGCAACACGCAGCCACAATGCGGCTGCATGCGTCCCTGATAGCCAATCTTGGTACAGAAATACAGCATAAGTGTAGTCCGTCGAGTCTTCTAGGTGAGCAGGGGGAGAAGAATTCCTATCATTCATATTGGTCATGGCAGCCTATGGGGAAGAAGAGGACGTCTCTTATGCCAGCACTCGGCGTGTTGTTTGATGCAGGCAGACGACACAGTAGCACTGAAGACATGTTTTGAAGAAGAAAAAGGCAGGAAACTCTACACCTCTCATCAATCTAAATGAACAGGTTCTCGAATAAGAGAACTCGGCGCTTACGCGTACGTGGAAGTTGTTAGCTTCCTTCCTCAATCCCACTCGAGTCGAGTTTCCGGTATCAGCACTAAGAGCCACGCCTGGTGCTGATGAAATGTGCAAAAAGAAAAAATACATACAATAGCGGGGATTCGCTAGTGGTCACCCACCTAACTACTAATCCGCCGGTACACTGCTTGTATATGGCTGAGCGGACGGGAAGCCTTGCTTTCTCGCGATTGCAAACCACAACTCCATCTAATAATCCTGTATCCGGTAAGCACGAAGCCGCGGCCAGTAAACTGTTTAAAGTAAACTATGGGCGATAGTTCTATAAATAGCTTAGCCGGGAGGGACGCCAAGGGCGTAGCTAATCAGCGCATCGCGCCGTCACGGAAGGATGGGTGCGATACTCTTATTTCCGCGCAGACATGGAGATAGACCGGTGATCAAGACTGTCGATCTTGTTGAGATGTGCAAAGTTACCTTGAGCTGGATATGCTAGGTCTGAAGCTGGCGCGATTCTGTGATGGGATCTGGCCAGCTTTGGTGTGGACTATCTAATGTGCACGCGGCGCAACCAGAGCCCCGAAAAAGCCTCGTACCTTAGTCAGCCAATAGCTACGTGATTAAGACTGGGCTAGCCTCAGCCTTACAATAATTGGTTAGACGAAGGCGTATTTCATCAGGTTGATCTGCCGGAGAATCGTGGAGCAGAAGAAGACTAAACAATAGTACACAGCAGCGTCTTCGCGAAGCTAGTTATAGTCTTTCTCTACCCTTGCTGCTAACCTGTAGAGGCATGTCGATATGCGTAGGAAGCGTTTGTGGCTGGCTAGATAATGAAGTTTGTGGTATCAAGCCCTGCACACGGCTGGGGCAATTTTTTGGCAACAGCGCACCGAATTGGATACGTTCTATAGCTTCCCCAGAATGGCGCCCTTCGGCGTGATAAGACGCCATGTCATTCTGTCGCCTAGAAAGTCATTCACCATAAATGGAAAGCAGGATCCAGAATGATTTGCACACGGCGTGTAAGTCATTCGCGAGACAATTCTAAGACGACTGCACGACATGAAGCTCTCCATCTATCCTTTCGCTTTTCTGAACAGCGCGATCGCTTATGCTTCAGGAAACCCGCGTCTGCATGAGCCGCGTGCAGTCAGATGCGCATTGGTCACTCCTCTGATACCGAAATTGCTCCTGCCAACTGCTCAAGCGTTCTGTTCCGACCTTCTTAAGGTCAAAGCCTCTACTGTCACTACGACAGCGACTACCACTCGTACGATCGCAGCGTCTACAACAACGATCTCAGTCACAGCTAGTGCCGTTTCGACCTTAGTCAGGTAATTGTCTGATAAGGAAAGAAGCTTCCACCCTAACTTCTACATAGTACTTCGCTTTCAACGGTCACCTTACCAAACACGGTCCCGCAGGTCGTCACTGTCACCGTCTCGACCCAAGTAGAAGCAACGTAAGTAGTATCGTTAACCGAGATAATTCCATCCATGCTGAAGTGGGATTTAGTGCAGTTTCCACCGAGACCTTGACGTTCACTGACTATATAGATGCGGCGGCAGTGGCGCGAGCAGCACCAACTAAGCCAGCGCAATGGGCTGCGTTTGCTGGACGAGAACTGTCTTCTGCCTGCTCCTGTATCGTCTCCGCCGCTAGAACTACGATCACTTTATTGCAGACATCGACGATGAAGACGACCCATACAGTACAAAGTATATCAGGACACCATGGACCGAGGTGGGCGGGGGCTGACGGTATTGCAGGCACAATAACTGTTTCGAGCGTCGCAATGGCCACAGCAACCAAGATTGTTACAATAACGGTAAGGTGCCTTTCGCATAAGAAGCCTCGACGAAGAAATGTTGACTGAGCGTACCAATGTAGGGCTCACCGAGAACAGACACAGTGACTACCACTGTAACGTCAACGCGCACCTCGACCGTCGTATCCAACACAGTCGGCTACGCTGTCCGTCAAGCCCCAAACCGTACGTAGTGTCATCTTTTACACTTACTTCTCACCTCCTATCCCCCTGTTCCTAATCACAAGAAAATGCCTAGTCACAGAACCTTACTAATCATAAGCAACCTTCTCCAGCCTGCGGCAATCCCTCCACCCTCAAAATTAGCGGCTGTCGGCAAGACCCACCGTCGGACTCCAAATCTGATACTTTCTACACATTTGATCAATGTTGTCGCGAATGCTTCGCGCCGGGTTCCAACTGCGCAGGTTTTACTTGGAGGCAATCTGGGCTACCAAACTCCGGCGAATGCAATCAAGTTATAATTACGGCATTCACTCCTTTTCCCCAAATCGGCATTGAGGCTGGACCGTCGACCAGACAGTGTCCCACTGCAGTGTTGTTCTTGCGAGGCGGTTCGGATTGCGACGAAATGTACGAGGGCCCGTGTTATGTGCGGCAGCCGTAGGTAGTAGATGTGAGGGTCTTTACCTAGGTAACTTAGACAATAAATGACTTGTAGATTTATTATTAAGAATATAATAGAGACCTAAAAGCCTTTTATATTCTTTCTCTATATATAATCTCTTTACTATGCTAATATAGTTACATATTTGTTACAACGTGGCTGAGCTATACTACTCTATCCTAAGTGTAAGGCTTTTTCTTATAAGAATACTTATAAACTACTAGACTCTTTTAGATCTAGTAGTTCTTAGCGCTCTCTCTTCTTAGCACCTAGGAGAGCGCTTTCTCTTTCTCTTTTCTATCCTTTGTCTGCTATTCTCTCTACTTTAAATACAAGCTATCTTCCAACCAGCTGCTTCTCTGTGCGTGAAGTCTGCCTTACATATTTGATCGCTGCTGCTCCAGTAACTTCTTGCATGGTAAGATTTCCGGTGTGTATATGTGTATGCGTGCGAGTAAATAGCAGAGAGTGTCTACGTGCAGGTATAGGTGTGGACGTGTAAGAAGATGGCATGTGTGACAGGCCCAATCAGCAAGCAAACGCATTATGAACGAATCCAGCCCATCGACTCCGCTAGCCGCCCGGACGGAGTCAGCGCCAGTCTCGTGAGAGAGTCGGCGCCATGTGCAAAAGAGTTCCGTTTTCCGTAATCGGGAGTAGGCACATAAATAACCCCAAAACAGCTTCGTGGCCCCCAAAACGGTTCCATGGCAAACGGCGAGTTGGGCAAGAGAACTAATTTTCAGTGTCCTATGGTCGTATGTGCTGGTCTTCCACGTGCGTTGCTTTACATAAAAAAACTGGATGTTGAGAAAGATGTAAAGATTTTGGCCTTCAATAGTGACAGGCGCCGCAGAGATGCTTCTCTATGCCTGGATAAAGAGGATGGCGCTTATGGCAACAAGATAAAGAATCATAATTCTAAGTTGCATTCAGCGCTGCTGAACCTCTGGAATCACGCAGTCCAGCCAGTCTTGCAAGCACTAAGACTTCTAAGGCACGACCCCAAGCCCAAACTATCACCTCGCGTAATGTGGGTTGTCAGTGGCATTGCATGATTGCTGCCGCTCCAAGCTGCAGGATTAGATACTCCTGGGTCAACTGACTGATAACACTACCAGTGATGTTTTCTCTTCGTGTTCTCCAAGTCTTATGGTGCTAGACTCGCTTTGTCGAAAACCTCAATCTGCGATACATGATGAGAAAGCAAATGTTGTTGTGGTGCCCATGCCAACAAGCCCTCGACATACGCCTTTGGCTTTTGCTTAAGAAGTGGAGGCAATTGTGACACATACTATGTTTTGAGCATCCACTGTCTGCCTTGAGCAGCCAACAAAGAAGCGAGTTTTGTATGCATTAACATCTTGCACAATTGCTCACTTTGCGTGCCACGGTATCGTAGATGAGAACAATCTATTGCGAAACAGGTTGATTATCGCCCAAGAAGCAGACGAGAATTTGAGTGTTGCCGACGTCCAGAGTGTAACATGTGAGCGTTCTAGAATTGCTTAGCATACTACGAAATGTTAAATTTGTAGCTATCTCTGTAACAGTCTTTTCATGTTGTAATAAAGCATCAAAGTTAGCATGTTTTCTAGTTCACGGGACTCTGCGCCTGCTTGGTCTCAGTGGCTCCTGCTACACGATAACGCTTTCTTCCTCTCGCGTTAATCACCTCGCCTCCTGCTTCATGATTTGTTTCGTACGCTCTTCCGTTGTTATGAGATTAGGATAGAAAAGGAAGGCAACCCCCCCTTTATTTACAAGTAGCTCGCGCTCCCGCAAAATCTTTCTAACACTCTTCTACTACACACTCTTCTACTGCACGACTTGCTCACATTGGTGCCTGAAGCCATCTGATATTTACTGCAGATCGCCTTCTTATTCATCGCTATCTTCATTGTTCGCCTCCACTTCTGTCACTGCGCGCCCAACTTCCACCACACTTTCTCATCGGCCATAGACTCAACGACCACTGTGGACCTCAGCTAGTGCCGAATACTCCCAAGTATGACTTGCTCTTCCGTAGCGAAAGATGAAATCTAACCCAGAACTGTAGGCATCATGTCATCACTGGTCCTCGTCTGGATCCATACACCTTCCTTCCTCGAAACGTCTCATACACAAGGGTAGACAGCATCCCCAAATACTCAACCTACGGCCTGTCTCCAGAATGGTGACAATGACTGTGGTTCGACTATCAGGATTGCGGTATGCCTGGTGTAAGGGATGTTCTGAGGCAAGGTAGGGACCCCCTGCTCAACCTCAGTGAAGAAAAATGTCATCCTTCCGACAGGAGTCCCTCGACAAGAGGGATACCATTTATGAAGATATAAGTGCATATAGAGAGGCACTGAAGGGCGGTCGGGTCTTTTCTAGTTTTTCCTCCGCGCTCTACTCAGTCTTTATGGCTGACAAAGAAAAACTGCAGGGCGACTCAATCTTTGGATTGTTGAGACAATGGTTTGGTGGTCATCACTGCTAGTACCATGGTTGAAGTGAGTGGTTGCTGGGCTGTGCAGTCCCAGAGTTGCGGTACCATTGAGGGGTTGAGGGGGCCGCGTGCGAGCCTTGGTACGCTCGTCCATGAGATGACTGAGGAGTCATATTTAGGTGTTGCGGCCATGGTTAGAAGTTGGGTCAGGTCCTCGCTGGTTGCTTGGATGGGTAATCTCCAAATTCTTCAGGTGTAGTGAGTGCATGGACCTTGCTAGCTTGCATACACTTGTCATAGCGAATTGATCCCGTGTTTGCATTTTCAATGCTGGATTAGATGACCGGAAGAGCCGAGTTTACTGTGGTTCGAGCTATGACTCCCCTTTAGACCATGGTACGTCGTTGTTGAGGGGAATTCCATTAATGAGCCGCACTTTGGCTAAGAGAAGAGCGGAGGTGCATGGTCTAGAGCCATGCGCTCATGTCGTTACTCATTCACCTTACAACCCACGAACCGCAACGCGACATGTGTATCCTAGAATTAAGGGAGACTTGATTTTCTCTAATATCACTTGCTAGTTCTCAGGTTCTTGTGCTAGCTGTTATAAGTTATTATTATTTATCATTTTCTTCTGTCTATCGCAACTTATTGTGTATGCGTGGATGTGTATAGGTTTAGGTATGTGTAGGTTTGGACGAGTGTACATCACAGAAGAGCGATTAAGAGGTGACAAGACACACGATTTTAGGCCGCCATTGCCCTATGTCTTCTAAGATTTTGGCGTTTTGAACAGCGACGATGTGGAGGAGGCTATATGTTAGAGGCCTGTTATTGGCGATGTCGCGCTAGATGAATTATGGCTTAGCGTGGGAAGGACAGAAAACTGTCCACGGTAAGCAGGAGTAATACTTCCACAAACAGTACCATGACAGACGGCGACTCGGACGAGTGATCTAATCTTCAGTTTCCTATAGTCATATGTGTTGGTTTTGTATATTTGTTGTTTTATATACGTGTTGTTGGATTCCGCTCAGCCACTAGGTACTTTTCAACTATCATCCCCTTAGTCACCAGCGTTGAGAAAAGCAAGTTCCGGTTGAGCATCAGAATGGCAGCACCGAGATCGCTCGATCTTTTTGGCTCAACCGGACGTTATTATTCTTTCAAGAGGTTGATCCAGGAAAGACCGCACCTGGGTCGTGTTTGGTTAGCATCGTTCGGCCAACCTCTCATATTGTATGCCTCTAGACACAACTAACAATCCTGCAGATCTGCAAGCGATGAATTTGTATTAAAAGATATACCTCTGAACATATTCTCAGCATTTAACGAGAATATTCGACCAAGACTTCTTCAAACGCCCCGCATACGACTACCGGTGGACACCATCCCAGATCAGCGCATATTTGTGTATGAATACCTGAACGATGATTTCTTAGATCTGGTTCGGAATCATATCCCAGAGCGAGCTCGGAAGAAAATTCTCAAAGCTACTTTGCAGGGAATTGCAGATATGCATGACCGCGACATTGTTCATTTAGGTAAGCCTAATGATGCGGCTCTTCATACGGTGGATACAAATGACTGATCTTCTCTAGATGTCAAACCTGACAACATTCTGGTTAACTACCGCCATGTTGATCAAGACGTCGTGGTCGAAAAGGTACAAATCTCTGATCTTGAGAATGCAGCCTATCTTCCAAAGCCTAGGTGTATCAAAGGAATGCTAGCTGGAAATGATAACTGGCGCAGCCCCGAAGGTCACTTTAAAGGAGAACTCAATAAACCGTCTGATTTATACTCATTTGGGCTGGTCGTAAGTGCTTAGTCTGAGCAAAGATTCCTCATTACTAACACACCAAGTGCATCTACGCTGTTCTCGGACGCGTCATACTAGGACCTGATGATGACTTCAAACTACACGTGTCGAAAGGCGCACTACCTGTATTCGTCCGCCTGCAGCGCCAAATCTCATATTTTGGAGACAAAGAAAGGTTGAATGGACTCATGAAGCATGTTGGTGATGAGGAAGCGAACTGTGAGATTCTTGGAATGCTTTGGGAGGACCGAGCAGCAGATTATATCCCATATGTGCCGTTCTCAGAGTGGGAAGATGTTGACTCGACGTTCAAGGACTTGATCCAAGGATTGAATAATCTGGATCCCTCACAGCGGCTCACAGCTCGCCAGGCATTAGACCATCCCTGGTTTGAAGGCATCGAATTTGCTTACTAGTAGTACAGCGATGTTGGTGGAGATGATGGCACACGATGACTTGCTTGGAGCAGATGCCCTAAGATCCTCAGTGCATAAATTGGACAAGACGTCAAAAGCCGTGTTGGAGATACTCTGCGCTACTTGGGTATTCATCGGTACCATTCCGTAGATATCCATCAGCTTATCCTTTCTCTCCCCTTCACCCTCTCCTTGTTTCCCCCCTGCCCCCCAATCAATGTATTCAGAAGGAGTATCTCCTTTGCAAACTCGTTGTGGCCAACTCAAATAGGCTCATTTATTAGCTAGATTGATAACTTAGACCGATCTCGTTACTATTCGGGATGAGACCACTCGGTATCGCACCACTCGCAATATGACCGTATTAGGATCGTAACTTCTGTAACTTGAGCTGCAGTACTATGGATCTAAGATATCGAAGGGCTGGGGAAAGCGAGGCGCATACAGCGCACGGGCTAATCTTGGCCTATCCATAGCAGAACGTCGGGTGCACACCGCACAGAAATCAGCTTTTGGACGACTCAAGACAACAGCATCAGAACACACCTGCCAGCGATCGCAGCGGTCTCCGTAGGCTGTCACACTCCCTCAATCGATCTGATATCCGCAGAGCCACCGTTGCGGCCACAGCAGGGTCAGACGAGCAAACTGCCCGCACGCCATCTATTTAGTCGTGATATACCAATGAGTTTTCACACGCTGCATACAAGGCTCTCTTATTCCTACCAACCATGCATGCGAAATTCTCTGGGAGACATCTGATCTGTGAAGCCCTTTTTGTTTTATTAAAGAACGTTCGTCGTATCATTCTTCGGCAGGAATTGGGACAGCATATGGTGTCCACTTCTTCAGAAAAATGAGAGCGTGTTTCCTGTTGGCTCAGCAGATGCTTTACATACTGGGACAGTACATAAACAGAAGACGGCTTTGGCACTCGCAGTCACCATCTGTTGAAATGCTTCCCAAGGAACCTACACACAAATCTGGTCATCAGATAGGACACTGCTTTACGACAATAAGACCGCTACACACGGCAACACATTCCACAATTGCTTACCCCACATGCATCCGGATGCGATAACGATAATGCAAGTGCCCAATTTCCTAATGCTTATGCCACGCCCAACGTCGGATCCGACTAAAAGACGGAATGTGAAACCGATAAGCGAAAGCCGGTCGATCCCAATGTCCAGATGGCGTGACTCGCGCATCACCAGCACACAACAAACGGGACGAAAAAAATGTCCAAGAAGGCCCCACATCCGTCCCGTCAGAGAACTAAACTAGGACCTGAAACACATAACCCCACCTGGAACACCCAAAGACCAGGATACGCCTGTGTCGCGGTTCTGGAACAATACTTGGTGCCCCATTTACAGGTACAAGCTTGCACAGTTGCAAATGTCCCTGTTTCAAACACTTGTCAGTTTACCCATTCCACACACATAATGCACCCCAGCACGTAACAGACCCAAACAACGGGCCAACGCGTTCCAAACACCAGGGCTCAACCCACCGGCGCGGATACGGGACATGAGGAGAAACTAAATGGGAAGAGCACATACCGTTTGATGAGTTCCTGACACGTCCCCATTTTTTGGAACAAAGTCGGGTCGCCGATAATCCGAGCCGCGTTCTTGACCTCCCGGCACGTCTCGTCTAGCCGGGTGATGACGCGGACAATAGTGCCTTCCATGACATCTGTCAGGTCGGTTATGCGATTGAATGACATACCCCTCGCCCACTCATACACGACTTCGACCATGCCGAAGCGGGGTTTGCTGACAAAGTCGTTCGAGTCATCTGCGGAGAGAATGACCTGATGCAGAGTTTGGATCTTGTTGACCTTCTCAGAGATCTCAACAATCTTGGCGACACCGCGTTCCAGATTTGCTGTTAGCGTAGGCTCTACGTCGGTCTTCTCTTGGAAGACAAAGGCCGAGAGTAGTGCGACAATTTCTTCCGGTTCGTACTCGGCGAGGACGTTCTCCAAAACGAGTTCGGTAAGGACCAGCTCGTCGGCCGAGTGGATCTGAAAGCTGTCAGTGAATGGATAGGCCTGGTTGAGAGAGACAGGCATACCTCGCAAGCTACCTTGCCCTTCAGCTCCACGCGAGAACCTTCATCAATAAAGCCGAGATCCTTGAGTACGTGTATGCGCTGTTCATAGTCAGGGAGTAGTTGTAAATTCTGATCTGACATGAGCTGGCGGAGGGCAAGGATGTTCTCTTTGATAAGCCACTGATCATGCTCTTGAGCAAACTACGATGGTTAGCTTGGGTTGAGAATACAGCCAGCCACGAACACGTACGTGTTTCAAGAAGTTTGGACACTTCAGGCATTCTTTGCTAACCGCATTCTGACCCTCCTTCATGCGGGCTTCCGCCAGTTCGCGGAACTTGAGGCTCTTGATCTTGCTGTAGTCGTATTCATCCCAGTCTTCATAGTCCCAAGATCCACACAAGGGCAGGAACTGATCTTGGGCCAACTTCAAGGCATCTGGCATATCTGTTAGCGCCGGATTCAAACCGTAGCGCACCCACTTACCCTTGGATACCTTCCGACCCAGGTTCTGAATGGATTCGGGCACATCAATGATGGTCTTGGTAAAGCATTCGATATCGTTCAGGGGCACGTAGGCTGCCTTGAGGATCAGATCCTTGGGGTTGTTCGGTAACTTGCGGAACCACTTTGCAAAAGGACCGACGTATGGCAAGAGGTCGTCAGGCTTGCGATCTTGGTGCTGCGCCACCTCTAAGACTTTGACCGTGGGCTCGTTGCCTTTGCTAGTACCATCTTGCATTAGCATACCGGCGGTGCGTTTATTGTCCTGGTCAAGTTAGCAATAAGTCACTCTAGGAGCGGTAATTAGCGGCGCACCTTCTTATAGACAATCAATCTATTCTTCGCCAAAGCCCGTCGTCCAATAGGGTTGATGAGTAGACTCAGGTGCATCTCGTTGGTGAGTCTCTTGTAGTCTTCACAAGACTGATGGCAGGCCTCTAGGTCAATGTCGCAGGTATCACAAGGCTCACGCTTGATCTTCTCCAGCTCAGCTTCCGAGACTTTGACCTTGCCTTGATGTTCAGGTAGCAGCGCTTGGGTGGCATTCTCGCTGAAACTTCGCTTGATCATCTCTTCGATCTTCAAGGCCTCTACACGTAAGAGGTTGAGCATCATGTTATACGTCAGACGAAACTGTGATCTGAGCTTAGTAGGCTCACCCAACATCATCTGACGGAGTCTGGCTGCCGGTGGTGCCTCGTCGGCTCCGGGCGCACATATGATTACAGTGCCGACTGTGTCGAGTCCTCTTCGTCCTGCACGACCAGCCATCTGAGTGTATTCGCCGGGGAGCAAGTCACGGAACTCTCGTCCGTCGTGTTTGCGGAAACCAGAGAACACTACGGTTCTAGTGGGTAAATTGAGACCCATCGCGAAAGTCTCCGTGGCAAAGAGAACCTTGACAAGTGTCTTTGCAAACAGAATCTCTACAACCTCTTTGACAATGGGTAACATTCCACCATGATGGACAGCAATGCCTCGGCTGAGCAACTCTCTTAGGCGCTTGATCTGAGGAAGGTCCCGGTCTTCCTTGCTCAGTCTAGCCAGCGACTTCTCGATGGTCATGTGTATCGCGCTCTTCTCAGCAGCGTTGCAATAGTCGATGTTTGAAAGCGCCTCGGCATTCTCCTCGCAGCGCTTCTTGGAAAAGACGAATATACAAGCCGGCAACAGGTCTTTGTTTCGAAGATGCTGTATGAGATGGACCCAGATGTTCCGATCTTGCGCGGCTGTTGTTCGACCTCCACCACGACCGGTCCTGGCGATGTTGCCACGACCCCTCGCAGCCGGTGGTCCTCCGCCTCGAGGTCCACCACGCCCGCCACCTTGTTGACCTCTTCCACGTTGATTCTGGCCTCCCCGGGCGGGCGGTCCTCCGCGACCACCACCGCCTCTACCAGCTTGGGCTGCATTCGCAGGAGCTTCTTTGATCTTGTCTTTCCCGGACAAGACATCGTTTGCAGCTTTCCAGCCGTTGTCGATGAATTTCTTGTCTGCTGTAACGATCTTGTGGATGTCTTTTCCAGCCCAAAGATAATGTTCGAGAGGAATGGGACGCTTTGGGGTGGAGATGACGTAGATGTCCTTCTTCTTTGTGCGACCAACCCATGACGCGAACTCATACGTGTTGGGGACAGTTGCGGATAGTAGGATGAGAGTCACATGCTCTGGCAACATGATGATGACCTCCTCCCAGACAACACCACGCTCCAGATCATTGACGTAGTGTACTTCGTCAAATATGACAAACTCTACATCTCGGATAAGATCCGCTCCCCGATACAACATACTCCGGAGGATCTCGGTGGTCATGATGAGACAGCTAGCTTCGGGTCTGATCTGCACATCTCCAGTAAGAATGCCGACATCGTCGAATGTTTGGCGGAAATCGCGGAACTTCTGGTTACTCAAAGCTTTGATAGGAGATGTGTAAATAGCTTTGGTCATGTGCTTGGCAGCGAGTGCGATCGCGTACTCTGCGACCACTGTCTTGCCAGCGGACGTATGTGCGGCTACGAACACTGAATCGCCGTTCTCAAGATGGTAGACCGCTTCTTTCTGGAAAGTATCAAGCTCGAAGGGCCACTCGCGTGCCATATCCGGCACGAGTTCCTTGAAGTTGGTGATGTCGCGATCGATGTCAACCATATGAGCCCACTCTCTTCCGCCTTTCCTTCCAGAGCTCATGGCAAGCGGGCCGTGAGGAGCCAACGCAGGGAACTCTACTGGTAGCAAGGCGTCAATCTCGTCGTCTCCAGGCTGGTCTTCGTCAAGTTCTTGGCCGTTCGCGCCGGCCTTCTCGGTGGTCTCTTCGTCATCGGCATCCATATCCCTGGGGGCTGCACCCGCCTCTGCTAAGGTGTCTTCGACCTCTTGCGCAGCCTTGGCATCTGTAGTTGACTTTTTCTGGAAGTCGAGCCCACGAGTAAACCCAGGCGGTACATCCAACAGGCCCCCTTCAGCACTGAAGTTGATGACTCTGTCAAGGCCACCAACCCGTTTCCCATTCGCATCCTCCTGCTGTTGAATTGCCTCATCTTCGATTGCAGCTACCGCTTCCACTCCATCAAGACCGCCAGGTGCGAAAGGAAAGAAGCCTGCTGCTCCACGCACGAATTCAGCTCTGTTGGCAGGCTTCCTGAGAAGAGACGTCGAGTTCTTGGCTGTTGCCGAGTTTGCTGGAACTGTGACTTCTTTGTATCCCGTGACGCGGCCCTCTAGCCCCTCGCGCGTGAAGCGGATGATGGTTCGGGTCTGGGTTGGGGCGATCTGGAACAGGCTGCGGTAATTGGTGGGTGCATCCCAGCGCTGCTGAAGCTGGTTCAACCACTGCGTGTCGAAAGACTTGGAGGGTGTCAGGAATTCTTGCTCTAGTTCCTTTTTGATGACATCTTTGGTTTTGCGTTGTCGCTTCGGTGGCCGTTGTTCGCCAGCTATGGAGTCTATCCCATCTTCGCCGAAGCTACTGCTGTGCAGCCGCAGCTTCTCCAATTCTCCAGACAAAGCTTCCATATTCGCGGGTTGAGTACGAATCTGGTAGATTGCTATGCCTGTCCAGGTGCGGGATTGTGGCGCGCCGAGTGAGAAAATGGATGACGTTGTTTGTTTGAGACGCCAAGCCGCATCGGGAGGACCCACTTCCCCCGCTATACATGGGGTGACAGCATTCGGTGCTTATATCGTGTGCGATCAACAATCTGTACCTGCATATGTATTACGAGGAACATGGGTCTTATCAAAATTTGGATAGCTCCGAGACATTGCGAGACAGCCGAACCCGAATAACTCTGGTTTGTAGATCTCACGAGCACATGACCCGCAGACAGAGCATATCAGGGTACGCAGAGAATATATTGTAGCCATTTGCAATCGCACATGGCAGGTCACCGTGATGTCGTAACCTAACGCAATTGCCTTGCTTGCGAATGATTCCCCAACGCCGCGCTATGAATGTCCAAAATCAGAATGCTACATTGTGTAGCTGTTCAATCCCACAAGTCGTCCATATCCGCCATCGCTTCCATCTCGTCCGCAAAAGGATCGTCTTGTGTAGGCGCGGGTCGCGTTGGGAGTGTCTTTGGTACGGTGGTACTAGGTTGGTTGCTTTCAGCCAACAACGCATCTAATTCGTCGTCGTCGGGGTCGCCGCTTGCTACTGCTTCTGCCGCATGATCTGCTGAATTGGAAGTAGGATCCTCCCGCTCTCCTTGTCGGCTCGGGCTGTCTTGCCCAACATGCTCTACGCCCTCCATCTCCTCGGTGCTTTGTTGTGGAGTCTTCTCCCGAGTTGCGTCGTCTTCGTCGGCGTCGTCGTGTCCTGTGTTGCGACGTGGTTTGCCTTCATCGATCCAGTCTTTCCGCATCATGTGCATGCGCTTTGTATGTCCAACCTTTTCGATGATGGCCAGGGCGTCTGCAAACTTAGCGCGGGGGTAGAGGTCGTCGAGCCACAATTGATACATGTTCAGCATGCGAGCGATGTCTCCATACTGCGACTGAGTTAGCCTAGTACCGCTCACTCGTGCGGAACAACCATACCTCGTAGCCTTTGCCTTTGAAGCGAAGGCGCTCTTTTGAGATCTTGCGTAGGCGGGGAATGCCAGGATCGGACAGCAGTCTTTGGTCGTCGAGCTTCGGAATAGGAATGCGCTTCTTCGTGATGACGATCTCTTCATCGACGCCTAGGGCGCCGGCATTGTCGCTTTTGTTGCTCTTTCGATACTGTGGCTGGGTTGGGTTCTCCGTCGATTGAATGGGGTCTTCGGGATTTGTGACATCTTTGAGAATGTCGTCGAGATCATCGTCAGAGTCATGAACGCGTACTTGCAGGCTGCTATCTGCCATTGTGAACCTCTTGAGCCTTTGCGGTAGGTATCGAAGGTATCCTGGGTTCTAAAGTGTTGAGCGCGACGCGTTCGACGCGTTCAGCCACAAGCACAGACACTGCTTGCACTTGCCGCTTGTGGCGCAACTTTAGCTTTGTCCAGGCAAGGGTCCAACTCGACTTTGGAAAGCAGCTTCTTTATTCAATCACCGCCTTTTCTACCCAAGTATATATTACAACAACTATCGTCTCGCCGACTCATCCAGTCTACTGCGACTACAGATCCGTGGTCTGGAGCTCCTACTTCGCCAACGTAGTGGTGCTATTCCCTTTGCGCCAACAGGTCGTGAGCTCGTGATCGAAGCCCAACGCGCGCCAAACCTCTTAACATGTCGCCGCCTAACGTGCTTCCCGCCGACGCGGTAGCCCCAAGACTTGACTACTTATTGCGACGTGCCCGCGACGTCAAGCAAAGTACGGCCATTGACCCTCCACTCCAGGTTTCCGAGCTTGTACCGGAGAACGAGCCTCTTCTCGGCGAGATCGAAGGAGGGAAAGAAGTGCGGACGCTTGCTGTTGAGAGTGCAGCTAAGAGTGTTTTCTATGCCAACCTTGTCAGTTGCTACGCTGTCGTCTTAATTCTACCAGTCTGCTCACATGATTAGGGTTCGACTCGGATTGAGGAGCCGGCCTTTGTAACTGTTTGGAATCTACTGGATATCCTGCAGTATTGCGGGGATCGAGGTGTGTTACTCGCCAATATGGCTGCGTCTCGACTGACATTCTTAGACCTCTGCTCTCCGCAACTCGTCCTATTGCTCATTGAAGAGTTGCTTGACAGCCAGTCAATCTCAGGATGTCGTGTGGTATTCAACTTTCTCGAGTCAAGGAGAGAAACCATCATTGCGGTATGTCATCCCTACCAATCTCGTTGCCCTTTCTCACCTCGTTTCAGATCAACTCCAAGAATAAGGACCTTGTTATCTTGAGATTGTGCAATGAGCTGCTCCGCCGGCTATCTCGCGCGGAAGATCCAGTCTTCTGTGGGCGTGTCTATATATTCATGTTCCAGAGCTTTCCCTTGGGCGACAAGAGTTCGGTAAACCTGCGGGGAAACTTCCACGTCGAAAACGTAACGACATTCGAGGACTTTCTGAAGGAATCAAAACCGGAAGAGGACTCTATGCAAATCGATATCGACGGGCCTGCTCCTGCTACCAAGGAAGATTCGAAGTCAGAGGAGCCAGCCATCCTGTCTGGCGATATCGACAAAAGCAAAGATGGGAAACCTACCACACTTGATACCGAGTCTCTCTACCCCGTGTTCTGGTCTTTACAGCATTCTTTCTCAAACCCACCAAGGCTTTTTGAAGAGGACAATTTCAAGCAATTTCAAAAGAGCTTGGAGGCGACGCTAGCCAAATTCAGGGAGGTGCCAAAAGTCATACAGGCCGGAGATTCAGAGCGAAAGAAGGGACAAAAATCACGGGAAGGCGACGACTACGATGCATTCGCCAACTCCTTTAATCCTAAATATCTCACAAGCCGTGACCTGTTCAAACTTGAGGTACGCAAGATTGCCACTATCAGACCTGCGCTATGACTGACAATTTGCAGCTGAGTGATCTCGCCTTCCAACGTCACATCCTGGTCCAAGCACTGATACTCATCGACTTCCTGTTGACTCTGACCGAGGGGTCCAAGAGCAAGCCATTCTACCAAAATGCGCAGAAAGCGATGCAGTACAATTTCACACTCCGCGAGGAAGACGTAAGTCCCCATCATTTGCCACATTCTCCTCCCTCAGTCACGCTCCCATGCTCGCTTCGCCATCCACGATCATCATCTTCTCGGCTGACCACAAAGCACAGACCGAGTGGGCATTGGGCATCAAGACCGCCATCGCAAATTACCTGCAGGAAGGCCCAGATGGCAAATTCTACTACCGGATGGTGGATACCGTGCTTTCCCGCGACAAAAACTGGGTACGATGGAAGATGGAGAACTGTCAGCCGTTCACGCGAGATAGAGTGCCCCCAGCAGAATTCCAGCAAGCCAAATCTGGGGCACAGAAAGCTGTTGTTGCTAAGAAAGCCTCGAAGCCTATGGGGGTACCTAGTACTTTGAACTTCCTCCACAACAACGATGCAGAGAATGGACTCTCTCAGCTACGACAACGTGACAGGTATGTGCTCCGCTCGTCCGACTAACATTGATTTCAGCCTCTGACGTTCAGTCAGGTTCAATGTGCCAAATGCAGAGTCATATGCAAAAAAGGTCAAGATGACCGACTTAGACCTGGAAATGACTGACGCAGACGAGGAGAAGCGGCAAGCGGGGGACAAGAAATCTAGCTATGTCTGGCGAGGCCTTCGTCTTGCTTCAAAGACGCAGCTAAGCTCCTTTGATAGGATTGAGCATGGCAAAGGGCTGGAGGCTCTTCAGCCGGCCACCTCTTCCATTGAGGCGACGGGTGTTGACGCTGCACCCACTACTTCGGATGACCAGGGGGTAATTCCGCAAGACGAGCATCAGAGCGTCGAGGAGCAGCGGCCCGACCAACGCAGTCAAGTGACTGCGGAACCAGCGGCGTAGTGGCAGTGACAGGGGCAGGTTGTCGCCTGCACCAGCTAGGTGTGAATTATCGATGGCCCTGAGGGACATACGAGCTTTTCCCCATGGGTTAACGTGCAGTATGGGGAGCATTGTGGCGCTTTCCCATCGAATTTATCTCTGCAAGCGAAGAGAACATGGGGTTCTTCTCCCCGAGCCACTCTCAGCGTATCGATAGATCGGAAGCCATCCACAGTCTGAGCGACCGTACATCCGGTCGCCAACGGCGCCCCTCAATTTGCAACGCCACGAGGGGACGTCGGAAGGCTGGGTTGAGGCGCAAGCAGGCTGTGGAGATGAAATGTTCCATCTTGGTGAATAAAAGTCTTCACAATATAGCATCGCGTGGGCATGTCCACCATTTCCGGGTCTCATTCTGATGTAACAATAACGATCGAGAGAGCTCTGGCTCTCATCCCTGGTAAGCATCGTCATGCTTCCAGGCCTTTGACAGGAAATGTTGTGATCTCAGATGTGCCGTGGTGCGCCGGGGTGGGGCCGTCTTCAGGCTCATTCAGTGTGTTGTCAGCACAAAATCCACCTACGTGGGAGATGCTGCATCCTTCCGAAATGAAGGGACCTGTACTACCTGACACCACCGTTCAGCGCAGTCCGAGGCATTCCAAGGTTCTCTGCTGTGGTCTGGCACGCGGTGGGACCACCTCATCATGTCATGACAAGTTGCGAACCACAGCAAGGCCACAGGCCCAGACTGCTGGCAACGGATCGTAATCATATTCAATGCATTATGTTCACGAGATGGACCGAAGCATGATGAAAAGAGGCAGGCATGTTCTGCCGACAATGGACAGGCACCCATGCGCTCATCAAACCCACAGACGTGTTGCGTCCCCCCACCAATGACCCGCCAGAATATCCGCGGTTTCGCTATCGCTCGCTCCTGTCATTTCCACAGGCCGTCCTCATCCGCCATCCGGGCGGTCTTGGCGTTGTTTTGGAAATCGACCGCGACGCCCTGTTCGGCATTGCGTTTTGGAGATTGCGTAGGCGTTGGGAGAAACTGTGCTTTTCTTCGTTGCGAAACATGCCAAACGCTGGCGGTTACCCGCGTGCTTCACAGCCGGACAGCAAAAACAACAACTTCCGGCCAGTTCAGGCAATGCGACCGCGCGAGGCGGACGGTGTACATCATTCGTCAGTCCATAATTCGTCACGGGCTCAGCGCGCGGTATCGGCTAGAGGTTCATCTGCTTTGGACACGGGCAATGTCGATCACTACGGAACGGCGTAGCATGGGTGGCTTGCGCATCGCCCAATTTTTCCCTGCAGTGCGGCCGAAAGACAGTCGTTGCAGCCTCGTCTTCGATGCCATTCGCGCGCTCCAGGACAGTTTCAGCGCGCTTGCTTGGACACGCATTTCCAAACACGTTACGATAATTCACCGCTGTCACCCAACTACCGACAGCCCACCAGTGTTGCACGCAGTCGCACTACAGCGAGAACAGGCTTCGAGAAACAGCGCCTTTCAGCATTTTCCCGGCGCGGGCCGAGCTTTTGGCCGTTAGATCGTTGTCAAGCCCAGCCAGATCTGTTGCTCATTGGCGACCCCCGCTGCTATTGGCGACGGCGTCATTGCTAGGCGCTCGACTACTCACCACACTTGATCAAGCAGGTGTGCAGCAGGAACACGCAAGTAGCTAGACGCGGTTCCTTGGTTTCCGGCAAGCATCATGGGTCACGGCTGAAGGTGACCAAGGTTCGTTGTTCATGCATCTGAGCGGGCGCGATGGGCGGCTCAAACCACACGCAAGGCTGATGCAGCGCGTTCCTGACGCATACGCAATTTGCGGACCGTGGCCATTAACATTTGACTTGACAGCTGCCAGAAGACGCACTTGGAAGCCACCGGTCCAGGGCGGAATGGCCCGCCATAGCACAATTTCGTGTGAAAGTCATGGTTCGACGACAGTAGCATCATGGTAGCATGGAGTACACGAGCCTGGCGGCACCAAGTCCGACCTTCACCACCACACCACCATCTCGTCCGCACACAATCCACACTAAAAGCAGCATTGACAGCGACACCCCGCAACAAGCCGTGCAAGCGTTGCCGAGCCCTGTAGCATCCCTGTCCTCTCTCGCTGCGGGTTCCTTGGACTTCCCGCATCGCATCTGGCCAATAATGGCGCCGTTGCCTGCCTCGACGTTCGACTGCGAGACGCCACGGATTAGTCCTTGCTCGTCGGCCATTTTTCTACACGGGCCCTGGTCTATGCATGTAGCCTGCAGCCCACCATGTTCACGCACCGCTCGCTCCCCTTCTCTTTCGAGGGGAGGGCACCCTGGCATGCAGCACACCTGATCCAGAGCCTTTCGATTCGCCCGTTCCCGCTCCGTCTCTCCTTCGTAGTAGGCCCACGTCCCGAGCTACCGTATCCCTGTGCCCTGAGCCTTTGGGGTCTGCTAGCCCTCGACGTTAGTCACGCTTCTCGTCGTGTAACAAGCTGCTTCCAGATCCTCGAAGGATATCATGTTTCCCTAAGAGGCACCGCTGTCCATGCGTAGTCTGACCCTAGTCTTTCGCACTTGTCTTAACCTCGATTTTATCCGGATCGTCGACAGTAGAGTACCGTCAAGCCTTTCTTGTCTGAATGATCTGATTCCCCTCCCCTGCCGCTATCGCTGATATAGCCTCCGACGGTTCCTGACCCTCTTTACAAAGGGCTACCCACCGCTGACTATCAGACGACGCTTTCACTCTTCTAGAGCAAGCCGGCTGTTCATCACCTCGCTCTTGTCAAGCATCAAGCGCCCACTGCCAGCGTCTGTCTTTATTTGGCTCACAGTATCACCTCCCTGGTAGCTTCTATTTCAAGCTTGAAGTTGCACCAAAACTCCGCGCCCCAATCCTACTCTCGGTGCGACATCAGCATTCAGCCTACTCGCATACCCGCCCTCCGTAGGTTCATCAGCACGACCACCTCGAACTGTTAGTTCGCAACGGTCTTGCGACTTTAACGCGCGCTGGACTCGACGTCAAAGCATTGCGACTGCCTTCTCTCTTTATCGCTGATCACCCGCATAAACCCCGCACAGGGACCGGGCGACGATCAACAGTTCACCCCAAACTCCATCAGATCTTTACTCCTTGCGGAACCTCGTGGTTCGTTCGAACTTCGAACGAAGACGCCGACATCATCAGTGTTGAGGTCTTCCTAGTGACCAAAGCAACTAGGTAAGCAGCGGTTCCGTTCGTGCCCCCTTCTTCGCTAACAGCGAGGCACAGGAGAGGTATCAGCCACAGAGCTCAGCCTACATCTACACCGCTATAACAGTTTCAAAAGCGCCAATGGTCGACGGAAGCTTCCTCGTTCCTTTGTCTCCTCCCAGTTCGCCACACATGTCTGCGTATAGCACGACTTCAGCAGACAACGAGTGGCAATCATCAGAACTCAGAACTTTGGAACACACTCCACCACATTCAGATAACGACATGGCTATGCTCCAAGCCGAGGTCTCCGGACACAACTTCGACTTGAAGCGGCCATCAATGCGAACACACAAGAGCTTTCCCTACCTGCTCGACGGAAAGAGCCACCTGAACAGCGGTAGCAACACACCATCTGGACTCGATGAGATCGAACAGCATGACATTCCGAATGTAACTTTTGGAGGCTCTGCTCCTACCAGTCCCATCTCAAGGCTGACGCCACCTTCCACCAACGACGGTGGCAATGTAGAGAAGCGCGAAGAGGAGGACGATGATCTTATCCTCGACGATAAGGACGACTGCGACGAAGACGAAGAGAAGGGTGAAGACCGGCAACCTATGACAGCCGCAGAGATTCGCGCGGCGAAGCGAAAGATGAAGAGGTTCCGACTTACCCACAACCAAACTCGGTTCCTGATGAGCGAGTTTGCTCGTCAAGCACATCCGGACGCTGCTCACAGGGAACGACTCGCTCGGGAGATCCCCGGTCTCAGCCCCCGTCAAGTACAGGTTTGGTTCCAGAACAGGTAAGCCTACCTTCTACCGCCGAAGCAAGGAGGTACTAACACTGTGTAGGCGAGCGAAGTTGAAGCGATTAACAAGCGACGACCGTGAGCGTATGATGAGGTCTCGCGCTTTACCAGATGACTTCGACATGGCATCAGCACTTCACTCTCCTTTCGGAAACTCCCATGGTCTCGGCACACCGCTGGCTTCCCCTGGATCTTATAACCCAAGCTTCTCTGAGAACAACATGATGAGGCCGCTGAGCATAGATACCTTCCGACGAGGACCGCTTGACTCGCACATGTCGCCAACTGGCATCAGCCCTGCTTTTGGCGGGTTCACCTTCACACCACCTCAATCAGCAACCGACACCATCTCACCCGTCTCAGCTCACGAGGGATCCCCCTTTGGCTTCCATTCAACACCAATCGACACTAGCCCTAGAACGTCTAACCCCTTCTCCATGCCTGTCAGCAACCCAACCGCGTATGCTGCACAACATAGCATCCCTCGCCTCTCACTTCACGCCGACCGAATCGCAAGGAGCCGTGCAGAGTCTCTACAGTCACCTTTGAGGACTAGCATGAGCTATACTGGCTCCCATGACAGCTCCGATAGCCATGACAGTCGGTCCTACTCCAGCTCAATGATGCCATACGGTATCGGCTACTCTTGTAAGTTTTCCTCGCCCACGTGGCTCATGCTCCTACTTTCTAACACTTCCAGATTCCCCAGTACCAGGCTTCGGTACATCAAGCGGCAACAGAATGCGGTCCTTCTCCAACGGCGTTCCCCGTCGCATCGAGCTGAGCACTCACTACGCCCCTCAACGCAACGGGTCTACGCCACAGACCGCCCACTTCCCTTCCTTCTCTGGCTCACCGCTCGTCACCCCTTCGAGCTACGGAATGCCTCAAATGAGTGCACCGCACCACATGTCGTCGTTTCCTAGCTCATATATGCGGAACGACTCGGCGCACAATGACTCGTATTCTGCCGTTGGCTCTGTGCTGGGAGAAGTCATGGAGAACACCAGCCAACACAGCGACGACCACCATAACGACCAGTATTAAGCAAGCGCGCGATGTCGTTTTTGTTTTTGTTTGATTCTTGCTTGATTTGGCCGGTGCGAAGATTATGAACCTACAGCGATTTTGTGTCTTGTGAAGAAAAACGGGTACGGATATATGTTTCGACTGGGTGGATGACACTGCTGCATTCCAATCTTCTCTGGCGATACCAGTCTCGCCTTCTCTCTCCTACTGTATGAAATCCTTTTGGTTTGGTGGTTGTTTCATCACATAAGTTCATCACCACTTTACGGCAACTTGCAGGCGATTACCCTCTTCTACTTCAAAAACCCCCTTTTCAACCAGTTTGAGCTATGGCAGCGCAGTATTGGTATTACCGTTCTATGTATCATCTTACAAACTACCCACATACATTCCTTGTGGCAATATCAAATGTTCTAACACACACTTGTACACACTTCGTCTTGGTCCTGTCGCCACTGTGCTTCACAGCCACATCTTCGACACGGAAAATCTTGCCTGTACAAAGCGACTACTAAGGAGACAAGAACCACATGACGCGGCCGATCACATATACCCCACATCTTTCCAATATAATCCTGCATGGCGGCTACACCTCACCTACTGTGGATCTGCTGTCCTGCATGTGCCTGACTAACTGATTACCCACACCAACCGTTGACCGATTGAAAGAGAGATGGTGGCGCCAGCAAACATGGCAGCATCGCCAAGTAAACCACCGTCAAATCGTATGTACCTCTATATCCAAGCGAAGACTAGCTGAACCACCCATCCAGCTAGTCGACCCGATACCTGAGGCGATGTCGGAGCCTCTAGCGAAACGGACTATTGTGGTATGTGGAGCCCATGCCCAGCGTTCAAGCAACTTGACAAGCTCTCTTGCTAACCGTTGGCCGGACGGTGGTGGAACGCGATGTCACATCAAGGACCGTGAGTCCTTTCGCAGTGGTACTTACTCCGAAATTCCGGGCGGCGGGAAAACTGGCCTGGGGCTGGGCGGATAGATCTAGACGGTGCAAGTGGATACTCCGATGTGAGCGTACAGGAAGTGTACTTCCCGCGTACAGCGCGGGCAAAACAGGCAGGCTGATTTCTCTCCAATGATGTGTGTGTGTGTGTCTATGTGTATGTGTGTTGATGACATGTGTAAGGCGTTTTTCTTCTGCTCCTCATTCCTGACACGGAGTTGGATTAATGCTCATGGCGTTCATCACGCACACATGGTGATCGCGTTGTTCATGCACACTAGAATCTTCTCCAGTCGAGAAAAAGCTTCCACCACCCCTCCCCCCCCTCCCCATATTCCACACCCACCAAGCCGGCCTCCATCCGAACCGCCACCTCCCGTCGATCCTTCCGCGTCCTCATTCCCTTAATCAAAGTCTCAAACCTCCACATGACCAGAATCTTGTTTATATTGCGTCCTTGACCTACCCTGTGGGTGGATGAGCGAGGGCAAACCGAAAAAAAGGATCTCCACACTTTCTTACCCCAGACTTTTCTTAACCTGCTTCTCTTGCATGGTCGTCTTGCATGTGTGGATACTTGGCAGAGACAGACTTGCAGGCAGCTGCAGTTAATTTCGGCTTCTGAGGCTCAGGAACCGATGGGTGACATGGATTGTTGTGCATGTGTTGCTTCTAGTGCCGTTCATGGGCTTCTGGTGACTGTGCTTTCGCTTTGTGGATAGCGCAGGGCAAGAGGGCAGGGTTGGACATAGGCTAGGACGTGGTAGCGTGTGGTGGGGTGCAAAAGGTAAAGTGGTGTGATAGGACTTGGAGGAGCAATGGAAGATTAGAAAATCGGTACCATGCTTGATAGCTTCGCATATCATGGCAGGGAAAGGCATGGCAAGTATGGCTAAATTGCTATGAAGCACGACGAGTACTACGTACGTGTACCACTACTTACCTCTGGACCACGAACTTTGCTGGGTTCGGATGAAGGGTCCTTACTGCGGGAAGGCTTTTATTGTGGAGAGAAAAATGTGGAGGTTGTGCGATGGTAGTACGGTAGGCAAGTATAATGTGCAGAGCATAACGGTGGAGGGACATGATAGTAGGATGCTTCCACTCCTGTCCTTGCGCGTCATGTGCATGTACGTTCATCGTATGCTCGTATGCTGATGACGATCGAGGATTAGCATTTTGCGGGGAAGTTGCATGGTACATCTTGGTGTTTGGATAGGGCTTCGGTATTCGTCCGGCTGCAGAATACACATCAGCGAAGAAAGTATGGAACTATCGCCAAGGATCATGATAGCTTGAACAGGGAGGGAAACCAAGCCAGTCAGCTACGTGACACCATGGATATGGATCTCTTACACCGGTTGGCGTCTTTGAGTGGCTGAAGCAGATGTTTTCGCTAAGGAACAGAATGCTAGGTGTGGATCTTAACTTTGTTAGAGTTATTAAACGGCTGCTGCTGGCATTGTTAGATTGAGGAGCCGCGGGTGCTCTGCATCAAGGCAAGCAAGAACAGATCTTAGGCTCAATCTAGGCTGGGCATTGCCGGGGTAAAGGCTACGCGGGCGAATTGGGTGATTGAGAGAACGCCTTCTTCCAAGCGGTGTCCTTCGAGAAGCTCATGGTACATGGTTCAGCTAAGGCGTCGTGTGAATGGGCAAAGGATATGCTGCAGCTGCTGGGTACGGAAGCATGAGCGTGTGATCTAGGATGATCGGCTGTTCGACGTGTGCGATGAGGCTCGCCGTGCATGGCCTCGCTGGCGGTGTGATAGGCGCCCTCTAGAGACGTTCCTAGCAGCTTGTATCGTGAATTAAGCTCGCTAGCTTCGGCCACTTATCGACAAGGGCCCGGACATGTTACTCCAGACGAAAGGAAAGGTTACCGCCAGGATCCGCGACTCAGGGCGGACCACACCGAACCACAAGCGAGAGCAACCTTGGAACCTTGAATGACAACGCAAACCGGCGCTCAAGTCGTCGTAGCTCACCCATGGGGTAAGGCCGCCGCAATGCGGTACGCCATTCCGACAGAACCCTCGAGGGCTACCGTTCACGGTTCACGTCCTGCGGAGCGCATCATGTGCGGACGAGCGTTGGCTAGCGTACCCTGTCGCTGCTTTTGCGCCAGACGCTCTCCACCTTCCTCCGCATTTCCTTTCACAAACGTCCTCGCATCTGGGCTAACCGCTGAGCTTACCGGACTGGACGTTAGGCAAAGGCGCTACCAATTTTATTGTCCGTCAGCTCGGTGGTGTGGTGCAAGGTACACATGAATCGCGCCATGACGGTCGCGAAGGAGTCCGGAACGACGTGCCTGAAGATGAGTAAGGGTACTGCGACTACCTGTCATCCCGGCTGAATACCCGCTGGTTCGACAGGAACTTTTTAGCCATTATGACATGCGGAGAAGGCTCAAGGCACAGAATAGCCCAAACACCCTATTGGTACTCCAAGAGCCGAGCAGGATCGTGGAGTGGAACGAGGTGAACAAGACTGAATTTTGGGGGTTAGAGGGTCAGAGCTGCGTCGCAGTGTCGTTGCTGATGTTCGTGGTTCTGAGCTCCGCATGTGCGATTGGCTGTGAATACGTCAGGGTCGCTTTCCCGTTCCGGCGCGGAGTGAATTGCCAGTGTGGGAAGCGATTGGTGGAAGACTCACGTCACGTGGAGACTGCACTGCCAGCATCTCGCCCCAGACGTCAGCAGGGATGCAATGTCTTGCGGTAGCGCTGGCATCATGATGTAAAGATACGTACCTAGGCGGCGCCTCGGTCGAGAAGCGAAATGCAGTAAGGTATTGGAAAGGGCTGATACGCATGACGAGCGTGAGCCCGTTGGGCATACTTGCTTCTCGCGACAAGTTCGCTCGTCGTGGTGGGTCAGGCTCTCGCGCCTTCGAGCATGACGATGCATACCAGAAGAAGCAAAGGGCGGGACGGGATGATGCAGACAACAAAGACGGGAAGGCACGAAAGCACGACCTTCCAAATTTCTTCTTCCACCTGCATTATCATCTCCACACACACATGCAACTTCCTCATCTGCAGCCACGGCCGGTACTTGTAGCAAAAACAAAGGATGCACCACCACGGCAAGTTCATGCGATGTCGATTTTGACTCCAAGTCAATTCCATGCCATCAACGCCAAAGGATTGTGAGGCGCTTTTAGTGCCCGAGGGTGGTTCCTCAGCCGTTATGCACCTGCGTTGATACGGCGCAGGGCGATCATCGAAGGATACGAGGAAAAGCCATGGCAGTCAGCGATCGAACGACGGCAGGCTTGCGCCATCGACAAACCTTCTGGCCCGCTTCTGTCCTGCATTCGGGGCACCGGAGCAGGATTACGAGAAGCGGAAGCTGGCGCAGAGTTTAAAGGCTAAGCTTGCCCCCAAGGATGCATGCTTGGGGGCAGATGCGTTCAAAGAGGAGGGTCTGCGCACAGCCGGCGGCTTTTCTAAGCAGGAAAGTAAGAGTGGCACTTCGCCGAGGTTCGTGTGGGTGTGGCTGACGATGAGAGGTGGAAGTTTTTGAATCCCGCTCATGGTCAAAGTTTACGCTGATGTGGCCGTGTGCGGCGCTCGATGCGACATTCGTTTTCTCCTTCATCTCCCCCACACCCCCAGAATGCGAATGCGCATACTCCGGAAACCCGAGATTATGATGGGGCGGATGCGATTGATGGAAATGCGATGAGAGAGCCAGCGCAAGAGGCAAGTCGGTCTGCGCAAGCATGGCTATCCCCGTCTGTCGCAGCACACAGCACAACGGGACCGGACGTCATGCTCCATTTTGCATTGAAATGCGCGTGTGAGTTCAGACTTGAAGTCTGAGGCGGCTGCCAATTCACGACTTGGTAACGTCGTACTAAACCGCCGACCCACTGTCATCGGTACCTGGCGGCTTTACGGCTCGTTGCATTACAACCGCAGCAGGGTTTCAATATTGGTCGTGTTCGTTCCTTTTGCTACCACGACATTGCTTCTGCTCTGCTGCCGACGCACGTAAAACCGTCGGCTGTGCGCTACTAATGCCACGCGACATGAATAAGAAGGATCCCGGCAGCTGCGATGGGCTGCTGAAGGAGCCGAGTTCTTGTGGCACCGTTTCGTGTGAGTCATGGATGGCGGATGATTGTGGTGACCGTTGAATGCATAGGATGGAGTATGTGGCTGTAGTCTAGACGATGCGCAGGCGGTAAATGGACGGCCTGAAGGAATCATAACGTCAGCCTTTGCAAGCGGTTTGCCTACAGTCAATGAACAGATGACTGTGCGACTAGCTCAAGATTTTGGCTGCATCCTGTTGCGATGTATCTGTTCGCTGCTAGTACTACCACTGCCTCTTCTCTGGACCAATCCAATCTTCGATCCATAAGTATTCACGCTGTCCTTTTTTCTTTTTGCGAAGTCGAATGGACCACTGGCTTACTCTACAACAGTTCCTGGGTCGTGATTGTCGCTCCTATGGGAGTCCACTGGTAACACATCCTCTACGCGGGCAGTATCCGCAGTTATATGGTAGCGATGTGGCCCCACCCCTCGTAGTAGCCTGAGGTTCAGCCCAGTACACCTCCCGTGTTACTTTGACATGCGCTAGTCGCATTTCTCTAGCTTAGGACAGCAAGCTCTATGTTCGAGAGACATGGTAGCGCTGTGGCCCGAACTGCACTCTCGCAATCCCATGAGCGTGGAGTTGGCGGTAGACCACTTCATATCGAGTGCCTTTCTTGTAAGCTTTCAGGTTTGTGGCACTAGGAATCGTCGAATCCGCAAATCTGGCACCACAGTGGCGTCTCTATGGAAATGGACCTCGATATTTCCACCATCTTATCACTTCGTATTGCGTCCACCATTGTCACGTATCCGCCATGTCAACCCTGTTTGCCATTCACTACGTCTGCTCGTACTGCGACAGGAAGGTGCAAGGTGCCACTCATATTCTCGCGTCACAAACGAAACCCATACATAAATATCCTCTCGATTGAGAATCTTTCTGGTTCATGTCTTCGGCTGGGCAATCCCCGCCTTTGACAAATTTGTCGATGCATCGTCCAGTCAACCGGACAGAGTCCGTGTCAAGCTCGAGGCCCTTGCTCGAGTCAATCGGGCCTTGTGGTAATCATAGAGGTGCACAGAGTGGTCTGATCAAACGTTATCGATTGTGGCGATGATACTCGAAAATCTCACATGACAATGGAGTTAAGGCGGAGATGTCTTTCACGTGAATGGCCGTCGCCGCGAAACACGCCGTCATTGTGCATAGACGCGCAGCAAGACGTCAGCGAGTTTACATTTTTTCTTCGATCTGCGCAAGAGGGGTGATGCGATTTTACACTGTATGGACGGCAAGGCCTATGCGGCATTGTGGTACTAGGACTGCTTTGTCTGTGGATGGTTTCTTTGTCGCAGCCACGACTGTGCTTCATTGTGCTACCGGGTGTATCCTAAGAGACACAGGGCTGAGCTATAGCAGTGGGAACAAGAACCCGTTCACCTGGTCCGATGGTGCGCGTAGGAACAGGGCGTTTGGCATTGGGTAGACGCACACGTCTACAAGACGGCGGGGTTTGCTCAAAGTATGGATTGCATCTGCTGTCGCCGTCCAGCCCAGCCCAGCGCAAGGCACCCCACGTACTAGAGGCTTGCCTCCGCTATGTGCCAACAGCCACGGCCTGCTAGTCGGAGTCACGACGAGGTCATTGGGGCGAGGTGCAGCATTGCGAGTCTTGTCTCGCTTACTGTGTATGTGATGACGGGCCCAAGTCATGGATTTGGTGAGGCAGCGTGGGCGGCCCCTCCGCTCTTGCCTGTTGTATCCGAGGAAATCACGACTGCGTACATGGCAACCACAGTTTGTGCGCGCCCGCCAATAAACCAATCGTCAACTGACTGGCCCGTGACTTTGAGCAAGCAGATTCATCAGACAAGCCTGGCTTGATTGGCGTGGGCACTCTAGGTGTTGGGACTGAGCTTCAAGGACTCTCGGCTAGGCCAACATCCTTGTTGCGGCTTAGTCTGGCACTCAAACAATTTTCGAAAGAGCCCAACCGCCATCCCTCCACACACCCGTCTCTCCACTGCGAGAACATCCCATCACGACACACGCAGCGGACTCAGTGATCTTCACAGGAGCCGCCCGTCGATTTCACGAATTTATTCGGCGAAATCCACCTCTCCCGAATCCGGAACCTGTTCAGAGACTCCTTCATTGAAGCGCTCGGACAGCCCTCAACACCCTTCCTAAAGGAGTTGACCTCTTGCCTTCCCTTCGTCACCGCGGACGACACTCTTTTCTGCATCCTCCCGAGTCGCTGTCACAGCAACTCATTAATTCCGCAGAGTTCGTCCCCTCGCTCGAATCTGGGATTCCAGCGACACCAACGTCATCCGACCTCAGCTAGGTAGCGACTGCGCAGCCTACCGACCGCCTTCCCACATCCACCTCACCTCACCCACCACCGAGTCCATGAGTAATCCCGCCTCGAACTCGCAAACCCCGCCGATCGCCGCTTCCTCGTCTACGACCGCGAACAACTCCTCTACAGGATCGTCCGCCACCGTGGCCGCCGGTTCGGCTCAACCCACTGCCCGCAGCTCCTACGCCAACGCGACCAAGCCCACGATCGTGTCTAGCGCAGCGCCGCCCGTGGCAGTGGGAGGTCCACAGAGCGCGCAGCATGGAAAGAGCTCCTCTGTATCCCCGGTGAATGGTAACGGCGCCATCAAGCCTGCTATTCCCGCTATGCCCACCATCGTGAGTGGCGGCCCTAACGGCAGCGCCCACGAGCGCAAGTCGTCTGTCCAGATCAAGCAGACCCCGCCTGTTGCGACTGCAGGTGGCCCGCCCTCTGGCATCAAGTTCGGCTCGCTCGCTGGCTCACCAGCGCCTGCCCACGCCTCGCCTGTAGTCCAGGGAAGCCTGAACCCGGCGCAGGTGCAGAACCCGCGCGTTGCCTCGCCTGCTCACTCACCTTCACCCATTCCCACGCCCATCTCCGGAGGCCCCAAGCCTGACGGACTGCCGACTCGACCAAACTTGGTCTTCGGTGGCCAGGGCGGTGAAAGCACTGAGCCTAACGTAAGTTTGCGCCCTTCTTGCCCTTATATACTGTTCCTCCGTCTCAGTTACTGACTCTGCCACAGGCGCGCCCTGCTATGCCCCCTCAACCCAACTCCCACTCCCTTCCGCAAGCCCAGCACTTGCGCCGCGAGTCTTCTCAGTCTGCGCACAGCGACATGAGCAACGCAAACATGGGCCGCGGAGGCTCATTCGCCAACCGAGGCGGTCGCGGTGGATACACTCAGGGTCACTTCAACCCCCAGATGGCAAACTACTCACCACAGCCACACCGCGCCATGCCTCAGATGGGTCGCGGTGGTCAAGCCCCGCCGTTCCACCCTCAGGGTCAGATGCCGCAGCGCTCTCCCTACACTCAGAACCGTAGCCCCGCTATTACCCCCGCTACGATGCACCAGCAGCAGCATCTTGCCAACCCTGGTATGCCATTCTACCCGGGACAGCAGTATCCTCCACAGGCTATGTACGGCGGCATGCCTCAACCAGGCTTAGATCCCTACAACAACTTCTACCCGCAGAATTACGGACTACAGCAGTCGATCCACTACCCAGGTGTCCCTGCTAGCCCTGGCCGTGGCTACCCTCCCCAGATGCAGTCACCCTACGGAGTTGCTCCCTACGGTCATCAGCCACAGGCCCAGAGCATGTCACGCACTCCTTCCAACATGTCGGAGCGGCCATCATCTGCTGTTCCTCAGCCTTCCACACCGGCTATGACTAACGTCAACCATATCTCGCACACGCACACTCCGAGCATGACGTCAGCAAGCCCAGCGCCCAGCTCCACCTTCGAGCGCCCGAAGCGGGCAAGCAAGGCTATCACTATCAAGACTGTTGATGGTGAAGTTGTCGACTTCAAGCCCAAGGGTGCTTCACCTGCACCGCCAGCTGTCGCATCCTCTGTACCTGCAGCTCCTCGGTCTCCCGCCATTGCTGCTACACCAACTCCGCCGCGTGCGCCAAGCGCCACCGACGCTACGAAGGCTGATGGCGAATCCAAGAAGGCTGAGTTTGTCAAGCAGTTCCAGGAGAAGCTCCGTCTCCAAGAAGAGGCCGAGAAGAAGGCAAGGGAAGCTACTGAGGAAGAGGCCAAGGCCGAAGCCAACGCAAAGCTTGCTGCTAAAGAAGAGGCAGACGCTAAAGCTGCTGCTGAAGCCAAGGAGAAGGAGGACGCTGAAGCTGCCAAGAAGGCTGAGACTGACGCGGCCGAGAAGAAGCGCCTCGAAGATGAAGAGATGGAGCGCATGATTGCTGAGATGGAGGAGGAAGAGAAGAAGCGCGAAGAGGATGAGAAGCGTTACGCGGAAGAGAAGAAGAAGAAGGCCGAGGCTGAGAAAGCCAACGCTGCTGAGAAGGTCAAGCAGGAAGAGGAGCGTCTGCGCAAGCTTGAGCGGGAAGCCGAAGAGGCTGAAGCTGCTCGCGCAGCAGAGACTCCCGAGCAAAAGGCCGAACGCGAGGCCAAGGACAAGGCTCTCTTCGCTGGCCTGAAGAAGAACACCATGTTTGGTCCTGGTGCCTCTCAGACCGAGGAGGCAAACCCAGTCGAGGCTGCTGCTCCTGTCGTTGCACCCGCACCATCAAAGACTCCCACTGGTACCAAGCCTAAGCCAGCCGCTCTCAAGCTCGAGACCAACAAGTCCGTTGAGCCCGCGCAGCCAACTGCTGGCATGCAGGCGCTCAAGACCGCACGTTTCCTCGAGGTTCGTGCTGAGGTTCAGTACCCTCAGGGTGTTGCTAGCCCCAACCCCGCTCTTAACAACAGCAACAGAAGCAAGGGACGCCAGTACGACAAGGACTTCCTCTTGCAATTCCAAGATGTCTTCAAGGAGAAGCCTTCGGTTGACTGGGACATGAAACTCAAGGAGACTGTTGGTGACGAGCCTCAATCAGCTCGCGGCCCCCCGTCTGCTCGAGTCGGTTCTATGGGTCCTCGTCAAGGATCTCGCGGAGGTGCTGCCGGTGGCGGCATGGGCAATTTTGGAGCACCTGGTTCGTTCCCGCCAGGAGGGCGCACACTCCCGCCAGGTACGACATCCGAAGAGCGCTTCAAGCAAGCTCAAGCTGGACGTAGCTCCTCTATGACGAACCCCCTTGCTCATGTCGTTCTAGGTGGAGGTCGTGGCGGTTTCCCTATGGGTGGCGCTCCTGCTATGGGAGGACGCAACAACTCCTACCAGAGCGCCCACCGCGTACCCGATTCTCCTCGCGTTGGCAGCTCTCGTGGTAAGGGCGCTGGCGGCAGCCATCGCGGTCGCGGCGGCCAGGGCGGCGGCCAGGACGCCAAGGCAATGCCACTGACCGCTGGCAAGGAAATCGAGGGACTCAAGCGTTCGCAGACTGGTTGGGTACCTACTTCGCTCACTCAGCCTGCTGCTGTCCAGGCTCAAATGAGTGCAGGCCACTTGGCTCCCGATATGGTACAGCGTAAGGTCAAGGCTGCTCTCAACAAGATGACACCCGACAAGTTTGACAAGATTTCCGACCAAATTCTCGAGATTGCTGGACAGTCCAAGGACGAGACTGATGGACGCACCCTTCGCCAGGTCATTCAGCTCACCTTCGAGAAGGCTTGCGACGAGTCTCATTGGTCTTCTATGTACGCCAAGTTCTGTAGCCGCATGTTGCAGACTATGAGCACCGAGATCAAAGACGAGAACGTCCGCGACAAGCATGGCAACCCCGTCGTTGGTGGCGCTCTCTTCCGCAAGTACCTCCTGAACCGTTGTCAGGAAGAGTTCGAGCGTGGTTGGGAGGTCAACCTGCCCGAGGCGCCAGAAGGCGAGAAGGAAGCCAAGCTTCTGTCAGACGAGTACTACATCGCCGCTGCTGCCAAGCGTAAGGGTCTCGGTCTCATTCAGTTCATCGGAGAGCTGTACAAGCTGGGCATGTTGACCCTCCGTATTATGCACGAGTGTGTGCTCAAGCTTCTCGACTTTGAGGGCCTTCCCGATGAGGCTGCTATTGAGTCTTTGGTCAAGCTGCTCCGCACTGTTGGAGCCACGATGGAGTCAGCTGAGGCTGGTCCCAAGATGATCAACATGTACTTCGAGCGCATCGAGAAGGTCATGAACATGGAGGGTCTTCCGTCGCGTATGCACTTCATGTTGCTCGACACCGTCGACATGCGCAAGGCTGGCTGGAAGTCCAAGGACATTCTCAAGGGTCCCAAGACCATTGCAGAGATCCATCAAGAAGCCATGGCGGCTCAGCAGGCCGCCGAGATGGAGCGTACACGATCAAACCAGCGCGGTGGTGGTGGTCGTCTTCCCATGGGTCGCGGCGACGCTCGCTCGTTCTCAGGTGGTGGCATGCAGCCTCCTCCAGACACTGGCAGCCGTGTACAGATGGACGACCTCCGCAAGCTCTCCAAGGGTGCTTCTGGGCGCAACCTGAACAACCAGTCCCTTGGCCCGTCCATGCTTGGTAGCCGCAGCGGTAGCGGCCGTCGCGGTCTTGGCCCCGGCATGATGGGCGGCCGTGAAGACTCCAACGCCTCCTCGCGCACTGGCACACCACCAGTCAAAAAGCAGGAAACTGCCCACGCGAACGCTTTCGAGTAAGCTTCCATTTCTCATGACATCCAAGGTTTTTACTAACAACTATTGCAGTGCACTTGCAGCTCTTAGCAACGAAGACGCCGGCGAGGCTGGCTCTGCATCCAACGCGGCAGACGAATCCGCAGCCGACACGGAGGCCAAGCCTTCCGAGTGATTACCTCTTTTTCCAACCATTCGAGCGCGTGACGGTTCTTATACCCATAGACCACACCGCACGCGGTAATCTAATCGATCGCCTGTTTCTTCGTTGCTATAGAAAGGGGGGTTGCATCACAGCGCGCAGTCATTGTTTGCATGCATTTCGGACGCCCGGGGTTTTCATCAAAAGTTTCCTTGTTGTCGATGTGCATGCGCATGTTTTCATGTTTTTTACGGACCATGATGGCGGCGTTCTGGGACCTGCTTTGCAAGATGGATGGATGAGGGACGGCCCTACACCGCTGACGCTTCTTACGAGCGCTATGGGTGGTTCTTTGGGCACGATTGAGTTATTTCTCTTGACCTCGGTTCGTTCATCACCTTTTTCCTGCGCTGCTAGGGTAGGGATGGGCAAAAGATGGGTAGCAGGGAGTCTACCTTTTGTCCAACTGTGGAGGTTCTTTGCCTCTAATCCTGCACTTTTTCTCATGTTATCCTTTTCTTCTTCTCTTTCTTCTTTGCTTGCAACTCTTCAGAGAATGCGGTGGTTTGGCGATCGCATGTGGTGTCCGCCCATGACAGCAGAACGTCCTTGCTTAGGCATGTCGTTGCTCAGGCATGCACACGTGCGACGATGCAAGAAGAGTACACAAAAAGATCTTGCAAATGCGCGAAAAAGATGATGTACGGATGATGAGGATAATTACGGACTTCTTGTTTGCGATATCGATCCAGATAGAATGAAATGTGCTAAAAATGTTTTCTGCCCTGATGGCGATGTTGTGATGCTGTGATACTGTTGCCTGGTCGGACCATCTTTGCGAACCTTGGCAGGCCTAGATTTGGTGGGAGACAGGTGCCCTGCCAATGATGTGACATGATGCAAACATGTCGATCCTTTCTGCGAGATATTCGCTGACGGCACGAGCGTTGCGCGTCTCTCAGCCCGTTGTTCACAAATGAGGGGCAGAACGGGTGGGCAGAGGGGTTGCTGCAGGGATAAGGAGGGCAAGAGCGGGTTACGTCATAAGGACAGAGTAGCAAAGGGAAGACACATATGTAAAGCCCAAGAAAGTTGGCAGGCTGAGCACTTTTACACTACACTCACAGCGGGCCCGAACTCTCAACCATTTTATCAGTTCAAGTACAAATCTGCCGTTTCCTAATCAGATTCAGGATCACCTTGTGATATATAACACACACACACACACACACACACACACACACACACACACACACACACATCAACTATGTCGGACCAGAACAACCAGCAAAAAGGCTTCTTTGGCACCGCTGCAAGCGGTCTCGGTATGTTTCATTCCAAATTCTTTGCATCTATACTCCGGCCGTTTTTACTTCCCCACCAGCACCGCCGTACTTTGTACGCCAGAAAACAAGCTAACAGTACAGGAAACACGCTAGGCGCAGCAACGAACACGGTCGGAAAGGGCGTCCAAGGCGTTACTGATGCCACTGGCAATGTTGTTGCTGCCGGTGGTAAAGGACTCGGCGATGCTGTGACGGGAGTTACGCAGGGTGTTGGGGATACTACTAAAGGTACGTTTATTTCCCACGTGTGGGTGATTGGGGGTGGTTAAGAGAGAGGAGGGCTGGGGGTTGGGAAAGGAATGTGGGAAAAAGGCGAAGAAGGATGCTGGCTGACATGAGATAGCGGCTGGTAACTTTGTTGGCGATACGACGAAGGCTGGGGGTAAGAGCGTGGGTGCTGAGCAGAAGGGTCAGAATCAGACTGGGGGGCAGTAGAGTGTAACATGCTATTTAGACATGCGGGATTGGGCATACAGGACAGTGGGAAGAACCAATAAGAGACCTTTAAGTCAGCTTGATACCATTTGATGGTGACAAAGACTGATTAAGACGAGATTTTCGGTACCTGAAAGGCACGCAGGAGCTTACGCAGACCATTTCAACGTACCAAGTTTTGCGCATCGCGAGATTGTCGCTTACACTAGCCGAGCGCCTCGTCCATGATATAAAAGCTGGCCTCTTTCTTTCCTAACTTGTCTTTTCATCATCCGCCTTCTCAAACACCAATATCGATTGGACATGTTCCCGTCTACCACGAGGTGTTCAACAATAGAGCACATGTATATCATGAGAGCTTGTGGTCCGTCAAAAAGCTATACGATACGATTGAATGTTTGTTTCGTCTTCTGTGCAAAAAAACATGCGTAGGCTCACAAGTCCTGCGTTTTCGACCTCTTCTCATCCAATGCTTTGTTGAACTCGGAACAAACAGTTCACACGCAAATATGAGCAGCAGAGGACTTTTCTCGTCCGCTATACTGTTGAAATCGACAACATAGGGAGCACGTACGGTCCTTCCCTAGTCAACAAAATAGAATAGCTATCATTGCATGTCACTTTTGTGTGTCACAAGATGACCCATCGAAGTTCACATGAGGGCCGAGCGTCGAGCTGCTTGTATAAATGGCCATCCTTCTTGGGTTTTCTTGTCTTCCATCATCTAAACATCTTAATTGCATTTCACCAAAAAAGGTCTTGCTGCTGTATCATAGTTCGGGACTTTTTCGTCTTCTCAGAAATCCGCATTCATCGATTACATGGCACGCTGAGTGTGTCTCAACGTCGAGGCCAGATGAAGCCACTGATATAGGTCTTTCATTCGAAGATGGAGTCGATATGTGTTGCTACTGAGTACGTCTACTCCAAAGGTGTGGCGAATACAATAAGGTGTCGAGAACCCACATTCCAAAAGACACATGAGAATGGAGTCATGATGATATCTGGCGTTTCGGAACGAACATGGAGGAGAGTTATGAGAACTTGATTCGAGCCATCTCTACAATCTCGCAGCCTAGTTTTGCCAAAGGATTCACAAGACTACTAGATGACGCTTCTGGGATCTATCGGGAAGAGCGCTAGTGTCAGTATACTTCTTACATGCAAAGCAACGCTTCTATGTGACTTGCTTGGATAGCACAGCTGTCAAAACCAGAACACCAAAAACTGTCAGAACAATCGACATGAGGTTTTTCTCTTACTGGTTTCCATCATAACCGAAAAGCTCCTGTCTGCCGATATGTTTCGTGAAACCTGTCGGTCTACAAGCCAGTTTATAACCTGTCCATGACACTTCTGAACCGAAATGTCTGAAACATGCGGTAGGCAGCTGTAAATAGCCTACAAGACGCGCCATGAACCCCGAAACCGACTCAAAAAGCATTGGAAGACTTCCATGGACCTGTAGTTTATTAGCAAATCAGCAACAGGAGACTTGACATCTGGTTTGTCTAACCAAATCGCTTTATTTTCTATCTTGAAAGCCACTTCACTTCCTTTCGATATCGAAATATCGCTTCAAAGTATGCAGAGTCCTTTCTATGGTTGGTATGTCAATTTGGCATATGGCAGATATCTATGTAGTGTATTCGCCTATGGTCGCGATGGCGATAGGCATGACCTGAATCGAGCACAACAAGATCGGTAGTGAGATAGAATGGTAGAATGTAATGTAATTAAGGATAGTACGAAGTAACCCCTGAACCCCACCAAGTCGACGATCCTTCCTCCGCCTGCTACATTATCCCCTTGTCCGCCTGTAAAATTTAGATGAGTTCTTTGGGCTTCCTTACAGTCGCTTTCGTTGTAGGAGTTCAAGCGCATGCAATTCTATAGAAGAAATGATCAGTCTTGTATTTCACTAGCGAAACGGCATACCATGCACTTACGCATGTCATTTACTCAGCACTTGTGGCGACCTGCATATTTGCCAAGAGTGATGCACTCGTCAGGGTACCATCCCCTGCTGCACTGGCAATGGCCAAGAGCAACCCCTCCAGCAAAGTTTTCGCATGCCAGAGCGCATCGGTTGCCCGGGTCACCGTTGGTTCCTGCTTTGCCGCAAGAAGCGAAGCCTGAAGCGCAGAACCTGTCTTTGAACCAGGTGTTGACGTCGCCAGCTCCTTCTTGGGGTGATCTTGCGTCGATGGGCAGATCTGAAGGTGCTCGTACGTGGAGAGGTTCAGCTGGACCCGCGGCAGCGAAGCCAGCGAGAGTTCCGACGGCGGCGATGAGGGTGAGGAACTTCATTGTTGTTGGTGATAAAGAGTATTTGTAAGATCAAAGGAGTGTAAAGACGTGATGAGTGAGTGGTGTCTACTCTGGAGAGGATGCGATGGGTCTTTTATACCAGTTCATGCTCATCTTCCGTCTTACCCTAAACAGTGTACGGAACCGAAATCCAAGCATGTAGAAAGTAATCTGATATCTTCGAAGCCATGGCAGTCTGACATTCGAGTCATTGACTACCAAAGGCCATACCCGACTAGTACAATCGGATGAACATCTTTGAGCAGGGGTTATGGTAACAATGATTTCTTGTCTTACCAGGCTTCGCGAATTTGGTTATATATATCCTCGTAACGATGTTGAGCTGTCTCATGTCGGCAGGTGACAGTACTGTTCGCTGTGGTAACGGAACTTGGGTTTGTCGATTATGCTATGTTCAGATACCTGTAGGTGGTCTTAGAATATCTTTTATTGGCGAAGAAGATCTGAGCCACGGCCGCCAGCTTCTCTGAGCATCTCTGCAAGGGCATTCAAGTGAAACTATTGGATCTAGATACATCCTTCTCGACTGTGATAGGTAGCAAGGTCTGACTTTCAGTAATCACAGGCGTTACAATCGTCGTTAGCACTTCATCTTCGGGGTCGGCCCGCATGCTCTCACTAGCTGTAAGAACCGTGCATTTGCTCCAAAAATTTCTCAGCGAGACTTTCAAGAAGTACAAGTATCTTGGCCATAGCTAGTAGATGGCGATCGTGACTACATACCTCGCACGCAACGACGTTGTTACTATCTGTTCAGGGATGAAAGGAGAACATGCCGAGTTGCGAAGACGTGATTCCGTATCCAGGTTAACAAACCCATAATTTTCTATTCCTATCCATAGCGCTCAACTATTCTGTGTTCTGGTGAATATTTTAGAAGTTCAATGTCAAAGTCGCCAAGGTAAGCTAAACCCCCCGGAAATAGGCATGTCATAACTCCGCAACGAGGTCCGATTCTAGCCCTTAGTTTGTCGCCCTAACTTCCTCATCTACCACACTGATCGTCGCAAGAGTCATCAGCATACAGTCATCTTTTAGTATAAAGAACAACTCTGGCTCATTCGGGAGATAGCGCGCTCTTCAGAAAGCTGCCCATTTGTTATCGTCGTCTTCCTGCAACCCCTTTCGAGTGCGCGGCCTCGAAGAAGAGTCTTGGAACGAGATCTAGCACAAAACTGATCGCGCCAAGTTCGAATTTCCGGATGCGGCATTACTGACAGTACCGTTAGCCTCAAGGAAGGGCTTGGACCGACCACCCAACTACAGCTTATCTACCAAGTATTTGCACTGCCCTCCTAACGTATCACGATGAACGGTGTAGGGAATACGAGCAAAAGCCGCCGAAGATAGGAGTATACAAGAAGTCACACGTATAGCACTGGGCAAAGAGACAAAGTACTGAGGCATTGAGCAAACCTCCTTGTCATAGGGGAGCGACATTGTCAAAGAATGCCCGAAGAAGATAGTGTGGAGAAAGGTGCGCACTACGAACCGAATCCGGGAGCGAATTCGATATCGAGCCAACGTTGACAATCCCGCTACAGCCGACGTCCGCTGGGTATTCGGTACGAGCGTTATGTCGAGCCGACAACTACTCCTCGATCAAAAGGAGCGTGGCTAAAGATTGACAACTGGGCGTACTCGATACACCACCGCGGAAGTGCTTTCGTGTTTCCTGTATCGAGGAGATACCGGGTCCGCCCTCGCTTGCTTTGGCATGTCTCGAGCTCAACAAGGAGGCAGCAGTATCACAGGCTGTTCAGTCTTCCATAAGAGTAGAACTCCGGCTTTACTCAGGTCCCTATAAATGTAGAATGGCGCGCTCGACTGCCGCCATAACGGGTGCGCATGCTTCCTCTCACAGGCCGCGATCGCCCGAGACCTGGCGAAATGGATCCTCGCGAACGTCCTTGAAGCAGTACACTCGTGTGAGATGGTTTTACAGGGACGACAATATCGCGGGAGTTGCGTAGATCGTTTTGTTGTCGCATCATAGATCCGTAACTGACGAGCAAGATCTTGAGCCGGGATATCCACTTCCCGGAGTTGTGTCGTTGAAACATAGCAGTCAACTGAGAAAGCCAGGAAAAGCCATTGAGATACGAACTTCCCACAGTTTCCAAGTCAACAATGATGTAGAGCTGCGGGAAGCTCGCGATGGTACGTGCTAGGAGATCAAGCCATTGCTCGACAGAATCCGCGGCGCGAAACTGCGCACAACTCAGCGCAAGTGAGCGTTCTGTATGCTGTGAGATACTGAACTGTATAGCCTGACATACCAACCCTTTGATGACATCTATGGCTGATGCGGAAGTTGCGCCATCCGCTGGTACCGACTTCAGGGCCCAAAGTGTGGGCACGGTCCGATTGCGAAGATCGTTGATGACGTCAACAGCGAAGCTCTGGACTTGGAATCGCGTACTATACTCGCCTTTCACCATGATCATAGTCGGTGATGATGCGGACTCCCAGGCGGTAAACTTCGGATTTAACCAAAATTGCGACCCTGCATCTGCTCTTGTTTGCCGAGCCCTGGTACGAGCGCGCATAAAGGCGCGGTATTGCAAGACTTTTAGCGGATCCAACGCATTGGCACCCGAGAGGAAGTCCATAATTTGGTTCAGTTGGAGATCAGTCAGGCGCTGATTGGTGTCTAGATTTGCACTTGTTTGGATTGACTGGTATGCTGCGCGTCGTTAGGACTAGCGCTAGCGATTGCAAAAGTGACTTACAGATGAGTAACCCTCGCATTTCTTGGAGCATTTGTTCTGAACTTTGAAGCCTCTTGTTCAACTCCTGTATCTCCAGGTGCATGTCGCGCTGCTCCGCTTGTGCCCCTGCATTCGCTAACACTTCGATGGCCTTCGTGCACTCCCCTACATCTTGGATCAAGTCACTATAGTAGAGCTCGGTGGGTCGACTCAGAGCTTCCCACGTATGGCGTAGTTTGCTTTGCTGGAACCAGCGCTCCGCTCGGAGGAAGAATCGAATGATTCTGCTATAGATTTCGGATACCGCCTGTTGCATGCGGGCGGTGGGGTAGAGAGCATTGGCGAACTCTATGTGTGGTAACACATCCGCGATTTGGCTCAACCCTTTAGCAAGGACTCTCAGTTGCTTCCCGTGGTTCTCAACCAACTGCGCTCAAGTATCAGTTCTTGTTTTACACACAATTGGAAGCAGTACTTACGACAAAGAGAAATTTCATTGCTCCCCATGCTAGGCTGACGTACTCAGGATGATGCTGGACAAGAACATCGAAGATTTGACCGTAATGGCAGATGCGCGACGAAAATTTCGACAACCACTTGGCGACTTTTTTCCCTTCATGCTCTTGCTCATATCTGGATCGCGCGTCGTTGAGGATGCTTTGCAGGTCATTGAGGCTTTGAAGTTGCTGAACTGTACCGAACCTCGCGCAAGTGCGGGAATCCAACTGGAAGACGGAAAGCGCCTCTTTGAAAGCATTCTCGGCAGGATTGGCCGAGGAAATTGCCTGCGCATTTAGATACCACTGACGTTGTGACTGCATCGACGGTGTTTACATCCGTTATTTGGATAAGGAAAAAATGTAGCATTGTCTTACTAACAAGATAGTTGGAACACGAACTTACAGTGAGAGGGAGGAGGCGTGAGAGGGGCTGGTGATCGATGGCTGAGGCGCAGCTGTTTGGCCCCCATATGAGACATCAGCTGCATGTCGTGAGGCTGAGCAACAGGGCTCCTGCATATAGGCGCGCAAAAAGTGGGTACAATGCGTGGTGCTACCCCTGACAGATGGAAAGACTAGATTGATAAGAACGACGTTGTCATAAATACCTCGTCGCAGCACCCCCGTGGAAATCTACAAACATGCCACACAATGTTGTACGCCCCACTCCCCCTCTCCGTATAATCCGACGCGAAACGCAGAAGGTAGAAGATTCAGACACCAATCTTCTGGCCGACATAAGAGGCTATGCCCCTCTTTCACATGATGCGACGACCAAAAATGAATTAGATTGGCAACATTTGGGGCATGAGAGCAAACAAGAACGGCATCGCAAAGATCAAGAAATGGAGGACGATAATACCGACTCTACCTCGGATGATACCTCAGACTCTGCCTCATCCGGCTCTTCAACCCCGGATATTACAAAGAGCGACCGTCCAGAAGCAGTATACGAAAATAGTACTCCGAATGCTGAGCAGTACTTATCTCGTAAGCGACGGAATGCCTTTGGGTCGCCAAAGGCACGGTCCGCGAAGCAGCGAAAAACAACTGCAATGCGTCGTACACCTTCAGACACGGTATTGACGCGCACAAAACAAGAAAATAGTACATTGGGAGATGTATTGGATGAATTGAAAAACCTCCGAAAAGAAAACGAACGGTTACGACAGGCTGCTTGTGGGATATATATTCCCAGTCAACCTGCAATGCTCGCATATACTAGCAAGGTCTTCTACAAAGTCGGCAAAACCATGTATCTTGATGAACCACATTGGGAGCCTGCTGAAGGATCTGGAGTCGTGTTGCTGGGCAATAACCCGATCCGGAAGATGGAATACTATCTAGACCAACATCCTGAGATAGCCTTCGCCACCTATAAGGAGTACCGGGAAGCCCCACCCGCCGACTACAGCAAGATCGAGACCAAAGATGGCGTTTATCGTTCTCCAAAACCTACGCATGAATATCTCTCGCTGATAGCACCTGATATGATCGAAGCGGTCGAGGAATTTGTTCAAGCGATACCTCAATTCAGCGACTATTTCCCCTACTTCGATCCTAGAAGGAATATAGTAGCACCCTATTTTTTCATGTACTACAGTGCACCATTCCTACACGAAGTAGTACCAGAACTCAGAATACCCAACCAAAACCTCATCAAGCAGTTACACGCAGTAATTCAAGACAGCTATGGTGGCGAATACCACTCAGCAAGGCTCCAAGCAGATAAAGGTATGGTGACAAGTAAACATCTCAAGTATCTGATCAAACCTGGAGATGTTCTTGTTAGCAATGGACTGGCAGGAGAAGTTCCTCGAGCATGCATTGTTACGGGCTGGATCAAGGATCCGGAGAAAATGCTAAGAGAATCTCAGTACGAAGAGTCAGATCATATTCAGAGCAAACTTATTCCCAGATACGGCCCTCTAGCCAACCCTGGGTCTAGTCGCAAACTGAATACGTGGGTTTGGGAAGTTCCTGTGTGGTACTGGAAATTCGACGGCACCTATGCGAAACACGAAACTCGTGTAAACGTTGTCATGTCTCTTGGCTACGAAGAAGAGTCAGTTGAGATCAGAAATCTCAACAATTACCCTCTGCAGTATGCGGACAAAGAAATGAGATTGCTACTTGAGAAGAGAGGCAGGACATTCTGGTCTCTCCGAAATAGACGATTTGTTTCATACCTGCGCTCCGACGAAGATGAGCTCCATAGCGTATGTCTACTACACCAAGATATCTGAAACTTTCCCAAGAACTGATTTAATGGTCGTAGGTTGAAGACAGATACATGGTCGACACAAAGGCGTATAAGATGTTGTTCCCAAATTCGAAGATCGCGCGATTACAACTTAGGAACGGACTCAACGCTACGATTATGGCACGCGACGAACCACCCGAAGAAGGCAATGCGCTTTTAGTAGCTCCATCGACGATCATGGCTCACAATCTACAAGAGAAGCAGTGGAGAGAACTTTTGGTTGATCGCGTTACCGACATAGTATGGAACAAACAAGCCTTTGAGGATCTAGTCGCCGAACCAGAGACCAAGGAACTGGTGCAAGCGCTTGTTATGAAGAGAATCAATGCTAAAAAGTCGACTGACTTTGTAGCTGGTAAGGGAAATGGACTCATCATGCTTTTGCATGGAGCTCCTGGAACTGGCAAAACATTTACAGCTGAGGGTGTCGCCGAATTTGCAGAGAAGCCGTTACTCCGTGTGACTTGCGGAGATGTAGGGACAGATGCCGAAATCGTTGACCAGCGACTTCGCGCTACATTCCAGCTTGGAAGACTATGGGACTGCGGTATGTTTTCTTGCTTGTCTACAGGTGCTGAACTCTGCTAACGAGTGTAGTTGTACTTCTGGACGAAGCGGATGTGTTCTTGGAAGAACGTGACATGAAAGATCTCAAGAGGAACGCTCTCGTATCTGTGTTTCTCCGCGCGCTCGAGTATTATGATGGCATCTTAATTTTGACTTCAAATCGCGTTGGCACCTGTATGTTACTTCCGCATAGTCCTCGGCAGCGCTAATCACCAGATGTGTAGTCGACGAAGCCTTCAAATCTCGTATACAACTCGCCCTGCACTATGAAAATCTCGGAGTCATCCAACGTAGAAAAATCTGGCGAAATTTCATTGAACGCATGAGAACCCTTGAGGAATACTCTGATAGGGATCTGGACGAGATCCTCGACCATATTGAGGAGCTTGGTAGAGAGCCAATGAATGGACGAGAGATTCGTAATGTTATCACCATTGCGAGACAGTTGGCACAGTTTAGAGGGCCTCAGGAACGTTTTGGGTATCCTCATCTCGAGCATGCTATTAAAGTGGCGAGCCGATTTAGCAGGTACCTGAAGGATATGAGGATGGACTTGACTGATGATATGATCAAGCAGGATAATGGGATCAGATTTTCATATACTGTGGTTCCGGCAGGTCTGGAATGAATCGTAAGAATACATGTGTAGCCGAATGAGAGGATACTACTCGTCCCTTCAAATCGCACGTATCTTCATAACGAAAGGTTTTAATGCATCGTGAAAAAGTATCTGAGCGTACTCTCTGCTTCTTTCTTGTTTGTTGATGTAAATGTCTAGCCGCTAACCAACGACTCCTCACTCTCGACTAACCTCAACATGCCGACTAACAACAATACTATCCTTATTGTTATTCACAAACCGATCGTTCTTCTCCAGAATCTCCTTCTGGCTCTCGCTATCGCTCGACACGCTACTACGACCGCCGCGAACCTGAATCGAAGGAATATGCCCATCCTTGTTGTCTGCGATGGTGCCGAGCTCGACTTCGTGGTCAAATGGCTTGTAGCGATGCGAACGGCCACCATCGCCGCTGATACCGTGCGGTGTACCTCCAGAGTGAGGCTGCTGGGAGCCGCTTGAGCCGAGGTGCAGGAGGCGTTGAAAGAGTGGGCGAAGGGTTGCGATGTTGCCGACGAGCATGCCAAGGGCGGGTTCGGCGTAGCCCCAGATGAGGATGTTCGCGAGGCCATAGAGGTAGTCATGGCTGCTTGTCAGGCCGACGGTGTACTTTAGGCGAACTAGGCCAGAGACTGATGTGCTAAGGGGTTGTTAGCGTTGAATGATAGCTACGATCATGGGTATCATACAAGATACCTAAGCCCAGAATGCCAGCAACTGAGATCTTGGTGTTTCTGTTCATCTGCACGTTCCACAAGAGAGCGATTGGCATGAGTGCGGTGGCCCAATCGGTGAAGATGTTGACCGATGTGCAGAAGAAGTAAACGTTCTGCAAGTAGACTGATGGCTCGCAGTGTGTCCCTTCTGCCATTAGATCAGCTCTCCAGGCGGCCCTAGAGGTTGAACGATTAGCAGTGCTCGAGCCGCCGACGATCGCTTTGTACTTACTCAACGGGATGACATTGGAAGATGATGTAAAGAATGGCTGCTAGGTTGGTGGCTGCGCAGAGACCCATGATGGCGTAGTTGATGTAGATGAATATCATCCTTCTTCCAGCTATCCGGTTCAACATGAAGGCGATGCTCAGCTTGATGAAGATGATGGAGGTGCAGTAAAAGATTTGATAGAAGAAGAACCAAAAGTACGCCGTCTCGACATATTTCTGATTGCCAGGCCGAGCGAAAGTACTGTCTTTGGCACCGATGCCGTAGTAAGAACCAATAGTCGTGACAATGGTAAGAGTCATAAGAGGCAACTGGGACGAGTGAGCTGTAAGATTCCTTGATATTTAGAAAAGATGAACACGTACGCATCCGACTGCCATTATCCAATCCTCAAGAGCCCAGCTTCTATTGGTGATTCTGACATATGTGCGCATACCCATCGTTATGAAGGCCAGCAGTCCTGTCGTGAGGACTGTCGCCGTGAGGTTTGGGCCTAGATCCTTCTCCACAGTCAGCTCTACGTGAATACGTCTGATGCTAGTTCAACTCACCTCATGTAGCACCATAGTGATAATTGCCTATCGATCAGAATGAGTGTTGAATTGTAATGCGTTGGAGTTGGTTCTCTCAAACAACCCGCAACGCTGGACGGACATGAAGCGGTGGGGGAGCTTTTAGCATTATTGGTGCCTTCAAGTACGGAATGCAAACGGTCTGGTCCAAGGCTCCAAGGGAGTGGAACGCTTTACCTTCACTGCCTCGTATAAGATCGTCCCAGAATTTCCCGGAGCCCCATTCACCCGCATGGATGCGCATCCTGATGATCGGCGTGCTGAGAGAAGAACATGCAGTGCGTCTCCACCATCACGACTTGTCTTGCTGCCCCTGATACTCGGTATCACTTTGGCTCGCTTTCGGCTACGTGCATCGCCATACATGCTGTCACACCTCAGCACTCCGCCCGAGATGGCAGATCGCGCGTTGGAATGAAGTTTGTGTACGACTGTGCGCATTTCTGTTCAAGCTTTCAAACGCGAACACGATTCGTCGGACGAATAGAGTGATGCTAATGGAGGATCCAGTGGGTTTCGGACCGTTGTGGAAATTTGGCGTTCTGCATCGATCTCAGGTGAGTGAGAAGAGCAAGGTCGGCGATCCTACGCTAATTCGAACAAAGACATGATCATCCCTTTCTTCCTCGCAATCATTCGCAGCGGGCTTCGCTTGGGACGTTCCGCACCTTTAACGACCACTGCCGGGCTCCCCGCTACTGACGTGCCAACGCTTGTGAAACATGGATGTACTGGGAATACTTCTCGGTGCGATACGGGAACGCGCAGAGGCGAGTATCGCGGCCTAAAGGCGGGGCCTCATACTCCTGAAGCCTCGCATAAGTTATCGCTATCGTCTGGGTTCCGTAGCATCTCTGATTAGTCTCCTTCTCGTACAGCATTCCACCATATCGGTCGTATCCTCCCGATCCTCCAAAGCCCAATTGCAACCACACCCACCATGGCAGACCTAAGCAAACTTCCAAAAGACTTCTATGTCACCTCTATGCAGTTCACCAAAAATGCACACCAAGATGTATACCCTGCAATCGATCCCAGTAGCCCAGAGCATAGCCTGGCAGGGAAAGTTGCAGTTATCACTGGAGCTTCGCGTGGTATTGGGGCCATGGTATGTTGAAACATTATTCACCGAGCACATCGCCTTTCACAACAACCTGGTGTCATGATTGCGTGTGCTAAGACTTAGTCCCGCAGGCCATGGTACCAGCCTTTGTGAAGGCAGGCGTAAAGGGTGTAGTACTCCTAGCTTCGAATGCCGAAAAGCTCGCAGCTACCGAAAAGTCCGTCAAGGCGTCCAACCCCACCATCGAAACATTGACATATGCTCTCGACATCTCCGAAACCAAAGCCGTTGAGGCTGCCTTCGAAGCGATCCGGCAGAAATTCGGCCATGCGGATGTCCTCATCAACGCCGCCGGTGCCATGACAGGAGACGGACCGAAACTGCACGACACAGACCCCGATCAATGGTGGAGGAACTTTGTAAGATCCGATCCCGTTCCTTAACCCGCAGTAAACTGAGTCGTTTTTCGGATGGAGCTGACACCTCGGTTGCAGGAGATCAACGGAAAAGGCAACTATCTGCTCATCCGCTCGTTCCTGCGTTTGTTGCCGAGCCCCGATACACCTGCCAGTATTGTCAATGTGAGCTCGTGGCAAGCGTTCTTCACGGTTCCACCGCTCGGCGCATACTTCATGTCAAAGTATATTCTAGATGCCCTGGCTACGTACGTCGCTGCTGAGTACCCAAATGTTACCGCGGTGTCGATGCACCCCGGTTTAGTCGCTACTGATATGCTCCGCGAGCCCTTCCGATCGCTCTTCAACCAGGATAGCCCCGGGCTTGTTGGCGGTACTGCCGTTTGGCTGTGTCAAGAGAAGGCCAAGTTCCTGAGCGGACGCTTCATCGCGGCGAACTGGGACGTGGAGGATCTGCTTAGCCGCAAAGAAGAGATTGTGAAGGACGACCTGCTCAAGCTGACGCTCAAAGGCCAGTTTGGAGCATGAGCAATGTGACCAGGTGTGTTGTGGTGATGATCGAAATTCGAATCGAAGGCCATCGTTTGACTACGGATACATCAACAAGTATTGTCTACCGATAGTTATCGGTATTCCAACTGTAGATGTGCGCTACTGAGATCTCTCTTACATACTATCCCGAAACTGTTAGATGATTTCGAGTCTGTCTTTATTCTTCGGTTAAAAGGTGAAACGCTCTGCAACACTTGTACAATGTGTAAGTGCTGCGAGAGATGACCAGATTGGAAATGTGGATGGACATGTTCGCAGTACAGTGATTGTCCACGAAGCAAGACAGTGCTCTTTGTAAGGACATCGAGATGAGACTGTTCTGGAACGCCAGAATTTTCTTTATCATATTTTTGATCCGCAGAACGAGCTCTAGTCCTGTATGTAAAAGTCTGGGTTTGCAGCGTGGTGAGGTGATGCTTCGGTGGCACAACTCATCAAAGCACAAGAAAAGCACTCGCAGGTCGCGCGGCACAGCATACACACACACACACACACACACACACACACACAACAAAAGCCATCATCATCGACCAAACAAGGATTCAGAACATCGGCTCACTGGCCGCTATATCTACAAACCTGTCATACTCGCACCCAGTCAGCCGAGCCCGCAAAAAGGGGAAACTCTAGCCTGAAAGTGCTCAAATACCAAGTGTAAACTCAACACCGACATCAATGTCCCTCGCCATCTTGACAACCTTGGAGAACTGCACCGACTTCTCGGCGGCGGCCTGTAGGTCATCGATGGAGAAGATCTTAAGACCAGAGTCGTTGAGCTAGATAGAAAAATAAGTGTCAGCATGACATCCTCTTCTCCGTCGAATCGAGGTGTGGAAAAAAAAAGAACTTACAAGCTTGTGAGCAGCCTCCATGTTGGTACCCTGTAACCTAGCGATAACCGGAGTCTTGAGGTTCATCTCATTCACAACCTGAATCAGACCCTTAGCAATAGCATCGCAACGGACGATACCACCAAAGATGTTGACAAAGATGGCAGTAACCTTGGGGTCGCTGGTAATCAGGTCAAACGCCTGCCTGATAGCCTCAGGTGTAGCACCACCACCAACGTCGAGGAAGTTGGCTGGCGCGCCGCCGTTGAGCTTGATAATGTCCATGGTGGCCATGGCGAGACCAGCTCCGTTGACGAGGCAGCCAATGTCACCGTCGAGCTTGATGAAGTTGAGACCGACTTTAGCGGCCTTGACTTCCTCGGGGTCTTCCTGGGTGATGTCGCGCCAGTCGAAAACCTCCTTCTGGCGGAAATCGGCGTTGTCGTCAAAGTTGAGCTTGGCGTCCATGGCGAGGACCTGGTGGTCGGTGGTCTCAGAGAGGGGGTTGATCTCAATCTGGGTGGCGTCCTTCTCCATGAAGACCTTGTACAGCTTCTGGATGGTGTCCTTGGCGTCCTCGATGCACTGCTCGGAGAAGCCGAGCTCGGTTGCGATGTTGCGGGCAATGTCGTCGGTGACGCCCTTGTGGATGTCGATCGGGGTGGTGATGATAGCCTCTGGGTGCTCCTTTGCGACAGTCTCAATGTCCATGCCTCCTTGCGACGAAGCGACAATGACGGGGCCTTGTGACGCGCGGTCCATGAGGATGGCGAGGTAGAACTCGCGGCGGGCAAACTTGCGGTCGACAATGAAGACGGAGTTGCAGAGCCGGCCGGCGGCTCCCGTTTGCTTGGTGATGAGCTTGTGGCCGATCATCTGGTCGGCGAGGATGGAGGCTTCGCGGGGACTGCATGCTATGTTAGAGGGTGGCCGCGGTGCGTGGGGTGTGGTCGTGTAGTAGCATACGAGTAGACGACTCTGACACCGCCCTTGAAGCCATTGTCAAAGGTGCCCTTTCCACGACCTCCAGCAAGAACCTGGGCCTTGATCACGGCGTCCTCTCCGCCTGCGCGCATTAGTCCAGAACAGGTGCATTCTACTCTTTTTGTCGCATACCAATGTCCTTGGCAATCTTCTCTGCCTCGGCGCCGCTGGTAGCGACACCACCCTTGGGCACGCCGATGCCATACTGAAATCCTGGTTAGACATCTGACCCATGGTGCGAAATTGGGGAATATGCGGTGGAGGTGGACTATCTGCGTACCGACTCGAGCAGGGCAGCGGACCTGTATTCGTGGATGGCGAGCCCTCTCCTTTGCTGGGAGCGCATCAGTGGTGTCTCCTGGCACCTTGTTAGCCCATGGCCCTCATTTGTGGTGCACGCTGCGTAAGAGGCTTTCGCAGCTTTGCAGGTGGGCTAGGCCCGTGTGTATGCGTACAGCAGCAGCGCGAACAGCGCGAGCCAGCGGCCGGGCGCGGGCAAAGTTGTACATGATGTCTGAGCGGCAGACACACGTCGGGGTATATCGAGAGGTGGGTTGAGAGGGGGGGGTTAAAGCTGGAGTACTAGCAGCTGTTGTTGCTTGCTTCACAGGGCTGTTGCGGACGTCTGCTAGCGCGCCGAGAATGAACCGGGTCCTCAAAAATATCGCGGCCGGGAACTTCAAATGTTTCCAATGTCAGGCCCCAGCTTGATCTATATCGAGCCCCCACATAGTCGCAAAAGACATGTCTAAGAGAACAAACGACGGCGATGTCATCGCAAACCGCATAAGTCTGCTCGAAGCAAAAGGACAAAAGCTCTTGGCGTCGCTGTACGGATCGCGCCCTGACTGGGACACCACAAATGATGCTACCCGGTCACGGGATGAAGACGATGACCAAGATCTGAAACAAAACTATGCTCACGACAGGTAAATCCGATGCAACTGTTTTCATGTTCCATGAGTCTATTCGCGATCCTAACTCCATCCCACAGAATCGGTCTTGGCGGCATACTCCCCAAGGATATCGAAGATGGCAGCTTTACCCGCAGGATAGTTACCTCGGACGATAAGCTTCTACAGCAGCTGATCGGGAAGAAGAAAGCAAAAGCCCATATTTCTGCAAAGCAGGAAGCTGCGAGACCCACTGCAGCAGCCAAAGCACAGCAGTACAGGAAGCAGGCTGCGAAGAAGGAAGAGTCGGATGATGACGACGAGGGGAGGGCCGCTACATTCAAGTCCAAAAGGCAGGCAAAGAAAGAGAACCAACAAGCCAAGAAAGTCGATAGCGATGACGAGGACGAAGAGACGAGGGCAAAGAGGTTAGAAGGCGGCGCGGTGAAAGAAGAAGAGGGGGCGTCGAAAGAAAAAGTCGTCATGGAAGTTCAGGCAGACGCGAAACCTGTCAAGCGAGAGGACGATGACGAAGAAGCGGAAGCAGACGTCACGCAACCAGCTCCCAAGAAAGCGCGAACCAAACCAAAGAGTTTCCTTGACGAGATCTTGGCCGAACGATCCAAGAAGAAGAGCAAGAAATCAAAGGCATGAAGGCCTACCAGGAGCCGCAAGACGGAACCTATCAGTGTACGATACAACGACGTTTGCATTTTTCTTAACTCGATACCCAGTGTACTAGCTTCGTAGCAGACCTACATACAACCCATGGCGAGAAAAAAAATCAATAACTCTAGTCTTTTCTTCACGAAAGGAAATAATTCATGAATTGAATAGATATCTATTCCCCTTATTCACGAACAATCAAACTAGCCATCCCCATACCCGTCCCTATACACTTACTCAGCACACCAACCTGCTCCCCACTCCTCCCCATCTCACTCAACAGCGTCGCCAACATCCTCCCACTCGTCGCCCCAAGCGGATGACCCAATGCAATCGCGCCTCCATTCGGATTAATCCTATCCATCTTATTCTCCAATCCCAATTTCCTCACGCAGTACAAAGCCTGACTAGCAAACGCCTCGTTGATTTCCCAAACATTGACATCGTCCGTCGTGAGACCAGTATAATCGAGCAACTTCGGTATGGCCACAGCGGGACCAACGCCCATCTCATCCGGCGAGCACCCCACAACCTGCGTACCCGCCCACTTCCCCACAATGGCGGATTCAAGACCGAGCGTGGTAGCCGTGGAACGACGCATCATGAGAGCCGCGGACGCGCCATCGGAGACCTGCGACGAGTTTCCGGCTGTGCTCGTTCCGTCTTTGCTAAAGGCTGGTTTCATGGCTGCTAGTTTCTCAATCGTCGTGGTCGGTCTGATACCATCATCCTTGTGCACCGTGACGCTCTTCTGTGTCTCGGGGACTTCAGGTTCAATCCAGCGCGTAGTGACCGGTACAATCTCGTCGTCGAAATTCCCGCTAACTTGCGCTTTGGCAGCGCGCTGCTGTGATTGCGCTGCAAATGCGTCTTGGTCTGCTCTGCTTACTCCATATCGCGAGGCCACATTCTCCGATGTTATGCCCATGCTCATTATACAGTCTCGGGCTTCTTTTACCGGACTGTCCTTCATTTCGGGCCAGAGCTCCGTGGGGATAGCTCGTGACCCGTAATTCCGTGTCATGCTTTCCATGCCGCCAGCGATGCCGACGTCTATTTGACCCACGGCAATGGAATTCGCAATCGAAGTTATGGCGCTGAGACCAGATGCGCAAGCACGGTTGACGGTGCTGAAGGACGTGGTGATGGGTATGCCGATGTGGTTGGCGGCCATGCGACCGGCTTTTGAGCCACCAAGCTCAGCCAGGACGGTGCCGATGCATACGTCGTCTATTTTTGCGGGATCGAGGTTGGGGAACTTCTTCAGCGTGGCGGCCAGGACCTGGGGTGATGGTTTTAGTACTTGGACATGCATCTGTGTTTGGGTGACTATTGACATACGGCGCCTAAGAGTTCATGGTCGTAAGCATCCCGCAATCCGCCCTTCTTCGCTCGTGTGACTGGTGTGCGGAGTGCGGATAGGAAGACGACGTCGTGGGGATTCTTTTGGAGGATGTTCTTGAGACCCTTTTGTACGAATGCCATTGTGACTAACACTCTGTTGTGAGGAAACGCTAAAAGACAGATGTGAGGGTATCAACGAAACGGGAGACAGAGAGTAAGGTAGAGGCGAGCAAGGAACAAAATGCCCTGGCTATTGCCGCACAATGAAGCCATGGTCGTTGTGAGCTAAGCTAAGCTCCAGGTTCGTCGGAAAGCGTGGAGCTTCCACTTCGGCAAGTGAGCGCGGGGCGGAGAAACGGCGGCAAAGCTCTCTTCCGCCAAGTGAGCAGCGGAAAACAAACCCGTATGCAGGTGGAAAAGGGCTCGGTGCATATGCATAACATGAACGTAACGTGGGGTAGGCGAACGTGTTGTAAGAAAGTGCAATGTCAATTTCAAATGATTTCAGCTCTTGACCCAATCATGTAGAACTCGTAAGTAGCTATGTTCCCCAAGGCGACTGCGCCACGCATCGGCTCTCAACCCTATCGTCATCCGCCATCCATTTCCCTTGCCAAAATGCTCAAAACCAGTAAAAGGAAACCGCGTCAGTCGTGGCAAAGTCGCAAAGACCCCGCGATTCTCTATGTGCACCTGTAACCACCGCCATGAAGCGAAGCTGAGAGAAGAGAGAGCACTCTATGCGGCGGGGTATACGAGACGGAAAACATCGTTCAGCACAAACCAGTTGCCCGCATCGTTCTTGAGCTGGAAAGCCTGAGTAAAGCTCATTGGCTTGGACTCGCCTCCAAGCTGTTTGATGTTAAATCGAGGCGGAATGCAATACAAGGGATCGACTTACCAGAAGCGCACCAGTCACCAGAACGAGGATACCATCGTCAGCAGAAGGCTGAGCGTCGACGGTGTCGGTGCGATGTTGGATCTCCTGGAATGGCAGGTTCTTCTCTAAATTAGCCCCAGCCCCTGTCACGTATCAGGGAGTCATTGTTACCTGGAGCTTCTCTACGATGGCGGCTGAACCCTGAGTTCCTTGTGCCTCAAAGGTGAGCATAGAATGCTCCTTCTGTATTCATTTGTCAGCCATCTGCTGCTTTTCGCGCATCTGCGTTTCATCTGAGTCGCATACGTAGAGGGCACCGAGACCAGCGCGGTTACCATCGAAGGTCTTGTAGTAGAACTCGACGAACTGCTCTGGAGCGTGGGTCAGTCGCGTTCGCGGTTTGGCTGGTGGAGCGTGCGAGGAGGATGTGTAGGCGGGGTTGTGCGCGGTGTATGCAGCGGGTGGTACATACGAGCAATGGCGTTGAAGTCGGCTAAGGTGGAACAGTCAGTTTTGAGCGTGTGCAGAGAACGCGATACGGGAACGACATCGAAGGCGCCTGCTACGAGTTCCGCAAGTTTCGATGTAGCCTTGCGATCACGATCTGAAGCTGTACACCTGCACCGCATGCGCATCGGAGCCGTGGTAGTGGGGTAGACGCGGACAACTTACACATATTTGCGGTTCCTTGACGTGAATTGTCTGATGGAGGCTGGAGTTGGTTGCAGGGTTGGGGAATTGCCACGCGACGGCGATATGACGATGTGACGTGGAAATCTCGAGAAAGTGTTTGGGCTTTTGCTGTCACTGCCCGCCATCGATGGGCTTCGTTGGTGGGGCACGCGCTAGTCCTGGTACGATCTCGGCCCGACCTTGAGCCGAGGGCTGTCATTTTCTTCCAAGCTCGTCGCGCTTGCTCTTCCACTCCAGAGCGCCATCGCCGGCCAACATCAAGCTTTGTGCAGCTTGCAGTGGTCAGCGTCGCGCTCATATCCTACAGGTAAGCACTTCCCATTCGTCTTCATCTCCTCGCAACATGATGATCAACACAAACGATAACTTCCGAGTGGCTTCGTAAACCACGGTGAAGTCCAAAATAATTCAAGCTCAACAGGCTGATTGCTCATCTCCACTTTGTATTCTCTATCGTTTGAGGATTCCAATTGCTGACATCTCGTCTTCTAGGTCACTATGCATGCGACAGATGCTTTTGCGCTCGATCAAGCGCGCCGCCTAGATAGTATACATAGCGAATCGAATCGTACCAATATCTTACGTCTGCCATTACGCGCAATTCACGTTGATCTCTACAACCCCTTCTTCTGGAATGACTTGACAGAGTCAACGATGGACTGCTCAAAAGTCTTGTACTTTAGGCCAAGAACGTCAATGGAGCGCTTGTTGTTGTACCCATACAGACCCTTCTCAGGAGTGCCTTCTGGGTAGTCGCCGCCAGGTGTGTCGTCGCTCGGCAGGTCCTTGAACTCTGGGAAGTTCTTCTTGATGATCTGGCATAGCTCCTTGTTGGAGAAGTATCCAGCCGTGACGAAGAAGCGCTTGTTGGCAGCGTCTGGCTTCTCGAACGCAGCTACGTGTGCCTCTGCAACATCGCGGACATCCACCCACAGATGTACTCCACTGGCAGGAATTTCGTCCTTGAATTTGCCCTGTGCAGCCGACAGGATTCGCTGGTTTGACGTGTTCATGTTGTCGAGACTGTCTAGAGCGTGTACCTGTGTTCTGTCAGTAAAAGTGTTTGAACAAGCCTTCTGCAACTTACAATTGGCCCGAACACCATCGGGGGGTTGATCGTAGAGATGGTGAAGTTGGGCTTCTCGTTCTTGACAAACTCCCATGCCGCAGTCTCAGCGAACGTCTTACTCGCCCTGTATCCCATCATCGGGTTCTCCTGTGCCTCGTCTTGTGTGATGGGGTTCCAATCGTCCTCTGAGTACGAGTGTCCCGGCCAGAAGCCTTTGCTTCCATTAACAATGGCGGCAAACGAGGATGTGATGACGACACTCTTGACGGAAGGCTACATGGTCATATCAGCATGTGCGCAGAAGATGCCTCATACATGTCAACGTACCGCGCTTTTCTTGATCGACTTCAAGATTCCAGTTGTTCCAATGACAGCAGGGTCAATCAAATCCTGTATTTCATCAGTGGACAGCCCCATCTCAAGGCTTCAAAGTGCACTCACCTTTTGTACGTCTGTAACATTGAAATGGAACGGACTGGCAGTGTGAAGTACAGCCTCGAACGGAGGGTCTGAGATGACTGCCTTCTCAAAAGCATCCGGCTGTGCAATGTCCGGCACAATTGCAAAGCTCAATTGGCCCTTGTCGACTGCGCTCTTGTACGACTCCTTGATCTTGTCCGCCTTCTCCTGCGTGCGCACCGTGGTAACCACGCTGTGTCCGTGGTCCAGCAGGATATCGAGTGTGTGTGCGGCGATGAAGCCGCTTCCTCCTGTGAGTAGAACTCGCGTCATATTGCTTGTATTTCGGTTGTAGGTGTTGCGTGGATGTTTCTTCAGGTCAAGGTCTGGACTTGAAGCCACAGAGGCAATGACAGCATATATGTAGCTATCGACATCCCACCTAGCGCGGGGTAGCGCTTTCCCGAAACTCGGAATTTACTCTCTTTCGCCGTTGTAACTGCCGCCGTTGCTTACGAAAGCTGTTCTTTTCGTAGTTATATCCGCGGCTCGATGATGCTGGGTCCCCAGAGCATTGCGTCATTCTCATCGATGCGACACCTTTGGTGGGGCATATTGTGTCTTTGTGTCGCCCTCTCGTGGCACGGCAAACAACTGCTGGTCTGCAGCTTCAGGTCGTTTTGGTTTGCCAAAGGGACTGTGAACTTCCCAGTACACCCCACAGCATAGCCAGATCTTCATGTTCGACTTGTTCGAATCTGCCTCCGCACACGCCTTGCGCCTCAAAGTACCCAGAACAGAACGTATTCGCGGTATCGCTTTTTCTCTGCGACAAACTTAGAAGCTATTTGCGCGCATCCGAAAGTATGTGATTGTGGTAAGAAGGGCATCATGGAAGCGAAACCTAAAGACGCCAGCTTCTTTGACCACATGGCTCTCGGCGCTGACATCGGGCGGCGCCCTCTTATCGATCAAAGGCCCCACCATAGCTCGAGCTGCATCCCACATTGCCTACCCGCCACCTTCAATCGCTCTTCCAATCCCGTCAACGCTCTATATACTAAGCCTCGCTTACTAGCTCTCCGGCGTCTGAGCATGGGTCTTTCGGGGTTGATGAAGGGTCCAGCGGTCCTTAATGAGCGGTGGTGATTGCGGGGCAAGTGGACAAGATGAGGGGCAAAGTTTTCTCCTGCCAATTGCTTCGTTCTCATCTCATACTCTTTGTCTGAGCTATCCATACTATCGCATTGAAAATGTCGTCGTCCCTCAAGAGAAGCCCCCCGTTCCGCGCCGAGCACGTTGGCTCATTGCTCCGTCCCCAGGAGCTTGTGCAGAAGCGTTACGATGTCGCATCAGGCAAAGCTAAGCCAGAGGAGCTCGTCCCTCTAGAGGACAAGACTGTCGCAGAGGTAGTCAAGTTTCAGCAAGATTGCGGTCTCAAGGTAGTGTCGAGTGGAGAGTACACCAGGTAAGGCGGCTGCATGCTGCTAGTCCAAGTCTAGACTGATTGTTTATGCAGGCACATGTTCTGGGGTACCTTCTTCGAAACACTGCATGGAATGAAGGAACTCCAACTCGGCGTTTTGAAGGGCTACACCGTGGACATGTTCCGCGCGTATGCGCCTGATACCAAGTCCTTCATGGAAGCGAAACAGGTCCCTAACCATGTAACTGTCTGCGTCGACAAGATTAAGCACCCCGGCACGTCGAGCAACCAGCGCGAAGTCGACCTTATGAAGAGCCTTTTGCCTGAGAGCGAGTGGAAGAACATCAAGATTACGTTGATTTCGCCATCGTGGTACCACTTCCGTTACATGAACGGAAGGGCCTACCCCAAGGACGTTTATGCAAACGACGAGGAATACTTTGAGGATGTCGCGAAGGCATACCAGGAGGAGCTGAAGATCCTCCACGCGCAGGGTATCAGGAATATTCAAATCGACGACCCAAACTTGGCCTACTTCTGCTCAGAAGACATGCTTGCGGGCTGGAAGGCCGACACGACGAACGACAAGACTGCCGACGAGATGTTTGATGCATATGTCAAGTTCTACAACAAGTGTTTCGTACGTCCCGATGACATGCATCTCGGCATCCACTTGTGCCGCGGTAACTACGTCGGCAGCAGACATTTCTCAGAGGGCGCATACGACAACATCGCCAAGAAGCTGTTCCAGGTACGTACCCATCCTCCCCCATGTGCAAAATCTCCTTCGTACTGACCATATCAGGACCTGAACGTCGACACATACTACCTGGAATACGACACCCCCCGCGCAGGAGGTTTCGAGCCACTGGCACACCTTCCCAAGGACAAGAACGTCGTTCTCGGTGTCATCACATCCAAGTTCCCTAAGCTTGAGGACAAGGATGAGATGATCGCAAGGGTGAACCAGGCTGCTGATTGGATCGCAAAGGGTACCGGCCAATCCCGTGAAGATGCCCTTCAGCAATGCTGCGTCAGCCCCCAGTGCGGCTTCGCGTCACACGCCGAAGGTAACAGTCTCGGCTACGAGGATATGAGGAAGAAGCTGCAGCTTGTAAGGAGCATCGCCGACGCTGTATGGCCTGGGCAACCATAGATTGAGTGAACAAGAATAGTTTCGGGGCGGATGGGATGGAAGGGAACAACCTGGTAACGGATAGGAGAGTTCTCGGACGAGGCGCAGCTACCGGGCGGGAGAACGCAGGAACGTACGCCTTAACGCATGCGATTGGAGCGAGTGGAGCATTAAGGGAAAAGGTGTTGTGGAGTTAGACCCGAATGCCGAATTCAACATGGCGTTCGCATGGCGAGCAGTTTGGTGGGTAGAATATTTGAGTCCGTCCCACTTTTGGCCTCAGCCTCGTGGGCCAAGGAGACAAAAAGCTGGTTCCTGCGTCAGTTCTATGACTATCATCCCACGTGGTATGCTTCGTCATTTGTTCCTCGGCGATGAAGTCGGCAATCTACAGATAACCACGTTATTTCCAGTGTCCGCTCTGGCGATAATCGTTACCTGGGTGCGATGCTGGGCGCCTAATCGCGAAAGTCCAAGCCTGTCCAGGTGCAGAGGGTTTCCAATGCACGTTGACGCTAACCCACGCTAGGTGCTAGCGCACGTTTGTCCCTGACCCGTTTACTCCACATCCGTTGTAGCCGTGGAGGTCCCTTCCGAAGCGGGAGGAACGTCCGGCAATTGGGAATTGACAGACCAGGGTACCATCCCTCCCTACACAGCGGAAAACCCGGTGGGCCGGAATAAGCCAATCAGACACTGTATTAGTTCGAGATTTCGGTTATCTCTGCATTTCTATTGGCTGTTTCCGGCCCACCGGGTTTTCCGCTGTGTAGGGAGGGATATTAAGCGTCCCTGACAGGAGAAATTGGAATTGACAGACCTGGGAAGAGACATGGAATAGACTGGATTCTGAGGTCGGTGCGGGAGCAGAATGGGGAAGGCGTCGCCTTTCCGCGGACGTGTCTTGCCACAAGATCCATACCTGAATGTAATCGCGAAATATCTGGATGGAGAAGCCTTTCAATTTAGTGGTCACTTTCGAATAAACTCTTCGGATAGATTACAAGTGCCAAAAGCAAGAACTTCCAAGGTCTCTCAGCTAGCACAGGTACGGACCGCCGTCATAATCGTTCTGAGTTCGACGGTACCCTCCCGTGGCGCAAATTACGAAGTACAGGGTATCCATGGAGGACCCGTATGATCTACGTACCGGACCGATTCAAAGCATTACTTTCCAGACCAAGAAAGGATCAACCACCGCAACTACTGAACACCATCTGTTTGGTAACCGCCTTCCAATGAGTTTCGTCCGAGGTCGAGGTCGTTCGGCATTGCAGGCCACCACCGGTAGATATCCCCTATTCCAGGGGAAAGCCGACATATGCGATCGACTGATGTGATGCGGGAAATTATAAAGACTGGCGAGACTGCACGATATGGGATCAAGCAGGCCACTTTACAGCCTCTGTCACATTCTTTCTTTAAATACCCACCCCGGACAGCAGAGTAATACCTAATCACCATGTTCTTCCCTCGTCTAATCGGCCTCGTCGCCGCCTTCCCTATTCTTGCGGCAGCTGTCGATCTTACCGGCTATGAGTACGTAGTCGTCGGTTCTGGAGCTGGTGGTGGTGTAAGTCAAAGTATACTTGGATGGATTGAATCATCACTGACATAGTACAGCCTCTGGCCGCCCGCCTTGCCCTCGCTGGTCACAAGACCCTTCTCATCGAAGCCGGTGACGACCAGGGCGCAAACGCCAACTACACCGTTCCCGCTTTCAGCGCGAGGTCCTCGGAAGACGCCAACTTGAGCTGGAACTTCTTCGTCAAGCACTACGCTGATGAGGAGAGGCAAGCTCGCGACTTCAAGACTACCTACGAGACACCCGATGGTGGTGAATACACTGGTCTTAACCCACCAGAGGGTTCTACCATGAAGGGTACGCTATACCCCCGCACTGGTACCCTTGGTGGCTGCACAGCGCACAACGCTCTCATCGCCGTTTACCCTCACCGGTCCGACTTTGACAATGTTGCCACCATCACTGGTGACGACTCCTGGTCAGCCGACAACATGCGCAAGTACTTCACGAAGCTCGAGAAGAACCAATACCTCCTTCCCGGCCAGAAGGGTCACGGTTACGATGGCTGGCTAGGAACCGACTACGCCCCCATCGACATCGTCACCTCTGACCCCCAGCTTCTCAGCTTGGTCGGTGGTGCCGCTTTCGCTCTCAGCAACGCTACCAACGCCATTGTCAACCTTGGTACCTTGGTCGCCGGTGATGCCAACGCCGACACCGAGAGCCGGGACAAGCAGCCCGCTCTCTACCAGATCCCTCTCTCCACCTCCGATGGCAAGCGTGGCGGATCCCGCGAGTTTGTCCTCGCTGTCCGTGACGCCAAGGCCGACGACGGCAGCAAGAAGTACCCTCTCGATGTCATGATGAACTGCCACGTGACCAAGGTCACCTTTGACCAGGACGTCACTCCTCCCCGCGCTACCGGTGTCGAGTTCCTCGACGGCCAGTACCTCTACAAGGCCAGCCCCAAGTCCACCGGTGCCAAGGGTGAGGCTGGTTCCGCCACTGCCTCCAAGGAAGTCATCGTCGCAGGTGGAACTTACAACTCTCCCCAACTCCTCAAGCTGAGTGGTGTCGGCCCTGCCGATGAGCTCTCCCAATTCGACATCCCCGTCGTTGTTGACCTCCCCGGTGTCGGAACCAACCTCCAGGACCACTACGAGATCAACGTCCAAGGCAAAGCCCCCACCGACTTCTCCGCACTGAACGGCTGCACATTCGGCAACAGCCAGCCCGACGCCTGCATGGACCGCTGGGAGACCAGCGTCTTGGGTAATCGTGGTATCTACGCTTCCCCCGGTCTCGGCGCAACCATGTTCTACAAGTCCAGCGCATCCGAGCGTGACGAGTACGACATCTTTGCTTTCGGTGGCCCCGTCAACTTCCGTGGTTACTTCCCCAACTACGCTTACAATGCCACTGCCGAGCACGACTGGTTCACCTGGGCCATCCTCAAGGCTCACCCCCGCAACAACGCTGGTACCGTCAAGCTCGCATCTGCCGACCCTCTTGACATGCCTGACATTGTTTACAACTACTTCGACACTGGTGTTGGCGACTACGACAAGGACCTTACTGCCCTCACCGAGGCTGTTAACCTTGCTCGTGACTCTTTCAAGCGCCAGCTCGTCCCCATCGATGAGGTCCTTCCTGGCAAGGATGTTGATACCCCTGAGAAGATTGCTCAGTACGCAAAGGATGTTGCTTGGGGTCACCACGCTTCGTCTACCTGCCCCATTGGTGCTGATGACGACAAGATGGCTGTACTTAACAGCAACTTCGAGGTCCGTGGTACTGCTGGATTGAGGGTTGTTGATGCCTCTGTCTTCCCTAGGATCCCGGGTACTTTTACTGCCATGTCGACGTACATGGTTGCTGAGAAGGCGGCAGATGTTATCTTGGCTGCTGCTGAGGCTTAGGAGGTTGTGCAATGTTCTGACGGCCTTGATTATACTGTATATACATGAGAAGAATATGATGATGTGTTTCGAACTAAATACGTTTGTTGTGTGTGATGATCTCCTTTGGAGGATACCTAAAGCTGTAGTCCGAGTCGAAAACCGCATATTTGTACATGTACAACCCTCGTACACTAAAACACATGGATCCGAAGGTATCAGGTACCTTTTACTGCGCGATCCTGCGATAATTCTTACTTCGACTAATTCTTATCTGATGGCTATAGCTCTTGATGTTAAGCACACGCAACAGAACGCATCTGCATCAATACAATGATTTGTTGAACGTTTGTGTCCAGTAGAAATTGGACGAGATGCCTTTTTCGCTCGCCTCGGTTTGGAAGGATCGAGCAAGGAGTGGCCCGTGCGCCATACTGTAGAAACACACAGCGAATTCGGGTAACAGCCACGCACCTTGAAACTCATCTCAGAAGGCTAAAATAATGTCAGATAGGTCGCAGAAATTACATCTAAACACCAACACTTTTTTGGCTCGTTTTAGTTACGTTACGTGGTTATATACTCGTGTGAAGGTACGACCCACGCTGAACATGGACACAAATCGAGGCAGAGGCAGAATGCCGCCAAGCCTCTCAGCCTTGTCACACAGCTCCACCCACTGCTTCTCGACAACAACGACGATCAACTCCACAACCTCATGGTAGGTACCCTGTTCTTGATCGCGTCGCCCCTCTTGAGTATGTAGATGGAGCGATTCATCACATGATGCTCTTTCGCCTTGCAAGCATCCTGGGCGACACGCTGATCACACAGCAGCTACAGCACTTGCGCTCAAGCGCTGCCAGTTTTCAGCGACACCCCTCACTTTTCACAGCATGCTCGAGCTCCATGGCTCTGGGAGCGATCTGACCAAGAATCTACTAGTACCGACGACTTCGGTACCAGCGCCGCGTTCACAGACCCCTCCTTACAAGAGCTAAGCGAGCCACTTTGGCTCCAAGAGGCTGTTCGAGCTACCATACCTGGACATGTAGCACTTTCAGATCTAGAGTTGATGCCATCTTTTTTTGACTATGGAGATCACAATCCATTAGTCGTTTGGTGCGACAACCTCGACTCCACAGCATATCTGAACACCACGTCTCCAATACTAAGTTCGAAGTGGACGGACGACTCCTCGCTCATTTCCCTTCATGAACGATCGCCTGCCTCTCAAACATGCAAAACGTCCAAAGAATCGGGAAGAAGCCTTCCTCATGGGCGCATGGACCCCGCGAGGCGCTGGCTTCATGCCCACCCGTTCAATCAATATCCTACAGCTGAACAGAAGGCAGAGCTTGCGGCTGCTGCTGGCATGGCCATCCCCCAGTTAAATCGCCGTTTGATCAATCTTAGAAAGCGTGATAGACACGGTTAGTATTAGAGATGCTTGGTGCCGGCCCAAGACTGACTCTTGTCCAGTACTCGATGAACTGTGTAACAATTTAGATGCTAACGTCAACGCTCCTGGTGCTTCTGGTTATAATGGGTCGCTTAAAAGTCCCATCAGTTCGAGGAGAAAGGGTAAGAGACGGTACATGTCAAGGCCTTCTCCTACAATTGGCACAGGGTCAACAGTGCATCCACTAGACTCCTCTAGTGATGCTAGCGATGATACTGCCAATCGATATCACTGCACAGTCTGCCCACGGAAGTCTTTCAAGAGCCCATACTCTTGGAAGCGGCACGAAGCCGGGGTTCATCATTTCGGCAGCACTCGCTGGTTTTGCTTGCTCAACAACACCCGTATCATGCCGGGTATGAAGTGCGTCTTCTGCTCTGATACTGTCCACGATATGAGCCATTTTGACCAGCACAATATCCAGGTCTGCTTGGCGAAGGAAAAGAGCGCGCGAGTGTTCGATCGCAAGGATGGTCTCAAGCAGCACGTCCTGGGGGCACATCTCTCCACCGCGAATGACTACACCAGGAAAGGATTTGAGCCTCCAGATACATGGTCGGAGACTGAAGACGGGTTCTGCCCGAATCCGGATGGTCTCTGGTGTGGCTTCTGCAGAAGTTCCTTCGAAACTACCATCGCGAGGATGGACCACGTTGCGCAACACTTTCGGGACGGTTTTCGGATCAGTACATGGGTTTCGAGGCTGGAATCGTCCTGTGTTACGCTCGCATGAGATCAATGTTTCATGTTACTCATCTTCGTCATTTCTTTTCTTTGTGGCCTGTACGGTAACGGCGTACCTGGAGGGTAGACGGGGATGACATACACATGTCATGACCGCTACCAACGAATACATCTTGATCAGTAACCTTTCCCACTCGTCTAAAGCCGTCGGTGCGTGAACTATCTACTGTGGTTGAGCGCCTGTGCGCAAAAGCAAGCTTGCGACTTCGCGTTTAAGTGACCATTCACACACCGAACCAGGGGACGAGGATATGGTGCGGATGCTGGCCGACATTTAGACAGCATGGGACAGCATGACTTATGTATATAGAGAATGCAGTACCTTAGGTAGCGAGAGCAACATAGTGTTTCTGAAACGATTTATCAATCTTGCTATGTCTCTGTTCAAGTCGCGATGTTAAGTCCAACGCTCGAGAAAGTCAGAGCTCTTCGCAAACGCTGGCGCAGAACCACAGCACGCTACGTAATGTCTGTTGTAGGTACCCGGGCCACTTCTTAAGCATCACTGGGTGCAAGGTCTTTTTGCGATTGATTCTACGCATCGAGTCGCTGCTATCCAGATTAAGCTTGAAGAATCACGTGAGTGCGGGGACTACCATAGGTATCAACAATTAGAAGTTCCACAACTACAACTCGTTCGGACTAGGAACCTCTCCAAGTAGAGATAGATACACTCTTCCTGTTACATGCCTTTTGTCACAATAGATGCACGTGAGCCTTACAGACTACAGCCTTGTGTAATCCCCTACTCCATAACTGGGGCCAAACCAAGCGGTAGAGTCAAAAAACCTTGTGAAGCCTGTCATTCCATCAATTGGCCATGTAGCACCGAATTCTGGACCATTCGTTCTTAAGTGCGGGGATCTTGGAGGGCTGAGACATCAAGAAAGAGCAAGATTTGGTGGGGTACCTGAGGATACAGAGCCGCACCACAACCGTGATCGGTGCTCAACTACACTTGGCACCCACTCCTTGATTGGCCAACTCATGTCGGGGATATCCTCGCGTCGTCCAACTCACGATTCTGCTGCGACGCCTTAAAAATCATGATGAATGCCAGAATAACCTCTTAAGTTCGTTGGAGACCCTGATACCTTTTTTCCCACTGTCATAATCACATTCTGGACGTTTGTTGCTGCGTTGTGTTCGATTCTGTACCCGGTTCGACCAAAAAGGGCTTAGCGGTTGAGCTATGGACCCGGTGGCCGACATGTCCCCCACAAACGTAAGCCTCACAGCGCCAATTTCTGCCTGGATTCTTGCTAACACAGCAGGCCATTCAGCCATCATGCTTATCGACACCATCAATTTACGTTGATGCTCCAAACATCAACGAACAAAGGTATCATAGGCAGTTTATCATCATCTAGTCATCACGGAACAAGCGCCGCACACAGTATCGTGTACACATCTCATAGCAATGACACCGCGCAAGCATATTGTCCGTTGCTGTTGTAAACTTGGAACTTATCTGTACAGTACTAACAAGATCTTGTATCAGTTACCTTTCGCGTGAAGTATCAGGAGGGACCGACGAGGGCAATGCTCCTGAGTACAACTCAAACGATGTGCATCTTGATTTTGAAAGCTTCTTCGATGCTGCTAGCACCTTCGCGGATGTCGACAAGTTCTCTGACAAGTCAACATACGGCTCTCCTTACGGTCACTATGTATGCCCGAGTGGCATATCAATCGCCGAAGCTTTTAGTGTTTCCGGCCTCGATGCGCAGATATCTCCGCCTCTTCTCGACGTCGATCACGCTGATATCGTACAAGAGCATGTGGATTTGACAAATTCCTGGGAAAGGCACAATGATTTTGTAACCTACGACACCTCGGGGGGTTATGCGTATGGAGGGAGTTTTGATCCCGATGTCTGGACGCGAAACCAAGGATTTCCGCACCTAGACATCATCGATGCGCGAGACAATCATCTGCAGACCCCACCCTTGCAGCGCGAGCCATGTCGCATTGGTTTGGAACCGACTGAACGGCAAAAACGGCCGCAGATTGTTCGGCATTGGCTTTCAGCCCATGCATCTTGGCCATACCCCACGGCTGCAGAGAAGTCAGAGCTTATTGAGGCTACTGGCTACACTGAACGCCAATTGAACAATTGCTTGAGCAATCTTCGTACTCGGGAGAAGTACTGTAAGTTCACTATACTACTGTGGCTAGCAAACCTTTACTGACAAAGCACTTAGTATTTGACGGCCATGCTATTGAGCAAAATCATGAGAACGTCCCTCGTCGCCAGCGGCGCAGCGGTACATTGGCATATCTAAGCCACGTGCATTCGAGCACTGTGGCTACTGCTCACAATGCATTGCCTCTCAGCACTGTCTCACCGCCCACGATGAACATAAACGACGACGATCAGTGGTCTTCACCGTCCGACCCAGGCTGTTCCACACCGGTTAGCAACGCTGCCTTCAGGACCCAGGCATACCAATTCACTGGGACAGAACCAGCTTATCAAGCATCTCAAAACGTGAATGGTCCCTGCAATGCAACTATGCCAAAGCGCAAGGGTCGACGACATCGCGCGCAGGGGTACCAAGTCGGCATGGACGAGCACCTGATTTACACGACGCCGATCCAGTCGTTACCATCTCGCCGACGCGAACTGGATGCACCCTTTTTCTGCACCGTGGTTGGATGTACTCGGTCTTTCAAGAGTGCGTTCGACTGGAAGAGACACGAAGCTGGTGTGCATGGCCATAGCGATCGGGAGTGGATATGCATGCTCACGGACGATCTTAAGTCACGATCCGAGTGCGTCTTCTGCTCAGAAGCAATGGACACCATCGACCATTTGGGTAAGCACGCAATCGCACCCTGTTCATATAAGCGCATCGTTGAGCGTACCTTCTTTCGAAAAGACCTCCTCAAGCAACATGTTCTGCATGCACACCTCGTGGGTGAACACACTTCGGTGAGGAAAAACTTCCAAGTTCCTCAGGATTGGTCGAGGGTGGTCGAGTCGTCGGCTGTCAGACCGGACTCCTGCTGGTGTGGCTTCTGCGGGCGGTCCTTCGAATCTGTTACCACGAGGATGGATCACGTAGAGCAACACTTTCGTCAAGGTCTGGATATGAGAGCTTGGAATCGCACTTAAGGTGTTCGTGGCAGAGTGCCTTTAATCATAGGCCATTCTGGTAACTCTTGCAGCATCATCCCATGATGACAGTCTCCTGGAAACGTTAGATCAGTTTCATTCACTATCCGCTAAGATATCGCTTCTCGATTCGACTGTCGTATTTCAGTATCATTTCTTCTCCGCTACAGCGCGCTGTTACTTGACTAACTCGCGTGGCACTTGTTCTGTGTGTTCCTGATTTCATAGCGATAGACACATGATAGTCCTTGAGTGAAGCATTCTTGACATGCGAAATTCGGAATGCCGATTCTTTCGGTTGAGGTCCGGTGATTTCACTTGCGCAGCTCGGTACGATTAGCAGAAGGCGCTTTGACGTGAAGTGGGGCAAGCGTGGAGGAACACGCGACGCGAGCCTACTCACCACCTAGCGATGTGCAATCACTGATACAGCCATGCTACCTGTGCTTCTTGTAAACATCACAAAACGAAACCTTCACAACGGTAGCGCACGTCGTGCATTGACCCAATTTTCACGATCGCTCACCATTACATGCCGAGGTACACATCGCGCAATGTTAGTCGTGTCAGCAGTCTAACAGATACAGGCAGATCCATCACCCGCGAAGACTTGTTCAGATACACAAATGGAAGTTTTCTAGCGAACGAGAAGGAAGCTGCCAATCGGAGATATGTCAAGTTTGACGTTGATCAGCTTTGCGCCGTAGTCGCGACCTTGAATGGGAAACACTCGCCAGTATGCGCAATTGAGAAGATGGAAGGCGGGTTCAGTAAGGCACTATTACTGCATAAAGAGGATGGAACAGAAGTTGTTGCGAAGATACCATGCACAATCGCTGGACCGCCGAAGTACACGACAGCATCAGAGGTGGCCATTCTCCGCTATTGTAAGGTATTACGACTGTCGCAAAGGTTCCGTGTCAAGAGCTGACTATACCGCCTCGTGAAGTACACACACGTACTGCGGTTCCAGTAACTAAAGTCCTCGCCTGGAATGAAGATGCGTCGAATCCTGTTGGTGCGGAGTACATCATTATGACAAAGGCTCCTGGGGTTCAACTGTTCAAGGTATGGGGTGATATGGATGAGTTGGACCGGATTCAAGTCGTGAGACAGTTGGCTGAATTCGAGGGTGAGATGACGGATATTCGCTTCCCAGCGAGCGGAAGCCTTTACCTTCGTCATTCCATGGCGAACGACGATGCATACATGGCCTTAGACCTAGACATGGATCCTGAGAGAGAGTTTTGCATCGGCCCCTCTTGCAATCGAGGATGGCACACCGCAGCCGAAACAGCGACTTCACGCCACCAGGGACCATGTCAGTAAGAGTATCTGGTGAGTAGCGCAATGGCTGACTCTTCTCCGTAGGGCAAACTTTATCTTCCTACGGAATCGCCCTTGTCGAACGGGAGCTTGCGCGCTTGAAGAAGAGCTTGTCTGCGAGCACGTCTGGCGCACCGCGAGGGTCTTTTGAGGAGCACATCGCTGTCCTTGACATGACCAAAAAGGTCATGTCTCGACTCAACGAACGCACGCTGATCGGAAAAGTTTCCGAACCAGTACTCTGGCACACGGACCTCCACATGGGTAACGTCTATGTGGCTGAGGGAAAACCTGCGCAAATCCTGTCGATTATCGACTGGCAGTCTATACTGGTATCGCCATTGTTCTTGCAAGCACGCTTCCCCGACTTTGTTACTGTTTGTGAAGACTACCCCTTGGGTACGAAAGAGATTCCTAAGCTTCCACCTGACTTTGACGAGTTGAACGTGGAAGACAAGAAGATTGCAGAACAAAGGCTGAAGGACAATATAACAGCGAAAGGCTACGAACTTTGTACGGGGGTCAATAATATACGGGGTTGGAAAGCTTTGCAGATACCATTGTTCCTCCGAGAACTCTTCATACGCTGTGCAGAAGCCTCGGAAGAGGGCGTAGTACCACTTCGGGCATGTCTCATCGAGTATGCAGCGAATTGGAAGGACATTGGTTTCGAAGGCGAATGTCCGATCAGCTTCGGTGAAGAGGACCTGCAGAAACACGAGCAGCAGTTTGAAGAGTACAGCAACTACCACAAGGTACATGAGTTGGCGAGAAACATTCTTGGTACGGACTTCGAAGGCTGGATCTCACCTTATGTCGACTTTGAGAGCAAACGGCAGCAGAACGCAGCGCTGCTTGAGGAGTTTGTACGCAAGAGTAATCAATATGACATGTCGCCAGAGCGGATGAGAGAGATTTGGCCATATCTGGACCGTTCGACGTCAAGTCCTAAACAAGAGGGCGTTACATACGGCTTCCGACATTTACTTCACTCGCTCGGCCTTTTCCAGTACTGAACGCCCTCCAGGTGATCTGGCTTGACTGCAGCATTTTGAGAATGTCACGTATTACTGTTAGCAATCAGTTCGCTTAGTCCACCTTGGCTAGTGCTGCTCGATTCCGTCAGGAAACATCTAGCTGCGCGTCTGCTACGAATGTCATCAGTGTAACTGATGTGCTCTGGCACACCTCCATATGTGGTCTGTATCTGTAGAAGGGAACGAGTCTTTCTTGCCTATGCATAATACTCAGGGCACTCCAATTATCTACTCTCCGTCTTTCTTATCTCATATTCTGATAATTGGCTGCTTTTACAAGCTCAACGTCCTCATATGGCGACCATGGAAGACAGAGAGCTCGTCATATCATCCCGTCCCCTGGTTCTTCCTTGCGACATGAGAAAAGTCGCGTACATGAGTATTTATTGCAGGCAAAGACAGTCATAGTGTCGATTGATAGCAGTCCAAAAACACACCATGATGGTCAGTCAGCTAAAGCTCCATCGTAATGTGCGTAGTCTTGAACGTAACACATAGTTCTTATAAGTATTTGCAAGAGAAAGAAAAGATTATGTACAATGAAAACAGCTCCGCGCGAACAATTCGCTCCAGTATATACACGTCTGGATGCATACGATCAGACTCGCCATGAGAGAACCCTCTGAGTTACCCAGATATCACTCTCGTGGATGTTCATGCTCTGAACTTGGCTGACACAGACCTCGCGCTAAGCGCAGAAAGCTTACCGTTGCCTGCACCGTTGGGGATCCTGGTGGTGATAGCAGAAGCAGCGACGGCCTTTGCAACGCCTAGGTTCTTGAACTCGCTGAAGAACGAGGTGTCCTTCTTGCTTGTCAAAGAGCTGGCGGTAGTTGTGGTGCCTTGGAAGAGGTTGACCTCGCAAGACCTGCCGAGAGCAGTGCTGCACTGCTTGTTCGTGTTGGCGTCGGGGGAACCAAAGAGCTTGCCAGCGTAGTCGGCTACAACATTCTGAACGTTGTTGAAGACGTTACCCTCGAAGATTCCACGGGCGCCGGCATCACCTCCCTCAAGCAAGTGACCCTTGACGTCGAACCAGACGTTGTTCACAGCGTGGAGGAGGGTCTTGCCGCTGAGGGCAGGGCCGCGGCCAGCAGTCTTGGTGATGTAGTTGTTCTTCATGGTGATGGAGTCGCCAGTGCCAACCATCTCGAAAACCCAGTAGTGGTAGCCGTCGCAACCAGTGGAGTAGTCAGAGGCACCGTTGATAAAGTTGCTGGACAGAGTGATGCGAGTGCTGGGTGTAAAACCGAAGACATAGTGTTGTCGGCCGGGGCGAGCAGTCTGGCGTGATGTGAGCAAATGTACGTTCAGATATGAATAGGGAGACTTACAGTAACATGATCGATCCAGATGAGATCAGCTCCGGCAAAGGAGAGCGCATCTCCACCCCAGACGTACTTGTGGTTCAAGTCACTGACTTGGATATTCTGGACAATGACGTTCTTGCCGGCAAATGAGAGTCCCTTTCCCTTGATGATGCCCTTGTTTCCAATACCCAAGATAGTCTTGTTGGAACCAACTTTGATGGGCGTCTTCGCAGCTTTGTAGTAGGTGACGGTCTCCTTCACTTGACCTGCATCACAAGAGTCCAACAAAATGCGCTGGCACTTTGCTCCAGTTCCCCAGGATGCGCCTGTTTTGGTTAGTATGTGAGATATGCGTCACCAGCGTTTCGAACGTACAAGCAGTTCCAGTGACTGTGCCCTCAGATGTGGTGTAATCAAAGGTCTTGTCAAGGACGATGACACGAGCGGTTGCGTCAGTCAACAGCTTTGTGAGCTCGTTGATGTCCTTTGGGTACTGCGGTGTGGCACTTCCACCACCCGTGACTCCAGTTGCGAAGCCTTCAGCTTTGCCAACAACGCCGACTGCGCTTGCCATATGCGCCAGGCTGGCAAGAGCAGCAATTGCCAAGAACTTCATGGCGAATATAGAACTAGATCGAAAGCGGTAATAATAAAAGAAGAATAGAAGTAAGGAGTGTAAGACTTGGATGTGTGATGCTTCTCACACTCTGAGCCATCCTTGCACTATATGTCAAAGCCATGATTAGTGATCGCAATATCAACGTGCCTACACAGCCATCCATCAAAGCAGAAGAGGATGTCTTTCCAGCCCATTCAGGCATTCTCAGGCGTGTTTCGAAACCGTGGCGCCCCCATGAATGAACCCACCTGCTCGAATCGCAAAAGTGGGAACGTTTAGCGCGAAGATCATAGTGTTCTTTGCTGCAAGTGCTAAAGATGGCCCGAGCGGAACCGATTTTCCGTGGGTGCATAATACGGCATTTCCCACGTTCAATCTATATCCGTGCGCTATTCCCATGTAGGTTACAGATGATCTACAAAATACCTCTTTTAAGCGACGTCAAACCGGTGCGTTCTATAAAGAGACGACATCTCCGAAAGGCTCTCCCTTTTTCCAATCTACGAGCCCCGCTTCCATCGGTCAAAAGTCGATTTACACCGGATCCAGGTGACTGGCTTCATCCCCTAATCCGTTCGACGTTTCCAGGCCGTTGGTTCGGGTATCCGCGACATATCACATCGCGGACACATCTCGATATCCAAAGTTCTGAACTCCTTGACGTGTCAATATCTCTTACGCACTGCGCACCCTACATCATGTGCACAGGTGTGAAGGTTATCCTTGCACAACCCAGAGTTGGTTCTCGGGAACGAGTGAGTGCCATGGTCAGGTGGGTTGTACTAGCACGATTAGTGGATTGATATGATAACCCAAGACTTATATCAAGTACTCAGATTTAGGAATTCCGAGCACTTTTACGAAGTTGAACATAATAAGCCATAGGAGCTTGTTGCCTACGAATATATACCGATGAGTGTTGCGCTCTTGTACGAGCGTGTGGGCAATTGTAGCAGAGCAGTGATGCACGCTTTAGTCACTAGCTGACTGTTGTTGCTCGTGGAAGGGCACTTGCTTATGGCTTAGCGTTACCTGCTCGTAGAAGAGTAGTCACGTGATTGCAACCTAGTCGCTGTGCCACAATCCTTCAACTGTGCCGCACGTTCCTTTAAATGCTTACGCTGACACCTGGATTCTCTTGAGGTCAAACATAACGACAGGCCGCTCTTATTGCCCCCAATGACTACCTCCACCAAAGAATGGTTGAACGAGCTTCTCATCCCGTCAGACGACGATTACGCCAGCCACAGATACAGATACTGGGGCTTTACCATTTATCGTACCGGATACGGACCTGCCTCCGACCAGCGATGGCAGCGACTTCTCGAAACAATCCAGTCTAGTGCGCATAAGGAGGCTTTTGATGCTATCGAATCTGAGGAAGAAGACCCTAAAGACGACCCTGAATTTCAGAAGTTGTGGTCACTTTTCCGTCTTGATGCACGCTCAGACCCTGCTCTAGCTGGTCTCGACATGGATCAACTTCGCCAGCTATACAACAGTGGCGACGGTGGCCAACCAATGAACACGGTGTTCAACTTGCACCGGATATTTCTCTCTGCCGATGACGAGGTCCTGTCCGGCGACGATCCTGTCGTCAAATGCATAGACGCTGACTACCGTGCAGAGGACTATGTTCCGCGGAACACGAGAGTGGGTGGACAACGTTACTTTGGCTGGATGCGAATGAACGCTAGACGCGTAGCAAACTTCTGGGTTGAATTAAATCTTCACTATATGAGCGATATCGCTCCTCCGACGATTGGAGGAAGTCACTTGGTGATCTGGGGACATAATGTTCCTTATTGCAAATAGTGGGGGATCGTGGGTTGAACATAGAACAGTTATAGCAGAACAGCTATCTATCCAGTTGCAGGTACTAGCAGCGCTTGAAGGAGCACGGCGAAAAAGTCAGTCCATAGTATTTCACCAGTATACAATGTCACAGGCAATACAATCCATCTGCTTCCTCACTTGAGGTCCCGAAACGACGAGTATGTGTCACCAAAAGATGCATCCTCCCCAACCAGTATTCGGTACGCAACTCTTGCATAATGTTTCACCTGCTTCGACTTTTCTGACAACCTTAGTTGTTCCAACGCCGAGCGTGCGTGTAAGAAGACTTCCACCAGATGGTCCACTGTGTGACCCCATTTCAAGACGACTAGAGCTTCTGAGGTACGGTCGAACCCAGTCACGACGAAACTCAGAGTCTGTAAAGTCTTTCTAGCTGATTCCAATCCCTTCGTAAGATCAAGCTTTCCCATGTATATCCTTGTCAACAGCAGCTGTGGGTCCCATAGCGAGAGTCGAGGAACTTCTTCCGCTGGGCGAGCGTAGGTCTTGTTCAGCGCCTTGAGTAAGCGCTCAAACGTCGTTGAAATATCCTGAGGTATCATTCCAGATTTGCAGAGACGATCCAACTGAGTCAAAAGATTCTGCCTCTTCGTGACTTCCGAAGACTTAGTGGCTTTGATGTCTTCGCAGAGCGCGCACGTGCACACGAAGCCCCAGTTCTTGAACTTTCGCTCGGTCTTTGAAGTATAGATACCCTCTGGTGCTTCATACGGGAACATCAGTTCTGTGCCAACATCTAGGTCCTTGGCCGCGCGCACTATCATCATATCCCCGATGAAAGAGCGACGGACATTGCCGAGACAACTGTGGTTGATGTACGAGGCCTTAATCCAGATGCCACATGAATGGAAGTTGGCATTCTCTTTCGAGAAGTTGTTGGAAGTCACCTCTGTGTGGCTCTTCAGTGTCGTGACCGGGCAGCCGAACACGTTGAGAGACATTGTTCGTTCGACAAGAAATCTGGGAAACTTTAGCGTCAGTCTACCGAACTTGCTAGTCCATCGCATGGAAGGTACACTTACGTGTCGATCACAGATTGTCCATCAACGGATTGAACATCGACCGCTTTGTAATCGCCATGATGCAGATTAGTGAAATCGGAAGTCATTGATGGGTTCTTGTAGAGCTTTTGCGTTATTGACTGGATGAGATCCGCTTGGCCTCCCATGAAAGCTCTATTCGTCTCTACATTCACCAAGAGAGTGATATTTGCATTACCTTTCTCCCCATCATCAACGTGAGCATGACTGAAAGCTTTCTCACACAGCACTAGATCCCCGGCTTTCATGGGCTTGGTTGTAAATAAGCCACGACCTTTCCCAGTCACTTTCCGAACCTCCACTGGTCCGATGTACGTAGCGTGATCTAGATGGGGTGGGCTGTACCTCTTTGCTTCGGCGTGGAGGAGCTTGAAGTCGAATTGCCCGGTACTACTTTCGTCGCAGCGACGTCTGGCGCGCGTCAGCGCAGCAATCGCTTCTTTGTTGGACGGGAAGAGTTTGCATAGCTGTTCAAGCACTTCGTAACAGTCTCCATACTGTCTGAGATAATATAGAGCCTCCGCTGCACGAAACAATGCCTTCTCTGAGGATTCTTCACCGAACTCAGGGAAGCCTGTGTCGGACAATGCAGCGTCGTATTGTTTGGTTTTGAGATATGCCAGCGCTCTATTTCGCTTGATTACTCTGATTTCACTCGGCGCAGATGAGCGCAATAAGGCATTTGAGTACCTGGCAAGGCTGTTAGTGTAGCTACTGGCTGATCACAGGTCTCACTCACTTCTCGATCGCCTGCCAGTACTCTCCCTTTCCGACATGGGCATTACCTTCAAGCTTCAGCGTATTTGCAGATCTGCCGATTTCTAGCAACCGCGGCCGCCAAGACTGTGGTATCCTGGTATCATCGCTGTTCAAGAACACAATATCCGAAAGATGATCCACTCGCAGACTGTAGTCTCCAGATGCTGTGACTTTGAAGAAAGGCTCCTTTACTATGAGAACGGTGCCTTCGTCGACAACACTGGTAGCTGGGCGGCTGACTCCATCTTCCTGCTGGTAAAGTTGCAGTATCACGACGTCTCCATGTTCATCTTCCACCAGAACGAGAATTCCTGTCATACGATTTGGCGGCGTGACTACTCGCAGAAGAAGAAATCTGCCACGGTGATGTGTCTCAAGCCTCAGGCCTTCGATCTTGATAGGTTTGAGATTTATGAGTGCGGTAGTGCAAGGGGGATATGCCGGTGGAATGAACGATGAGTGTATGTTTTGTGTATTCTTGTCTCCAGTCCTTTGCGCGGTACTCATTGACGCCATCATGAACTCGAGCAACATCACGTGTCTGTCTTTGCGATCGTGCGGACGTTGACCATGTCTCTTTTTAGCGTCTTGTAGAACACGCCTATGCTGCTGAATGAATTGCATGTACTTGTCGACATCTTTGCATACATCCATGCCTGTGGGGGATGACGCGAAGTGGGTGCGGGGGCAGAATGATGGCGTTCACGTTGTTGCGGAGAACTTGACCACGAGTCTTTGTTAATTGAAAATGGGAATGCTGATGTTCTTGATGGCTTTCCTTCGGCAGGTTTGGTTACTTTCGATCGGGGTAATGATTGCGACCGTCGTTAATGGCTCTTCTGCTTCGCGTTATCACAATATCAGCGGATGAGTTGAAAGACTATCAAAGGATGATAACCAAGTTTTATCATCAAAGGCTTTCACCCTGCATTACGTTGACGTTTGTCTGTACGCCAGGGATTTCATTGGCTGTGAGCGCAACACGTAGGTTTGTACCACGCCACACATGCACATAGACGAACGGGCCTGGATGCGACACTAAAAAGATATCCAAGGCTGCATGTTTGGTCCGTGATACTGAACGAATCATCATCCGGGCACTTGATTGGGTTGTTTTACTTGTCAACAAGATGACTCTTCGACATCTCCTGATCTGAAAAAACATGCCGCTACTAGGCCGTCTGCACGTTCTTCCTATGGTTCAACCAAAGGCGCAGGCCACAGTGTTAGCTCCAGTCATGGCTTTGGTCTAGCATTGCGGATCTGTGCGCTTTTTCGAGTATAAAGAAAACACCAAATGTTCTATTGACCAGACGTGAGATGCGTGCGTTCGTACATGGCGCGCTTGCATTTGAATGGGCGGGACTGGAGGTCGGAATCAGTAGGTTGCATCGGCCATGGTTTCAAGTCGCATCCCAAGAACCTGCAAAACTACTTGTTACGCCTTAGCGACGTCTAAGCTCTAGAAATTGCTCTATACCTTCGCGCATTCTGAGTCACTGACTAAACACGTGATCCTGGGAAGGAGGATCCATAATCTGCCATAACCCTTTCACCTCTCGAAGTACTTGTAAACTGAGACCCTGATTACCGAAGCGCTCAGTCGCTTCGGAAATATCAACATCATCAGTAACTTCCCTCTCTCGCAAAGGGTCAGTCGCTCCATTTCTTCCTTTTGCTTCTACTCCACCCGGATGATAGGTGGACGGTGTAGCCAGCGATGTGCCTGAGGGTGATTGCTTTGCTTCAACAGTCACTACTGTCATCTCGTCACTGTGGTCCCTTCTTCAACGACCCAGCATACTCTCATACTGCGAAGCTTTGGACGCGGAAGTATCTCTCAGTCTGGATTGTATGGTGTGGCCGCCTGGCATGGCCCTTCCACGTCGAAGGTAGACAGCAGTGTTTCCTTGCGTCGCCTTTGTCCAGAGGCAGAATGATAGTTCCTGTTTTCTACCACTTCGGTAGGCACAATCATTGGCCCTCGCCAGCTTAGAGATTGCTCCTTAATCGTATGGGTGACTTAGAGCTATGTAGATACCATATGCTGCACAATTTGTTCTACTTATGATCGACTTAGACTCTTTTAATAGTGATTTTTCGAAATCCTTCTTTACTTCCAATTTTGTCTCGGCAGTAGGTTCATGACTGGGTTGAAATCCCGAGGCGGCTTCGGCTTTTATCTCTGGTGGTATGTATGTTCCACACCACAGCCTTCTCGTTTCCATGATCCGATCGACAAACCATAACTGCGCAAAAGTTTCGTCGAGTGTCTCTTCAAGCTGCAAAGTGGCGAACGAAAGTTCCAGAACGCCAACGAGAGCAAAAAGAGCATCACCAACCTCATCTGGCAGTGCGTCCTCTGAACCTGGGACTTGGTTGATTCGGACTGATTGCCAGATACTTGTGACTAGGCCCCTCGCGAACGCTATATCATCGAACGCGTTTAAGGTGTGTCTGAGAACATCGAAGATCACTCGGGCAATAAGGTCTTGCATTGGTGAGACTTGCTTCACACGATAAAAATCGATGTATCGTGTTAATTGTACTCCGCGATGATCAATGCCCTTTCAAAGCGCCGAGTCATCTGGAACATGACCAGATTCTCGAAAATCTTTCAAAGCATGTTTGCAAACGCCTGACTGTGAGAACCATTGGAAAGTCAACCCATTCCGTGCATTGTATTGATCCCAGGTTTCGCTCTTTTACTGGTCTATGAACTTCCTCCACCATCTTAGCGATTCCCAGGCATCAGCCCATGTCAATTGAATGAGCGTAAAGTCGACTTCGTGATCCACAGATCAGAGATATGCATCCAGAAGTAGCCCATCCTGAGTAACGCTGCCAGGCACGACTCCTTGAAGCCTGACGTTGAGAAAGTCGCGCACTTGGCAGTGCTCGATGCGGGAGGCCTTCAGGAAAAAGCTCTGGAACAAGAGTGAGCTTGATGCATGTCCAGCGTAAGCATCACCTGAATGTATTTCATCTGAAGGTGAATATACCTCGGGTACAAGCAGAGATAAGTCGCCGTTGTTCTACGCTAATGCCAGTATAACAAGACGCAGGGAATGACAATTGTTGCCAACAGCTTCTGTGTCGAGCCGGAAATCATAGTCGCACATGTTCGCTGACATAGCGAGTCTTTCGAACTGAAAATGACATTCGCAATGCTTCAATAGAGTCAGGGCTCCCGCGGCATTGATAGTAGGTAGCTTGCTGTATTGGCCCTCGCTATGGATCATCATGACCTGTTGAAGTGTATCTGCTTTGACCGCTCTCGGATGGAAAGCTTCCGCTACTTGGAGCACCAATTGAGCGCCTGGCCATGCTTCTGCTGGCGCGTACTCAGAGTGCACAAGCATCAATCCTACAACAGAGAACTCTCGTAAGAGGACATTGGGTATGATGTTGAGCATTCGCCAGAATTCCGTCAGGGAAATACACGCAAGCGATGAATGGAGTCCACGCGCATGATCATCAAACGAGTGGTATGGACGATCATCCGTCTCACATTTATACCCGAATCGGAACTTCGATGGAAATCTTGGGCCAAGACCGTGTCAAGATGCTAGTACTAGCTCTATCCCTGCACAAGTAGCCCCTTGGATGATTCACGCTCGGGTTTACCGTTCGTCTTGGCATGTCCCAACCTGCCTTTTTACTGGTCTCAGTCGGCTGGGGAAGACACTCTTGGTCGACTCAGATCTTACAAAGGCCATACAGATTGGTGAAGTCGACAGCACGACCCAAGACATCGGGAGCACGACTAGTGCGAACACAACGATCGAGATCTCACATGGTGTAGCTTCCTGAAACTAGTTTCTTGTCTAGTGGCCGCCGACAATATGACACAGCGACCTAATGCATCCGTATATCGACCGATGCACCTATTGTCGAGCCTTCGCCCGCTCGAATTTGTACTTGTAGATTTCTGTAATCTCCGCGAACGTGTTTGACTATATAGCTTGTGCAGTATCTTGTAGATCGTTTTTCATCCTTACTGTCTCCTTCTGAAGACTGGATCCACTGACATCGATCTTTTAATTTCCGCCTTCCATCGTACCTGCCGTCGGCTCGTCTAGCTGGACCGGATCATCACACATCAAAGTGGTGCAGCAGGCCACAATCGAGGTTCGTGGAAGGTATAGAAACGGCATACATAGTGCTAGGATCGTCTTCGCCAGCAAAAAAAGTAGCAGTGACTCAAGGCGACAGGGGCCAGTGCTGTCGTTGTTGTACGAGGCCGCAAGCTGATGTTGTACAACGCGGCGAGCAATAGGCGAGCTAGGGCCATACCTCTTACGTCATGGCAGTTCGGTGCTGCAATGTTGCGTTGTTCATTCGCAGCCTCATTGTCACTTTTGCACTACAGTCAAGGCAGCAAGTAGTTGTTGGCTTGGGGATGTTGAGTCAGCACGACACGCCCAAAACCACGACGGGACTAAGCGTAAAGCGGTCATGAGAAGAGGCCGGTTCACTGCTAGGCCCGGAGCAAGCAACTCAGGGCTGGCGAGGAACACTAGTCTGCTCACAAAGCCGCCGAGAGGATGCGCACGGATCCAGTGCAAATTTCAGGAAGCTGCAAGACGCCACCGTGGTGTTCACAGTCATCGAGAGCACTCATCATTTGATTGCCCCTTCTCCGCCTTTGGCTGTACTGTAAGCAGGCGCATCTTGCATCCTTGATATTTTCTATCACAGCTGATATTCCATCACATCGCATTCGTAAAGCAAGATTCGGCTGCCACGATGAGTGTCACTGAGACAGTCACGGTACCTCCCTCCACCACACGGGAAACTCAAAACGGGAGCGACTCCACGATCATCCTCAACTCTCTCGATAGTCGGATCCAAGCTGGGTCTCGCGACGCACCCTCTCCACAGTCCGAAGATAATGCGCAAGCCAACGATGTCTGGGACAGCAGGGAGGGCTGGCCAGTGGTTGGAGCTGGCGCGGCGATCTTCTTCGTCTACCTCGGACTTGTGTATTCGTACGGTATTGTCCAACTTCAACTTGAAAGGAGGCAGCTTGCCAGTGTCCCCACGTTGTCATTTATTGGTTCTGTTGCTGTAGGTTATCTAAAAATTTGTAGATCGTAAGAATACATTCACAACTGTGCAGGCAGCTATATCTCCCTTGACAGGAGCCTTTGTTGCGCGCATCATCAAGCGTATCGGTTATCGAGCGACTGCGGCTACTGGAAGTTTCTTGCTAGGACTCGGCGAGTTCTGTGCAGGCTTCTCGACGCACTCTGTTCCTGCCATGTTCGTTACACAAGGATTCTTGTTCGGCATTGGAGCTGCTCTTCTCTTTTTGGTAGGCCATCCATGTCTTCATCCTAGATCGCCCAGATCAAAACCTAAACTGACTTGATCGATAGCCAGCTGCTAGTTTACCATCACTTTGGTTCAAAAGAAAGCGAGGTCTAGCGACTGGCTTAGTTTACGGCGGCGCAGGTGTTGGATCTGCCGTCATAGCACTCTCACTGGAAAAGCTGATTGACACGACCAGCCTTGAAACTGCGCTAAAGGTGCTCGGTGCGTGTGCATGGCTCATCTGCTTACCGGCAACGTACTTCCTGAAACCACCCAAAGGTTCCCGGCGAGCTGTCTCAAAAATGCAATGGTATGTGATGTTGGTGTAATTGCACGACACAGTGCTAACAAGACCCGATCAGGCGCTTGATGCAGAGTCCAAAGTTTATCCTTATGCTTCTCATGGGAGCTGTAGCAACGTTCCCGCTGTTTGTGCCCCCATTTTTGTTACCGCTTTATGCTGCGTCGCTTGGACTATCCGGACAGACTGGTGCGGCCATTCTTGCGGCGTGGAACTTTGCCTCAGCCGTTGGTCGTATCGTTATGGGTTTTGGAGCCGACAAGGTTCTTGGGCCTGTGAACAGTGTGTCCAATAACCAAGTAACTTGGCTTGGTTGGTTGACTTTGGTTGATTACATAACAAGCAACCACGAGTAAACGTCTATCCGAGCAACCACAAGTAAGGGTTTTCGCATTACTCGAGTCAACTCGGAGTTGGTTGACGACCTTACCGCATTAGGCATTTTTGTAGAGGAGGTGGGCGACAGAAGTTTTTGGGGCATCGGGATAGGAAGAACTATTAGCCCGGATGTTCTGATTGGTTGGAAATTGCCGCTCTTGAGATTTGCTGTCGAAAACTCTCACGCCTGCAGCCTCTATGTACGAAACCGCCAGATTCCAGGTTAAACATGCCTACCCATCCATTTTTCTGACTCGTAGAGGATCCACGTGTTCCCCTCTACCTAGGACTCCTCTGAATCCCTTAGCTATAACCTAGAAAACATAGAGACCCCAAGTTCTGTTTCCACCAATACTGCTGCCACCTTCGAAAGAGAGCTGCCGACATCTACTCAATGCCCATTCCCTATTGACTGGGACAAAATTCGCTATGAAAGGAAGGTGTTGCCATCGATTCGGTATCGTCAGCCTCACAAGCGGGCCCTCAACTCTAAAACCCAGCCCTCGCCAATCTACAAACACGGTGCGCAGCTCACAACCAATGGAGAGAACAAGTTTTGGCTCTGCAAATACTGCCATCTTAGTGGCCAGCACGATTCTGCTCTGTACAGTAGTGAGAGTACTACTAGTATCATGTATCACCTAAAGAATCAACACAAACTTGAAGAATTCGGTTACAAAATAATGGCATTAAACCCGTTCGACATGGCCAAGGGAGCAACGAGCTCCATACCATACCTTGGAGGCCGGCGCTTGATGTTCAACGACTCTCAGTTCAAGAAAGAGTTTATTGACTGGGTTATCGATCTTGACTTCACCTTTCGACAAGCGACACATCAACGCACTCGTAACATGTTTACTGGCTGCTTAGAGGATATCGATAAAATTCTACCTAAGAGCCCATCAACTCTTAGCACCTGGGTTAAAGACATGTGGGACGGTGATACTGGGAGACGTGCTTGGCTAAAGGAAAGGCTTCATCTTGCGAAAAGCAAGATCCATATCTCAACTGATGCCTGGACTTCTGAGGAAGGAACGAACTATGTGGCAGTTGTTGCTCACTTCCTAGACGAGAAGCATAAGTTGCAAACAGCCCTTCTTGACCTCCCGCCTCTAAAAGGCCCACATTCTGGAGAGAACATTGCGAAATTGCTGTCAACGGTTATCGACTTGTACGATATATCCGCTGTCATTGGCTTCTTTATGATGGACAACGCTGGCAATAACGACACGTGTATTGGAGAACTAGCAAAGCAGTACCCCACAATCACACAACAGAGTCGCCTTCGGTGCGTTGGCCATATTCTAAACCTCATCGTCAAAGCTCTTCTGTTTGGGACGGGGTTAGCAGGTTGGAGAAAGAGCTCTGTGGTGCATCTGATGATGAGCGGTTTGAGATATGGAGGAAGCAGAGTTTTATTGGTAAGCTCCATAATTTCTGTGTGTGGATCAACCGGAGTGATCAGCGGCGGGAGTTTCTGAGAGAGTATGTTTTGCAGGCGTACGATAGAGGCAGCATCGAGAACCTTTACACTAGGGTACTGGCTGACGGTGGCGTCCGCTGGAACTCTGTGTATGCCATGATTGAGAGAGCTCTCAAGCTCCGTAACGCAATTGATTTGTTCTTTCTCCACTATAATCATAGTGGTGAAGGATACGATATCTCACAGGACGCCATTACTCAGCGCGATTGGACTAATCTGGAGCACTTCTTCAATATCTTGAAGCCGTTTAAAGATCTGACCAAACGCATGGAAGGCCGAGCCAATAAAGCTGGCCTTGAAGGATCACATGGCTCACTCTATGAGACACTCGAGTCGCTTGACGTCCTCTTTAAGAAGCTTCAGGAAGCCGGAAAGTTCGCAGACAATCACCCCGAGGAGGTTTCGGAATACTATTCCTGTGCTATTGATACTGCCCGCCTCAAGCTTGAAGAATACTACGGCCTTACGGACGCTACGCCAGCCTACCGATGCGCTGTCGCCCTCCATCCTGCGAACAAATTTAGCTATTTCGATATCGAATGGCAGCATGAGAAGAAATGGATTACTGAGGCGAAGCGGGTGGTGCATGATGAGTATGTACAATACGAGGAAGCAGCTGCGGAAGCAGAGATAGCAGAAGCAACACAAGAGGAGGATAATGAGGTTGGTACGGATAGCGATACAACGCTTGATCTTCTCCAGCAAGCTCGTAAGCGTCGGCAGCGGGTCGCCGCTAGTACGGCGTCTACGCGAGGAAAGAAGCGCGCAAGAGTCACCTCTGACCTCGATCAGTTTATAGCTAGGACTAATAAGGCTGATGGAGATGTTGATGACCCTCTAGAGTGGTGGATTCGCCATGCACCTGACTATCCTGTGCTCTCTAAGATGGCGTTTGATCTGTTTAGTTGCCCTGCAATGAGTGCTGAGTGTGAGCGGGTATTCTCACAGACGAAGAAGGTCATCACGGATGAACGGAATCGGCTCGATTCAGGGACTGTGGCGGCAATTGAGTGTCAAAAGCACCTCCTTCGAACTGGTATGCTTCTGTAGGTTGGTATAGATATCAAATCGGGAAATTCTATCGAGTAATGTCAACCAACCAAGCAAAGCAAGGGCTTCTCGTCAACCAACCAAGCAAGGTAAAGGATTCTCGTCAGCCAAGTCAAGTAAGAGGGTCGATTTTTGGTTTACTTGGTTGATGGACACACTGGGGGCCGTAGCAGACAGAAGACGACAGTTCCGGATGTCGAGCACAGATTGGCATCGATTTTTGGGTTTTCAAGCAGACGTGCAGGACGACGAAGAGTGTAAAAAGCGCAAGAGGGCCCCGTTCGAGAGCGAGGCAGACGAGGCGAGGATGGATCGGTGGGGCCGGTTGAGGAAGATGGACACGGCCGCGCAGTTGCAGCGGATGATGGGCAAGGCGGCCGAGTTTCGCGGCGTGCAGAAAGAAGCCATCGAGGCCATCGTTGCCGGCAAGAGTCATGTGGTGGCCGTGATGCCGACCGGGGCAGGCAAGAGCATGTTGTTCATGTTACCAGCATGGGCCGAGCAGGGCGGTACGACGGTGGTCGTGGTGCCGTTGATCGCGTTGCGAGGAGACATGATGCGGCGATGCAGGAAGTTGGGAATATCGTGCGCCGAGTGGGACAGTCGTCGCCCGCCAGACGCAGCCGCAGTCGTGTTGGTAACGCCCGAGTCAGCAGTCGGGGAAGAGTTCGCGACGTTTTTGAACCGGTTGCGAGCAACGCGGCAGTTGGACCGGATCGTGATCGACGAGTGTCACATCGTGTTGAACCGCCGGTATGATTTCCGCAAAGAGATGCAGAAGTTGGGCAAGTTGGCATCCGCCGAGACGCAGACGGTGATGTTGACAGCAACATTGCCGCCGAGCGAGGAGGACGAGTTGTTCCGACGGATGTACGTCGAGCGAGATCAGGTCGATTTGTTCCGAGCCGAAACCGCAAGGACGAACGTGGCGTACCGCGTGATCAGGGTGGGCAAAGCGGCGAAGAAGAAGGAAGTGGAAGAGATGGTGTTGGGCATGGTGCAGCAGAAGTTGCGCAAGCACAAGACGGGCAAGGTCGTGGTGTACGGCAATTCGGTGCCGAAGGTCAAGGAGTTGGCGAAGAAGTTGGATTGTCACGCATACCATCACAAGGCCGTAGGCAAAGCAAGCATGTTGGAAGAATTTGCCGCGGGCAAGAAGCGGGTGATAGTAGCAACAAGCGCGTTAGGGATGGGCGTCGATATACCCGACATCCGGTGCATTATACACATCGATTGGCCGTTCACCGTGTTGGATTACGCACAGGAAAGTGGCCGTGCAGGACGAGACGGGTTGCGCAGCGAGGCGGTCATGATTGTGCAGGAAGGAGAGCAGCGGACAGCCGAGGACAAGCAGGCGGAGGTGGAGCAGCAGCTGGTGCGAGCGTACGTGGAAGGCATAGACGAGACAGCCACGTGCAGGCGGGTGGTGTTGGACAGGTACTTGGACAGGCGAGAGAAAGAGCGGGGGGCGCGGGGGGCGGCGGAGGAGAAGTGTGACGTGTGCAGAGGAGCAGACGGCGAGGAAGAAGACGAGGAAGAAGACGAGGAAGAAGACGAGGAAGAAGACGAGGAAGAAGACGAGGAAGAAGACGAGGAAGAAGACGAGGAAGAAGACGAGGAAGAAGACGAGGAGATGGAGGAGGAAGAGAGCGAGGAGGACGAGAGAGGCAGCAGCAACGAAAGGGATACGGACACGGCCGAGGCGGAGCGAGAGGAGGCACGGCAGGTATTCGAGCAGCAGCAGCAAGCACGACGCGGGCCGCGACAGACGTTGATACAGCAGCGACAGCAGAGTTTGCCGATGTAGAGTGGTTGCGCCGGCAGTTGGCGTGGTGGACGAAGCGGTGTGGGATATGCGAGGTGGCGGGCGAGGGACAGAGTGGGCACGACGTGCGGCGGTGTTGGAGGCCGGAGAGCCGGCAGGCAAAGCAGATGATCAAGGCAGTAGAGGAGAAGATGCGGTTCGAGGAGTATTCGGGTTGTTTTTGGTGTGGAGTACCGCAGGAGGTGTGCAACCGATGGGAAGACAACGGACGCGGACGGTATCAGAGGGCAGAGGAAGGGATTGTCAATACCGAGGGGTGTTGGTGGCAGGGTTGTTGGGATTGGTGTATGGGGGCGAGGAAGGAGTAGCGGAGCGATGGGTTACGCGGTTGGTAGAGCAGGGCGTGGATGCGAGTTCGATAGAAGGATTGGTTGGGCATTTAGGGCGGAAACAGGCGTTAGAATGCGTTGAAAGCAACAGGTTAGTGGGGGAGTTTTGTTGGATCACGCGGTTGATGGCCGAGTAGAATAGTCATGACAAGACATTGCCGCCGAAATGTATAGACGGACGTGAAGCAGAAGGAAAGGTAGAGGAGAGAGGGGAGAGGGGTTAGGATTGGAGTCGCGGTAGTGCAGTTGGGCAAACTAGAGAGCTGCGCGGTTATTAGACAAGCGTTAGAAGATGTAAATTAACGAACAGCAAGACAAACAAGACAGGCGTACACACAAGTACAGGAAAGGTAGCATAAGCAGAGAAATAACAAGGAATAGGTTAGGTTAAGGTTGTAGGAGCCGAAACAGTCGCAGTCGTTGGGTCCGGTCCCGGGTGCGAGTCATGTAGGATTATCCGCATGTACGGCAAGCAGATGATAAATCGTATAGAAAATAGGGCAAAAGTAGGCAGAGAGCACCAGCAACACGCATAAGAGTGCAGAGAGCGTAATCCGAGAAGGCGGTAGAGACAAGAGGGGGTGTTAGAGTTGGGTTCAGGCCGGGACGCAAGTCAGGGTAGGGTTAGGGTTAGCCGTATTTGGGGCAAGCAGTCAAGAGCACAAGAGGGAAAGCAGACGCGCATAAGCGACCCGTAACCGGTAAGAAGCGGCAGAAGGGATAGAGAGAGCGCGTGGTTGGATAAAAGAGGGCGTTGAAGAGGAGAGAAGAGAAGAACAGGGGCAGAGTTGGGTTCAGGTGCGGACGCAAGTCAGGATTAGGGTTACCCGTATTGAGGGCAAGCAGACAAAGGAACAGAGGCCCGTAGAAGAGCTCGTAGCCCGTAGAGGTGCCCCGAGCCCGTAGAGAGGCCCGCAACCCGTGAAGGCCCCCGTGACCCGCGCGTTCGTGAGGCGTAACCGAGGGTGTAGCAGACACGGGTTAGGGGTTAGGGGTTAGGGGTTAGGGGTTTAGGGTTAGGGGGTTAGGGTTAGGGTTAGGGTTAGGGTTAGGGTTAGGGTTAGGGTTAGGGTTAGGGTTAGGGTTAGGGTTAGGGTTAGGGTTAGGGTTAGGGTTAGGGTTAGGGTTAG